>LR738709.1:193638368-193773269 GCA_902687465.1 Secale cereale
CCGGTGTTAAAGACGCACCCTCTGTGCCTGCCGCCTGCCCTCCACGATGCATGAGGGGCATGTGGCGGGCAGATCGGGGTTCAGATGGCACGTGGTACGACCGTTTTTCGCACCCCGTGATCGTGGGGCAACACGAGTCCACTTAGTAAATGAGCTGCGCCCCTGCAACTTCCTCTATTTTTATGGGGAGAACGCGAACCGTTTCTTTACTGTTCGGACACCGCGAGATGACGCAAGCATGCTGCGGTCATCCCACGCACGACCCCCACGTCAGCACAGATCATGGGGAAGCGCAACCACGGGGGGAGTTACTGCAGTAAAAAGGATCTAACCTCACTGCCCGCGCACCATTCTGGGCCTAGTCCAACAATGTGTTGATACGTCTCCAACGTATCTACTTTTCCAAACCCTTTTGCCCTTGTTTTGGACTCTAACTTCCATGATTTGAATGGAACTAACCCGGACTGGCGTTGTTTTCAGCAGAATTGCCATGGTGTTGTTTTTGTGCAGAAATAAAAAGTTCTCGGAATGACCTGAAAATCCACGGAGAATTATTTTGGAAAATATAAAAAATACCTGCGGAGATCCAGACTAGGGGGCCCACACCCTGTCCACGAGGGTGGGGGCGCGCCCACTCCCCCTGGGCGCGCCCCCTACCTCGTGGGCCCCCTAACACTCCACCGACGTGTCCCAAGACCCCATATATTCACTTTCGGGGAGAAAAAAATCAGGGAGAAAGAATTATCGCGTTTTACGATACGGAGCCGCTGCCAAGCCCTAATCTCTCTCGGGAGGGCTAATATGGAATCCGTTCGGGGCTCCGGAGAGTGCAGATCGTCGCCATCGTCATCATCAACCTTCCTCCATCACCAATTCCATGATGATCACCGTCGTGCGTGAGTAATTCCATCATCGGCTTGCTGGATGGTGATGGTTGGATGAGATCTATCATGTAATCGAGTTAGTTTTGTTAGGGTTTGATCACTAGTATCCACTATGTTCTGAGATTGATGTTGCTATGACTTTGCTATGCTTAATACTTGTCACTAGGGCCCGAGTGCCATGATTTCAGATCTGGACCTATTATGTTTTCATGAATATATGTGTGTTCTTGATCCTATCTTGCAAGTCTATAGTCACCTACTATGTGTTATGATCCGGCAACCCCGAAGTGACAATAATCGGGACCACTCCGTTGATGACCGTAGTTTGAGTAGTTCGTGTATTCACTATGTGTTAATGCTTTGGTCCGGTACTCTATTAAAAGGAGGCCTTAATATCCCTTTGTTTCCAATAGGACTCCGCAGCCACGGGAGGGTAGGACAAAAGATGTCATGCAAGTTCTTTTCCATAAGCACGTATGACTATATTCGGAATACATGACTACATTGCATTGATGAACTGGAGCTAGTTTTGTGTCACCCTAGGTTATAACTTCTACAAGATGAATCACATCCGACATAATTCCCCATAACCGATCCAATGCCTGCGAGCTTTTCACATATTGCTTGTTGCTTACTTATTTTTCCGCTGCTACTATTACAAAAACTACAAAAACACGACTGTTATGTTTATTGCTGCTACCGCTATCTCCATATTACTTTGCTACTAAACTACCTTGATGCAGATACTAAATTTCCAGGTTTGGTTGAATTGACAACTCAGCTGATAATACTTAAGAGTATTCTTTGGCTCCCCTTGTGTCGAATCAACAAATTTGGGTTGAATACTTTACCCTCGAAAACGGTTGCGATCCCCTACACTTGTGGGTTATCAAGACTATTTTCTGGCGCCGTTGCCGGGGAGCATAGCTCTATTCTTTAAGTCACTTGGGGTTTATATCTGTTGATCACTATGACGAATTTGAAGGACTCAAAAACCAAGATCTTACCCTCAACTACCGGGGGAGGTAAGGAACTGCCATCTAGCTCTGCACTTGATTCACCCTCTATTATGAGTAAACTTGTGACACCTACTCATGCTATTGAATCTGATATGCCGTATGTTCTTGATGATGCCACTTCTGCTATGTATGATGAAACTACTTCTATGCCTGATAATACTTTGCCACTAGGTGAATTTCTAGATGAACAAATTTCTAAGGTTAGGGAGAATGCAAATATTGAAACTAATAATATTTATGAAAGTGATGATGAAGCTTCTCCCAATAGATATGAATTGCCTGTTGTTCCTGAGGGTTATGTTATGGATGAAGAAACTGCTAGAGACTTTCTTGCTTGCAATGATAGATATGATCTTAAGAAATTATTAGCTAAGCTGAAAGAAAAGTCCTTGAATGCTAGAATGAAACATGACCCTACTTTTGTTACTTCACCTATCTTTGTTACTGATAAGGATTATGATTCCTCTGTTGATCCTGAGTTAATTACTTTGGTTGAATCTGGTCCTTTCCATGGCTATGAATCTGAAACTGTTGTGGCACATCTTACTAAGTTGAATGATATAGCCACCATGTTCACCAGTGATGAAAAGATTCGTTATTACTATATCCTTAAGTTGTTTCCGTTCTCATTAAAGGGTGATGCTAAGACTTGGCTTAATTCTCTTGACCCTGGTTGTGTGCGTAGTCCCCTGGATATGATGTATTACTTCTCTACTAAATATTTTCCCACTCATAAGAAACAAGCTGCCTTACGGCAAATATATAACTTTGTGCAAATTGAAGAAGAGAGTCTCCCACAAGCTTGGGGGAGGCTTCTCCAATTACTTAATGCTTTGCCTGATCATCCTCTTGAGAGGAACGATATACTTGATGTCTTTTATAATGGACTAACCGATGCTTCTAGAAACCACCTGGATAGTTGTGGTGGTTGTGTTTTCAGGGAAAGAACAGTTGATCAAGTTGAATTACTATTGAATAATATGCTGGCCAATGAAAATAATTGGACACTTCCTGAACAAGCACCTAATCCAACTCCGAAGAAAAGAGGTGTTGTATTTCTCAGTCCTGAAGATATGCAAGAGGCAAAGAAACCTATGAAAGAAAAAGGTATTAAAGCTGAAGATGTTGAGAATTTACCACCTATTGAAGAAATACATGGTCTTGATAACCCGACACAGATAGTAAAGGTAAATTCTCTTTATAGATTTGATGAAGGTGATACTCCTCGTTATAAGTCTTCTAGCCAATGCTTAGATGAGTTTGACAATTTTATTGTGAAACAAGAAAACTTCAATGCTTATGTTGGTAGAAAATTGCAACATAATGCTTATATGATTGAACGCTTGAGTGATTATCTGTCTAGAGTGAAAGGTGAATTGAAACTCATTAATATTCATGCTTCCATGGTTACCACTCAAGTAGAACAAGTGCTTAAGGCTCAGAATGATTTGCTCGATGAATTAAATAGTAAGAATAATGATAATGCCATTAGAGTTGTGACTAGAGGTGGTAAAATGACTCAGGAACCTCTATACCCTGAAGGCCACCCTAAGTGAATTGAGCAAGATTCTCAGAGAACTAATTTAGATGCACCTAGTTCTTATAAGAAGAAGAAAAAGAAAATTGATAGAATTTTGCATGCTTCTAGTGAACCTGTAGCCGACACACCTAAGAATCCCAATGATATATCTGTTTCCGATGTTGAGACACAATCTGGTAATGAACATGAACCTAGTGATAATTTTCATGATGATGCTCAACCTAGCAATGATAATGATGTAGAGATTGAACCTGCTGTTGATCTTGATAACCCACAATCAAAGAATCGACGTTATGATAAAAGAGACTTTGTTGCTAGGAAGCACGGCAGGGAAAGAGAACCATGGGTTCAGAAACCCATGCCTTTTCCTCCGAAACCATCCAAGAAAAAGGATGATGAGGATTCTGAGCGCTTTCCTGAAATGATTAGACCTATCTTTTTGCGTGTGCGTTTGACTGATGTGCTTAAAATAAATCCTTATTCTAAATATATGAAGGATATTATTACCAATAAAAGAAAGATAACTGAAGTAGAAATTTCCACCATGCTTGCCAATTACACTTTTAAGGGTGGAATACCTAAGAAACTAGGAGATCCAGGAGTACCCACTATACCTTGCTCCATTAAAAGAAACTATATTAAAACTGCTTTATGTGATCTTGGAGCCGGTGTTAGTGTTATGCTCTCTCTTTATATCGTAGACTTGACTTGAGTAAGTTGACACCTACTGAGATATCTTTGCAAATGGCTGATAAATCAACTGCTACACCTATCGGTATTTGTGAGGATGTGTCTGTTGTGGTTGCAAATGTTACTATTCTAACGGACTTTGTTATCCTTGATATTCCCGAGGACGATAGTATGTATATTATCCTTGGCAGACCATTTTTGAATACTGGAGGGGCTGTTATTGATTGCAACAAAGGCAATGTCACTTGTCATGTCAATGGTAATGAGCATACGATACACTTTCCGAGGAAACAACCTCATGTCCACAGTATCAATTATATTGGAAAAATTTCAACTATTACTATTGGAGGTTTTGAATTTCCTCTTCCTACTATGAAGAAGACATATGACATTCTTATTGTTTGGGACAAACATATCCCCATTGAGGTAACCTAGTGTTATTCGAAAATTCTCCGGTTTCATGTTATTCGGAAAGAGTTTATTAACAAGACCTGATCAACCTTGTTAATGGATACCTTTCGATGAGCATGGGATAGGTGAATCTAGATAGCACAACCTTCTGTACCCTCCTTTTACTTTCTGTTAATTAGGATAAATAAAGAAAAAAATAGTATTTTCTGTCTGTTTCCAGACTTGTCCGTGCAATAAAAAAATACCTCGAAAATAAAAGTTCTCCAAATGCCCTGAAAATGAAATATGATTTTTTCTAGAATATTTGAGAATATATGGCACAGAACACACAGCGAGGGGAGCCAGCACCTGGCCACGAGGGTACAGGGCGCGCCCCCTGCCTCGTGGGCCCCACGTGGACCCCCTCCACTTATTCCTGCACCCATACTCTTCTCCTTCCTCCCAAAAAAATCACCAACCAGCTCAAGAACGAGTTCTAGCTCATCTTGCTGCCATTTTCGATCTCCTTGCTCAAAGCACCATTCACCAAACTGTTTGGGGAGATTGTTCCTTGGTATGTGACTCCTCCATTGGTCCAATTAGTTTTTGTTCTAGTGCTATATTTATTGCAAAAAAAGTCTTCTGTGGTGACCTTGTTCTCGAGCTTGCATGTCAAATTTATTTGGTCCCAAGTAGTTCTAATGCATGACATAGTCTCTAGGCACTTGTAGGAGTTTTTGCTATCGATCTTGTTTAGTTTGGTTAACTTTTATTTTGAGTTACTAAAAATTTCGGAAAACTTCAGAAAAATGCATACAAAAATCTTCCAAGGTGGTTTTCCAAGGAAGCAAGAACCGAGGCTCGCGTTTCATGAGTCGGACGAGGAACTACCGAGGGAAGCGGAAGTGCGGCCTTGTGAATGGTCATCAGACGATTTCATGATTCAGGTTGGCATCAAGGAGGAATTTGACGCATATGTGCGCAACGCCGACCTCGAGGGCTTCATACAAGATAAGTGCCCTCAATGCCGTGGCTTAACTGATACCTTTGTGAGAAGTTTTAAATTTTCATCTACACGTAATTCTCACACTATCCTGTTTGACCTTTATGACAAATCTTACACTATGGACTTAGAGGATTTGAATGATGCTTGTAAGCTCCCGCAGTGGGGCAGTATGGGTGATCCTCGCAAATCTGAATATAGAGATTTCCTTGCTAGTATCACTATGGGGGAATCTAGAGAAATCACACAGGCTACCATAGGGAGCATTCATTTTCCTGCTATTCATTACTTTGTTCTCTTTATTGGTAGATGCATACACGGTAAAGATGAGGCTTGCCACATGTGTGTCCCTGATCTTAGTGTTCTCAAGAGTGTTGTATTAGGTGATAGACAATATAACTTGGGAGCCATTGTTGCACGTAGGTTACACCATAATGGTTTGTAAGGAGATTTATTTGGTGGGATTTATGCCACTCGCATAGCCCGCCATCTTGGTGTGCCTGTCCATGAAAATGATGAACCTTTACCGCCTGCTCATTTGGATTACCATGCTATGACTAGTCACCAGTTTATAGAGAGGGATGAACAATCCCTCAAATATCGACTAATCTTTAACAGGCGTCATGTCGTCCCTATTATTCTTCCAGCTCCTACTTTGTTTGACTTTCAGGCAAAAGGGAGATATACTATAACCAGGGAGGAGGCAAATGAGTATCATAATATGACGGAAGTAGCCCGCCTTCGAGCTGCAGCTCAGTAGGCAGTAGCTGTTGCATCCCAGTACAACCCCAACAACGACTTTGGACATCCATCGGGCCAATATTGTCCATAGACCAACTTAGGACAAAAGCCAAAGCTTGGGGGGGTACGTGGTTCTCACCGACTTTACATTCATGCCCACACACTTATTTTAGTTGCCGGTGCTCACACTCTTTCATTGTACCATCCATGTTTAGTTTCAATTCTTTTTCTTAGTCTTTTTCTTGTGTGTTAGAAAAACCTTAAGAAAAACAAAAAAAAATTAGTTGTAGCTTTTGGCTAGTTTACTTTCCTTGTAGTAGTAATTAAAAGAAAACCCAAAAAGATTTCTCGTTCTTCTTTTGCTTGATGGGAGCTTTCTCGTGTAAATAGTTATTTTCTTTTATTTGGGGGTCAAGAGTAGAAGATCATGATTAAATTGCTTAGTGGCTCTCATATGCTTTATTGTTGATTTAACCTTGAGCCATATTACCTTGTCTTCTCTATTGTATTAAATGCTTGCAGATTCCAGCTTAGTCCAATGCATGTGCATTATTATTATCCACACCCTTCGGTCGTGCGAGTGAAAGGCAATAAGGATGATATATGATGAACTAATTGAGATGAGAAAAGCTGGTATGAACTTGACCTCTCTTGTTTTTGTAAATATGATAGTTCATCGTTCCTGATTCAGCTTGCTATGAATGAAACATGCTTGCAATGACAATTAGAGATCATAGCTGCTTATGCCATGCTTAATTAGCTGAGAGTTTATAATGGTCTATCTTGCGTGCCAACATGATATTAAAATGATTGTGATGTGGTATGATGGGGTGGTATCCTCCTTTGGACGATTCAAGTGGTCTGACTTGGCACATGTTCACGCATGTAGTTGAAACAAATCAACATAGCCTCCACGATATTTATGTTCATGGTGATTTATATCCTACTCATGCTTGCATTCATTGTTGATTAATTTTAATGCATGCTCATGACCGTTGTCTCTCTCTAGCTGGTCGCTTCCCAGTCTCTTTCAAGCCTTCACCTGTACTAAGAGGGAATGCTGCTTGTGCATCCACTTGCATAAACCCCAAAGTTGTTCCATATGAGTCCACCATACCTTCCTATATGCGGTATTTACCTTCCGTTCCAAGTAAATTTGTATGTGCCAAACTCTAAACCTTCAAATGAAATTCTGTTTTGTATGCTCGAACAGCTGATGTATCAACTAGGGTTGTCTATATCTTCCATGCTAGGTGGGTTATTCTCACGATGAGTGGACTCCGCTCATCATTCATGAGAAAGTGGCTGGAAACCGGGATGCCCGGTCCCATGCTCAAAATCATAATAATCAAACAAAACTCCCCCAGGGATGTTGTTGGTTTGGACGGTACCCGTTGTTTCGGATCAGCCATGGAGTGTGCTTGTTGGTGGTTGGGGGAGTATAAACTTTACCATTCTGTTTGGGAACCGCATATAATGTGCCTAGCATGGGAGATATCGAGATTCTTGGTTGTTATGTTGACAATGAAAGTATACCGCTCTAAATATTATTCATCTCTATTTAAAAATCGAGCTCTATCACCTCTACAAATGCCTGCTTCCCTCTGCGAAGGGCCTATCTATTTACTTTTATGCTGAGTCATCATCCTCTTATCAAAGAGCACCAGTAGGAGAGCACCTCTGTCATTTGCATGTATTACTATTAATTTGCATTGAGTATGATCATGACTGGATCTCTTTTACCATGAATTACGATGTCTAGTTAGTCCTTGATCCTTAAAGGTGCTCTGCATTTATGTTTTGCGGTCTCGGAAAGGGCTAGAGAGATACCATCTTATTATATCATATCATGATTGTTTTGAGAAAGTGTTGTCATCCGAGGTTTATTATTATTGCTCGCTAGTTGATTATGCCATTGATGTGTGTAGACATGAGACCTGAAAGTTATTGTGAATGTGGTTAGTTCATGATCTTGCTGAAAACATGAATGATGGCTTACATATTTACAACAACAAGAGCAAACAGAGTTTGTCAAAGTTTTTCTTTATCACTTTCAGTTTGTCAACTGAATTGCTTGAGGACAAGCAAAGGTTTAAGCTTGGGGGAGTTGATATGTCTCCAACGTATCTACTTTTCCAAACCCGTTTGCCCTTGTTTTGGACTCTAACTTACATGATTTGAATGGAACTAACCCGGACTGACGCTGTTTTCAGCAGAATTGCCATGGTGTTGTTTTTGTGCAGAAATAAAAAGTTCTCAGAATGACCTGAAAATACACGGAGAATTATTTTGGAAAATATAAAAAATACATGCGAAAGATCCAGACCAGGGGGGCCACACCCTGTCCACGAGGGTGGGGGTGCGACCCCTCCCCCTGGGCGCGCCCCACTGCCTCATGGGCCCCTTGACGCTCCACCGACGTATCTGTGGGGACCCCGACTTAGAAGTCGAGATCACCGAATGCACGTGTACAGTGATCCCAGAGATCAATGCTCACTGAACACACAGAAGCTGAATAACAAGAGTCTTACATCCATACAAATAGTCTTACACGAATTATGGCCATTATGGCCAAGTCTTACATGGATAGAGCCTCACGGGCTGAATAGCAAATTACTCAAATAGCGGAAGTCTTCGATAACGGGTAGAACCCATGCCATCTGCCTTAACCCTACGGCATTCTGACTAGGATAGCGTCCTAGTTCGCATGTTCGTCTCCAAAGAACTCTTCCTCATATTCCTGTTCTTCCATGTCTGGCCAATTAAATAACCAGTGGCAAGCCAATGAGTACTTTGAATGTACTCGCAAGCAACCCATGATGTGGTTCAAAGTAACAATGCAATTGAACGATAATGAACAATCTAGCAAAGGGCTAGAATAAATATTCTACCATCAAGTTTATGCATCAATAACCTCGCGTAACCTCGAAGACAGGTTACCGATATCAGCATGAATATGATTCAACTCATCGAGTCAAGTCACCACCTTGACTTATCACACACATACTATCACCGATGAAGTAAAATTCTGGACATAGTTTAAGTAGCACCACCCAACTGTCCATGACCGTGGACACGGCTATTCGAATAGTTTGACACTCTGCAGAGGTCGCGCCCTTTACCCACAAGATCCGAGGAACTTCCGTGTCATCCACGACCCGTGGTACCTCAAGTACCCGTGGTAAGCACCCGGTCATTACCTTTCCTTAGACGACACTAACATAGAGTCCACTCGTTGGTACACGGCCCTCGTGTACAAACAATAGATCACGGGACTTGCCCTAATTTCAATGTCACGCGTACCCGAAGGGACCAACGGTGTGTCCGGTGCCCTGTGAAAACAGTCATGGTCGTCTATCCAAGCACGACCCCGTCCCGGTAAAGACCTCAAGTCTTCCCGTCACTAGTAACACGGGCACCATGCTAGTATCGACCTAAGTAATCAATAAAGCCCCGTCCCATAAGGGGTAGTGTGGTTGCACATGTTTGGTTGGGACGGTAGTCACACATAAATCTAATCCATCATTTCACTATGCACATGATTTTCCCGGCACACCACTTCTTCCTCAAGTGATGACCTAACACAACCTCACCCTCGGGCATTAGGGGCACCCGATGGGTTCATGCAAAGATTTCAACTACGAAGGTTCAAATCACACATGCATCATTTAAGCATCATGACCAACTATTTGCATGACATCTAGCACTTAGCAAGATCAAGATCAAGCATGCATCATGTGGTGGTTTCAACTAGGTCACCACCGTGAATCTATCATCATGCATCGGAAACAACGGGTTTCGCAAAACAAGTGTATCATGGTCAAAGGGCTGCTTGCTTGGATTGGCTTGGTCTTCAAAGTCTTCAAATCCTTCTCCTTCTCCTTCCACAGCAACTTCGTCAAATACGGGATCTATACGTCGCATAATAACCATGAGAAAATAAGACCACAAATAAAACAGAAAAATCAAAGTGCTCAGAAAAATGTCAACTTATTTTTGTTAAATACTAGAGGGATTTCTAAGATGGGGAAAAATCTTAGTTGGAGTTTTGGAGTTACAGAATGAAATCTATTTATTTTTAAACAGGAGTTTTACTGCTCAAATTTGAATTTAAATTTGAACAGAACAGAAAAGTTTCATAGATGTGAGTGAAAGTGGTACCATTAAATAGGTTGAAATATTACAAGATTTTAGGAGTTGGAATTATTTTATTTGGACCATTATTCTTTTCTGTGGAAATGTTTAAAACAATTACAGAAAAGAAAAAGGAAAAGTGCCTTGTGCAACTGGGCCGGAGAAGGCCACAGTGCACGGCCCAGAGCGGACCAGCCCAGCCGCACGGGTGCCTGCGCGCGCACGTCAGGTTTTTGAACCTGACGGGCGGGGCCCGTCGGTCAGTGACTGAGAGGAGAGGGAGAGGGGTGTGGGGATGACAGGTGGGGCCCGCCTGTCATCTCCAACCTTGCGGCCACGGCGACGGCGAGCTCACCGGCGAGGTTTCCGGCCACGGCGGCGACAATGGAGGGCAGTAACGTGACCAACGTCGAGTGGCGGATGTAGGGGTGGTGGTACGGCACGCCGGGGAGGTCGGGTTCACCGGCGGCGAGGTGGGACGGCGGAAGCTCGTCCGGAGGTTGTTGCTCTGGTCGTTTCCGACTGCAACAGAAGGGGGAAACAGGGGGGAAACGATCAGTGGCGCACGGCGGTTCTAGATCGGGCAGAAAGAAGGGCAGGGGAGGCCCGTACTGCGAGATCACCGGCAGCCCGACGCGGCGGAGCTCCGGTCGATCCCGAGTACTGGGACTACCTGGGGAGGAATGGGTGGTGCTGGGGGGCTCACTGAGGTGTGGTGGAGCTGCTGATGCTGCTGGAGAGGCCCGGGGGGTCCTATTTATAGGGGGTCGTCGGAGGCCCGTGGTCCAGTGCGCCGGCGAGCTCCGGCTCGAAGCTACAGCGCATAGGGGGCGAGGGGAATGTGTCCACGGAGTTGCTGGACGAGCTCCACGTCCAGTAGAGGTGAGAGGAGGAGCGGGGGAGCTTTTGGAGCGCGCGCGCGTGCGAGGCAGAAGAGTGGCCGTTGCGGGCGGCCGGTGCGGGCGGCCGGTGCGCGTGCGACGATGTTCACTGGAGGGCGCGGGAGGAGGGGGGACAGCGCCGGGGCGGTCGCGGACGTCGAGGAGCATCGACTGGCACGAGGGAGTGGTCCGAGGCTGTCGGGGGTGGCTGATTGGCTGGAGCTACAGTGCGTGTCCGCACTGTTGCGTGCTCCAGAGCGCGCGTATGGCTGGCACCTTCGCGCCCTCGCCGCTCCGGTCACAACCAACGTGCCCAAGAGTGTCTAGAAGGTCGGGGGAGGAGTAAAGAAATGGCCTGCGACCTTGGATGCCGTGGAGATACTGAGAGAGAGGGAGGATGCTGGTGACTTGGTGAAAATTTGCTGTCCAGTAGGGTAAACTTGGGTTCTTACCCCTCAATCATGGAGCTGGGGTGCTGGGGAAGTTACTGGGGGTATCCAGTAACTGAATGATCATGTGGTAAAAAGTTGAGGCCATGGAGAAGAGTAAAAGTGATCAAGATGGAGGTTTTAGTAAAAATCCAGAAGGTGTTTGATCAGTGTTTGGTCAAGCAAATGACCTCCACTTGACATGGCACTTAACAGGATTGTATAACATGAGAAAATAGGGGGCTTCACCAAATTTGGGCTCATCTGAAGAAACTAGCCAATGTAACTTTGGTGAACCCTAGAAATCAACAGAAACAGCTTCATCTTGTTTGAGTCAAGCTAATCATCTCCCCTTGATGCACCACTTGGTGTAGCATCATCATTTGGGTATTGATCATGCCCAAAAAGTTTGAAGCTCCAGATAAAAAGTTGGTAATGTAAAGTTGTTCAAATTTGCATTTGAACAGAAAGGGTTTTAGGGTGATCTGATCAAGTTGCTCTATTCCAAATCTTGTGCCATTTGGTCTAGATGCCTTATTATGCCATTCTAGCATGTGCACCAAGTTTGAGAGCATTTGGACAAGTTTGGCAATGTAAAGTTGCTCAAACTTCAAATATGGACAGAATGGTTATGAAGGGGTTTGAGGATGTTTTCTTGCTTCCCAAGGCATGGGACTTGGCAAGATCATCAAATATGTCATATATGACATAATAGAATTTCCCTGGAATTTTTGGAGAAAGTTTCCTTTGTAAATATTTCAAAAGCTTGAAATATCCAGAAAGGGTTTTAGAGGGTTTAGCCCATTATTTTGAACATGACCAAGTGTTGAAACTCTTATATATGGACAATATATGTCCTCTGAGTCTCCCTGAATTTTGGCAAATAATTTTTGAAATAGTTAAATAATTTTTCCCTATTAAAGACCATTTCTGGCCTTAAGAAAAAGCTTTTAAATAAAATAGGAAAATAACTTTTAAAATTATACCTTTGTGGTTTCTGGGAGTCCTATGACTACTATGTCTCAAATGTTCCTTTTGAAATAATTTTCTCACCCTAAATCAAGTACTTGAAGTGCAAATCTCAATTCAGGGGTTTTTGGAAAACTAAATTTATAAAATACTTTTTGGCCAAATTAATTTTGTAGGAAAATACTATACTGTTATATAACACTTGTCATGATCATTGGGCAGAAGTTTTGGGCATGGAGATGAATTCTACAAGAGGTCATAGTTGACTTTAATGAGCACAAGAAAAAGCACATGAAGAAAACTCAATTTCAAATAAAAGCCAAATGATGCTAAAAAATTTTGCTGGTCCAAATTTTCATGCTTCAAAGGTACAAATAACATGTTACAAAATGCAGGGTGTGACAGACCTACCCCCCTTACAAGAATCTCGTCCCCGAGATTCCTAAACTAGGTCTTAAAAGAGGTCGGGGAACTCGGATCTAAGATAGTCTTCTTGTTCCCAGGTTGCTTCTGCTTCGGTGTGGTTGCTCCACTGGACCTTGAAGTACTTGATGGTACGGCTCCGCGTCCGTCGTTCTGCTTCGTCCAGAATGCGAATGGGCTTCTCGCGGTAGGTCAAATCAGGTTGCAGATCAATGGCTTGGTGATCCACATCCTTGTAGAGATTAGGCTTGTCTGGAACTTGGAGACATTTCCGGAGTTGTGACACATGGAATACATTGTGCACATCGGATAGCTCAGGTGGTAGTTCCAACTGGTAAGCCACTTCTCCTCGTCGTGCAGTGATCTCAAAGGGTCCAATGAACCTTGGTGCGAGCTTCCCCTTGACGTGGAAACGCTTGGTTCCCTTCAGAGGAGTTACCCGCAGGTACACATGATCCCCGACATGGAAACTCATGTTCCGACGGTGAGTGTCAGCATAACTCTTCTGCCTTGACTTGGCTTCCTTTAATCTCTCTCTGACTAGTTGGACTTGCTCTTCTGCTGCGCGGAGATTATCCGGTCCAAAGACTAGTCCTTCTCCAGTCTCTGACCAGTTGAGGGGTGTGCGACATCTGCGTCCGTACAACACCTCAAATGGTGCCATCTGAAGGCTCGACTGGTAACTGTTGTTATAGGAGAACTCGGCAAAAGGGAGACAATCTTCCCACTTGGCTCCATATGCCAGGACACAGGCTCGGAGCATGTCTTCGAGAATCTGATTGACTCGTTCTGTCTGACCTCTGGTCTGTGGGTGAAAAGCCGTGCCGAAAGACAACTTGGTTCCCAAGGCTTCTTGGAACTTCTTCCAGAACCTGGAGGTGAACTGGGTTCCTCGATCTGACACAATCTCCTTGGGAACACCGTGAAGACTTACGATTCGGTCGATGTAGAGAGCTGCCAGCCGGTTGCCATCATAAGTGGTCTTGACAGGAATGAAATGGGCTACCTTGGTCAAATGATCGACTATGACCCAGATAGAGTCATGTCCTCTATTCGACCTTGGTAATCCAGTGATGAAGTCCATTCTGACTTTATCCCACATCCACTCAGGAACTTTGAGTGGTTGAAGCAATCCAGCAGGTCGCTGATATTCAGCCTTGACCCTTTGGCACACATCACATTTTGCAACATAGGTTGCAATCTCTCTTTTCATCCCGTGCCACCAGAATCATGCCTTCAAGTCTTGATACATCTTGGTTCCTCCGGGGTGGATGGAATACGGAGTGTCGTGGGCTTCTTGCAGAATCAGCGTCTTCAGCTCGGTGTTGTTTGGTACGCAGATGCGACCTTTGTACCAAACAATCCCGTGCTCGTCTTCGGAGAATCCTGGGGCCTTGCCCAGCTTCATCTTCTTCTTGATGCCTTTGATGCTTGCATGTCCATCTTGTGCCTTCTTGACGTCGTCCATCAGGGTTGGTCTGACTTCCAAATGATCCAGAAATCCAGGGGTGACCAATTCCAAACTGAATTGTTCGAACTCCTTAAACAAGGTTGGCTGCCTTTCTTGAATAACGGCATTCAAAGAGCAAGCCTTCCTGCTTAAGGCATCGGCCACCACATTAGCCTTCCCGGGGTGATACTGAACACTGAGGTCATAGTCTTTGATGAGTTCCAACCATCTCCGCTGCCTCATGTGCAATTCCTTTTGGGTGAAAATGTACTTCAGACTTTTGTGGTCTGTGTAGATCTCACACCGTTTCCCTAGGAGGTAATGCCGCCATGTCTTCAAGGCATGAACTACTGCCGCTAGCTCAAGATCATGAGTAGCGTAGTTCTCCTCATGGGGTCGTAGCTTCCTGGAGAGGTATGCTATGACGCGGCCTTCTTGCATCAGAATGCTTCCCAATCCGATTCGAGAGGCATCACAATATATCACGAACTCCTAGTGAATATCAGGTGTTGCCAGAACTGGGGCGGTGGTCAATCTCTTCTTGAGCTCTTGGAAGCTTTCTTCGCATTTTGGCGTCCACTCGAACTTCTTGTCCTTCTTGAGGAGCTGAGTCATTGGTCGTGCAATGCTAGAGAATCCTTCCACGAACTTGCGGTAATAGCCCGCTAGTCCGAGGAAGCTTCTAACTTCCTTGACGGTCGTTGGAGATTGCCATTGGGTCACAGCTTCGATCTTTGCAGGATCAACAGATAATCCTTCCTCGGTCAAGACATGACCTAAGAATCCAACTTTATGCAGCCAGAACTCACACTTGCTGAATTTGGCATACAGTTGGTGCTCACGAAGCTTGTCTAGGACCATCCTCAGATGCTGCTCGTGCTCTTCCTCCGACTTCGAGAACACAAGAATGTCATCAATGAAGACGACAACGAACTTGTCCAAATATTCCATGAAGACTTTATTCATGAGATACATGAAGTAGGTTGGGGCATTGGTTAACCCAAAAGACATGACCGTGCACTCGTACAGGCCATATCTGGTTACGAATGCCGTCTTCGGAATATCTTGGGGTCTGATCTTCAGCTGGTAGCACCCAGATATGAGGTCGATCTTGGAGAACACCTTGGCTCCGCTGAGCTGATCAAACAGATCTTTGATCTTGGGAAGTGGATATTTGTTCTTGATTGTAACATCATTGAGGGAACGATAGTCAATGCATAAGCGGATGGTACCGTCCCTCTTTGCCACAAACAGAACGGGAGATCCCCAAGGGGAGGCACTCGGGCGGATAAATCCCTTCCTTAGCTGCTCTTCCAGCTGCTTCTTCAACTCGGCTAATTCTTCCGTCCCCATTCTATAAGGCTTCTTATAGATGGGTCCTGCTCCGGGCACAAGCTCGGTGATGAACTCAATGTCACGGTCAGGGGGCATTCCCGGTAGTTCATCCGGAAAGACATCAGGATACTCACATACCACCGGTACTTGATCTAGCCCAACTTCAGACAGACAGTTGACTTTAGCGGCTTGAGCGGAAGAGGAGTTGGAAGCAAACTTGACTTCGACTCCTAGGTCATTGGTCACAGTGACTGTCCGATTGGCACAGTCTAACAAGCCTTGGTGCTTACTGAGCCAATCCATCCCTAAGATCGCATCCAAGCCTTGCGATCTCAGGATGATAAGGTCTGCTAGGAAGTCTACACCGTTAATGGTAATGCCGACTCCTTTACAGCCTATCTTGGCTCTCATCTCGGCTCCGGGGGTTTGTACCACCATAGGGTTATTCAGGGGTGTAGGGGCCATGCCACTTTTTAATGCAAATCTTTGAGTGACAAATGAATGCATTGCTCCAGAATCAAACAAGACAGTTGCAGGTGCTGAGTTGACAAGGAACGTACCCAGCACGACGTCCGGGTCTTCCTGGGCTTCTTTAGCAGTGACGTGATTCACACGCCCCTTCCCATGGTTCGGTGGATTGCGAGGAGCTGGGTTCCTTGGTGGCATTCCACGGACTTGTCCCTGGTTCTGCGCATTGGGGCGCAGGGCATCAGGCTTCTTGTTGGGGCACACCCTTGAGATGTGTCCGGACTGACCACATCCAAAGCAAGTGACTTGGTTTGGATTGGTCTTGTTGCCACCACTGGTATTGGGGTTGAAAGCTAGCCTGGGGTTGGCATACTGCTAAGGCTGAGGGTTGACACGAGGTGCAGGAGCTCTTGGCTGCTGATAGGTTGGCTTGGCCGGGGCTGACTGCCACGGACGAGGCTTCTGGTTGCTGGAACTTCCCTTACTGACCAACTTGCGCTTGCGAGTGTCTTCCAAAGCACGCCGCTTGTCTTCAAGCATAAGTGCCTTGTTCACCAGGTCAGGAAAGGATGGGCAATCGCACACAACAAGCGAGTATTGCAGAGTCTGATTGAGGCCTTCCATGAAGCGCTCCCTTTTGGCAGCATCAGTGCTGACATCTTCAGGGGCATACCTTGGCAGAATACTGAACTTCTGCATGTACTCCTTGACAGTGCCACTTCCTTGCTTCAGGGCTCGGAACTCACGCTTTTTGATAGCCATGATTCCGGAAGGAATGTGGGCCTTGCGGAATTCTGCCTTGAAGTTAACACAAGTGATGTCTTGTTCAGCATGCATGACCTTGAATCCATCCCACCAAGCTCTAGCAGTCCCCCCGAGGCAGTGGGCTGCATAAGCCACCTTCTCGCGGTCTTCGGTGCATCCGACCAGTTCCAGTATCTCCTCAATGGAATGGACCCAGTCATCTGCATCCAGGGGTTCAGCAGTCTCGATGAAGGTTGGCGGTGCATGCTTCTTGAACTCTGCCAACGTGGAACGTCCATTGCCATTCCCCGCCGGCTGGCGGTTGTTGGCGACAGCTTGAGCAATCAGCTGGAGAGCTGTAGTGTTGGCTTGGCGTTCCTCTCGGAAAGCTTGGAGAAGCTGAGCCATGTCCATGCTTGGAGGAGGTGGTGGTGGAGCTTGGTCGTTGGTTTGGTCGTGGCCTGCCTCTGGCTGAGCGGATGCTCCGGCTTCGGGCTGCTGGGTAGAGGTACCAGTACGAGTTACAACAGGCATCCTGTTGGAGCGGTAAAAGATCTCATGACTTGGAAGAGGAAAGCAAGACGGATGGGTGCCTAGTAAGGGGGTGGGTGTGACACTAAATCAAATCATGCAAGGGCCGAAAGGCCAAAACACATTCATTAAAATCCAAATGGGTGATGTAGTCGTTTACACATTCCCGAAGGAAGAATACGACATACATCCAGACACAACAAAAGCAAGAACTAGATGGTTTCATATGAACCATACAAGGACTCGACTGCGCATAGGGGTTACACGACCTATCCTACCGTAGAGGTTACAACTGGCATATCCGAGTAGCGAATAATGCCTAAGCGGCGGAATGCTCGGTCGCGTATTCCGGCTCTTCTGGGTCTTCCTCCTTATCTTCATCTGTCTGGGCCCCCTTGTCACTTGAGGGTGTGGGGGAGTGGAGGAGTTGGATTCAACGGTGCTTCGTCAGTGGTGCAGGGAAAAGCTTGCGACATTCCCTCGCCGTCATCCGGCGTCGCCGAGGTGGTTCTTCATTCTTGGAAGATACATCCTCGGAGGGCCTTCCGCCTCGATATGCGATAGCGGATTGTCCAGAAGGTGCTCCTTCCTTCTTGATCCTATTTGCCTTCTCTTGAGCTCGACGAAGAAGTGCCTTGGTCTTGTGAAGTTCTTCTCGAAGCTTCATTGATTCCGAGGCCAAGTCTTGTGCCAAGCTGTCGGCACATACACTGAAGTAGGTCTGGAACCGAAGCGAGAGTCCTTCCCTTAGTGGAGGGGCTAGTGTGAAGCTTTCTTCTTCACCTTCCTTCCGGTAAGGTAAGAAGCGAGTTGTCATCTTGGCTGCCATCTCCGGAAGAAGCTCGCGGAGACGGGTTAATGCCTTGAGTGCAGCAGCCTCGACAGCGAGTGGTAGTGTTGCCATCTGGGGTCCCTCGAAGAACCAACTTGTGGGAGGATCGTTTGCCTTCACGATCACTTCCACATGGTATTCCACCTCAGTATCGCTCACCCAATGCTCAAGGTAGGTGAGGATGGGTGCTCGGTGGAACTGACACTCCTGAAGGCTATCCTCGAGAAGTAAGGGAAACCCAGTGGTCAGGTGCTCTTCGGGTACCGCGGCCATCTACAAAGATGGAATAGGAGGGGTTAATGAGCTGATGAAATCTCAGGTTTAGAAAAGAAGAGAGGTTCAGAAGGTTTTTGAAAAAGGGTCTCATCTAACTAACGCCCATGCTAACTAAGGCTTCCTACAGTCAGGATGGCTCTGATACCAGCTCTGGGGGGACCCTGACTTAGAAGTCGAGATCACCGAATGCACGTGTACAGTGATCCCAGAGATCAATGCTCACTGAACACACAGAAGCTGAATAACAAGAGTCTTACATCCATACAAATAGTCTTACATGAATTATGGCCATTATGGCCAAGTCTTACATGGATAGAGCCTCATGGGCTGAATAGCAAATAACTCAAATAGCGGAAGTCTTCGATAACGGGTAGAACCCATGCCATCTGCCTTAACCCTACAGGCATTCTGACTGGGATAGCATCCTAGTTCGCATGTTCGTCTCCAAAGAACTCTTCCTCATATTCCTGTTCTTCCATGCCTGGCCAATTAAATAACCAGTGGCAAGCCAATGAGTACTTTGAATGTACTCGCAAGCAACCCATGATGTGGTTCAAAGTAACGATGCAATTGAACGATAATGAACAATCTAGCAAAGGGCTAGAATAAATATTCTACCATCAAGTTTATGCATCAATAACCTCGCGTAACCTCGAAGACAGGTTACCGATATCAACATGAATATGATTCAACTCATCGAGTCAAGTCACCACCTTGACTCATCACACACATACTATCACCGATGAAGTAAAATTCTAGACATAGTTTAAGTAGCCCCACCCAACTGTCCATGACCGTGGACACGGCTATTTGAATAGTTTGACACTCTGCAGAGGTTGCGCACTTTACCCACAAGATCCAGGGAACTTCCGTGTCATCCACGACCCGCGGTACCTCAAGTACCCGGGTAAGCACCCGGTCATTACCTTTCCTTAGACGACACTAACATAGAGTCCACTCGTTGGTACACGGCCCT
Organism: Secale cereale; assembly: GCA_902687465.1. Taxonomy (NCBI): domain Eukaryota; kingdom Viridiplantae; phylum Streptophyta; class Magnoliopsida; order Poales; family Poaceae; genus Secale; species Secale cereale. The sequence goes on from LR738709.1 coordinate 193,658,083, forward strand.
CGGGTACAAACAATAGATCACGGGACTTTCCCTAATTTCAATGTCACGCGTACCCGAAGGGACCAACGGTGTGTCCGGTGCCCTGTGAAAACAGTCATGGTCGTCTATCCAAGCACGACCCCGTCTCGGGAAAGACCTCAAGTCTTCCCGTCACTAGTAATGCGGGCACCATGCTAGTATCGACCTAAGTAATCAATAAAGCCCCGTCCCATAAGGGGTAGTGTGGTTGCACATGTTTGGTTGGGACGGTAGTCACACATAAATCTGATCCATCATTTCACTATGCACATGATTTTCCCGGCACACCACTTCTTCCTCAAGTGATGACCTAACACAACCTCACCCTCGGACATTAGGGGCACCCGATGGGTTCATGCAAAGATTTCAACTACGAAGGTTCAAATCACACATGCATCATTTAAGCATCATGACCAACTATTTGCATGACATCTAGCACTTAGCAAGATCAAGATCAAGCATGCATCATGTGGTGGTTTCAACTAGGTCACCACCGTGAATCTATCATCATGCATCGGAAACAACGGGTTTCGCAAAACAAGTGTATCATGGTCAAAGGGCTGCTTGCCTGGATTGGCTTGGTCTTCAAAGTCTTCAAATCCTTCTCCTTCTCCTTCCATAGCAACTTCGTCAAATACGGGATCTATACGTCGCATAATAAACACAGGAAAATAAGACCACAAATAAAACAGAAAAATCAAAGTGCTCAGAAAAATGTCAACTTATTTTTGTTAAATACTAGAGGGATTTCTAAGATGGAAAAAAATCTTAGTTGGAGTTTTGGAGTTACAGAATGGAATCTATTGATTTTTAAACAGGAGTTTTACTGCTCAAATTTGAATTTAAATTTGAACAGAACAGAAAAGTTTCATAGATGTGAGTGAAAGTGGTACCATTAAATAGGTTGGAATATTACAAGATTTTAGGAGTTGGAATTATTTTATTTGGACCATTATTCTTTTCTGTAGAAATGTTTAAAACAATTACAGAAAAGAAAAAGGAAAAGTGCCCTGTGCAACTGGGCCGGAGAAGGCCACAGTGCACGGCCCAGGGCGGACCAGCCCAGCCGCACGGGTGCCTACGCGCGCACGTCAGGTTTTTGAACCTGACGGGCGGGGCCCGTCGGTCAGTGACTGAGAGGAGAGGGAGAGGGGTGCGGGGATGACAGGTGGGGCCCGCCTGTCATCTCCAACCTTGCGGCCACGGCGACGGCGAGGTTTCCGGCCACGGCGACGACAACGGAGGGCAGTAACATGACCAGCGTCGAGTGGCGGATGTAGGGGTGGTGGTACGGCACGCCGGGGAGGTCGGGTTCGCCGGCGACGAGGTGGGACGGCGGAAGCTCGTCGGGAGCTTGTTGCTCCGGTCGTTTCCGACTGCAACAGAAGGGGAAACAGGGGGAAACGATCAGTGGCGCACGGCGGTTCTAGATCGGGCAGAAAGAAGGGCAGGGGAGGCCCCGTACTGCGAGATCACCGGCAGCCCGACGCGGCGGAGCTTCGGTCGATCCCGAGTACTGGGACTACCTGGGGAGGAATGGGTGGTGCTGGGGGGCTCAGTGAGGTGTGGTGGAGCTGCTGATGCTGCTGGAGAGGCCCGGGGGGTCCTATTTATAGGGGGTCGTCGGAGGCCCGTGGTCGTGTGCGCCGGCGAGCTCCGGCTCGAAGCTACAGCGCACAGGGGGCGAGGGGAATGTGTCCACGGAGTTGCTGGACGAGCTCCACGTCCAGTAGAGGTGAGAGGAGGAGCGGGGGATCTTCTGGAGCGCGCGCGCGTGCGAGGCAGAAGAGTGGCCGTTGCGGGCGGCCGGTGCGCGTGCGACGATGTTCACTGGAGGGCGCAGGAGGAGGGAGGACAGCGCTGGGGCGGTCGCGGACGTCGAGGAGCATCGACTGGCGCGAGGGAGTGGCCCGAGGCTGTCGGGGGTGGCTGATTGGCTGGAGCTACAGTGCGTGTCCGCACTGTTGCGTGCTCCAGAGCGCGCGTATGGCTGGCACCTTCGCGCCCTCGCCGCTCCGGTCACAACCAACGTGCCCAAGAGTGTCTAGAAGGTCGGGGGAGGAGTAAAGAAATGGCCTGCCGCCTTGGATGCCCTGGAGATGCTGAGAGAGAGGGAGGATGCTGGTGACTTGGTGAAAATTTGTTGTCCAGCAGGGTAAACTTGGGTTCTTACCCCTCAATCATGGAGCTGGGGTGCTGGGGAAGTTACTGGGGGTAACCAGTAACTGAATGATCATGTGGTAAAAAGTTGAGGCCATGGAGAAGAGTAAAAGTGATCAAGATGGAGGTTTTAGTAAAAAGCCAGAAGGTGTTTGATCAGTGTTTGGTCAAGCAAATGACCTCCACTTGACATGGCACTTAACAGGATTGTATAACATGAGAAAATAGGGGGCTTCACCAAATTTGGGCTCATCTGAAGAAACTAGCCAATGTAACTTTGGTGAACCCTAGAAATCAACAGAAACAGCTTCATCTTGTTTGAGTCAAGCTAATCATCTCCCCTTGATGCACCACTTGGTGTAGCATCATCATTTGGGGTATTGATCATGCCCACAAAGTTTGAAGCTCCAGATAAAAAGTTGGTAATGTAAAGTTGTTCAAATTTGCATTTGAACAGAAAGGGTTTTAGGGTGATCTGATCAAGTTGCTCTATTCCAAATCTTGTGCCATTTGGTCTAGATGCCTTATTAGGCCATTCTAGCATGTGCACCAAGTTTGAGAGCATTTGGACAAGTTTGGCAATGTAAAGTTGCTCAAACTTCAAATATGGACAGAATGGTTATGAAGGGGTTTGAGGATGTTTTCTTGCTTCCCGAGGCATGGGACTTGGCAAGATCATCAAATATGTCATATATGACATAATAGAATTTCCCTGGAATTTTTGGAGAAAGTTTCCTTTGTAAATATTTCAAAAGCTTGAAATATCCAGAAAGGGTTTTAGAGGGTTTAGCCCATTATTTTGAACATGACCAAGTGTTGAAACTCTTATATATGGACAATATATGTCCTCTGAGTCTCCCTGAATTTTGGCAAATAATTTTTGAAATAGTTAAATAATTTTTCCCTATTAAAGACCATTTCTGGCCTTAAGAAAAAGCTTTTAAATAAAATAGGAAAATAACTTTTAAAACTATACCTTTGTGGTTTCTGGGAGTCCTATGACTACTAGGTCTCAAATGTTCCTTTTGAAATAATTTTCTCACCCTAAATCAAGTACTTGCAGTGCAAATCTCAATTCAGGGGTTTTTGGAAAACTAAATTTATAAAATACTTTTTGGCCATATTAATTTTGTAGGAAAATACTATATTGTTATATAACACTTGTCATGATCATTAGGCAGAAGTTTTGGGCATGGAGATGAATTCTACAAGAGGTCATAGTTGACTTTAATGAGCACAAGAAAAAGCACATCAAGAAAACTCAATTTCAAATAAAAGCCAAATGATGCTAAAAAAATTGCTGGTCCAAATTTTCATGCTTCAAAGGTACAAATAACATGTTACAAAATGCAGGGTGTGACAGTATCCCAAGATCCCATATATTCACTTTCGGGGAGAAAAAATCAGAGAGGAAGAATTATCACGTTTTATGATACGGAGCCACCGCCAAGCCCTAATCTCTCTCGGGAGGGCTGATCTGGAGTCCGTTCGGGGCTCCGGAGAGTGGAGATCGTCGCCATCGTCATCATCAACCTTCATCCATGACTAATTCCATGATGCTCACCGCCGTGCTTGAGTAATTTCATCGTAGGCTTGCTGGACGGTGATGGGTTGGATGAGATCTATCATGTAATCGAGTTAGTTTTGTTAGGGTTTGATCCCTAGTATCCACTATGTTCTGAGATTGATGTTGCTATGACTTTGCTATGCTTAATGCTTGTCACTAGCGCCCGAGTGCCATGATTCAGATCTGAACCTATTATGTTTTCACGAATATATGTGTGTTCTTGATCCTATTTTGCAAGTCTATAGTCACCTACTATGTGTTATGATCCGGCAACCCCAAAGTGACAATAATCGGGACCACTCCCGATGATGACCGTAGTTTGAGGAGTTCATGTATTCACTATGTGTTAATGCTTTGGTCCGGTACTCTATTAAAAGGAGGCCTTAATATCCCTTAGTTTCCAATAGGACCCCGCTGCCACGGGAGGGTAGGACAAAAGATGTCATGCAAGTTCTTTTCCATAAGCATGTATGACTATATTCGGAATACATGCCTACATTGCATTGATGAATTGGAGCTAGTTCTGTGTCACCCTAGGTTATAACTTATACATGATGAATCACATCCGACATAATTCCCCATCACCGATCCAATGCCTATAAGCTTTTCACATATTGCTTGTTGCTTATTTACTTTTCCGCTGCTACTATTACAAAAACTACAAAAACACTACCGTTACGTTTATTGCTGCTACCGCTATCTCCATATTACTTTGCTACTAAACTACCTTGCTGCAGATACTAAGTTTCCAGGCGTGGTTGAATTGACAACTCAGCTGCTAATACTTAAGAGTATTCTTTGGCTCCCCTTGTGTCGAATCAACAAATTTGGGTTGAATACTTTACCCTCGAAAAATGTTGCGATCCCCTACACTTGTGGGTTATCACGCATCGCGCTTATGAATGGCCGAGGCTCGGAGGCTCCTGTCGGTGTACAAAAGTAGGGGCGCTCCTTTGTACCCCTTACTTATGCACGGCAGTCAGAGCCACGCCTGCGGCAACACATAAAAAGGCATAGGAGGGAAGCCAGAGACACAAGGCTACCAGAGCAGCGCCAAGACGGTGGTAGTGAGAAGGCCAAATAAGAAGGAAGGTTTCCCCCGGCCAGACCCTTTCTGGGGCGGCCTACACACCCCCAACAAGACCCCTTTCAAGGCGCAAATCGATCAACGCCTCCGTTGCAGCCACCATTGAGCCTAGGAGCTCCAGCACCACCAACAATGTGGAACTAAGGCTCGGGAAGCGCCTACGTGATGGCATGCAGATCTTTCTAAAGACAAGGGTCCATGACTCCTAAGATGAGAACCAGAAGACAAGGCAATCGCAAGGCTCCTTGTCAAGGATGCCCACGAGGCCCCGACAAGGCTCCTCGCCGAAGACACCCTGAAGACCCGGCAAGCCTCTTGCCGAGGACGCTCGAAGAAGCCCCAGCAAGACCCTTGCCAGGAACAGACGCAGGACCGCGGCAAGCCCTTGCCGCCCCATCACCGCCTAAACTCAGTGGCCGACCCATTAGCCCAGGCAGGTACCCAGATGGCGGTACGTGGTTCCTGGTCCAGCTAGTCAAGCACCTGCGTGGTGGCATGCAGATCTTCGTGAATACCGTACCACCACGCCATCTCAGCTGCCTGCCCCGCTGGCCTGGACGCACGTCGCAAGTAGACGGAACGGCAATGGACGGGACGGGCCTCGTTTCCGTCCCCAATAAAGCGAATGGACACCTAAGTGGAGCATTTAATGCGCCTTGTCCCGTAATGGCGTGAGATAAGCCTATGCACTATACGCCTTTCCACCTCATGTGTGCCACTTTGGCAGCCCCTTTGACTATAAAAGGAGACCCGACGCATACTGGAGAAGGATTGGGATCTTTTGGGCTAAACATGCATCGTAGCTAGTTCAAGAACTCAAGAACACTCAAATACACACAAAAGTAGGACTAGGGTATTACGCATTCAAGCAGCCCGAACCTGGGTAAACGATCCTTGCACTGACTCTTAGACCCGCTCTTTGCACAACCTCGCGCCCGCCAACCATAAAAGAGATTCCAGTGATCCCATAGGTGCCGCTCTCCACCGACACCTTTCCATTTATTTTTAGATCAATTAAACCAAAAACCCAAAAATACCTTGCTGCAATTTATCTTATTTGGTGTTCGATCTATCAATATTTACAACTCTATCACGTCTGTTACCCGAAAGGGACTGACAACACCTTTTACACGTTGGGTTACAAGTATTTGTTATTTGTGTGCAGGTGTTGTTTGCGTTGTGCTGCTTGGTTCTACTACTGGTTCGATAACCTTGGTCTCGTCACTGAGGGAAATACCTACCACTGATATACTGCATCATCCCTTCCTCTTTGGGGAAATACCGACGTAGTTCTAGCAGACATCAAAAGGAATTTCCGACGCCGTTGCCGTGGAGCACCTCCAACATATACCACGTTCCTAATCACAAATCTCATCTCCTCGCAATTTACATTATTTGCCATTTGCCTCCCGTTTTCATCTCCCCCACTTCACAAATATTTTCCATTTTATTTGCCCTCTTTTTCGTTTGCCATTTTTCTTGCCGAATCTATTCGATTTCTTCTCATCGTGGCTAGCGTGTCCACCCCTCCTTTGTCACCAGATTTTGATGTTCTATACATCAAGCAAAGAAAAGCAAAAAAATTGAAATATGGTTGATATAGGCTTATGGAATCCTATCGTATTTGTAATTTAAAGGGGGGCGATAAGATCCTACTTCGTAATTTTTACATAGGATTGGCTTTGCATCATAGACAACTCTTAGATTTTGCCGCTAAAGGGAATTTCATTGAGTGTGATGCTAATGCTGCGTATGAGTTACTAGAAGGAATTTTGGGTGTTCCACCCTTAAAGAAGGGGTCTTATTTTACCCCAGAGGGAGTTCAAATGTTGGACAAACTTGGTGATTTACACAAACATATGGTTGAATTGCACATATAATGAACCCCTCAAACATCTTAATGGTAGTATCAATCGCATGAATACTTTGATTACTCTTTGCAATAAGCGATTGGATATTTTGGATCTGAAGATGGTATCTTTTCCTGAGAATTTAGGGAAGCGCAAAGAGCCTCCCGGGTTGGAGAAAACCCTCACCAAGGTTGCCAAAACTACGGATGAGAACACTTAGATTCTTGGTATCATGCCTAGCTAAGGGCGTAAAACGATAGCGCTTGTTGGGAGGCAACCCAACTTGTATCTTTTTGCTTTTTTTTATTTCCTTGATGTTTTAAATAATATACCTTTTAGTACCTCTGGTTTGATGTGTTTTTGTGGTTTCAATGAAGGTTTGTTCCAAGCAAAGCCTTTGGATCATGTTGGGTGTTAGTAGATTTGATCTTGCTGAAAAACAAAAACTTTTACGCTCACTAGAAAAACAGAATAGTGCTTTTTGGTTGATTATTTTTGCAGAAGATTAATATACAAATTGCCCACGTGGCCCTATTTTTTCAAGATTGTTAGAGTAACAGAAGTATTCGAAACTTCCAGATTTCTAGAGACTGTTATGTTTTTGATAGATTCTATTTTTCTTGTGCTATGTGCTTGTTTTGATGATTCTATGGTTTTCTTTGATGAGTTTTTACCATAAAAAAGTTGGAATACAGTAGATATAATACAAATACAAAATACGAATTGGTTTGCCACAGCACTTATAGTAGTGATTTGTTTTCTTATACTAACGGATCTCACAAAAGTTTTGTTGAGTTTTGTGTGATTGAAGTTTTCAAGTTTTGGGTTATCTTATGATGGATGAAGGAATAAGGACTAAGAAGAGCCTAATCATGGGGATGCCCCGGTATCCCAAGCCATTATCTAAAAGAGAAGCAAGCAACTAAGCTTGGGGATGCCCCGAGTGGCATCCCCTCTTTCTTCTAACGACCATCGGTATTTTACTCGAAACTGTATTTTTTATTCGTCACATGATATGTTTTTTGCTTGGAGCGTCTTGTATGATATGAGTCTTTGCTTAATTTGTTTTGCTTTTTAAGTTATCAATCCTTGTTGTACACACCTATTAGAGAGAGCCAAAATTATGCCATGACTTGTTAGAATAGCTCTCTATGCTTCACTTAAATTTTTATGAGCTATGGATTTGCTCTAGTGCTTCCCTTTTATCTTTTTGGGCACGGTGTGCTTTAGTATTTTTTTAAGAAATTCTCTCTTGCTTCACTTAAATTATTTTTAGAGAAAGAAAAAATTATGCTCATGATCTTCACTTATATTTGTTTGAGCTTATCAAAAGCAATACATGATTTTTTTTTCCAAAGTGATAGATATCCAAGAACGATATAATGAAAATTTTGATGAAGATCATTGGACAAAATAAAATTGATTCCTTGTAATAGTTTTGAGGCATGATGATATGATATCTGAGTCATGTTAATGAGTAATTATGCTTTAGTAAGAATATTAGTGTTAAAGTTTGTGATTCCTTATGCAAGCATGAAAGTCAATAATCTAGCAATGAAATTACATCCTACTAGTGGTGCATTATTCTGTGTTATTAATGCTCAATGCTGGCTTATGAGATTATTAGTTTCATGGTTGGTCGCTTCCCAGTCTTTTGCTAGCCTTCATTTTGCACTAAGTATGATCACTACTTGTGCATCCCAAATCTTTTATCCCGGTTTTGCCACATGAGTCCACTGTACCTATCTATATGCGGTATTCCATTGTTGTTCTAAGAAAACTTGTATGTGCCATCTCTAATTTTCAAAATATATTTCCCTTTTGTGTGCCTGTACCGCTTGCGAGGCGGTGAGGGTGGCCAATATTTTCCATGCTAGATGTGTTATTCTCACAATGAGTGTTTATTCACTTGTCATTGCACGAGAGTAAGGCAAAGGTATTAGGGATGCCCAGTCCCGAAATGAAAAACTAATTTACTTTATGTTGTCAAATAATAAATTCCTTGGGAAGTGTTGGTATGGAAGGCAACCGTGGATTCGGCTAGCCATGGCTTGTGAAATTTTGGTGGAAAAGGAATAAACTTTATTTTATGTTTGGGAACCGCCTATGATATATCTAGCATGGAAAATGTTGGGAATCTTAAGTCGTTTTCGTTGGTGGGAAAAGTATACCACCCAAAATAATTGTATCTCTCAATTTAAGCTTTGAGCTCTGGCACCACTACAAATCCCTACTTCCCTCTGCAAAGGGCCTTTCTTTTACTTATACAATTTTTATTTTTGAATTTGAGTCTCCATCTTCTCTTATAAAGCACCAACTAGGAAACACTATGATCGTACTTGAGCATTGGGTGTAACTAATATGTGAGTGTTTTTCATGAATGGATCAATGGTAAAGCATGATGGGCTAGGGATAACTTAGTTTAGCATTGATATTTTGAAAGACATGGGAGCTTGTTGATATGCTTGAGTATTTAAATCGCATGTCAAAACTAGACTATTGCTTTGAACCATATAAAATTCCAAATGTCCATCCTATAAAGAAAAGAATATGATATGACATGATAGGAAGCATTCCACATCAAAAAATTTGCTTTTATCATTTACCTACTCGAGGACAAGCAGGAATTATGCTTGGGGAAGCTGATACGTCTCCAATGTGTCTATAATTTTTTATTGTTCCATGCTGTTATATTATCATTCTTGGATGTTTTACAATCATTTTGTAGTCATTTTATATCATTTTTGGTACTAACCAATTGACATAGTGCCAAGCGCCAGTTGCTTTTTTCTACATGTTTTTTACATCGCAAGAAATCAATATCAAACGGAGTCCAAACACCGCGAAACATTTTGAAGATTTTTTATGGGCCAAAAGACACCCAATGGGCCAGAGCTGCACCTGGGGGGTGCCCCCTTGGGGCACCACCCACCAGGGCGCGCCAGGCCCCCTGGCGCGCCCAGGTGGGTTGTGCACACCTTGGTCGCCTCCCGCACCACCTCTTTGCTCTATAAATACTCAGATATTCCAGAAACCCTAAATGAGTCGATGAAATTCTATTCCAGCCGCCGGAAAGTCCAGAACTACCAGATCCAATCTAGACACCATCATGGAGGGGTTCACCACCTCCATTGGTGCCTCTCCAATGATGTGTGAGTAGTTCCTTGTAGACCTACGGGTCCGTAGTTAGTAGCTAGATGGCTTCCTCTCTCTCTCTTTTGATTATCAATACAATGGTCTCTTGGAGATCCATATGATGTAACTCATTTTGCGGTATGTTTTCTGGGATCCGATGAACTTTGAGATTCTGATCAGATCTATCTTTTTACATCCATGAAAGTTATTTGAGTCTTCTTTGATCTTTTATATGCATGATTTCTTATAGACTCGTATTTCTTCTCCGATATTTGGGTTTTGTTTGGCCAACTTGATCTATTTATCTTTCAATGGGAAGAGGTGCTTTGTAGTGGGTTCGATCTTACAGTGCTTGATCCCAGAGACAGAAAGGGAAACAACATGTATGTATCATTGCTACTAAGGATCGAACGATGGGGGTCTATTTCTACATAAATAGATCTTGTCTACATTATGTCATCATTCTTATTGCATTACTCCGTTTCTCCATGAACTTAATACACTAAATGCATGCTGGATAGCAGTCGATGTGTGGAGTAACAGTAGTAGATGCAGGCAAGAGTCGGTCTACTAATCTAGGACGTGATGCCTATATAATGATCATTGGCTGGATTTCGTAATGATTATTTGGAGTTCTATTAATTACCCAACAGTAATTGTTTTCCCACCGTTTGCTATTTTCTCGAGAGAAGCCACTAGTGAAATCTACGGCCCATGGGTCTCTTTCTCATATTATTTTCCTTTGCAATCTATTTTCCTTCGCTTTTATTTTCAGATCTATTAAACCAAAAACCCAAAAATACCTTGCTGCAATTTATCTTATTTGGCGTTCAATCTATCAATATTTACAACTCTATCACGTTCGTTACCCGAAAGGGATTGACGACCCCTTTTACACGTCGAGTTGCGAGTATTTGTTATTTTTGTGCATGTGATGTTTACGTTGTGTTGCTTGGTTCTCCTACTGGTTCGATAACCTTTGTCTCATCACTGAGGGAAATACCTACCTCTGTTATACGGCACCATCCCTTCCTCTTTGGGGAAATACCAACGTAGTTCTAGAAGACATCAGGAACATGATCACGGAGGGGTTCATCATCCTCATTGGTGCCTCTCCGATGATGCATGAGTAGTTCACCTCACAACTATGGGTCCGTATCCAGTAGATAGATGGCTTCTTCTCTCTTTGTATCTCAATACAATGGTCTCTTGGAGATCTATTTGATGTAATGACATTTTGCGGTGTGTTTGTTGGGATCCGATGAATTGTGAGTTTATGATCAGATTTGCCTTGATTTAATATCCATGCTTGATTATTATAGCCTCGTATTTGTTCTCCAATATTTGGGTTTTGTTTGGCCAACTTGATCTATTTATCTTGCAATGGGAAGAGATGCTTTGTAATGGGTTCGATCTTGCGGTGTCGTTTCCTAGTGACAGAAGGGACATCAAGGCACGCATGTATCGTTGCTATTAAGGATAAAAAGATGGGGTCTATTCCTGCATGAATAGATCTTGTCTACATCTTGTCATCATTCTTATTGCATTACTCCATTTTTCCCTGAACTTAATACACTAGATGCATGATGGATAGCGGTCGATGTGTGGAGTAATAGTAGTAGATGCAGGCAGGAGTCGGTCTACTAATATTGGACTTGATGCCTATATACATGATTATTTTCTTGGATATCATCATAATTATTTGCTTTTCTATCGATTGCCCAATAGTAATTTGTCTACCCACCGCATGCTATTTTCTCGAGAGAAGCCACTAGTGAAATCTACAGCCCCGGGGTCTATTTTCCTATCATACGCTTTCTGATCTATATTGCCATTTGCTTTTTCCTCTATTTGCAACTTTTATTTTTAGATCTATATTATCAAAACACAAGAATACCTTGCTGCGTTTATTTGCCTTTATTTGCATCTTTCAATCTACTATAGTTTTATCTCGTCAACACGTCAATTTCTGGCACCGTTACCCAAAAGGGATTGACAACTCCTTTAACGCGTCAGATTGCAAGTATTTGTTATTTGTGTGCAGGTACCGTTTACATAGTGTTGCATGGTTCTCCTACTGGTTGGATAACCTTGGTTTCATAACTGAGGGAAATATTTACCATCGTTGTGCTGCATCATCCCTTCTTCTTTGGGGAAATACCGACGCATCTCAACCGCACGTCAGAAGGTTCTAGGTATCAATCGTCTATCTCCGAGTGGGATGCTCTTATAAATGCACCTAAGGAAACAGAATATGACATAGATGTTTATGCTAAGCCTAGGGATGATCACAACACTATGGCAAATATGTACAAAGAGATCCCTGACAAAGATTTGGAAACACACAAACTTGGCTCCATCTATCATTTGCTTGCTGGATTGGCTACCACAAACACCATACTAAAGCATACCTTACTAACTAAGTCTGGAGATCACAGGATGATACGTGGCCATTCCATCAACTTGCTGCATTTGTTTGATGTTCCCTAGATATTCAAAGTGATGAGCTTGATAGTTGATACAATCAAGAGGACTACTACTGACCAGAAGAGGTCATGTGGATATGCACCAAACATTCAGATGTTGATCAACTCCAAGATTGGAACAGGTACATATCTGCTAGACCGTGAGCACCTTCCTCTTCGGCCTGATTTTGAGGATAATGTAGTGGTGATGGACCCTTCACACCCTACATATGTTGAGGCCCATGAGAAGGCTCAAGCAGCAGCAGCAGCAAAGTCAGCAAATATAACCACTACATCAAATGCCCCCATAGCTAACATCAAGTTAAGAGATGATCAAATGATATATCTACTCGAAAGGATTGATCAAAGTCTGGCCAACCTAGCTAAGAACCAGGAGAGCCTAGAAAGGATTGTTCAAACAAAGATGCATGATCTTGATGTAAAGATCACAGATATTCAAGCTATAGTTGACAAGCTAAGGGATGATATGGGAGCTGCAGCTTTGGAAAGTGGAGAGGACATACCTACCACTAAGAGGTATCAGGTTGTGCCTGGAGCACCAAGATCTTCAGTAGTGCCAGTTGTAGATTCGAGGACCACTCACTCTGCACTTGCTACTACTACTCACGTGCCGCCTCCGGTATCAACTCCACTAGTTCAGCAGACATCTTCCAACGCAGTTGCAGATGTTGTTCTCTGAACGCCATCTATGCACACTGGAGCTACAAACCAGAAGACTCCTTCAAAAGCTCTGGAGGATCATGCCTAGAGAGCCGCATAGTGTTATAAGTTTTCAAGATTTTTGGTAACTTGTTGCCAAAGGGGGAGAAAATGTATAGATCATATGCTTCAAGAGAGAGAGTCATTTGCTCTTTGGTGTTTATTGCCTTGCTACTTTGTTGGTTCCCCTTTCGTTTATTTCGTGCTACTTGCTTGTTTATGCTCGTGAGATACTTCGTTTGGTTGTGTGGATGATCATACTATGTTTAATGTGGGATTATTGCTTATCTCTATGTTTGTTTGTGTATGATCATACATTTATATTTTGGTGATGCGTGCATGTTATTCCACTCTTATCATTTTGTGCGCTCCACCAAGATGTATGTGACATGGAAAAGTGACCCATGATCCTAATCGATTGTGCATTTGCATTCATACGCAAATCTTTAATAATGCACAAATTTAGCAGGCAGCTCTTGCTTATCACATACTTCTCAAAGCGACGATGCAATTCATTCATTTAATCATTTGTCGAAGCTTTGATCTATATGTTGTCATCAATTACCAAAAGGGAGCAGATTGAAAATGCAACTAATCCTCGGGTGGTTTTGGTAATTCAAAACAACATATAGCTCATTGAACTAATATCTATTCAAGATATATATTTCAGAATGTTCAATGAATGGCATGGCATGGATTAGAGATGTGGACCCTTCAAAATGCTAAGGACAAAGATTGGCCAATGCTCAAGACTCTTCATCTTTATTTTAGTGATCCAAGATCACATTCAGTCCATAGGAAAGCCAATACTATTAAAAGGCAATGAGATTTTGCTCAATGATCTGGTTGCTCAAGTACTTAGTGATATTGCTCCAAAACCCTTAGCCACTTTCTCCATCCAAATATGTCCAAAACCTGAACTCCAACTCGGCCACACCGATATCTCCAACCCAGACCCACCGAGTTCATAAGACATATCTGTTGCCAGAAACCCTAACAGGTTGGTCCGAATGATACGGATCTCGATCTCATCGAGATGCCCTTACCAGTGCTATGTGATCAGTTGCATTTATTTTTATCTCACCGAGTTCATGCAATCGGTCCCACCGAGTTGGCTTGACAGATTCTCTATGTGCCCATTGTTCATTTCAGTCTCACTGAGTTGATTCAATTGGTCCCACTGAGATGAAGTTTGCCCTAAGCCCTAGCACATCGGTCTATTAACTGTGCAGAGTGGTGTCTCCTAGATTGGTTAGGTGTCGCATGGGAGAATCTGTCAAGATGTGGAGTTGAACTAGGAAGTTTGTAAGGGCAAGGAGGTCACCTACTTCGTGAAGATCTACCCGAGTGAGGCAAGTCCTTCATGGATGATGGCCATGGTGGGATAGACAAGGTTGCTTCTTTGTGAACCCTCCATGGGTGGAGCCCTCCACGGACTCGTGCAACCATTACCCTTTTGTGGGTTGAAGTCTCCATCAACATGAATGTACGATAGCACCACCTAGTGGAACCATGCCAAAAATCTCCATGTCTCCATTGCGTTTGCACTCTCCAAACCCTTCCTTTTACCTTCATGTGCAATGTTCTACTTTCTGCTGCGAAACTCTTAGAATTGCATGTGTAGAAAGATTGCTTGACTTGTATAACTTGCTAAAAACTGCCCACGACTAAAATTGGGAAAAGGGTAGATTTTTATTTGGTCAAGTAGTCTAATCACCCCCACCCCCTCTAGACATACTTTCAATCCTACAGCGCACCACTCAGTCGCTGACGTCGGGGAGCTTTCAGAAGAAACGTACGATGTAGAGTGCCCATACAAATTCTTGTGTGGTAGTCAGTGCAAACACCCAAAGGCCTACTCGGATCATATATTCAAATCGTTAGTGTATTGGGAGCATGCGGAGACGATCAATGATCCACAATGTGTGGTCTGATCGACCTGTCTCATGGACTTATGACAAGGGCTAAGAATGTCCGTCCAAGCCGCATAGTTATCTCGCGGGTACCCTCCAGGTCAACCCGACTCCACATCACTCGTGGGTACCGTCATTGTCACGCCCAAGATGCGATTCTATCCCGATCATGTAGTGAACTTGTGATTGGGGCACAATCGCATTTCGGGCGCTTAGCAAGATGGATATCATTACATCGTACCATTACATACATAGATGGGGGATACATACAAGTCATACATGTCACACGAATACAACAACATCATACACAAGACATCCGACTACGGATGAAGAAAATGAAAAGGACAACGACATCCATCCTGCTATCCCAGGTTGCCGACCAGGAACCTAACCCAAGATTTACGAATAAGAAGAAGAAAGAACTCCAACACAAGTAACATCGCTCTCACGTCAAGTCATCGGAAACATGCACCTGCAACTGTTGTTGTAGTATCTGTGAGCCACAGGGACTCAGCAATCCCATAACCATGGTTATCAAGACTAGCAAAGCTTAATGAGTATGGAGAGGGTAAGTGGTGAGGTTGCAGCAACGACTAAGCATAATATGGTTGCTAACTTACGAGTACAAGAATAAGATGAGAATCTACGCAGACAGTCGCAAACTAGTAATGATCGCTAAGTGATCCTGAACTACCTACGAGTAAAACATAACCCCACCGTGTTCTCTTCTCAAGATGAAAACAGACGGTCACAGTTACTCACACGGTTGGTGTGTTTTATTTCGGATCCTCTGTCAAGTTTTCTGTAATGCCGAGGATGGGACTATACCTCCTACGTGTCGAGGCACGACTTAAAGGTATAAGCCCATCCTAGAATGATCTCAAGTTTGGTATCTTTGCACGACTCATGTAAAAGAGGGATTAAATTGCAAAAGGAGATAGTTGGCTTACACTCGCCACTTCACACAATACATTACATAAGCAATCATCATCCAAAACATCACAACCCGACTACGGGCGAAGATCCAAAGAAAGATACCAAAACAACATAAAGCCACAGGCCTAGATCGAATCCTAGTAGAAACCACTACTGATCGTCGAACACGTCACAAGCATACGGCTACTCTCTTCATCGAGCTCCTGGTGAAGTACTGATCCATCTCCTGCTTCAAACTCGGCTGAACCTGCATCTGGTGTGGTGAAGTAACTGTGAGCCATAGAGGACTCAGCAATCCCGTTCCCGGGTAACACGACTATTTAAGCCTTGGGTGTGGAACAAGGCTGAAGAAAGAATAAGAGGTGAAGGAAAAACAAGAGTCTGCAGTAGCAACTAGCACTAGCTTACGTAAAAGAGAGCGAGAAGAGAAGTGCCTCGGTCGAGAGATGATCACGAAGTGATCCTAACTAAAGCCAGTCAAACATAACCCCACCGTGTTCATCTCCCGAATCCCTTTCGGAAAATGACAGTCACGGTACACACGCTGGTAGTGTATTGGAACATGGTGTAAAGTTTTCTACAACCGGATATTAACAAGCTCCCATCTGCCACATAACCGCGGGCACGGCTTTCGAAAGTTCAAACCCTGCAGGGGTGTTCCAACTTGGCCCATGACAAGCCCACGATCCGCGGAGTCGCAACTCCAAGGTGGGAAGACCCGAGTATTCTCGGAATCCCGTGCTCAAGATACTTCGAACTAAGGTAAGGCTAATCCAGCAAATCCTCCCGGCGTGTCGACACCCTGATAGGTAGCCGCGCGTATCTAGTCTCAGGACACGACCGGATGGGCGAGGCTACGGGTTTTTACCAAACCTCGAGTTTCCTCGTGGTGGCCCCGCAGGCTCCCCGTTTCGGACCAACACTCATGTGGAGCACTGGCCCGGGGTTGTTGATTAAAAATAAAAGGGATAGCTAGTCCCTATGCAAGTTTTATTAGATATTAGGCGAATAGTACCAATGTTGGGACTTGCTGGAAAAGACTTAGCACTTAGCGGTTTATCGAGGGGGCCCCATAAACCCCAACTGTGTTAGGAACGCATAATCAAGGAACATAACACCTGTTTATATGGTTCCTAACGACATGAGTGGAACAAATCACCAAGCAAAAGGCTTAGCCTTCCACCCTTGCCAATATATAGATGATTTCATTTAAGCATTTTTATAGTGTGATATAACCCAAAAAACTTCAACATGAAGCAAGCATCTTCAATCTTCACCTGCAACTAACAATGCTATAAGAGGGGCTAAGCAAGCCTACGTATAGCCAATCAATGGTTTGCATAGGTAAGGTGGTTAGACAGGTTCATGGTTACAAGTAGGAGGCTGACAGGAAAGACATGGGCATCGAGGCAAAACTATAGATCGAGACTACTAGCAATAGGCAAAAATAGTAATGGTATCCGGGTTCGGTCATCTTGCCTGGGATTCCACAAGGGAGAAGAACGGATCCACGAAGTAGACGGAGCAACATAGACGAGCCAATCCTCACAACTCCGGAACGAAACCGAAGCTAACAAGAGAAGCAACCGGAAAGAAGCAAACAACATGGTAAACACACAAGCATAAACATGGCATACGATGCACATCCAAGTATGATGCATGTCCGGTTTAATTATGCAAGGCATGGCAAAGAGCACAAACAGTACTACAAGTTAAGTGGAGCTCAATATGCAACGAGTTGCATATTGACGAAACACCACATTTTAATTTTTTAATTGACTCTCGTTATTTACAAGACAAGATTAAATGTTTGTTAACATAGCAAGAGGTGAAGCATAAACAAACTACCTATTTAGGCATTTTAAATGAGGCCGGAAATAACAACAACAATTCCGGAAAAATCCCCATGAGCTTGTTTAGTAATTATAAGCAAACAACAATTTAACATATCAATGTTGATAACATGATGCGGATGACATGATCAAGTTTATGCAATTTATTAAAAGATGACATGAAGACGATATGAAGTATTGTCACCGTGGTGGAAGAAAAGGGTGCCACGGCAACGATCCGAAAATGATGCAACGCAACATCTCGGTTCCGGTAACTCGTTGAGAGACCGGTGCAAAAGATGACGGAGAGCGAGCGGAACAAGATGAAAGGTGGGGTAATCCCGTCACCGGGTTCCCACGAGTCGGTGACGAGGCAACCGAGGAACATGACAAAAGGACGAAACGGGCACGGTGCTCACAAGGGAAGAAACTCATACAACACATAGCATTCATCCACGGTTCAGAGTCTCGGGGTTATACCTTCGAAGCGTTCGTTCTCGGAGGGGTTCGAGTCGTCGAGGGACGTAGTTGTTCTCGCAACTCGTAGAGGAAGTAGGCGTTCACGTTCATCAAGGAAGTAGTGGTACACGAATCGTAGCCGTTCACGTTCGTCGAGGTACTTGGCGAATTCCTCGTTTCCGGGGCGACGGTAGTGGTACACGCCGTAGAGGGAAGTAGTTGTTCTCGTTCATCGGTAGGGGTACTTGTCGCGGCATCGGACGTAGTGGTACTCGTTCGGGCGTCGAGTTCGTAGATGTACTTGGCGTCGGTCTCGTACACGGTTCGTAGACGTTCGGGTTTTCGTAGATGTACTTGAGGCAACACCGGGTGTAGTCGTACACGATTTGGAGGGGTACTTGCGGGCTGTCGGCGAGTCTTGACTGGATCCACCGTACCGAAGACGAACGTACGTATCTTGGCGTTCCTGGGTACTTGAGATAAACAAAAACAGCAACAACAAAATAAAGGAAAAGGCTGCGGGGGTTGCTCGTGACGACGCCTTGGCGCTCGGGGCGAGCTGGAGGACGGGCAGGGCGACCACGGCGTCGGGGATGGAGGCAGCAGAGGTGGGGCTGCTTGAGGACGGGACGCGGCAGACTTGGCGAGGACGGGCGCGGTGGAGGCGGCCCAGGGCGGAGGAGGCGCTGGACGGCCTCGGCGATGCGCTTGGGGCGCCAAGGACGGAGGCGAGCACGGTCGGTTGTGTGGCGGCGGGGCACCGGGCCTGGCCGGCAGGGCTCTGGACGCAGCAGGGAGCGGCTGCTCCTGGCGCGCGGGATGGCGCGAGGACGGCGCCCGGGGTGCCTGGCCGCGCTGGAGGTGCGGACGAGGAGGCCGGAGGAAGCGGGCCCCACGGTGAGGCGAGGTGGGGGAGCTCCTGGCCGCGGGCTACTCGAGGGGGAGACGGCGACGAGGGAGAGAGATCGAGAGGAACAGTCGCTGAGGGACGAGCGCTCGGAAGGGAGATCGAAGGAGGAGCCGCGCAGGGTAGGATCGAGGGGATGGGGCGCGCTGCGCGATGGGAGGAGCGGACGAGGAGTGTTGGCGGCGGCGTGAGGATGAGGGACGAGAGGGAGAGGCGTCGCTGCGAGGGTGAGTCGGGCCAGCTAGGTTTAGGTGAAGTTGGGCCTAGTAGGCCGGCTGGGGAAGGGGAAAGTAGTTTAGGGAGGCCCGAGCAGGCCTACTGGCCCAAGAGGCTGCTGTTTCCCAAAAATAAAACAGAAAAAGAACAACAAGAAGAAAGAAAAGAAGGGAGGTGTTCTGAAAAGGATTAAGGCATAGGGTAAAATTCCCTAGACTCACAAAAATTTGAGAAATATAAATAAAATTGTCTGAGGACTTTTGGAAGAAGAAAATGCAACAAGTTTGAATAAAAGTCAAACTGTTTGAATTTAGAAATCCATTTAGATGAAATTCAAATGGGTTGGAATCTCAAGAGATGGCCCTACACATTAGATTTGATTTATGGGAAGATTTGGAACATTTGTGGAAGAAGTAAAATTGCAACACAATTTTACTAAAAGGCCTCAAAGGAAGAAATGAAGTTGAATTGGATAAAAGAAAATTGAAGAATGGTGCAATTGTGTTATAGGTGATTCCAAGGAATGGAATATTTATTAATATAGCTCCCTAATAATATTGAGAGGCTTTTATATGTTATAAAGAGAAGTCATCCTTCCCTCGATTTAAATGGACCGAAGGTCCACACAATTTATTTAGGTTGAGATGCAAAATAAAAATGACATGATGGCATGATGACATGATGCAATGCAAAATAAATAACACAAGCACAAAAGAAACACAAGGGGAACCCGGAACATCTGGAATCTTCTGGAATCTTCTGGAATCTTCTGGGACGTCGGTCTTCGGGCGTCACAACTCTCCCACACTAACAGAGGATCTCGACCCGAGATCCTAGAGACAGCACCGGATAAAAACGGAAGAGGAATAGGTAAAACAAAGTTGCTTCTTTGACAGACGAGTGAAACCACGAACCTTGAGAGGTTGAACAAAATGAAAGAAAATACAACGGAGATGAACGAATATGAAAAACTCCGTTAGAAAAGAGGAACAAGGAACATTATGAGAACCTTGAAGTTTGAAAGATATGAATTAAGAGCTTATGAACCAAAAGAATATGAAACCGCAACGGTATAGCCAAGGAATAAGAATGACAGAATTTGGACAGCACTCCGTCCGAAAATGGAAGGAAAAGAACAAGAACTTGCCAAGTTGGATGATCTTGATGAAAACAACAACACACATGCTCCGGAACATTGAAATAATGGCACAAGGGGTAAGAAAGATTCAGACAGCACTCCGGTTGAAAAGAGAGTCAAACTTGATAAGATGAGGGAACTTGAATGAAGAATACAACACTCCGGTTAACTGGATAAGCAAAAGAAATGATATGCTCTTGATGAAAACGATATGATGGTCCAAGAGAGCAATATCACAATGCCTCCGGAATGAAATAATAGAATATAGATCCATGAAAGAATTGAACGGAGAAGAAAAATGACAACTTCTCTCAAAATTGAATTTGAAAGAGCATCCTAACGAAGATGGGTTGAACAGAGTTGTTGGGAAAATCAACAACGAACCGAATAAGCTTCATGTGGGCTTATGGAAAACATCTCAAAATTAAGAGGTGACAACCAGCCACTAACATAAACGAATGATTTGGATTGAGATCAACAAGGGGACGATAAACTTATTTCACCGGAATTATAAATGAAGAACTTGGGTCATTTATAAGCACCATAATAGCGACAATCCTTAGGGAAAGCTTTAGGTGAAATACAACCCAAGATAACTCCAACGAATAATTGAATGGTTGGAAAGATCTCCTGAACAAAGAAAATGATGGGTTTAAATATCCCATTCCTGACACTCGTGATTCATGAAACGTGAAGGAATTGTCAAGAATGACATAACACCATCTGAAAAGACAAGGTAGAAAGAATTGCAATTGGAAGCATGATGAAGAATGCTTGAGCTCCAACAAGAATCTTGATGAAGACTTCGAGGATGAATTAAAACATGATGAACCATCATGAGAACTCCGGTAATGAAAGCATGAGAAATGAAAGATGAAAGGAATAAGATTCAAGGCCTGCGATGAATTAGATGGAGCTTTGAAATGATATAATTGAAATAACTTGGAGCTCCGGAAAACAAGATGAACAACTTAGGACCAAGAATATGATATGATGAACAAGCTCCAGACAAAAGAATTAAATCACCTTGAAGGAATAAGAATAAGAATTATGTCATGCATAACCTTCACCAATTAAATTGATGACAACCAAAGGATTTGGCATACTACTTATTCTCGTTGCAAAGAATTAAAGAGAGATCTAGCACAACCTTGGGTAAATCTTCAACGAAGCACCGGTAGGATTATGAAAAGAACAAATGAATTAAAACGATAACAACGGAAGGGTAATCTTGAACGAGCCACCGTAAGAATAGGGAGACGAACGAAGAGACATCAATGAAGAATAGTTGGAGGACGAAGTTGAAAACTGAGAACGAAGAATCTTCTGAAATGATGGCCTTCGGAGGATCACAAAGAAAAGAATTCATGAAATGCTTCGGATGGGTGTGAAAAGAATTCCTCACAATCTGAACAATAATGAGGATGCCATGAAGCTAGAACCACGAATCTTCGAGAGAACGGGTCAAAATTTAAGAGAAACACTTCTCCGGTCTTCAAATGTTGAGAATGAAGACGAGAAATGTCATGAAGAATTTCGAGATACTCTGGAAGAATAAAAAGATGGAAGGTGGAGCTAAAGATGGAAATAATTGAAAACAATCTTGGAGAAGGCATGTGACTGATGGAAATCATTCTTACGTCACATTTGAAAAGTATTTGAGTATAACTCCGGAAAAGAAGAGTCAGGTAAGATCCTGGGAAAAAAACCTGTGGGTTAGGACCCACTCAAAAGAAATCACCGTTGGAAAAAAGATTGCTTAAGAGATATAGCACCGTTTGAATTAAATGGCTTGAATAAGATAACAATCCTCAAAAAATAGCTTGAACGGATTAAGAATGGAATTATGAATCTTCAGCACTCCGGATATGAATAGCAAGAGGAGAATGATTAATTGGTGCACCGGAATAAGAAAACATTGTGAAAAGAGGAAAAGGATAAGATCAACACCGAAATCTTGAATTACATCCACCGGCAGAATTTGAGAACAAAAGAATGATGAACTTGAAGCTCTTGAGCATCTTCACGATAAATCACCGGATAAGAACGTTGAAGGAAAAGAATGAAGAAATATCACATGAATAAAATGGATATTTCATTTGAGAATTCCAGCTCCAAGAAGAAGAAGGGTGGGAGGGCGGGGAAAACAAAGACAACTTGGGATGAATGAAACAGACAAATCGTCAGATTTCTCAACGGCATCCGTATGGAATAACTTGAAGAGAAGGCACACCGGTTGGAAAAGAATTTAACATGGCCATCTCGATGGTCAAGAAGAATTAGTACTCCCATAGAAATATGAGAACACCGATTAAGAAAGGTATGGAATCAACATTTGACATCGAAGCAACTCGAATACCAGAATCAAAACAAAAACAAAGGATAGATATGTTTAAGAAGAAGATTATGTTGCAGCAGCATCTTCACAATATCATCCGAACAGAGAATTGAACGAATGAATTCCGTAGGTACATCAACTTGACGAGAAGCCACTTGGAGAACAAAAGGTAAATAAAAAGGAACAAGGAACAGATAGAACAAATACAAGATAGAAGCTTCGTTCGACATCTTCGTGCTGAAAGCTCATGGAACATGTTACAAAAGGGTTTTGCAATCCTCGGATCAGCATAGCCAAGGACCCTTTAAGATGCAACTCCCGATCGGAACAAGTCCATAAAACCACTTCACTCAATGTAGAACCCCCAACTTCATATCGTGCATTCGTTGGAAGAATGCCTAGAACTACTACATGAACCCACCTATTAATTTCCGAAAGTTTCCAGATATGCAATCAGGTGTTGGGGATACAGGGGAAGCACCGGGCAATCAACTCTAAACCTACATCCAGCTGTATCCATCCTTCAACACATAACCAGTCTTTCTCGGAAACCGTTTACCTCAGACCTTCGAAACGCTTCCACTATACAAGCTATGGCAATACTCCCGAACTACCTCCCCAGTACTGGGTGATGTCGGGGTTATCTTGCCACTAACCACATAGGAGAGTTTTCGATGTCGGCCGTCTTAAGTATTCTAGTACTACCGCGATGGATTTGTGACGACAACACCTCGGAGCTCAACTCCCCGGGACACTGCCACAACCCCTAATGACAGGAGGCATCGAGAACAATGTTCTCGTCACAAAGACATCGAAACAATCCAAACAATACTCGCGAGATCCTAAAAAAATTTTGGTGCAATTTTTGAAAGTAGAAGAGGCAAGAGTAGTCGTCAGGAGTCCTCACCAGAATGAAAAGAGATGAGGAGCAAACAGAAATCCTACTCTTCGATATATATATAGGACTCAAAACATTTTCATGTGTGTGCCTAGACTCAACCGTCAACGATTCGATCAATCAGTGGGGGCTTCTAGGTCGGAGAAGGCTCTGAATACCAACTTGTAATGCCCAGGATGGGACTATACCTCCTACGTGTCGAGGCACGACTTAAAGGTATAAGCCCATCCTAGAATGATCTCAAGTTTGGTATCTTTGCACGACTCATGTAAAAGAGGGATTAAATTGCAAAAGGAGATAGTTGGCTTACACTCGCCACTTCACACAATACATTACATAAGCAATCATCATCCAAAACATCACAACCCGACTACGGGCGAAGATCCAAAGAAAGATACCAAAACAACATAAAGCCACAGGCCTAGATCGCATCCTAGTAGAAACCACTACTGATCGTCGAACACGTCACAAGCATACGGCTACTCTCTTCATCGAGCTCCTGGTGAAGTACTAATCCATCTCCTGCTTCAAACTCGGCTGAACCTGCATCTGGTGTGGTGAAGTAACTGTGAGCCACAGAGGACTCAGCAATCCCGTTCCCGGGTAACACGACTATTTAAGCCTTGGGTGTGGAACAAGGCTGAAGAAAGAATAAGAGGTGAAGGAAAAACAAGAGTCTGCAGTAGCAACTAGCACTAGCTTACGTAAAAGAGAGCGAGAAGAGAAGTGCCTCGGTCGAGAGATGATCATGAAGTGATCCTAACTAAAGCCAGTCAAACATAACCCCACCGTGTTCATCTCCCGAATCCCTTTCGGAAAATGACAGTCACGGTACACACGCTGGTAGTGTATTGGAACATGGTGTCAAGTTTTCTACAACCGGATATTAACAAGCTCCCATCTGCCACATAACCGCGGGCACGGCTTTCGAAAGTTCAAACCCTGC
The DNA here is from genome assembly GCA_902687465.1 of Secale cereale. NCBI lineage: Eukaryota > Viridiplantae > Streptophyta > Magnoliopsida > Poales > Poaceae > Secale > Secale cereale. Next base: position 193,682,668 of record LR738709.1, read on the forward strand.
AGGGGTGTTCCAACTTGGCCCATGACAAGCCCACGATCCGCGGAGTCGCAACTCCAAGGTGGGAAGACCCGAGTATTCTCGGAATCCCGTGCTCAAGATACTCCGAACTAAGGTAAGGCTAATCCAGCAAATCCTCCCGGCGTGTCGACACCCTGATAGGTAGTTGCGCGTATCTAGTCTCAGGACACGACCGGATGGGCGAGGCTACGGGTTTTTACCAAACCTCGAGTTTCCTCGTGGTGGCCCCGCAGGCTCCCCGTTTCGGACCAACACTAATGTGGAGCACTGGCCCGGGGTTGTTGATTAAAAATAAAAGGGATAGCTAGTCCCTATGCAAGTTTTATTAGTTATTAGGCGAATAGTACCAATGTTGGGACTTGCTGGAAAAGACTTATCACTTAGCGGTTTATCGAGGGGGCCCCATAAACCCCAACCGTGTTAGGAACGCATAATCAAGGAACATAACACCGGTTTATACGGTTCCTAAAGGCATGAGTGGAACAAATCACCAAGCAAAAGGCTTAGCCTTCCACCCTTGCCAATATATAGATGATTTCATTTAAGCATTTATATAGTGTGATATAACCCAACAAACTTCAACATGAAGCAAGCATCTTCAATCTTCACCTGCAACTAACAATGCTATAAGAGGGGCTAAGCAAGCCTACGTATAGCCAATCAATGGTTTGCATAGGTAGGGTGGTTAGACAGGTTCATGGTTACAAGTAGGAGGCTGACAGGAAAGACATGGGCATCGAGGCAAAACTATAGATCGAGACTACTAGCAATAGGCAAAAATAGTAATGGTATCCGGGTTCGGTCATCTTGCCTGGGATTCCACAAGGGAGAAGAACGGATCCACGAAGTAGACGGAGCAACATAGACGAGCGAATCCTCACAACTCCGGAACGAAACCGAAGCTAACAAGAGAAGCAACCGGAAAGAAGCAAACAACATGGTAAACACACAAGCATAAACATGGCATACGATGCACATCCAAGTATGATGCATGTTCGGTTTAATTATGCAAGGCATGGCAAAGTGCACAAACAACACTACAAGTTAAGTGGAGCTCAATATGCACCGAGTTGCATATTGACGAAACACCACATTTTAATTATTTAATTGACTCTCGTTATTTACAAGACAAGATTAAATGTTTGTTAACATAGCAAGAGGTGAAGCATAAACAAACTACCTATTTAGGCATTTTAAATGAGGCCGGAAATAACAACAACAATTCCGGAAAAATCCCCATGAGCTTGTTTAGTAATTATAAGCAAACAACAATTTAACATATCAATGTTGATAACATGATGCGGATGACATGATCAAGTTTATGCAATTTATTAAAAGATGACATGAAGACGATATGAAGTATTGTCACCGTGGTGGAAGAAAAGGGTGCCACGGCAACGATCCGAAAATGATGCAACGCAACATCTCGGTACCGGTAACTCGTTGAGAGACCGGTGCAAAAGATGACGGAGAGCGAGCGGAACAAGATGAAAGGTGGGGTAATCCCGTCACCGGGTTCCCACGAGTCTGTGACGAGGCAACCGAGGAACATGACAAAAGGACGAAACGGGCACGGTGCTCACAAGGGAAGAAACTCATACAACACATAGCATTCATCCACGGTTCATAGTCTTGGGGTTATACCTTCGAAGCGTTCGTTCTCGGAGGGGTTCGAGTCGTCGAGGGACGTAGTCGTTCTCGCAACTCGTAGAGGAAGTAGGCGTTCACGTTCATCGAGGAAGTAGTGGTACACGAATCATAGCCGTTCACGTTCGTCGAGGTACTTGGCGAATTCCTCGTTTCCGGGGCGACGGTAGTGGTACACGCTGTAGAGGGAAGTAGTTGTTCTCGTTCATCGGTAGGGCTACTTGTCGCGGCATCGAACGTAGTGGTACTCGTTCGGGCGTCGAGTTCGTAGATGTACTTGGCGTCGGTCTCGTACACGCTTCGTAGACGTTCGGGTTTTCGTAGATGTACTTGAGGCAACACCGGGTGTAGTCGTACACGATTTGGATGGGTACTTGCGGGCTGTCAGCGAGTCTTGACTGGATCCACCGTACCGAAGACGAACGTACGTATCTTGGCGTTCCTGGGTACATGAGATAAACAAAAACAGCAACAACAAAATAAAGGAAAAGGTTGCGGGGGTTGCTCGGGACGACGCCTGGGCGCTCGGGGCGAGCTGGAGGACGGGCAGGGCGACCATGGCGTCGGGGATGGAGGCAGCAGAGGTGGGGCTGCTTGAGGACGGGGACGCGGTAGACTTGGCGAGGACAGGCGCGGTGGAGGCGGCCCAGGGCGGAGGAGGCGCTGGACGGCCTCGGCGATGCGCTTGGGGCGCCAAGGACGGAGGTGAGCGCGGTCGGTTGTGTGGCGGCGGGGCACCGGGCCTGGCCGGCAGGGCTCTGGACGCAGCAGGGAGCGGCTGCTCCTGGCGCGCGGGATGGCGCGAGGACGGCGCCCGGGGCGCCTGGCCGCGCTGGAGGTGCGGACGAGGAGGCCGGAGGAAGTGGGCGCCACAGCGAGGCGAGGTGGGGGAGCTCCTGGCCGCGGGCTACTCGAGGGGGAGACGGCGACGAGGGAGAGAGATCGAGAGGAACGGTCGCTGAGGGACGAGCGCTTGGAAGGGAGATCGAAGGAGGAGCCGCGCGGGGGAGGATCGAGGGGATGGGGCGCGCTGCGCGATGGGAGGAGCGAACGAGGAGTGTTGGCGGCGGCGTGAGGATGAGGGACGAGAGGGAGAGGCGTCGCTACGAGGGTGAGTCGTGCCAGCTAGGTTTAGGTGGAGTTGGGCCTAGCAGGCCGGCTGGGGAAGGGGAAAGTAGTTTAGGGAGGCCCGAGCAGGCCTACTGGCCCAAGAGGCTGCTGTTTCCCAAAAAAAAACAGAAAAAAAAACAACAAGAAGAAATAAAAGAAGGGAGGTGTTCTGAAAAGGATTAAGGCATAGGGTAAAATTCCCTAAACTCACAAAAATGTGAGGAATATAAATAAAATTGTCTGAGGACTTTTGGAAGAAGAAAATGCAACAAGTTTGAATAAAAGTCAAACTGTTTGAATTTAGAAATCCATTTAGATGAAATTCAAATGGGTTGGAATCTCAAGAGATGGCCCTACACATTAGATGTGATTTATGGGAAGATTTGGAACATTTGTGGAAGAAGTAAAATTGCAACACAATTTTACTAAAAGGCCTCAAAGGAAGAAATGAAGTTGAATTGGATAAAAGAAAATTGAAGAATGGTGCAATTGTGTTATAGGTGATTCCAAGGAATGGATTATTTATTAATATAGCTCCCTAATAATATTGAGAGGCTTTTATATGTTATAAAGAGAAGTCATCCTTCCCTCGATTTAAATGGACCGAAGGTCCACACAATTTATTTAGGTTGAGATGCAAAATAAAAATGACATGATGGCATGATGACATGATGCAATGCAAAATAAATAACACAAGCACAAAAGAAACACAAGGGGAACCCGGAACATCTGGAATCTTCTGGAATCTTCTGGGACGTCGGTCTTCGGGCGTCACATTTTCTACAACCGGACATTAACAAATTCCAATCTGCCACATAACCGCGGGCACGGCTTTCGAAAGATCATAACCCTACAGGGGTGTCCCAACTTAGCCCATCACAAGTTCTCACGATCAGCAAAGGTAAAAACCCCTTATCTTAGGGGAGACCTGATCAAACTTGGAATCCCGGTGCACAAGACATTTCAACGATGGTAAAACAAGTCCAGCAAGACCTCCCGGTGTGCCGACACCCTGATAGTAGCCGCATGTATCTCGTCTCAGGCCACGTCCGGATTGGCTAAGTTTCCGGCTGGCACACTCGTTGGTGGTCCCGGCTACTGTCATTTGGACCAACACTCATGAGGAGCACTAGCTCGGGTTGTAAATTAAGTCCTCGGGGTCCGGAAAGTCCCTATGCAAGTTATTTAGTTATTAGGCATATGGTAAAACCAAAGTTGGGCCTTGCTGAAGGAGTTCTATTCAAAGCGAACTGTCAAGGGGGTCCCATAACCCCCAACCGTGTTAGGAATGAAACTCGAGGAACATATCACTGGTTTCTTGGTTCTTAAGGCGGCATGAGTGGAACAAGACACCGAGCAAAAGGCTAAGCCTTCCACCCATTGCCAAGTATATATGTTCATTAATTTAATTAAGAGATATTGTGATATTGCCAACATATACAAGTTCTGACCTGGAGCAATCTTCATCTTGACTTGCAGCTAACAACACTATAACAAGGGCTGTGAGCGGTAACATAGCCATTCAACGGTTTGCTGGGATGGTGTCAAGGTTAGATGTTTCATGGCAACAATGAGAGGCTAACAACAAATGATGGGTAGCGCGACATATAGCGATAGCATCGAGACAACTAGCATGTCAATGATAGTAATGAGATCCAAGGTGACGGTCATCTTGCCTGGAATCCCGCAAGGACGGAGATGAGTCCATGAAGAAGACGAAGCCACGAAGACGAACCAAGTGTAGCCAAACGAATCCTCACGATCGCAACGAAACAGGAACTAACGAGAAGAAGCAAACAACATGGTAAACACACCACACATAAACAAGACAAGATGCTCAACCAAGTATGATGCATGACAAGGCTACATGATGCAAATCATGGCAAGAGATGAGGCATACAAGAACATCACAACAAGCAAGTTTAAATGAGGCCGGAACCAACATATAACAATTCTGGTAAGTCCTCGTATGCAAATTTTGAAATTGGTCCAGATGTGAACAATCCTTAAGTTAAAGTTCTTAAACAGCAAGTTAACATGCCCCAAGATGATCTACACTAATTTATAGTCAAATTACATATAAAGTTTATTTAATTCGGTGCTACGGCCTAGAAGATATGAGCAAAACAAGTTAAGCATGGCAAAGATGCCAGATGCATTCAAACATCAAGCAAACACACTCCAAACATGTATACAACATGACATGATGCTTTTACATGCAAAAACAAGCAAGTTTCATGTATAGCACGCTCAAAACGGAGCAACGGTTCAACACATACACATGAAACAAGGTATAACAACAATCTGTCCCAAAATATCAACTAGGCACTTTGCAATCATCAAAACAACATGCTACAGGAACATTTCATGGCATCAAAGGGCATGGAAAGCATGTACATGTCAAGCACTACAAACATGATAATTGATCTACTTCCAAATACCACTAGAACATTCTCGAAACATCATGGCAAGATTGAAAATGATAACAGTTTCACAGACTTAGTGAAATAAACTGAACATGGCAGCAACAATGACAAGTAGGCATGTTTGCAAGCTTGTGCAACTCATCCCAAAGCATATCATGGCATGTGAATATAACCAACAGCAAGAAGACATGTTTATGCAGCTACTCATGGCAAGAGCATGGTCACAGAATGCACAGAACACTAGCTATTTACATGGCAAAACTAAACTTACTGATAACAGGCTGACAGAAACATTATGATGACAACTTGATAGCAATAAGGAGACAAGCTACAGCAACCTATAATTGCAACCAAGGGCATGGATGGACAGATCATAACATGGACTTCAAGACATGATCATTGGACATTCCAAAACATGCATGGATATGATTGTAGCATCAAGCAAACATGGCATCATAGTATAACAGTTTCAGACTTAGCAGTTTTTAACAAGTCTCGAAAAACAGCAAACAACAAGTAGGTCACTTAACAAGCTTGTTTCACTCAACACAAGGCATATCATGAAAAGTGGATTACACCACAGAAAAGATGACATGATTGTGCCTCTAAAACATGTTGACATGATGCTCTAACAAAAATCACACAAAAAGATATGAAAAAGACAAAATAGCAAGTTACACTAGTTTTCAGCAGTTAACAGCACTTAGAACTTTTGCAACAGAGATTTAAATGCCAAGATGCATGCTAACATGAATGCAAAGCACACCAACAGGTAGAGCACAGAGAGATAAACATTTTGAAATGCCATACACGCAAATCAGAGCAACATGCGCAAAGTTACGGTCAGTCAAACATGCTGACATAATAAGCAGATTTGAGACTTAGCCGATTTCTAAGAAAACAGAGGTGAGCGGGGGGTCACTATAACGTGCCCAGGGAGAAACTAGCGGGGGCAGCTCACCAGATGGGCGTCAGGCCTGGAAGGACGGAGAGGCAGGCCGAGGCAGCCGGTTGGCGCTGGGCCTGGGATGCCGAGCCCACGAAGACGCATGCGAGAGGTGTCATCCTCCTAGGGGACGAACATGACGGCGGCGGCTGCAGGGGGCTCCAGCGAGCCCGAGGGACGGCGGGGACCGGTCGGACGGCCAGATCCGGCGCGCAGAGCACAGATCCAGGCACGGGAGGCCCGATCCCGGCTATGGCTGGCCCTGAAGCCAGCGGCGACGAGGACTCTAGGCGAGGGGATGAGGGAACTCCGACGGCGGCGGAGTGGAGCTGACTGGCAACGGGCGTGGTGGGTGGAGCGGCGGTGCGGGGCTCGGCGGGGAGCTGGCGCGTGGTGCAGGGTGGAGCGGAGGGAGGCTGCGGTGGTGAGGCTCGCCGGCGAGAGGCGCGGGCGGTGCTAGGCGGAGCAACGGCGGCAGAGTCCTTGATCCTGGTGGGATCGAGCAGGACGCGGGGCACGGGCTGCACATGGCGGAACTGGGCCCATCGCGGCCCGGAGCGGGCCGGAGGTGGGCTCCGCAGGCCCGGCGACGAAGTGGGAGCGGGGGAGGACAGGTGGCGGCTGCTGATTGGTCTGGGCCGGCGGACGGACTTGTCCGGTGGCGCGAGGAGGATGGTGCTAGGGTTTTACCCGCAAATTTCGGAGGGGGAGGCTTATTTACAGGTAGAGGGAGCTAGGAGAGTCCAAATGAGGTGCGGTTTTCGGCCACGCGATCGTGATCCAAGAGCCAAGAACATGTAGGGGGTTTAGATGGGCTAGTGGGATTTTGTGGAGGGATGTTGGGCGTCAAAGAGAGAGGGCTTCCGATGGTTAACGCGGTTAACCGTTGGGGCATCAAACGGACTCCGAATGCGACGAAATTTGGCAGGCGGTCTACCTACACTATAATAAGTATGCATGCCAAGTTTCGACCCATTCCGAGAACATTAATTGGCACTTATAAAACATGGTTTTGGAGGTGTCGCGAGCGCGTGCGAGTGTGTCTGGGCTCAGAACGGACAACAGAGAGGACGGGCGAACTCGGACGGATGCAAGTTTTCAAAACATGTTGATGAAATTCACATGATGACATGGCAAAATGCAACATGCAAGCAGATGACATGGAAACAACAGCGAATAAGAGGATGACACCTGGCACATCAGTCTCGGGGCGTCACAACACTCTCCTACTAACAAGAGATCTCGTCCCGAGATCTTAGGAACGAGACAGAAGAGGAATCGAAAGAACAAGGTTCTTCTTGGAGAAATGAGTGTAACAAAAGGATCTTATGAGGTTGAATGACTTGAAAGGAGGAAGACAATGTAGATGAACGATATTGAGAAGCTCCATTACAAAAGAGGAATCGAAGAAGAAATACGAGAACCTTTTAGGTTGAAAGACATGAAACAAGAGCTCAAGGAACAAGAATGATGTCGAAACCATTCCGGCTAAAAAGAGATAGAAAATGGACTTCGAACGAAGGGATTTGGGCAATACTCTAGCTGAAAATGGAAGGGGTAGAACATAACCTCGAGAAGATGGAATAATACTTGATGAGAGAAACAACACAATGCCTTCGAAATAGTTGAAAGAATGGAATGAAAAAGAACGGAGAAGAAGGTGACAACTTCCACCACGAATTAATTTTAAAATGGATCTTCAAGAGAAAGGTTTGAATGGAGTTGTTGAGAAATTCAACAACGGAATAATAAGCTTGTTGTGGACTTATGGAAATCATCCCAAAACTTGAGGTGAATTACGCCGCAACAAAATGATTGAATAGTTGAGATGAACGAAGAAATGCAAAACTCCACTTCAAAAAATATGGAGAATTAATTGCACTTCGAGAAGCGAGAAGAAGAATACTTGAGTTGCTCCAATAAGATTTATTTATGAACACTTGAAGAATGAATTAAATCATGACGAACCACTATGAAGAACTCCGGTGACAAAAGGATGATGAGATAGAAATGAAGTCTGGAAATAATAAGATGAAAGCTTGTGATGATTTAGATAGAGGTTCTAACAAGAAGGCCGAGATACTTTGAACTCCGGAAAAAAAAGATTTAACACTTGGGATAGAATTTATTCATCATGAACAAATTTCAAAGGAAGGAATTAATCAACTCGATGAAAAGAATAAGAATTATGTTATGCTTATCCTCCACCAATTAAATTGACGAGAAGCAACGGATTTGCAAACTACTTATTCTCGTTGAAAAAGATTAAGGATAGATATAGTGCAAAACTTTAGAAGGTCTTCATGGCCCACCGGTAGGATTGGAAAGAATGAATGAATTAACGTGATAAGAACGGAAGTGAAAATCTTGAACGAACCACCGTAAAAATTAGAAAACGAATGAAGAGAAGAACGAAGAGATCGCGAACGAATTAAATAATGCTTGAATGAAGCACCAGAAGAATATGGAGACGAACGAAGGGACATCAATGAAGAATAGTTGGAGGACGAAGTTGAAAACTGAGAAGGAATAAATCTTTTGAAATGATGGCCTTCGGAGGATCACACTGGAAAGAATTGATGAAATGCTCCAGATGGTTAAAGAAAAAAATATGACAATAGAATAATTCGAGAGGATAGCGTTAAGCTAGAAGCATGAATCTTCAAGAAACGGACAAGATTCAGAGGAAAGCTCTTGTTCGGTTTCAAATGAAGACGAGGGACACCACCAAAATTGTTGAGATACTCCGGACGGATGAAGAGGGGAAAGGTTGAACCAACGATGAAAAGAATTTGAAAGCGATCTTGGAGAAGGCAAATGACTTATGGAATTCATTCTTACGTCACACTTGAAAAGAATTTGGTAATCACTCCGGAAAAATTAGAAGAGTCAGGTAAGATCCTGGGAAAAAACATGTGGGTTATGAGCCCACCAAAGAGAAATCGCCGTTGGAAAGGATTGAAAAGTAGATGATGCACCGGAACAATTGAAAGACTCTAATGAGGTGACAACCTCGAATTAATTGGAACACAGACGAATCTCCTGAGATTTCTTCGGCACTTCGTAATAATTAAATGGCGAGAAGCGAACAAGCAAGGGGAAAACAATTGAGCCGAGGGAAAAGAATATGATGAACACCGAATACTTGAATTGGATCCACCGGAGAAGAAGAAGAGATGAAGAATAACGAACGAGATAAGAATTCATCAGAGAAGAAAAGAGATGAAGGATGACGAACTATACGAGAATTCACCATTTGAAATAATCGAGGAGGGAATTCAAAGGCTTCACACGAGTAGGATGGATACCCGATTACGGGCTCCGGTCCAGAGAAGAAAAAAGGGATGGCGAGTGGGGAAAAAAGAAAGACCACATCGGACGGGGGAAACGACCCCGACTGGAAAGAACTGAGGATTGAACTTGCAAAAGGCGAAGAGAATCGAATCCACTTGATGAGAAATGCACCAGATGACAAGAGCTGGCCTCACAACGATCGGAAAACTAACTGCGTGATCCTAAATATTTTGAAGGGGAAGAGGAGTAATTCAAAACACCTACGTCAAGACACCTCACGAGAGCGACGCACGGGCTGGGGAGTAAAAAGAATTCCTACTCTTCGATATAACTAGACTCCAAAACAGTTTTCTGCTAGACTCAACAACGGCCATGCTACGATCAAACAAGGGAGCTCCTATGGTCGGTCGAGGCTCTGATACCAACTTGTCATGTCGAAGATGCGATTCTATCCCGATCACGTGATGAACTTGTGATTGGGGCACAACTGCATTTCGGGCGCTTAGCAAGATGGATAGCATTACATCGTACCATTACATACATAGATGAGGGATACATACAAGTCACAAGAATACAACAACATCATACACAAGACATCTGACTACGGATGAAAAACATGAAAAGCACAACGATATCCATCATGCTATCCCAGGCTGCCGACCAGCAACCTAACCCAAGATTGACGAAGAAGAAGAAGAAAGAACTCCAACACAAGTAACATCGCTCTCACGTCAAGTCATCGGAAACCTGTACCTGCAACTTTTGTTGTAGTATCTGTGAGCCACGAGGACTCAGCAATCCCATAACCATGGGTATCAAGACTAGCAAAGCTTAAAGGGTATGGAGAGGGTAAGTGGTGAGGTTGCAGCAGTGACTAAGCATAATATGGTGGCCAACTTACGAGTACAAGAATAGGATGAGCATCTACGCAGACGGTCGCAAACTAGTAATTATTGCTAAGTGATCCTGAACTACCTAAGAGTCAAACATAACCCAACCGTGTTCTCTTCTCAAGATGAAAAGATACGGTCACAGTTGGTGTGTTTTATTTCGGATCCTCTGTCAAGTTTCCTACAATCGGACATTAACAAATTCCAATCTGCCACATAACCATGGGCAGGGCTTTCGAAAGATCATAACCCTGCAGGGGTGTCCCAACTTAGCCCATCACAAGTTCTCATGATCAGCAGAGGTAAAACCACTTAACTTAGGGAAGACCCGATCCGACTCCGAATCCCGGTGCACAAGACATTTCGACGATGGTAAAACAAGTCCAGCAAGACCTACCGGCATGCCGACACCCTGATAGTAGCCGCCCGTATCTCGTCTCAGGCCACCTCCGGGTTGGCTAAGTTTCCTGCTGGCACACCCGTTGGTGGACCCGGCTACTTACATTTTGGACCAACACTCATGAGGAGCACTAGCCCGGGTTGTAAATTAATTCCTCGGGGTCCGGAAAGTCCCTATGCAAATTATTTAGTTACTAGGAAAATGGTAAAACCAAAGTTGGGCCTTGCAGGAGGATTTTTATTCAGAGCGAACTGTCAAGGGGGTCCCATAACCCCCAACCGTGTTAGGAACGCAACATCAAGGAACATAACACCGGTTTATCAGTTCTTAATGTGGCATGAGTGGAACAAAACACCGAGCAAAATGCCAAGCCTTCCACCCATTGCCAAGTATATAGGTGCCTTAATTTAGTAAAGAGATATTGTGATATTCCCAACATATCCAAGTTCCAACATGGAGCAATCTTCATCTTCACCTGCAACTAACAATGCTATAAGAGGTGCTGAGCGAGCGGTAACATAGCCATTCAATGGTTTGCTGGGATGGTGTCAAAGTTAGAGGTTTCATGGCAACAATGAGAGGCTAACAACAAATGATGGGTAGCGCGACATATAGCAATAGCATCGAGACAACTAGCATGGCAATGATAGTAATGAGATCCAAGGTGACGGTCATCTTGCCTAGAATCCCACAAGGAAGGAGAACGAGTCCATGAAGAAGACGAAGCCACGAAGACGAACCAAGTGTAGCCAAACGAATCCTCACGATCGCAATGAAACAGGAACTAATGAGAAGAAGCAAACAACATGGTAAACACACCACACATAAACAAGACAAGATTCTCAACCAAGTATAATGCATGACAAGGCTACATGATACAAATCATGGCAAGAGATGAGGCATACAAAAACATCACAACAAGCAAGTTTAAATGAGATCGGAACCAACATATAACAATTCCGGTAAGTCCTCATATGCAAATTTCGAAATTGCTCCATATCTGAACAAACCTTAAGTTAAAGTTGTTAAACATCAAGTTAACATGCACCATGATGATCTACACGAGTTTCTAGTCAAATTACATATAAAGTTCATTTAATTTGGAGCTACGGCCTAGAAGATATGAGCAAAACAAGTTAAGCATGGCAAAGATGCAAGATGCATTCAAACATCAAGAAAACACACTCCAAACAAGTATACAACATGACATGATGCATCAACATGCAAAAACAAGCAAGTTTCATATAGAGCACGCTCAAAACGGAGCAACAGTTCAACACGTACACATGAAACAAGGTATAACAACAATATGTCCCAAAACAGCAACTTGGCACTTTGCAATCATCAAAACAACATGCTACAGGAACATTTCATGGCATCAAAGGGCATGGAAAGCATGTACATGTCAAGCACTACAAACATGATCACTAAGCTACTGCCATATACCAATAGAACATGCTCAAAACATCATGGCAAGATTGCAAATGATAACAGTTTCACAGACTTGGTGAAATAAACTGAACATGGCAGCAACAACGACAAGTAGGAATGTTTGCAAGCTTGTGCAACTCATCTCAAAGCATATCATGGCATGTGAATATAACCAGCAGCAAGAATACATGTTTATGCAGCTACTCGGGGCAAGAACATGGTCAAAGGATGCACATAACACTAGCTATTCACATGGCAAAACTGAACTTACTGATAACAGGCTAACAGAAACATTATGATGCCAACTTAAGAGCAATAAAGAGATAGGCTACATCAACCTATAATTGCATCCAAGGGCATGGATGGATAGAGCATAACATGGACTTCAAGACATGATCATTGGACATTCCAAAACATGCATGGATATGACTGTAGCATCAAGCAAACATGGCATCATAGTATAACAGTTGCAGACTTGGCAGTTTTTAACAAGTCTCAGAAAACAGTAAACAACAAGTAGGTCACTTAACAAGTTTGTTTCACTCACCACAAGGCATATCATGAAAAGTGGATTGCACCACAGCAAAGATGACATGATTGTGCTTCTAAAACATGTTGACATGATGCTCAAACAAAAATCACACAAAAAGATATGAAAAAGACAAAACAACAAGTTACACGAGTTTTCAGCAGTTAACAGCACTTAGCACTTTTGCAACAGAAATTTAAATGCCAAGATGCATCCTAACATGAATGCAAAGCACGCCAACATGTAGAGCACAGAGAGATGAACATTTTGACATGCCATACACGCTAATCGGAGCAACATGCACAAAGTTACGGTCGGTCAAACATACTGACATAATAAGCAGATTTGAGACAACCGATTTCTAAAAAAAGAGGCGAGCGGGGGTCACTATAGCGCGCCCTGGGCGAAGCTTAGCGGGGGCAGCTCACCAGATGGTCCTCAGACCCGGAAGGACGGAGAGGCAGGCCGAGGCGGCCGGCTGGCGCTGGGCTTGGGAGGTCGAGCCCATGAAGACGCATGCGGGAGGCATTGTCCTCCCAGGGGACGAACACGGCGGCGGCGGCTGCTGGGGCTCCGGCGAGCCCGAGGGACGGCGGGGACCGGCCGGACGGCCAGATCCGGCGCACGATGCGCGGATCTAGGAATGGGAGGCCCGATCTCAACTGTGGCTGGCCTTGAAGCCGGCGGCGACGAGGACTCCGAGTGAGGGGACGAGGGAACTCCGACGGCGGCGGACTGGAGCTGACCGGCGATGGCTCGGCGGGGAGCTGGCGCGTGGTGCGAGGTGGAGCGGAGGGAGGCTGCGGTGGTGAGGCTCGCCGGCGAGAGGCGCGGGCGGCGCTAGGTGGAACAACGGCAGCGGAGTCCTTGATCACGGCGAGATCGAGCGGGACGCAGGGCGCGGGCTGCGTGGCGGCGGAATCCGGGCCCGTCACGGCCTGGAGCGGGCCGGAGGTGGGCTCCGCGGGCCTGGCGGCGAAGTGGGTGCGGGGAGGACAGGTGGCGGCTGCTGATTTGTCCAGGCCGGCGGACAGACGTGTCCGGCAGTGGACGAACTTGTCCGGTGGCGCGAGGAGGATGGTGCTAGAGTTTTACCCGCAAACTTCGAAGGGTGGGGGGCTTATTTATAGGTAGAGGGAGCTAGGAGAGTCCAAATAAGGTGCGGTTTTTGGCCAGCGATCGTGATCCAATGGCCAAGAACATGGAGGGGGTTTAGATGGGTTAGTGGGCTATTGTAGAGGGGTGCTGGGCTGCAAAGAGAGAGGGCTTGCGACGTTTAACGTGGTTAACCGCTGGGGCATCAAACGGACTCCGAATGCGACGAAATTTGGCAGGCGGTCTACCTACACTATAATAAGACCGCACACCAAGTTTCGACCCATTCCGAGAACATTTATCGGCCACTTATAAAACAAGGTTTCGGAGGTGCCGCGGGCGCGTGCGAGTGTGTCTGGGCTCAGAACGGACAACAGAGAGGACGGGCGGACTCAGACGGATGCAAGTTTTGTAAAAATGTTGATGAAATGCACATGATGACATGGCAAAATGCAACACGCAAGCAGATGACGTGGCAACGGCAACGAATAAGAGGATGACACCTGGCGCATCGGTCTCCGGGCGTCACAGTCATGATCAACCCGACTCACAAAAGACTGTCGGGAACTCAGATCCACCTCTACCAGGGTGGTACCGCCTATCCCTCTAGTCCTGCAGTAACAGTAACTCTCGCGGGTACCCCTCGGGGCCAACCCGCCTTTAACATGGTTCTGGGGGTAAAGTCAAAGTAATTGTGTGTCCAAAACATCAAGGGGGTAATCCAAAGAATCATCCTCGATGGATTCCACTTGATGTAACCGTCAAGGTGAACTTGGAGGAATCACCCTCGAGGGTTCACACTTGATGTGTTGCATGACAGAGTCGTTATCAGGGGTGGTGAAGGATGAATCACCATCCGTAAACCACAACCGGTTAGCTACACTATAGAGATCTCAGCAGAAGTGCTATACAAGGTATCACCATCAGCACTCGATAGTAACTCAACAGAGTCGTACAACTAAGGGGTGTGAGGTGATGTGTCGGGCTCAGGGCATCGATCACGTTGATTGAGTCATCGATCATGAAGCAGGGGCAACAGGGACAAGGTGGGGTCACTGGTGGATCACTAACCAACCTATTCTAAGCATATAGGGTAAACAGGTAGGTAACAACAGCAGGTTACAAAAGCAGGCTATGCATCAGAATAGGAGCTATCAATTACAGTAGCAAAATCTAATGCAAGCATGAGAGAGAATTGAATGGGCGATATAGGAATGATCAAGAGGGTTTTGCTTGCCAAGAAGCTCTACCGAGAAGGAGGGGTCGTCGTTGACATAGTCGATCTCAAGGGCATCGGCATCGATCTCAAGGTCTACCAGAGAAGAAGAGGGTATATATAAAGCAAACAAATGCATCACATTGCATGACATGATCGTATACTATACTAAGGGTGACCTAATGCATTGCTAAGTGTTATAGGCGGAGCGAGAAAATATCAGAAAATGTTTCCCGGCTCCAGACATTTATCGGTCAGACGATCTGGAGGGGAAGATTCCATGTTTGTAGTGTTGGGGACATGTGACAAGTATGTGGATGGCATATTCGGATTCGTCTTGTTTTTCTGGTCATTTTTCATAAATTATTTTCATCCGAGTTCGGATTATTTTATATGATTTATCAAAGTTTCTTGCATTTTCTTGTTTTCTTTATCTCTTTAATTTGAATATCAAAATATGGCATACGACATGTTATACACACAAGTGAACTAGCCTAAGTGTATGACAATGGGGTGTCCAGGGGCCCAGTCAACTAGTCCAGACAGCAGTTGACTTAGTCAACATTGACTCATCAATAGGTCAAAACGGGCCCGCGTGTCATGGGCTAATATTTTTAACAGATTAATTTATCTATTAATTTAGCAGTGGGGCGCCAGTGTCATGGACTAATCTAGGAGGGGGTTTAGTCCTAAACTAGTTTAGCCCCTAATTAGTGGGGCTGGCCCATGGTGGGAGAGAGCCAGCAGTTTCTCTGGCTGGGTGCACGGGAGGGCTCAGCCATGGCGGAAGCCAGTGGCGAGCACGGGGCTGCAGGCATGCGTAAGCATGCACAAGGCGTGGCAGATGCAGGAAGAGGCGTGCGGGAGCCATAGGCCATAGCAGCCGGCAACGGGCGGGCGCGCCATAGGCGGGTGTGGGCGAGGCGAGCAGACAACAATAGCGGCGGTGGCGCAGCAGCTTAGCAAAGCAGTAGTGGCGAGAACAGCGAGGCACGGGCCGGGTAGGCAAAGGCGGATGCGTGCGTGGGGCAGCGCAGCCGCTCGCGGGCCAGGCGACAGAGCTCGCGACCGGCAATAGTCAGTATCTGCAATGGATCATGGCGCGGGGCAGCGGCAGGCGGCACAAGGAGCATCAGCGTGCAAGAGCGGCAGTAGTGCAGTTGCATAACAGGGTAGCAGTAGGGGCCGCGAGCACGCTGCGAGGAGCTCTGGCACCCTGCCATGGCGGCCAAATTCGAGGGGGGCAATATGCGATGTGGAACCGAGCGGGAAAGGATGGGATCCGGAGGAGGGCTCACAGGGGAGGCACAGGACGACCCGACGAGAGGTTAGGAGCAGCAGGTAACGAATTTGATGAGGAGGTCCGGTGGCTCCGAGTAAGAATAAGAAGCGAGTGAGGACGTTGGAGCTCTGGGGCGTCGATCTGGTGGTTCAAACAAAGTAGCAGACCACGGTGGTCCTAGTGGACTCGTCGGCTTCACGGAGAAGTGGCTATGGCATGGCAATGGCGATGATGTAGCGATGGTAGTGAGCGGTCGAGCTCGGGAGAGGGGGTGTGGGGGCGCGAGGGGGAAAGGGGGAGCGAGGGTGGTCTTATCCACTCCATGGAACTGCGTGATCAATGAGGCATGCGATATCGGCAGCCATGGAGGGTGCATGGCTTCCACGCCATTCCTCTGTCTCCTGTAGAGGAAGGGGCCGATTTCCCTGTTGGGCTGGGCCACACTGTGCCTCTAGGGCCCAATGCAACATAGAGGCTTTTCTATTTTAGTTTAGTTTTATTATTTTTACTGTATTGTATGTTTCCATTGTTCTGCGCATTGTCTGGCTAGGAAATGTTTTTTTGTAAAATGGAACTTGTCACCAAAATACAGGGCAATATATTAGGGCTGCACAAAAAGTTTTGAGCCAAATAGAGCAATTCAAATGATATTTAAATCTAAATGTTTGTACTTAAATGTCGCTGATCCACTAAAATATTTTTTGGGGCAATTAAAAAATCCATTCTATGTTGGTTCCTATATGTTACTAATTACTAAGTGAATATTTGTAACCCATCAAGCATTTTTATTTGACGGTTTGAAGAAATAAGAATTTGACTTGTTAGTTGAACTTTGAATTGACTCTGTTTTTATCAAGGGGCAATTTGGCTTAGTAATACATGATGACATTCCATCATTAGCAGGAGTTTACTGTAGAATGCTTCTCGGGGGTATTATAGGTACCCGCGAGATTTCTACGCGGCACAGCCGGGCATTCTTTGCCCTTCCCGTAAGTCCGTGAGACAGGGTGATGGGACCACATATTGTGGATCATTGATCGTTACAGCACGATCCCAAGACACTAACGGTTTGGATATATGATCCCAGTAGGCCTCTAGCCTTTTCGCACTGACCACCATGTGGGAATAAGTATGTGCATTGCATCGTATGTATCAGCCGAAGCTCTTCGGACGTCAGCAAATGAGCAGCACATGCGGAGTGGTCTGCCTAAGCACCTTACTTGTTATAGAGGTAGCCAGGACTGATCTCGGTCGTCCACGCAACATGCAGGAGTTCAAAGGGCGATGGGCCCAAGACCCTTGTGCTTTGGATGTAGACCCGCATGTTGGCCTCTCTGTTGAGCGTAGGTAGAACTATTGTGTGTCGATCAGCCAAGGTCGGGTACGATATTATGGTGTATCCGACCGGAATTAATCGAGCGTGTTTGGTAAGTTTGTGCACCCCTACAGGGAAGTTAATCTATTCGAATAATCGTGTCCGGGGTAAAGGGCGCTCGGAGTTGTATCATGATAGAGAAAAGTAGAACTGGATATTGAAGATGTGAAATGGATATGTGGCTCCAGGATTGCTTTCTTGCAGGGAGTTGAGAAAGGATCTCTGGGCATTGATACTACAACATACTTATTATTATTGTTATGTTACTCTACTCTCTTCTGTTGCTGCAAGATGCTTCAAGATGCTAGTCTTTGATAGGCTAGGCCTTCCCTTCTATTCTGGCATTTCTGCAGTTCAATCCAAAGATACAACCCCATTCCTTTGGTATCGATGCACACTTACACTACAAAAAAAGACACATCCGTGACATTTTGGGCCGAACGAAATTTTTTCTATCATGCTTATGACACTTCTATGACGATAATTGTGACAAAAACCGGTATCATCATAGATGTGGTGGGCTCCTACTTCTATGACAAAAAATCATGACAGAAAACGGGCTTTTCGTCCTATGCGGGCCGGAGACGCAGTTGCATGACATTCTTTGGGCCGTCCATGATGGAAAAACCCATGGTAGAAGCGAGGGCGAGGAAAATATCGGGGAGTTCCTGGTTACGATGTGTGGTCGAGGTCGAGCGATGCACGGAGGGATTGCGCATTTTTCTCGTACACGTACGCGCGTGTGTGTGAGGCGTCGGGCTCTAACTGAACCTAGGCGAGGCGTTCGCCTACTGAACCCGAGCGATTGCACTGCAGGCTACGCATTACTAAACCCGAGCGATCGATCAATCTGGCTGTTAACTGAACCCCATCGAGCGATTCCTTCGCTACTGCTGCTAACTGAAGCCGATAGAACCTGCTACCCATTGATGAATAGTGAGCGTTGTTGGGGGTAGGATGAACAGTTCCCAGTAGGGGTTGGATGAACAGGAGCCCGTGGTAGTAGAGGCTGTTGCTGCTGGATGAACAGGACCCCGATCGAGCCGGTTGGGGTGGATGAATAGGACCCCGTGGGGGCTGGTTGAACAGTAGCCGGTGGAGGGCTGGAAGAACAGTAGCCGGTGGAGGGGCGGATGAACAGTAGCCGGTGGAGGGGCGGATGAATAGTAGCCGGTGGAGGGGTGGTGGAGGCTGGATGAACAGTAGCTGGTGGAGGCATGAGGGAGACGACGTGGATGAACAGTCGCAGGTGGAGGCTGGAGGAGGCCGGCAGTGGATGAATAGTATCCCGTGGAGGCTGGAGCAAGGCAGTAGACGATGGATGAACACTAGCCCGTGGAGTCCCATTTTGCGGTACGCCACACCCCTCCCGATGAACAAGACCCCCGTTTTGACCGTAGGAGGTCGAAGAGAAGTCCGTTTCCTCCATTTTGCGGTACGCCACACACCTTCCGATCAACAGGACCCCGTTTCGACCGTAGGAGGTCGAACACAAGTCTGTTTCCTCCGTTGTGCGGTACGCCAGACTCCTCCCGGTGAACAGGATCCCGTTTTGACGTAGGTGGTCGAACAGAAGGTCGTTTCCTCTGTTTTGCGGTACGCCACGCCTCGTTTTGGTTGTTCCATCCAAGCCGGTTGGCTCCCGATGAACAGGACACACTCCGTTGCCTCCCGATGAACACGACGCAGTTTCTCCGTTCTGACCTAGCCGGTTGGCTGTCGATGAACAAGACACCGTCGCTGCTCTCCGTTGCCTCTCCATGTACACGAGCCTCGGCCGTACGTATGCGCGAGTAGGCATTCGAGACCCCGCATGTATGTACGTATGTGGTCGTATTTACTTTCTTACACCCTGGTTGTACGTACGTGTACACGATATTGACGGGACTGCGTGACATGCTACGTCCGCGCCTCTACTATGACACGTGCCCTTCCTTACTCGGCCACGGTTCATCGCTGTAGCCTGCAAACAGACCGATTGACCAGTATGTACGTACATGTTCACGACCAGACAAGCAACCCTACATACGGTTTGACTGGGTGGGTCCCAGCTATCAGGGAGGTAAGGAGGCACTTCCTTGGGTGCGAAGATATAGATGGTGGGTCCCAGTGGTCAGGGGGGAGAATCCTTTTTTTTGCCCTAATATGGACGCACTTCCTTGTGTGCGAAGATGTAGCTGGTGGGTCCCAGCAGTCAGGGGGAACATTTTTTCGTGAAATACGGTGGCCCGTCCGATGGGTCCTTGCTGTCAGGTAGAGGAATCATTATTTTGCGCGTAATAAGGAGGCACTTCCTTGCTATGGCCATGGACCCAGATGTCAGCCTCTTCACGTACAGTACTCTTCCGATGGAAGTTATTTCTTTACCACATTGACCACGCCACTCCGAGAGCACCAAGGTAGTGGACGACGGCGAGGCCTAGGAAGGGGACGACGCGGAGCCGTGGAAGACGCGACAGTGGATGCCCACGTGGAGAGGAGTATGAGGGTTGACTGGTTCAGCTATGGTGTGAGGCTATCGTCGAGCTGGTTGGGGCGGTCAGGCCTGCCCGGCAGCAGAGCCGGCCAGGGGAGGTAGGAGCAGGCTGCATGACCGGCGCTGGTTTGGGTGGCTGGAGCAAGAAGACCAGAGGTTGAAGAAGCACTACGGCCGTTGGATGGACATCTTACGGTCACTGGAGCTAGAATCGTTCATATTGACTAAGTTGACAAAACCCTCCATCCGCGTCAGCAGGCCCACAAGTCAGCCTCCAACTATGGTGGGTCTCAGATAGCAGGGGGATTATTCACTTTTTTGTGCGTAATAAGGAGGCAGTTCCTTCCGTGCAAAGATATAGCTGGTGGGTCCGAGCTGTCAGTGGGAGGAACGTTTTTTCGTGAAATACAAAGGCCCTTTCGGTGCGTCCCTGCTGTCAGGTGGAGGAATCATTATTTTGCGCGTAATGAGGAGGCACTTGCTTGTGTGGGTCCCTACTGTCAGCCTCGCCACTTACATCACTCTCCCGATGGTTGTTGTTTGTTGACCATGTTTACCACGCCGCGCTGAGAGCACAAACGTGGTGGACGAGGGAGAGGGCCAGGAAGGGAACGACCCGGAGCCATCGAAGCCACAGCAGTGGATGCCCACGCTGAGATGAGGACAAGCACTGAGTGGTCGGCTGTGGGGTGAGGCTGACGTCGCCGGAAAATAATAGGATGTGCGGGTGGGTAGAGGGATGGCCTGGCGGCAGCACAACCGGCTACAGGAGGAGGGAGCAGGTAGTCCCGCCGGCGCTGGTTTGGGAGGCTGGAGCAGGAAGATCAGATATTGAAGAAGCACGACTGTTGGTGGATGGACATCCAATACTCACTGCTCTGTGTTTGACTAAGTTGACAAAGCCTTGCGTACGCGTCAAATTGTTTTTAGGACGGCGTCATCGTCAACCTAGTAGGCCCAGAAGTCAGCCTCCAAATCTGTGGAAAACAGCATATAGCCCATTAGCTATTATTTTCAATTCTTTACAACCCATTTGCTAATTCTTAAGGATATTTTGAAGCCCATATTATTTCTATTAGCATTACAGACCATATTCTAGGCACTACTAAAAATTGAACGAAATTTTGCATATTTTGGTGGGGTATGAACTCTTTTAATCACCAAATTTCGAGTCATGTTAAAAATAAATTTTAAAAATTATATAAAAAAATTCAAAAAAAAATCTTCGCAAACAAATGAATGAAATTTAGAATCTTTACTAGCAAGATGCCCACGGAACATCAAGATGCATTTGCATGAGTAGTTTATCTTGTGGGAGAAATGGATGAACAAAGGAAGGCTGTATCTGCAAATGTGGAGAGGAGTGCGGGTAAATTGTCATAGTTTCCTTCCTATCTATTAGATATAGATTGGACGACCTATATTGCAGGATGGCAGGCACACCATCATCACCAACTCTTCTTTTATAAGAGTAGAGAAATCCAGAAAAAATGATATTTGAATGTAATTGCCGGTTGGCTTTGGTTTGAAAATTTACAGCCCATTTCTTACAACTTATAGCCCATTTTCTGGGGAAGCCTATTTCTTACAACTTACATGCCTCCTCGTCTTGAAAGATTTGCAGCCCAGCAGGGCTGAGAAAAGCAAGTAGGCATCGGTTGGGTATTCTCCAAAAACAAAAACAAAAAGAAATGGGCTAGCCATTTTCAGAAAGAAAAAAGTGTAGGATCGAAAGAAGTATGTCTAGAGGGGGGGTGATTAGACTACTTGACAATATAAAAATCTGCCTTTTGATTATGCAAAGTTTTAGGCAGTTTCACAATTAAGATCAAATCAAGTATCACACTACACATGCAATTCTAGAGTATGGGCAGCGGAAAGTAAATTGCATATATAGTAAAGAGAGGTGGAGAAGATCAAACGCAGTTTGGTGACACGGAGATTTTTGTCGTGGTTCCGATAGGTGGTGCTATCGTACATCCACGTTGATGGAGACTTCAACCCACGGAGGGTAACGGCTGCGCGGGTCCACGGAGGGCTCCACCCACGAAGGGTCCACGAAGAAGCAACCTTGTCTATTCCATCATGGCCTACGCCCACGGAGGACTAGCCTTACTCGGGGTAGATCTTCACGAAGTAGGCGATCTCCTTGCCCTTACAAACTTCTTGGTTCAACTCCACATCTCAAAGACGGAGGCTCCCAAGCGACACCTAACCAATCTAGGAGGCACCACCCTCCAAAAGGTAACAGATGGTGTTGATGATGATGCACTCCTTGCTCTTGTGCTTCAAATGATAATCTCCCCAACACTCAACTCTCCTCACTGATATGGCTGTGGTGGAAGAAGGATTGAGTGGAAAGCAACTTGGGAAGGCTAGAAATCAAGTTTCATATGGTAGGAATGGAATGACTTGATCTCAACACAAGGGTAGGTAGTTCTCTTCTCAGAAAGTGTATAGTAGGAGTGGTGGTACTTTCTGATGGCTCTCCTCACGAATGAAGAGGGGGTGGAGGGGTATATATAGCCTCCACACAAAATTCAACCGTTACACACATATTTGACCAATCTCGGTGAGACCGAAGTAAAAACTCGGTCAGACCAAAAGTTCAAATATAGTGAACGTTGGGATTTTCGGTGGGACCGAAAATACCATCTCGGTGAGACCGAAAGTGCAAAAGATATGAACGTTGGAGTTTTCGGTGGGACCGAGAAAGAAAACACGGTTGGACCGATTTGAGAAAAGACAGGAACATGCCAGAATCGGTGAGACCGAAAATGTAATATCGGTGAGACCGATTTGAGCCAAGACAAGCTTGCCCATTTCGGTGAGACCGATAATACAAACTCGGTTATTCCGAAATGATGTGAAATGGTTACAGAAGGTTGGCAGTTCAGTTTCGGTGAGACCGATCTCAAACTCGGAATGACCGATTTTTCTAGGGTTTGGAATATGGCTGAAGTGGTTCATCTCGGTGGGACTGAGTTGGAAGAATCGGTTTGTCCGAGATTACTTATGAGTGTGTATAGTAGTGAAAGGTGCTGATAGTTGAAGGAGATATATCACTAAGCACTTGAGCAACCAGATCATCAACACAACCTCATCCCCTTTTAATAGTATTGGCTTTTCCTATGGACTCAATGTGATCTTGGATCACTAAACCAAAAATAGAGTCTTGAGCTTTTGCCAATGCTTGCCTTAGCACTTTGAGGGGTCCACTTCTTCAGTCATTTTGCCATAGCCAATGTGATTGGATTTCCTGAAACATACTTGATAAAAGCATTAGTCCAACCACAAAGTATGTTGTCATTAATTACCAAAACCACCCAGGGAGCAAATGTGCTTTCAATCTCCCCCTTTTTGGTAATTGATGGCAACACACTGAAATTATACTAAACAAGACATCAAAGCTTATTGAAAGAAAGACAGAATTATCACGAAGGCTTTGACAAGCATGTAGTACACAGGCTCCCCCTACAAGTGTGCAAGATTTTCATAAATTATGGTTTTGGACTACCACAAGCACACAAGAGAGATAAGCAAGATGTGCTACATGCAGCTTGGCTATATGCATCAGAGCAGAAGAAAAGGAAGTGAGTGATAATGCATATGTGCATGGTGATTTCTTGCAAACAAGTATTTACAAGCAAGTCACCATCATGCACATTCTGCAAGATGCATATACTTACCTTGAGGTTCCTTGGCATTGTACCTGAAGGGATAAACTTGAGAAAACAAGGTTAGATAACACAAGAGTATTCCTTCAACCAACTGCAAGAACATCAAGAGTACCAAGCCAGGGAGGACATGTATAAAGAGTGTCTCATATTGAGCACAGGCTTGAATCAGCAAACATGTCTCCGAAGCTAAAAGATTTTCAATGAACTCTGAGAGATTTTGTTGTGGAAAGCAAAATCAAAAGAATGATGCCAATTGTAATGTCCAATGTAAAACACGACAAAGCTTTGATGTGATTCTCTCCCCCTTAAGATAAGATTGCTTTTCTTCTTCCCCTAAGTCTTCTCTTCTCCCCTACTCCCCCTACTCCCCCTAAGTCCTCTCCCCCTTTGACATCAAGTGCCGAAAAGGACAGCAAACTAGGTAGGACAGGAAAGATGGAAAGAAAGAAAGAAAGAAGGAAAGAAGTGGGATCCTTAAGAATCACAACAGGGCAAACAAGAACATTTAGAGAAACAAATTTGAGTCTTCTCCCCTTTAAGATTTAAATTTGAGTGGAGCTGCAGAAGTTGATGTCCTGGAAGATAAATCGGTGACACCGAATTAGATGGATCGGTGGGTCCGAATCCTTTTCGGTTAAACCGAAAGTTTCAAATCGGTGACGCCGAGTTTATTCCAAGGAAATACAGAAATAATTCAGCTCACTTTGCGAGGAGTATTTCAAAAGATTTGCAATGAATTTGTAAAAGATTTTCGGGGAATTGATCAGAGCCAGAAGAATATTCACAAAGAAACATAAGAAAAGAAATAAAAAAAGATTCCTAGATGAAGTTTTTTTTTTTGTAAAGAAAAACTCAATGAGAGAACATAAGAGAAAATAGAAAGACTCCAAAACATATGTACTTCATCTAGATAAAGGTCGGCGACAAAGTCACCTATGTTTGAGTATATTGACTTAGGAGTCAAATGAAGACATTTGATCATAGGTCATACTCATCGTTTAAGCTCAAAATGGGGTTGCCATTTTTCGATTAAGCATTTGATGTGATCACATCTTATGAAGCTGCTTGTACTCATGACTTTGAGCAAAGCTCCTCAAAGATGTGAAGAACATACCTTGGGTTTGTTGTTGCTTTACTCATGTAGGTAAGCTTGATGTAGGTGCTCATTGAATATGAAGTTGGAGCGCCAATTCTACTTGTGTAGTTCATCTTCCTACATGGGTTAGGCAAGCAAGGAAATACTCGAGGATATCCAAGATGACAAGAGTGAAATACTAGATGTATAAGGTGTCAAAAAGGATATGTGGAATTTTGTTCCTTGAACTCAACATCCCAAAGGGCTAGATACTTGGTCAAATGACAAGATTACTCATGATTTGAGTGTGTGGTAATCTTGTGGAATGTAGATCATCCAAGTACCTGCAAAGAGTTAGATGCAATACAAGGAGGCAAATGTGTCCAAGACATATGATCATCATCATAAGAGAAATATCAAGGATTAGTCAAGAGAGCTCATGCCTTGCATGCATCAATGGAGTTATCACTCCAAGTTTGAAGCATCAATGATGTTCAACTCACTCCTCAAGCGACAAAACACTTTCTCATCAAGAGGTTTTGTAAAGATATCAGCAAGTTGTTTGTCAGTACGAACATGCTTAAGATTAATATCACCCTTGGCAATATGATCACGAATAAAATGGTGATGAACTTCAATATGCTTTGTTCGAGAGTGTTGCACTGGATTGTGTCCAATTTTAATTGCACTTTCATTGTCACAAAGCAAGGGAACACGTCTCACATGTATCCCATAATCTTTAAGCGTTTGTGTCATCCATAGCAATTGAGCACAACATGAACCAGCAGCAATATATTCTGCTTCGGCAGTGGATAAAGATACCGAATTTTGTTTCTTGGAGGACCAAGATACAAGGGATCGACCAAGGAATTGACATGTACCCGAAGTTGACTTTCTATCAACCTTGTCACCGGCATAGTCCGAGTCGGAATAGCCAACAAGATCGAAAGAGGCCCTCTTAGGATACCAAATGCCAAAGTTTGGTGTGTGTATCAAGTATCTCACTATCCTTTTAACAGCTTTAAGATGACATTCTTTAGGGGCTGCTTGATATCGCGCACACATGCATACACTTAACATTATGTCAGGGCGAGAAGCACAAAGATATAGTAGAGAACCAATCATAGATCGGTAAACCCTTTGATCAACGGGTTCTCCATCTTTTGTCAAGTCATTATGTCCACTAGTAGGCATGGGGGTACTCATACCTTTGCTTTCCTGCATGTTGAACTTCTTGAAGAGATCCTTGGTGTACTTTGTTTGTGAGACAAAGGTACCCTCCTTAGATTGCTTGATTTGCAACCCAAGGAAGAATTTGAGTTCACTCATCATGGACATCTCATACTTCTCCGACATGAGCTGTCCAAACTTCTTGCTAAAATGGGGGTTAGTTGAACCAAAGATAATATCATCAACATATATTTGGCACACAAATAGTTCACCATTAACCCTTTTCGTGAACAGCGTTGAGTCTATCTTTCCAATCTCAAACCCTTTTTCAAGAAGAAAGCTAGTTAAGCATTTGTACCAAGCTCTAGGAGCTTGTTTAAGACCATAAAGAGCTTTGTGCAGCTTGTAAACATGATTAGATTTTTTGGGATTCACAAAACCGGGAGGTTGTTTCACAAATACTTCCTCCTCAATTTCACCATTTAGGAAAGCACTTTTGATGTCCATTTGATAGAGAGTAATATCATGGTGATTGGCATAAGCAAGAAGAATGCGAATGGACTCAAGTCTAGCAACGGGGGCATAGGTCTCACCATAGTCCATACCTTCGACTTGTGTGTAACCTTGAGCTACGAGACGAGCCTTGTTGCGGATGACTTGTCCATCTTCATCTTGCTTGTTCCGAAACACCCATTTGGTTCCAATGATGTTTTGATCATCGTTGGGCTTCTCTACCAAAGTCCATACTTTGTTCCTCTCGAAGTTGTGTAGTTCTTCGTGCATAGCGTTCACCCAATCCGGGTCTTTAAGTGCTTCTTCTACCTTCATAGGTTCAATACTAGAGATAAATGAGTAATGCTCACAAAAGTTAGCTAAGCGAGTTTTAGAGCGAGTAATTCTCCCGGAGATGATGTCGTTCATCATTTGTTCCACGGGATGATTCTTCTTGACTCTTGCTCGAACTCGGGATAGCTTTTGTTGATGTTGTGGCTCAGCTTCCTCATCATCTTCATCTTCCTCTTCTTCTTCTTCATTGTTGTTGGTGTTGTCTTGAGGTGGTGGAGAAGGAGGTTGTGGTGGATCTTCTTGTTGCATTTCCTCATCTTGGTGAGTTCCACTTGTGGAGGCCTCCATGTTGCCTTAAGGTTCATCTCGACGTGAGGTAGGGGGCTCCACATATGTAGATGAGGTACACTCCTTCACTTCCATGGGACGAATCTTCCCAATAGATAAATCTTGGATAGCTTCAGATGGGTCCTTGTCTCCTACATCAATAGGCATTTGCTCTACTTGCGAGCCATTAGATTCATCAAACTTCACATCTACCGTCTCTTCAACCTTTCGGGTGAAATTATTGTAGACACGGTAGGTGTGGGAGTTTGATCCATAACCAAGAAGAAAGCCTTCATGAGATTTAGGAGCAAATTTAGATCGACGATGCTTATCAAGGATATAGCATTTTGAACCAAAGACACGAAAGTATCCCACTTGGGGTTTGTTACCGGTGAGAAGCTCGTATGATGTCTTGCCGAGAAGCTTATGAAGATAAAGCCTGTTGATAGCATGACAAGCTGTCTCGACCGCTTCTCCCCAAAAATGTTTCGGTGTCTTGTATTCATCAAGCATCATTCTTGCCATCTCAATGAGCGTTCTTTTCTTCCTCTCAACAACTCCATTTTGTTGAGGAGTGTACGTAGCCGAGAACTCATGTAGAATTCCTTCCTCATCGAGAAAAGAGTCTACATTGGCGTTCTTGAACTCCGTTCCATTGTCACTCCGAACTTTCTTGATCTTCACCTCAAATTGATTTTGGGCCTTTTTGGCAAAGGTCTTGAAGATTCTTTGAACCTGCGATTTATCATCAAGGAAAAATACCCACGTAAATCTGGAATAATCATCAACTATAACTAGACCAAAGGAGTTACCACCAAGGCTTTTGTAAGCATTGGGACCGAAGAGATCCATATGAAGAAGCTCAAGCGGTCTCCTAGTGGTCATGATGTTCTTCACGGGATGACTTCCACCAACTTGTTTTCCTGCTTGACAGGCACTACAAAGTCTATCTTTGTCAAAGAAAACATCTTTAACACCAAGAATATGATCACCTTTGATCAGTTTGTCTAGGTTACGCATACCAACATGTCCTAGCCTTCTATGCCACAACCAACCTTTAGAGGATTTAGCAATGAAACAAGCTCTAGGTTGGGCTTTCTTAGTGAAATCAACAATATATAGATCACCTCTACGGATACCGGTAAAAGCCATGTTTTGATTATCACGACGAAAGACTTGGCAATCTACTTTGGTGAATAGCACATTGAATCCAAAGTCAGCTAATCTAGACACGGAAAGTAAATTGTATCCAAGAGATTCTACAAGCATGACATTTTGAATAGAGCTATCATGAGATATGGCCACCTTACCAAGGCCAAGTACCTTACCCTTGGAGTTGTCTCCAAAAGTCACATACTTGCGTGGACCATCGTTCTTTGCAAGCTCTCGAAACATGTCTTTGTCTCCGGTCATGTGATCGGTGCATCCACTATCAAGAATCCACTCTTTTCCACTGGACATGTAGTCTCTCATATTTGCCATAAGATTGAGACTCTTCATGACCTTGTCTAGCTCGGTGTCCGAATCGGAGTAATCATCATCATGCTCATGCTCATCATCATATTGACCCATAGATTGTTCATCATCAACACCTAGGTCAATTTGATAAGTACTTGCATTAGTTTGGTCAATGTGACAGTAGTCTTCGGAATGCAATGCAATAGCATTTCTAATGATAATATTGATAAGACCGGGATCACCCTTCTTTTTCATAAGATCACGAAGCTCAAAGAAGCATTTATCAAAGTTGGGATCATTGGGGTGCAACTTATCAAATTCAATAGTCTTGTGTAGAATTTCATCAAGACTTCTCAAAGAGTAGTCCGGATAAAGTTCTTCCAAGAATTTCCACATAGCATAGGCACACTCAAAGTTTGTAACAAGATTAAGCAAGTCATCGGGCAACCCTCTAATGATAAGATTTATAGTTCTAAGGTTACGAAGCAAATCAAGCTCTTCATCCATGGTAGGGTGCAAGGGGTCAAAAGGAGGCACATAGGGGGTCTCAACATATTTGCACAAATTGTACATTTTAAAGATACTAAGCATTTCAACCCTCCAAGAGTTATAGAACCTTCCATTAAGAACAGGCACTCTATGGCTAACACTCCCATCCGTAGACACGTCCATCTTCCTCCAATGGTGTGTAAACCAAAGCAATGGAGACCAAAGCTCTGATACCAATTGTAGGATCGAAAGAAATATGTCTAGAGGGGGGTGATTAGACTACTTGAGAATATAAAAATCTGCCTTTTGATTATGCAAAGTTTTAGGCAGTTTCACAATTAAGATCAAATCAAGTATCACACTACACATGCAATTCTAGAGTATGGGCAGCGGAAAGTAAATTGCATATATAGTAAAGAGAGGTGGAGAAGATCAAACGCAGTTTGGTGACACGGAGTTTTTTGTCGTGGTTCCGATAGGTGGTGCTATCGTACATCCACGTTGATGGAGACTTCAACCCACGGAGGGTAACGGCTGCGCGAGTCCACGGAGGGCTCCACCCACGAAGGGTCCACGAAGAAGCAACCTTGTCTATTCCATCATGGCCTACGCCCACGGAGGACTAGCCTTACTCGGGGTAGATCTTCACGAAGTAGGCGATCTCCTTGCCCTTACAAACTTCTTGGTTCAACTCCACATCTCAAAGACGGAGGCTCCCAAGCGACACCTAACCAATCTAGGAGGCACCACCCTCCAAAAGGTAATAGATGGTGTTGATGATGATGAACTCCTTGATCTTGTGCTTCAAATGATAATCTCCCCAACACTCAACTCTCCTCACTGATATGGCTGTGGTGGAAGAAGGATTGAGTGGAAAGCAACTTGGGAAGGCTAGAAATCAAGTTTCATATGGTAGGAATGGAATGACTTGATCTCAACACAAGGGTAGGTAGTTCTCTTCTCAGAAAGTGTATAGTAGGAGTGGTGGTACTTTCTGATGGCTCTCCTCACGAATGAAGAGGGGGTGGAGGGGTATATATAGCCTCCACACAAAATCCAACCGTTACACACATATTTGACCAATCTCGGTGAGACCGAAGTAAAAAACTCGGTCAGACCGAAAGTTCAAATATAGTGAACGTTGGGATTTTCGGTGGGACCGAAAATACCATCTCGGTGAGACCGAAAGTGCAAAAGATATGAACGTTGGAGTTTTCGGTGGGACCGAGAAAGAAAACTCGGTTGGACCGATTTGAGAAAAGACAGGAACATGCCAGAATCGGTGAGACCGAAAATGTAATATCGGTGAGACCGATTTGAGCCAAGACAAGCTTGCCCATTTCGGTGAGACCGATAATACAAACTCGGTTATTCCGAAATGATGTGAAATGGTTACAGAAGGTTGGCAGTTCAGTTTCGGTGAGACCGATCTCAAACTCGGAATGACCGATTTTTCTAGGGTTTGGAATATGGCTGAAGTGGTTCATCTCGGTGGGACTGAGTTGGAAGAATCGGTTTGTCCGAGATTACTTATGAGTGTGTATAGTAGTGAAAGGTGCTGATAGTTGAAGGAGATATATCACTAAGCACTTGAGCAACCAGATCATCAACACAACCTCATCCCCTTTTAATAGTATTGGCTTTTCCTATGGACTCAATGTGATCTTGGATCACTAAACCAAAAATAGAGTCTTGAGCTTTTGCCAATGCTTGCCTTAGCACTTTGAGGGGTCCACTTCTTCAGTCATTTTGCCATAGCCAATGTGATTGGATTTCCTGAAACATACTTGATAAAAGCATTAGTCCAACCACAAAGTATGTTGTCATTAATTACCAAAACCACCCAGGGAGCAAATGTGCTTTCAAAAAGATATCAACTAGGCTTGTCACGTGCTTAAATAAAGGCGTAAGCGTGGGCTAGACGGGCCACAGCCCCCGCACAGCGCGCAGTTGAGCTCCATCTATAAAACTAAAAAACAATTGGGCGGGCTATTGGGTCCCTGGTTTTATCCGCTCGTTGTGTAATTTTCTCGTTTGACTACATTGACAATGGCGTGGGACCTAGTTGTCAAACAATTAGGAGGAAGTATTTTTTTTGGCTTGAAATGACGAGGCACCTACTTGCGTAGTGGAGTGACCCTGGTGGGTCCCTACTGTCAGCCTCTCCACTTACAGTCATCTCCTGATTCCTCTAGGTTGTTGACCATTTACAACGCCAGACAGCGGCGGGCACGGTGAGCGAACCAAGGCGGAGAACGACGACGAAGCCTCGGACGGGAACGAACAGGAGTCGTAGAAGATGCGACAGTTTAGTGGCAGGCGGAGGGGAGTACGAGGGCAACAACATGTAACTCAAGCTTACAAACAGTACAAAAGGCCCAAGGATTAATTGTTCATCAAATTTAGACAAACCCAGATTGAACATGGCAATAACATCTAATCCAACCACTCTTTTTCGCAGTCACAAACAAATGGATCGGTTTGATCCATAAAATCAACATCATGTGCAAAAAATTTGATTGAGAGGATGACTACAAGTTGTTGTAAATAGAAGCCGAGCACGTTCAAAAGCCCATTTGTCCACCTAAAACTTCTTTTTTTGATGTTCAACGTGTCCGTCCATGAGAAATCTCTTGTTGAAAAACTTAAGCCTCATGGACAATAGTAACCTCACATTCAATAGGAAGAATGTGACAAAGCTTCTGTTTGCCTGGTTGGTTTCATATCCTTCCCTTGTTAATGTCCTCAAATGAATGTCATGAGAACTCAGAAAATCCTGGTGCCTATTACGCCACTGATTGGTTATATGTATTCCTCCATGTGTTAGTGCCTAAGTAGACTTGAAGATTGAAAATAGTTAAGGTCTGAAAAAAGAGTATGTCAAAAGAGCAACGGCTAAACGGTTAATTTTAGTACAATATATGTGGGCTTTCAATATGCATGAACTCATCACCTTTATATATAAATTCCCAAGAGATCGAAAGCATCGCAGCAAGCTAATAAATATGTTCAGATCAAAACTAAACATTCCGATATATAAGGTCTTGACAGAATCCAGCAGCATTGATAGGCTATCCATGGACGAACTCTTCATTGAGCATATAACATAATATTAGTACCCAAAGTGTACTCCAAGATGATATAAAACTTCTGCGCACAAATGAAAAATGCAGCTTATGA
This sequence comes from Secale cereale, assembly GCA_902687465.1. Taxonomy (NCBI): domain Eukaryota; kingdom Viridiplantae; phylum Streptophyta; class Magnoliopsida; order Poales; family Poaceae; genus Secale; species Secale cereale. The sequence goes on from LR738709.1 coordinate 193,714,968, forward strand.
TTGCAAATGTGTAGATGATAATATACGGTACCTGAAAAAGTGAGGAGCCAAACACCAACTTGTTGTGATCATTAAATGGATCACTAATTACACCCAAGGTCTCCAGTTTGGGTGCAGAGACAACAGTTATTTGCGAAGGTTTATAACAATAATGAAGGAGCAGCTTTTGAAGTGAAGGGGCATCTTCGATGATGAGTTGTTGTCCTTCAAAAAAAATTACAATGCTTTTAAGGTGAGGCGACTTTATTTGGAGACAACTGATAGGGATTTCTATTCCCAAAACAATCGGCAAGCGCTCCAGGGCAGGGCAACTGGAGTGGATGATGCTGTGCAGTGAGGCCTCCGACAGATAAACCACCACAAGCGAAAGTTTTTTTAGCAGTGGGAATCGAAGCATTTGTACCAAATCATCTGGTAGATGGCAGCGGGCGAAGGTGGCGGTGTGGAGAGAGGAGGAAAACCACGAGATGGACAACGGTAGTGTGGGCACAAATTATTGGTGTTCGTTTTGTCGTATGAAACTTTCATGGTAATGGTAGAACTCAAATTGCTGGAGTTTTTCGAATTCAGGGGATGTCAGCCAAGCGTCCACCGTGCATGGTATGGACATCAGGTAGAGTGTCGGGATGCAGAGGTGTTGAATGGGGCCCTACTGGTGAGAGGAGACGATGGCTCTGAGGAGATCAAATTCAGGAAGGACAGATATCTGGTGATAGTCGAGATTGAGGGGTGCGGTGCGCCATAGAGGGCGCCACGAAGTTGAGAGGACTTGTGTGCGGCAGCAATCCGTGGTGGGGAGAAGCAAGATGATCTCCCCAAGGATGTCGTCCGAGAGATCGCTGATGCGGTCCACCGGAGATTCTACGGGTTCCTCAGATCCGGGTGGGGGGCTCGCCGCTTCTGCCCACGCTGCCGGGTGCGGGATCTACAACCGGTGTTGCCACTGGCGGGAGCTTCATCTTCTTGGCGCTGGGGACTGCCGACTCCATTTTCCTTGTGGGCGTCGTGCGGAGCTCACGGGTTTGAGCAGAGTAGCCAGAGACGAGCCTAGTGGCAGTGCGAGTGGGGAAGAAGGGCTGGGGTTTTTTGTAGGAGTGGAAGAAGAGGAGGAGGCATTTTCTGTACGAGTGAGGAAGAAGGTGAGTGGGGGTTTTCTGTATGAGTGAGGAAGATGGGGAGCGGGGCGAATTGGGGGGCGACGGAAGCGGGAGAGTCCAGCGAGCTGTAGTATAAGCGAGGAGGAAGGAGGGTTTTTTCTAGGATCGACCCCTCTTCAAGAAATATGGGATTCTCCTCGCAAAAAACAAAAAGAAATGGGCTTTAAGACGGATAGGCTTTTGTATCGGCCCAGTCGGCTACCCATGTTTTGTACTGGAGGGCCTTAACACTAGAGGCAGCCCATTAGATACACTAAGAGACGCCTCCATCTTAATTATGGCTCCTCATCAAATTATAGCTCCTTTTCGGGCCGGCTTGGCATCCACGAAATTAGAGGATTGTGTACTGCATGCAGACACTCACACTGGTCGTAGCGCGGCAAAATGAGGGGTCAAATAACATGCCCACAATATACATAGATTAACAGGGACTATGGGGGATTAAATCATGTACAAGCCAAATTTCCCTCCATTCCTCTCCAAACCCCTAGGAGGAGGTTGAACAGAACAAGGCCTAAGACTAACCACAGTGGGAGTAACTTAATTCCATATGGTATCATAATATGATACTCAGCCCTCTCTTTCTTCATTTAATTCGACACCGTGATGCTAGTTTGGGCACGTCAAAATCCGACAGTGTACATTCTAACAATCCCACATTATACATTCTAACAAGTTCACACACAAGCACAACAGAAAAGGTAAACATTCAGATTAAACTCAGGTTCACAGGATATGTTCATATTCATAGTCAACATTCACAATCAACAACTCAAAAGATTCATGTATAGACAAGTACATCATGTCTATGCATCCAAATGATTCAAAGATCACAAGCTAATATTCATAGCTAACATTCACAAAAAGATTCAGAATACACAAGTTCAACATGTTTACGCATCCAAATGATTGAGACAACACAAGCCAATATCATCCATCGACACACTTTAATTACCTAGGGTACAAACTAGTAAGTGTTGTTCACTCGATGGTACTTGCTAAAATTAATGTTGGTCTGAGCAAACTTTCGAGTACATAAGAGGCAGCATAGACCATCTGAACTTTGCTTGCAGGTTTATCCCCATGATAGTGGCCTCGGTGCCGCGAGAGGTTTGAACAACTTGGCCACTACTTTCATCTAACTAGTTTTTGTGCAGTTCAACTGAAATGGAGACTTCTCAGGCATGCAGACTTGTTACGTGCCATATGAATATATGCCTCTACCAACTTGTCTGGAATCTTTAGACTCCATGGAATACATTTCGCTACCAGCATACGTGCCGATAACCTAAAAGCGCAAGTTGGGACCAAAGACTGGGTTGCATTTTTCTGGGCTATGCGCCAAGCATTATTGTTAGCGCTCACTCTAGCACTTCTTCTTGTCAACATCGATGCTTGTCTGAGTGAACTTTGGAGTACAACAAAGCAGCAGCATAAGTATATGTCCATCTTTTCATTTTGTGCAGTTGTACTAAAATCGGCCAATGTAATGAGTTGCCTGCAAGTTCGGGCTCCAAGTTACTCCTTACTAAATCAGCCAACAGTAGCACAATACCAAATTACTGATAGATATGACAAGCATGATATTCAGGACGAAGACCTGTACCAACCTGTGTGACGAAGCACAAAAATTAGTACTTCCTTTGACTGGAAGCCGAGATAAGCGACTGATAGGAAAGGAAGGAAGCAGTCGAGGCAATGAACCACCCAACGTTTTTGTGCAGTTCCACTAAAATCGAGCATCCCTGTTGGCACATATATTGAGCAAGTGAGATTACTGTAATAGTAGTTGATGAAACATACACTAACAAATAGAAGCGTCCACATTATCTTATTGGGTAAAGTTAGCAACATTGTAGCCTTGCTTAAAAAGAGGTATTAGTTTATTTTATCAGTGTCAATTAGCTCAACTCTTGCATTGGCATGTATCATAGGCTGCAATGATGTAACGTGCAAAGATAAAGGACTTTCTCATGACAATTGCAAAACAGTAGCACGATACAAATAGAGATGATAGCACACTAATCTGGATGAAGGCCTTAGGCCCTTACCAATTAATCAGTGATGCATAAGTACTCCTGATTGATTAAATGACATTGCTGGAGAGGTAGCAGAAGTCAAAGTGCTCCTGGAGCATAGCCTCAAATGTGACGCATATGTTGTCGGAGCCATTCAGTGGCCTCGACTGAGGCCTCGGCTTCAGGTAGATCACCTTGGCACTGTTGATCATGTAGGGCTAGCTCACACATGCATCAAGAATCCAGTTAATTAGTATGATGTGTCATCAAGCCAAGTACTACTCTACTAGTAGTACTACAAGTGCATTTCTTCAAGTAAATTAATACTAGTAGCAACACAACAATAGAATACCACTAGCAAGATGTCAGGATAACATAGGATGGTACCATCTTATGATCGTTCTTCATTTCTTCCTTCTTCTTCTTCTTCTTCTTCTTCTTCTTCCTCTTCCTCTTCCGTCATCGTCTTCCTTTTCTTGCTCTGTTTCTCTTTCTCCTAAACCAATTGGTGAAACCAAGTACATGATTGGGCTTCAATGTCAGACTTGGTAAAAAATAGTATTATTTTCTCATGGCAGTTGCAAAATAGAGGTGAACACATGCATTAAACATCATTCTTACTTAAGGGAAGGTTAGGGTGCCAATTTGGATGATGAGGATTGGACACAGATCTCCCTTTGTGCAGTTGCACTGAAATCGGCCAACGGTTCCGGCATGACATTCCAGTTAAGCTGCACAAAAATCACTAGTTATGACGTATAACAGTGGCATGGCATCATTTTACCAGGGGCGTCAGATTAAGAACAATGCATATCTGGGTTGGTCCCATTTTTTCACATTAGCCACCTATTCATATGTGTGGATAGAAAATATAGTCGTGGTGATACAAGTGTGTATAGTGTTTCCCCTTTATTTCTGTTTTCGACCAAGAGACCGGTTGGAGGGCAAACTATACTACTTGCACCCCCTTCCTTTCCCGTTTGTACCAAGTCCTATGTACATTACATACTACATCTTTTCCCCTTCCTTTCATATTTAAACCAAGTAACAAGACTCGACTCCATAAAGTAGCTTAACATCTAACAATAGAAAAAAAAGGTGGTGTTCGATAATCCGATTGATCCTAGCTACGTGGGGGGCTCGGAGGTAGAAAATGATGCACATGCAGCGGCGTAACGAGTTGTGGAAGTAGAACTAGGCCAATTTCGAAGGAAGGTATACATGAAGGTCATCGGGGTGTGGCTAGGTGGGGTGCGTGAGGTCGGATCCGCCCACACTACGACATCGACGAAGGGATCGGAGGACCTCCCACGCCGACGCTTGGCCAGAGAGACAACGGTGCGGTCGGTAGTGGGTCTCCTCCCTTGCCGTGATAGCGGCCTAAATGCTGCATCTCCTCCCCTTCCTGGGCGGAGGAGATGCGTCCGGATCTGTAACCAGCTATGAGGATAGAAAGGTTGTGTGATATCTTGTTTAGATACGAAGAGGATGAGAGTTTGTGAATAGAGCAACCCTGGCAAGCAAGCGCGGAGGCTCCTGCCTATATATATATACGTATAGTAGGGTAGTTTTATTTCTTCACTCCATCAAAACAATGGTCTAAGACGTCAAAAGAAACAATTGTTTACATGCCAGGTCGCCGTTTTTTGAGTTGTTGATTGTTTTTTGAGATAGCTACCCGCTTGTTCCAAGCGGAGTGTGTGGATCAATGAGCTGCTCGGCTCGTTAAGCTCGTGCTCATTAAGGCTAGTCTCGTTAAGCTCGGTAAGACTAACGAGCAAAAAAACCTACTCGGCTCAGTACGTTTGAAGCTTGTTTAGCTCGTGAGCTCTAGTTAACAGATTCTGATGATCTGTTACAGTCTACATGATGAGTGTGTAGATAAGATTTTTAAGAAGATAGATGATGACTACAAAAGTAAATGCGCTAGTTTGTTCCCTCCTATGTATATTAGATTAAATAGATAGGCTATGATTGATGATTGGATTTGTTCGTTGAGAAGCGAGCCACGAGCATAATGAGCCGAACTATTTAGGCGCTCATTACTCGCCAGCTAACAGATTTTGGTCCAGCCCTGTCGGTGTGCCAGGTCGCACTTTGTATCGTTCACGTGTGGTACTTGGACCTCAATTAAGTTAACAACCACCGTCTCGTAAAATTTTGAACAAGCCCACCACCCAAATTATCGGAAACGTGGGCTTCACCAACATGCAATATTATTTATATTTTTTCTATATGTGGGAGTACAATTTTAATGGAGTGCTACTATTGCCAGCTCCTCCTCTATCCTTCCAAATTTTGGTTGAGGTTTTGGTTGCCCATGATCCAAACACACCCAAGCATCCGGGCCCCCGTGCCATCTACCAAATCTTTGTGAAGTGCTACAGTCGACATTCAGCAGTCACCCCGATGTGGCCGTCATGACCCGTCATATCACAAAACCCACACATTTACCAGCAATGGTAAAGTGGTCTGGTAAGTTGGACGGACGAAGTAACCATCATTTCATTGGAACGCTCGTTTAATCTCTTTCTCCCCTATCTTGAGGAAAACCATAGTCCACGCTAGTCACTTCTGCCATTTTTCTTCTGTACCGATGAAGGAAAGGTAGGCAAATCAGTGATGCTACTCTATTTTCATTCCAAGAATCTTCTTTTTGCGAAGCACCGACCGATTCTCACTGCCTATTCTTTTCCTGTTTTCATTGCGATTGTGGTTTCCATTCGATTCCTTTTTGTTTGTCAGTTCATTTATGGATCCTGGAGCACTGGGCAAAGAATTGTCGGTGGACAACTCACTTGAGACAGAGATCCCCAGGAAGAGAGCACCAGCCAACGAGTTGGCGATGTTGGCGGGCCAACCCATGGAGACGAAGAACTCCAAGAAACAAGCACTGGCCAAAGAGTTGAGGACCTTGGCGGATGAACTCCTGAACAAAGAAAGCTAGAAGAACAGCAAGGGCCCCACCGTGCCTACCCCAGAAACTCCAATGCCCACCTATGTTGAGGAGATAGTCACCGTTGAAAAGCAGTATTTCCCTAGCGAGGCGATGGTCCCCCGGAGGGATGGGATCCCCAAGTGAGCTACAAAAGGTAAAACAATGGTTTACCATAGGTGTTGTTTTTTATTATTTGCAATGTGCTTACTAATATGTTAGGGTTGTGCAGGTGCAGGTGCAGGTGCCGGTGGACCCCCTTGATGATTCTGATGTCGCGGTCCCTCCTGTGGACATTGCTCCAGAGAACGATCCCCATGTCGCTATCCTTCCTGTGCACATTGCACCAGAGATCGATGACAAGAAATAGTTGGTCACGCTAGTCTTTCAACGTAGTTTGCAGTGTTTAATTACTAGAACGATGCATTTTATCACACCGTCTAGGGCTAGTGCAGTGTCTTGTGTGGGCGATACTTGCTACTTTTGTTTGATAGTGAATCGGGCGAACCCTCTCCGAGTTATGGAAACAGATGTATCCTCACCAGCTTTTGAAGTAATATATGGCATGCTTAGGTGTATTTTTCAACTGTTTAATCATATAAGCAGGGCTTGATTGAAGAAAAAATTGTTTGATGATTCTTGGTGTCAAACCTCCACTAATTCCGCACTGTTTTAGTAGGCTAGCTACTGTGCGAGCTATAGTACTTGCAAATACTGACCAAAGAAAAACGTTGGGGCTGATAGGCTGACGTGAATATGTAGTTGATGTCATACTTTCGGAATGGCTATATGGAGTGTTTACGTGTGCTAGTGATAGGTTGTACGAGTGTGTACATGGCCCGCCTCACATATCACCAGTATATTTCTTGGCGTCCTTACGCGTCGGGTGGCCGATCTCTTCTCCCTCCATGTCTACTTTTCCTTGGCCGACTGTCGGCGGACAATTACAATGTGAGTCCCCTTTGGTGAGTGGCATGCCAGACCGACTGTGGCGGGTGCGATGCGAATGCGACAGGCGTGCTTTAAGTGTGTCGCCTTTTCCTTTTGAACTTACAAAGTGTAACATTTTCTACTCTGTTCTTTCCCTTGTTCGTGCGATCCGTCGATACAAATCCAGAACAAAATGACAAGGGCGGGGCTTTCCCGTGCGTTAGGCGGGCTTGTTTGGCCTAGTGGGCCTGAGTGATATGATGTGCTACAGTGTCATGCAGTCTTCGCGTGCGGTAGCAGTATTGTTGGTATAGTAGTTTTCTTGAAGAAGCAGATTCAACGAAATCATGATGGTTCCTTCATCCGAGCAACTTACAGTGGGAAAGGTTGGGCTTGTGATTTGACGGCTCATTACTCATTATTACTGCGGGGCTATGACCGGGGTGAGTCTCCCCTGCAGTTCCATGTGATGCACTCTAATTCTGGTGTCATGGCATGTGGACCAGGATGGTCGACGTCCCACATGTCGACGAATGAAAGTATTCTTTAAGATATTTATGATGAGCAAGGAAGTCGGGCGGGATAGTGTCACTCCTCTTTTGCAGTAGTACTATTCAATTTTTATTTTTGATGAAAGCTATTGTCTCCACTCTTATGATGGAGGAGTGTGAAACACGGCAGCCCGGTGAACTTGGCATGTGCACTACTCCCTCCGTCCATCAAATTCTATACATATCACATTAACCAAGAGGAACCTCCATGGCATAATTAACGCCTGAAGCCTGCATCATAATATCACCGTGCATTGCACGTAACATAGTGGTACGAGTAGTAAAAGACAAATGCCAACATGCCACGTAGGTTCATACTATTTGTGCCTGCCTACTTCAATTACTATGTTAAATATTACTCAGGTTCGTACATCCCTGGGCACATGTCTGTCTCATAATTCCAGTCCCACGTGTTCTTCATAGATGGCACAATCCATAACGGTGGGCAATGGGAACCCATAACATCGCAGCTCTTTAATGCGGCTCCCCACAATGGAGACTTGTCCAAAGTGAAGCGGCATAGATCAGGGATAGTGGCGTTCAAGATATGAATCCGTCGGTGCGCAATGAAAACGCACCCGTTCTTCATGAACGGCAGGCTGACGGCGTCGTGCACGGAAGGTGGCATCATTTTCACTATGGGGTAGTTGTCCCCAATGAAAACCGAGTACTCTCCAAGTGTGTTCATCCGTACCGAGGTAGAATCACGGGGGGTCGAACTCGGCGCCGTTCATCTGGTACATGCGGCATCTCAGATCTGGACACATGGTGACGTGCATGGTCAAGGTCCATGCATGATAATGTTGTGCACATAGGTAGATACCGTATCATGTTAAATACAATGCTACTTTGTGTCATACATGGCAATAAATAAGATCATCTATGATACTACTCTATGATAAGAAGGAAAGAACTACTGCTGGTCCTAGAGCTAGATGACATGGCAATGGCTTATAGCCAGCAGTTAGCTATATTGTTAACCATGCTCTAAAGAGACATGCACTGAATACAGTAAGATATACTAAGTCATCTTAGGTTGTGCATCGTTGCCAAGGTGGAGGGAAAATGAGAGAGCTTACTGTTTATTTGCTAATTAATAGCATTGCATGCAATGAACTGACCACTTCATGTCATGCTTGGTAGATTCAAGTCATTAAAAGCACACACATTCCACATTGGTTGATTCATTTATCTATGTCAAGAAACTAGAAACGACATGGAAGTTAATGCATTGCGCCAAGTGTTTTGAGATTATTTGATTTCCATAAGGTGACTTATACAACTAGACAGAGGGTGTATATACTATAGCTCCTGGATCTACTACTCTTAGATCGGAGAGAATGGATTACCTGGGTACATGATCAGTGTACGATTGTGGTAGATCGTGGCACATTGTTGCCCTTCAATGGTGCCATGGGTAATGACCACTAAGATATTACGTCCCAACTCGGTGTCGTCAGCTACAAGGTTCCAACTTAGACCAAATGCCCCATGCACATCGACCATCCGCGATATGATTTTGATCAAGGGATGACTTCTCCCTGCCAAATAATGATGCACTCTTAGGATAACACCATGACTGTTAGGGTGGACGGACGTGACACTGGACTAGATTCCTCGGCAACCGCATGACATTAATGTTGGCGGCACGGACAAACGGTCGGCCGTGCTATCATTTCAGTGCGGAGCAGTCACGTGCACCGGGAAGCGGCACTCTCTCGGAGGTCGTGCAGCTTCAAAGCCGGCGCCAGTGACGTATCGCCTCGGCTCAAGCGGAAAGGCCACGCCAGCGAGGGATGGGGTTTATGTGGGCGAGGGTGGTCAGTCGCGAGCATGGTGGTGGTATTGATCTTAGTACCCTTTCAACCATACTAGTACTTCGCAAAAGTACATTGCCTTGTGAGTTTTCTTTTAATCCTTGCATGCAACGATTTAATGCACATTGAAATTTGAACATGTGATGTGGGGCTCTAAATTTGACACTTATAAAACGGAAAAACTAAACATATACTAGTAAACTTGAAGAGAGTGAGTATACCGTAGGATGTGTCACATACGAAACAAGCCACCAGGGTTGTCACCGCAAATATGCGTTTAAAATGGAGCACGGTGTCTTTGTACTCGTACGGCAGTAAATCAGCCACAGAAAGCATAGTCCACCTTTGAACGCCATGTTCAAGATTGTTCATGAAAGCAATCGCGATGTCGAACACCGCGATGAGACTGTAATTTTTGTTGGCGCACGATCTTATCGGGGTTTCTGGGATTGCTATCTTATTCAATCTCACCGTGGTGTCATCGTACCAATTCAGGCGATGGCCCACTGCATGGCCGATCCCAATGGTGGATAAAGGTTTGACGGGAACGGTGTCACCATTGTAGATGCTGTGCAAATTGAACTTGGTACCCTCCCGTACATATGCAAACCAATCTCCATTGGCACCTAGCCAAACCTGTGAAACATTGGGCAGCGGGGGAATTATGAAATGGAATACAGAAGTAGCCTTTATAATACAATGGAATACAGAAGTAGCCTTTAGAATACATTGATGTCATCAAACTCATATCACTTACCTGCTCATCGGACAAAATCCGATTGCCCCTCAGCGTCGACATCTCAAGGGGTATCAACTTGCAACTACGACCACACTGCCCTGGAGAGACCCCCGAGGAAACATCCTCATTCTCGAGGTCACATGGCAGACCAACTAGCATGGCCTTCTCCCACGCATATTTACGCACCTTATTGAAATATTTGGTGCAAGTACCACTGAGTCTTGCGGATGTGAGGAAGTCGGAGTGACTTACGATTTCCCCCAAAGGATCGTCGTCCAAGGTATCCCAACCTCGACGAGGACGAGAAGCACCACCGCCTTGCAAATCCATGGAAAGGGCTACGAACTGCCTTGTCCCTTGGGGAACTTGCTTAAATCATAGAGGATGGTAACTGCAGGGCTTCATCCCTTCGGAAATGATGTTCTGCGGGCGCGCACTACTGTATACTATTTGAGAATAGGGAGCCGGCAGGCGGTTCGTTGTGCGGCATGTAGCGTCCATCTACTACCGCGGAATCAGGGGCGAAGCTACGTACAGCCAGCCGGTGTCACCGGCACCCGGTGCAATTCGCTCTTACTTATTGGTTTAGTGTGTAGGTCATTGAATTGTTTGATATGTAGGCATGTGTTGTTCTATGTGGACACCGGGTAATTTTAAGTCTGGATCTGCCCCTGCCCGGAATTAAAGCACGCACGACATTTAAAGCGACTAGAGTAGTAGTTTGTTTTCCGTGCACGGACCAACGCAGACTAGTGGACCTCATTGTCCTTTTTTTAGCACGACTTCGACAACTATGTGTGTGACATGCCTGCATGTTGTAGCCACGTCATCCAGACACAACCTAAGGGAATTTATACTTAGCTAGTGTACATACAGGGAGGAGAAGAAGGTGCAGTAGAAGGCTGAGATGGCAGGAGGACGTACGCATGCGTGTAGGCGTACTGTACGAGGAAGAAAAGGAGGTGATCTAGATGGCTTAATCAATTTGAGAGCACGAGGCGAAGCGGAAGTGGAGGGCTATTCCTGGAAAGAATGGGCTAAGATCAGAACCCACAAAGCATTCTGTAATTTTTTGCAATAAGTTATACGCGGACTAAATTGGATCGGATGGAGTACTAGCCGGTCGCAATGGGAGTATCATAGCTTGGCAATTTTGATGAGGTGGCATTGAATTAAATGAAGAAAGAGAGGGTTGTGTGTCATATCAAGATACTGTATCATATTATACGATACTAATACTCCCTCCATCCCAAAATAAGTGACTCAAGTTAGTACAATGTTGATTCACTTATTTTGGGACGAAGGGAGTATATGATACTGTATTAGGCTTAGGGAGGTACTAGTAGTAGTAGTAGTAGTGGTAGTAGTAGTAGTATCATACACTAGTACCATGCATATGCATGATACTAGTATACTACTAGTATGCATTGTTTGGCATGAAATTTCGTTGGAGCTCGTGTTGCAGCAGTTGTACTCCACAGCCACTTCTCTTCTCCTTCCTCTTCCATCGCCCGGGCAGACGGGCACGTCCACGGGAAACGACCGGTCTACTAGTGCTACAAAAAGATGCATGCATGACCACAATTTCATTCATCTATATCTATATCTATACCAATATAAAAAGACCCAGAGGGGCAGATCCAATAATCTCGACCATCAAATCATGTCAATCCAACGACCTAGACTGCTTCAATGTCGAGCGCTCAACACGTTTAGCGTGGAGTTAATTTCATGCCAAATATAGTGCTAATCACATAACAACACGCAAATAATATGCTATACTTAATATCTGCATGCACTTAATATACTTCCAATTTAACGTGCATTGCACGTACATATTGACTAGTTCATCTTAAAAGCAGTATACATTGAGTACGGTCCCCATTGAGTACTACTACTACTCCCTCCGTTCCTAAATATTTGTCTTTATAAAGATTTCAACAAGTGACTACATATGAAACAAAATGAGTTAATAAACACTCTAAAATATGTCTACATACATTCATATGTTGTATCCATTTGAAATGTCTAGAAAGACAAATATTTGGGAACGGAGGAAGTATTAGATAGTACTACTATCTCAAATCCATACAAACCATGCAATAGTAGTACTAACTAGTACTAGTAGTATGCACATAACCTAAGCTAGATGATAGTACTCGTCGTCGGAGATGGGTAGGCGGTCGCATGCTGCAACTCCAGCTCCCCCTCCAGTTCGGCGAACATCTAGATGATCCCCCACTTATGTTGCCTGAGCAAGTGGCGGTTGGCCTCCACCTCGCCTCCGACTGGATGGACTCGAGGATGGCCTGCTGTTCCACCGACCCCTCCTCTTGGGCGAGGATGGGCTGTTGTTCCGCCTCACCCGCGTCATCGTCCTCCTCCTCCAGCTCCGCTTAGCCCTTGTCGTCCTCCTCCTGTTCCGGCTCCGCCTCGCCCGCGTCGTCCTCATCCTCCTCATGGTTCGTATCCTCCATGACCACGTGCTGCTCCACCTCCTCCTCCAGATTCGGCTAGTCCAATGACAGGACGGCTGCGATCCGGACTTCGCGCCACCTCCAGATCTCTGGCAGGATCTCAAAGCGCCGCTCCAACGGGAGCATGGCGTATGTCGTTACCTTCGGCCAGGCCATGGCTATCGGGCAACGGCAAGCGGAGAAGAGGTAGTGGGAGGGGAATGAATGCGGCTACTGTTTGGGTTCGCCGTCCGACTTAAATAAAGGCGGTCCATCGCGGGTACCCACGGGTGCACAACAACTGATAGAGATGGCATGTAGGTGATCGATAGGCTTTCAATTAGTAGCGGCAATACAACACCGTATTTTCCAGCCATTTCTACTTTCCCGATTTATTTATGCTGGGTATAGTGTACCCCTTTAATCTACACTATGATCTGCCTAGTTGTTGTGTGCTCTCGTTATCATGGTTTGGCAGTAAACTTTCTATACAATATATTATGAACCCATCATCTTCCAACTATCCTTACTTCTAGAGCTCCCAACAGGGAGCCTATTTTTTATGTAGTTGTGCCAGATTATATTAATGCATGCACCATATTACATCACACATGGGCTCTCCCATCAGAATCAAGTGATAGCACACAAGGGTTTACAAGGGGCCCCTATTATATTAGATATCATCTGCATTACAAAGATAAGCTCACTACTATTTATGCTTCCATGCTTCTCAAATATTGTACGTAATCGCAATTAATATGAGAATGCAGGCATCATAAGAATATTACGGAACAGTGCAATGACTAACAAATTTGGCACCAAGGCATTGAGTTCCATTTCGGATGCAATGAAACTCATACTCTATCGACATGCAGATTCTTGTTCAGAATATGATCCTAATGACTATTCCAACCTCGAGGAGTCGAAGGCAGACGGCCTATCATGTTCACCCTTCAAGGTGCTTGTTCTAATCTAGCAAGGTTTTATTGATTGAACGTATCATGCATAAGGTGTCTTGCATTTCTTCTACTTTGTTGCACTGCCATCTGCTTAGTTTACTCATCATATATGTCAAGATGCCATGTGAGGGAGTCCTAGATTAAGGGGTCCTCAGGTGACCAGATCATTCATTATGGGCTGGACTGGTGGGCCGTGAAGATTATCAATGAATACTATCTCGTGTATCCGGATAGGACTCCCCATGTGTAAAATAGCAAGTTTAGAGTCCAGGTGTAATACTTTCCTTCATCTGCAAGGTGATCATGTACAAACCCTAGGTCCCTCCGGTACATATATAGACCGGAGGGTTTAGTCTGTAGAGACAACAACAGAATCAAGCAATCACATAGGTTAGACTTTTAGGGTTTAGCCATTACGATCTCAAGGTAGATCAACTCTTGTAACCCATATTCATCAAGATCAATCAAGCAGGAAGTAGGGTATTACCTCGATCGAGAGGACCTGGGTAAACATCGTGTCCCTTGTCTCCTGTTACTATCGATCCTCAGACGCATAGTTCGGGACCCCCTACTCGAGATTTGCCGGTTTTGACACCGACATTGGTGCTTTCATTGAGAGTTCCACTGTGTTGTCGGCGGAAGGATCAATGGCTTGCTCTGTCATCAACGACGCTAGCACCAAGGGAGTTTTTCTCCCTGGCCAGCTCTTTGTGTTTGGCGGCTTCGTGCTTTGTGCCAACAATGAAGGCCACCTCGAGCAGGTTGACAGCTATGCCCCTGGTCACCAGATCAGGTTTGGAAGCTTAAACTACATTGCTGACGTTTGCGGAGATTTGATCTTCAACAGATTCGCACCCATGGCAGCTGCTCCCTGCCACCATGATGAACATGACTTAGATCTGTCATCAGACCCCGTCACTTGCCTTTAGACGAAGCGCTGGACTTACTGAAATCTCTCTCCCTAGCGGAGGATTCCCAACCGAATTATGCCCAGTTCGAACTGGGGGCTGAGGACAGGGAATTTTGCTTCCCACCCACCACCCACTTGGTAGCCACGGTCGAGGACCTAACCAATCTACTAGATTACGCTTCCGAAGATATCGACGGGATGGACCACGATCCGAAGCCGATCTAAAGACAAGCCCGCCCCCAACGGGGCGATAGACGGCTACTTCTACATACGATGTATACATGGTGGACACACCCAATGAAAAGGAGGGCTACGGCGATATCAATCCGGAGCAGGACAAGCCCGTCGATGAACCTCCCAAATGCCGGCGTCAGAAGCGTCGATCTTGACCCCGTAAAGGAAAAGAGAGCTGTTGGGGAACGTAGTATTTTCAAAATTTTCCTACGATCACGCAATATCTATCTACTAGATGCATAGCAACGAGAGGGGAGAGTGTGTCTACGTACCCTCGTAGACCGAAAGCGGAAGCGTTTATCAACGCGGTTGATGTAGTCGTGCACCTTCACGATCCGTCCCGATCTAGTACCGAACGTACGGCACCTCCGCGTTCAGCACACGTTCAGCTCGATGACGTCCTCGCCTTCTTGATCCAGCAAGACGGGCGAAGTAGTAGATGAGTTCCGGCAGCACGACGGCGTGGTGACGGTTGTTGATGAAGAACAATCTCTGCAGGGCTTCGCCAAGCACTACAGAAACTAGACGGAGGATAAACTAGAGGGTTGGGGTAGCCGGCACATGGCTTGGTGTATCTTGATGTGTCTTGGGTGCTAGCCTTACCCCTCTATTTATATGTTGAGCCTTGGGGTCGAAACTTGGAGTAAAAGCCTTCACAAAGTCGGTTTCACCCGAAAGGCAAGAGTCCTTCTCGGACTCCAGGGCCAGACGCCAGGGTTCCCGGCGTCTGGACCCAGACGCCAGGGACCCTGGCGTCTGGCCCCTGGACTCCGCAAAACTTCCTTTTGCGCTTTCCAAAAACCTTGTGTGCTTTCCCTTTTGGCCCAAATAACGTGTTCTCGTACCCAAACACTTCGGGAAACATCCGGAACCCCTTCCGGTGAATTCCGGAACCCTTCCGGAGGTCAAACACTATTATCTCATATATTAATCTTTATCTCCGGACCATTCCGGAGTTCCTCGTCATGTCCGTGATCACATACGGGACTCCGAATAACATTCGGTGACCAACATACATAACTCATTAAATACTATATCGTCAACGAACGTTTAAGCGTGCGGACCCTACGGGTTCGAGAACTATGTAGACATGACCGAGACATCTCTCCGGTCAATAACCAATAGCGGAACCTGGATGCCCATATTGGCTCCTACATATTTTACGAAGATCTTTATCGGTCGAACCGCATAACAACATATGTTGTTCCCTTTGTCATCGGTATGTTACTTGCCCGAGATTCGATCGTCGGTATCTCTATACCTAGTTCAATCTCGTTACCGGCAAGTCTCTTTACTCATTCCGTAATACATCATCTAGTGACTAACTCATTAGTCATTTGCTTGCAAGGCTTATTATGATGTGCATTACCGAGAGGGCCCAGAGATACCTCTCCGACAATCGGAGTGCCAAATCCTAATCTCGAAATACGCCAACCCAACAAGTACCTTCGGAGACACCTGTAGAGCACCTTTATAATCACCCAGTTACGTTGTGACGTTTGGTAGCACACAAAGTGTTCCTCCGGTAAACGGGAGTTGCATAATCTCATAGTCATAGGAACATGTATAAGTCATGAAGAAAGCAATAGCAACATACTAAACGATCAAGTTGCTAAGCTAACGGATGGGTCTTGTCCATCACATCATTCTCCTAATGATGTGATCCCATTGATCAAATGACAACTCATGTTTATGGTTAGGAAACATAACCATCTTTGACCAATGAGCTAGTCTAGTAGAGGCATACTAGGGACACTCTGTTTTGTCTATGTATTCACACATGTACTAAGTTTCCGGTTAATACAATTCTAGCATGAATAAAAGACATTTATCATGATATAAGGAAATATAAAATAACAACTTTATTATTGCCTCTAGGGCATATTTCCTTCAGTCTCCCACTTGCACTAGAGTCAATAATCTAGTTCACATCGCCATGTGATTTAACACCGATAGTTCACATCGTCATGTGATTAACACCCATAGTTCACATCGCCATGTGACCAATACCCAAAGGGTTTACTAGAGTCAATAATCTAGTTCACATCTCTATGTGATTAACACCCAAAGAGTACTAAGGTGTGATCATGTTTTGCTTCGTGAGAGAAGTTTAGTCAACGGGTCTGTCACATTCAGATCCGTATGTATTTCGCAAATTTCTATGTCTACAATGCTCTACATAGAGCTACTCTAGCTAATTGCTCCCACTTTCAATACGCATCCAGATTGATACTTAGAGTCATCTGGATTTAGTGTCAAAGCTTGCATCGGTGTAACCCTTTACGACGAACTCTTTATCACCTCCATAATCGAGAAACATTTCCTTAGTCATCCAGTTACTAAGGATAATTTTGACCGCTATACAGTGATCTACTCCTGGATCACTATTGTACCCCCTTGACAAACTCATGGGAAGGTACACAACATGTTTGGTACACAGCATGGCATACTTTATAGAACCTATGGCTGAGGCATAGGGAATGACTTTCATTCTCTCTATATTTTTCTGCCGTGGTCTGGCTTTGAGTCTTACTCAACTTCACACCTTACAAGTCAGGGAAGAACTCCTTCTTTGACTGATCCATTTTGAACTACTTCAAAATCTTATCAAGGTATGTACTCATCGAAAGTCTTATCAAGCGTCTTGATCTATCTCTATAGATCTTGATGCCCAATATGTAAGCAGCTTCACCAAGGTCTTTCTTTGAAAAACTCCTTTCAAACACTCCTTCATGCTTTCCAGAAAATTCTACATCATTTCTGATTGACAATATGTCATTCACATATACTTATCAGAAAGGTTGTAGTGCTCCCACTCACTTCTTGTAAATACAGGCTTTACCGCAAGTCTGTATAAATCTATATGCTTTGATCAACTTATCAAAGCGTATATTCCAACTCCGAGATGCTTGCACCAGTCCATAGATGGATCGCTGGAGCTTGCACATTTTGTTAGCACCTTTAGGATTGACAAAACCTTCTGGTTGCATCATATACAAGTCTTCTTTAATAAATCCATTAAAGAACGCAGTTTCGTTATCCATTTGCCAGATTTCATAAAATGTGGCAATTGCTAACATGATTCGGACAGACTTAAGCATCGCTACGGGTGAGAAAATCTCATCGTAGTCAACACCTTGAACTTGTCGAAAACCTTTCGCAACAAGTCGAGCTTTGTAGACAGTCACATTACCATCGGCGTCAGTCTTCCTCTTAAAGATCCATTTATTTTCAATGGCTTGCCGACCATCGGGCAAGTCAACCAAAGTCCATACTTTGTTCTCATACATGGATCCCATCTCAGATTTCATGGCTCAAGCCATTTTGCGGAATCTGGGCTCATCATCGCTTCCTCATAGTTCGTAGGTTCATCATGGTCCAGTAACATGACTTCCAGAACCGGGTTGCCGTACCACTCTGGTGCGGAACGAACTCTGGTTGATCTACGAAGTTCAGCAGAAACTTGATCTGAAGTTTCATGATCATCATCATTAGCTTCCTCACTAATTGGTGTAGGAATCACTGGAACTAGTTTCTGTGATGTTCCACTTTCCAATTCGGGAGAAGGTACAATTACCTCATCAAGTTCTACTTTCCTCCCACTCACTTCTTTCGAGAGAAACTCCTTCTCTAGAAAGGATCCACTCTTAGCAACAAAGACCTTTCCTTCGGATCTGTGATAGAAGGTGTACCAAACAGTTTCTTTTTGGGTATCCTATGAAGATTTACTTCTCCGATTTGGGTTCGAGCTTATCATGTTGAAACTTTTTCACATAAGCATTGCAGTCCCAAACTTAAAGAAATGACAGCTTAGGTTTCTCGTCAAACCACAGTTCATACGGTGTCATCTCCACGGATTTAGATGGTGCCCTATTTAACGTGAATGTAGCTGTCTCTAATGCATAACCCCAAAAGTGATAGTGATAGATTGGTAAGAGACATCATCGATCGCACCATATCTAATAAAGTACGGTTATGACGTTCGGACACACCATTACACTGTGGTGTTCCAGGTGGCGTGAGTAGTGAAACTATTTCACATTGTTTTTACTGAAGGCCAAACTCGCTAACTCAAATATTTTACCTCTACGATCATATCGTAGAAACTCTTATTTTCTTGTTACGATGATTCTCCACTTCACTTTGAAATTCTTTGAACTTTTCAAATGTTTCAGACTTGTGCTTCATTAAGTAGATATACCCATATCTGCTCAAATCATCAGTGAAGGTCAGAAAATAACGATACCTGCCGCGAGCTTCAACACTCATTGGTCTGCATACATCAGTATGTATGATTTTCAACAAATCTGTTGCTCGCTCCATTATTCCGGAGAACGGAGTTTTAGTCATCTTGCCCATGAGGCATGGTCCGCAAGCACCAAGTGATTCATAATCAACTGATTCCAAAAGTCCATCACTACGGAGTTTCTTTATGCGCTTTACACCAATATGACCTAAACGGCAGTGCCACAAATAAGTTGCACTATCATTATTAACCTTGCATCTTTTGGCTTCAATATTATGAAAATGTGTATCACACGATCGAGATCCAACAAACCATTTTCATTGGGTGTATGACCATAGAAGGTTTTATTCATGTAAACAGAACAACAATTATTCTCTAACTTACATGAATAACCGTATTGTAATAAACATGATCAAATCATATTCATGCTCAACACAAACACCAAATAACACTTATTTAGGTTCAACACTAATCCCGAAAGTATAGGGAGTGTGCGATGATGATCATATCAATCTTGGAACCACTTCCAACACACATCATCACTTCACCTTTAACTAGTTTCTGTTCATTATGCAACTCTGATTTCGAGTTACTACTCTTTAGCAACTGAACCAGTATCAAATACTAAGGGGTTGCTATGAACACTAGTAAAATACACATCAATAATCAGTATATCAAATATACCTTTGTTCACATTGCCATCCTTCTTATCCGCCAAATATCTAGGGCAGTTCCACTTCCAGTGACCATTTCCTTTGCAGTAGAAGCACTTAGTTTCAGGCTTGAGTTTAGCTTTGGGTTTCTTCATGGGAGTGACAACTTGCTTGTCATTCTTCTTGAAGTTCCCCTTCTATCCCCTTGCCCTTTACTTGAAACAAGTGGTCTTGTTAACCATCAACACTTGATGCTCTTTCTTGATTTCTACCTTCGCCGATTTCAGGATCGCGAAGAGCTCGGGAATTACCTTCGTCATCCCTTTCATATTATAGTTCATCACGAAGTTCTACTAACTTGGTGATAGTGACTAGAGAACTTTGTCAATTACTATCTTATCTGGAAGAATAACTCCCACTTGATTCAAATAATTGTAGTACCCAGACAATCTGAGCACATGCTCACTGGTTGAGCTATTCTCCTCCATCTTGTAGGCAAAGTACTGTCAGAGGTCTCATACCTCTCGACACGGGCATGAGTATGAAATACTAATTTCAACTCTTGGAACATCTTATATGCTCCGTGGCGTTCAAAACGTTTCTGAAGTCCCGGTTCTAAGCCTTAAAGCATGGTGCACTTTAAACTATCAAGTAGTCATCATACTGAGCTTTTGTCAAAACGTTCATAACGTCTACATCTGCTCCTGCAATAGGTCTGTCACCTAGCGGTGCATAAGGACATAATTCTTCTATGCAGCAATGAGGATAACCCTCAGATCACGGAACAATTTCGCATCATTGCTACTAACATCTTTCAACTTAGTTTTCTCTAGGAACATATAAAAAATAAACGTGGAGTAACATCGCGAGCTATTGATCTACAACATAGATATGCTAATACTACCAGGACTAAGTTCATGATAAATTAAAGTTCAATTTAATCATATTACTTAAGGAACTCCCACTTAGATAGACATCCCTCTGGTCATCTAAATGATCACGTGATCCAAATCAACTAAACCATGTCCGATCATCACGTGAGATGGAGTAGTTTTCAATGGTGAACATCTTTTGTTGATCATATCTACTATATGATTCACGCTCGACCTTTCGGTCTCCAGTGTTCCGAGGCCATATCTGCATATGCTAGGCTCGTCAAGTTTAACCCGAGTATTCTGCGTGTGCAAAACTGGCTTACACCCGTTGTATTTGAACGTAGAGCTTATCACACCCGATCATCACGTGGTGTCTCGGCACGACGAACTTTCGCAACGGTGCATACTCAGGGAGAACACTTATACCTTGAAATTTAGTAAGGGATCATCTTATAATGATACCGTCGTTCTAAGCAAAATAAGAAGCATAATAAGATAAACATCACATGCAATCAAAATATGTGACATGATATGGCCATCATCATCTTATGCTTTTGATCTCCATCTCCAAAGCACCGTCATGATCACCTTCGTCACCGGCGCGACACCTTGATCTCCATCGTAGCATCGTTGTCCTCTCGCCAACTATTTCTTCTACGACTATCGCTACCGCTTAGTGATAAAGTAAAGCAATTACATGGCGATTGCATTTCATACAATAAAGCGACAACCATATGGCTCCTGTCAGTTGCCGATAACATTACAAAACATGATCATCTCATACAAAACCGTATAACTCATCATGTCTTGACCATATCACATCACAACATGCCCTGCAAAAACAAGTTAGACGTCCTCTACTTTGTTGTTGCAAGTTTTACGTGGCTGCTACGGGCTTAGCAAGAACCGTTCTTACCTACGCATACAAAACCACAACGATGTTTCGTCAAGTATGTGTTGTTTTAACCTTCACAAGGACCGGGTGTAGGCACACTCGATTCAGCTAAAGTGAGAGAGACAGACACCCGCCAGTCACCTTTAAGCAACGAGTGCTCATAATGGTGAAACCAGTCTCGCGTAAGCGTACGCGTAATGTCGGTCCGGGCCGCTTCATCTCACAATACCGCCGAAGCAAAGTATGACATGCTGGTAAGCAGTATGACTAGTATCGTCCACAACTCACTTGTGTTCTACTCGTGCATATCATCTACGCATAGACCTGGCTCTGATACCACTGTTGGGGAACGTAGTATTTTCAAAATTTTCCTACGATCACGCAAGATCTATCTACTAGATGCATAGCAACGAGAGGGGAGAGTGTGTCTACGTACCCTCGTAGACCGAAAGCGGAAGCGTTTATCAACGAGGTTGATGTAGTCGTGCACCTTCACGATCCGTCTCGATCTAGTACCGAACGTACGGCACCTCCGCGTTCAGCACACGTTCAGCTCGATGACATCCTCGCCTTCTTGATCCAGCAAGACGGGCGAAGTAGTAGATGAGTTCCGGCAGCACGACGGCGTGGTGACGGTTGTTGATGAAGAACAATCTCTGCAGGGCTTCGCCAAGCACTACAGAAACTAGACGGGGGATAAACTAGAGGGTCGGGGTAGCCGGCACACGGCTTGGTGTATCTTGATGTGTCTTGGGTGCTAACCTTACCCCTCTATTTATATGTTGAGCCTTGGGGTCGAAACTTGGAGTAAAAGCCTTCACAAAGTTGGTTTCACCCGAAAGGCAAGAGTCCTTCTCGGACTCCAGGGCCAGACGCCAGGGTTCCCGGCGTCTGGACCCAGACGCCAGGGACCCTGGCGTCTGGCCCCTGGACTCCGCAAAACTTCCTTTTGCGCTTTCCAAAAACATTGTGTGCTTTCCATTTTGGCCCAAATAATGTGTTCTCGTACCCAAACACTTCGGGAAACATCCGGAACCCCTTCCGGTGAATTTCGGGACCCTTCCGGAGGTCAAACACTATTATCTCATATATTAATCTTTATCTCCGGACCATTCCGGAGTTCCTCGTCATGTCTGTGATCACATCCGGGACTCCGAATAACATTCGGTCACCAACATACATAACTCATTAAATACTATATCGTCAACGAACGTTTAAGTGTGCGGACCCTACGGGTTCGAGAACTATGTAGACATGACCGAGACATCTCTCCGGTCAATAACCAATAGCGGAACCTGGATGCCCATATTGGCTCCTACATATTCTACGAAGATCTTTATCGGTCGAACCGCATAACAACATACGTTGTTCCCTTTTTCATTGGTATGTTACTTGCCCGAGATTCGATCGTCGGTATCTCTATACCTAGTTCAATCTCGTTACCGGCAAGTCTCTTTACTCGTTCCGTAATACATCATCTCGTGACTAACTCATTAGTCATTTGCTTGCAAGGCTTATTATGATGTGCATTACCGAGAGGGCCCAGAGATACCTCTCCGACAATCGGAGTGACAAATCCTAATCTCGAAATACGCCAACCCAACAAGTACCTTCGGAGACACCTGTAGAGCACCTTTATAATCACCCAGTTACGTTGTGACGTTTGGTAGCACACAAAGTGTTCCTCCGGTAAACGGGAGTTGCATAATCTCATAGTCATAGGAACATGTATAAGTCATGAAGAAAGCAATAGCAACATACTAAACGATCAAGTTGCTAAGCTAACGGATGGGTCTTGTCCATCACATCATTCTCCTAATGATGTGATCCCATTGATCAAATGACAACTCATGTCTATGGTTAGGAAACATAACCATCTTTGACCAATGAGCTAGTCTAGTAGAGGCATACTAGGGACACTATGTTTTGTCTATGTATTCACACATGTACTAAGTTTCCGGTTAATACAATTCTAGCATGAATAAAAGACATTTATCATGATATAAGGAAATATAAAATAACAACTTTATTATTGCCTCTAGGGCATATTTCCTTCAAGAGCAACACTGTCACTGAAAATAATGACGATCCGGAACAAGTCGATGACACCGTGGAGCCGGCGATAGAGCTGGACGAATGGGAGGATGGCGAACATAGTCCAAACGAACCGCTGACCGATCATAGCGACGTGGATGACAGTAGTTATCAACCTGTCTCCAAAGAGGACATCAGTCTAGGAGACAAAGAATACATCATCCCAGAAGAACCGCTCAAACAAAAGCGTTTCCAACAACATTTTATTGCTACCGCAAGGAGCCTGAAGAAGCAGCGGCGGCGGCTTAGAGCCGAACAGGATATGCTCAACGACAGATGGAACGACGTGATAGATGTTGAAGAACTATACGCCTCTGAAGGCCAAACAAAGAGCTATCCTAAACGCAAACTGCTACCTCAATTCGACGACGAGGCCCCAGCGCCAATTCCACCAAAGTATGATCAGGCCGATCAACCAGACCGACCACCCCATGGACGGGACAAAGGGGCCAGTAACCACGTACACAAGACCGCACCTCCTCACCATAAAGGCAAGGATACAACGACTCAGGCCCATAAGTACGACCTTCGCCAGGACCTGAATAAAAAGGTTGGCCAGACTAGATCAATCTACGGACCAAGGGAACATACACACACACAGGGCGGTGGCTATCAAGCCAAATAGACCGGTCACATCCCAGTTCGAAGTCAACACCGAACACCAATACCGTCCGAACTACGCCAAGAAATTTCAGAATACGGGGGTGCCTCACACCCTATGTGCTTCACCGATAAGGTGATGGATAATGAATTTCCAGAAGGGTTTAAACCCGTAAACATCAAGACGTATGATCGAACAACAGATCCAGCCGTATGGATAGAAGACTTTATTCTTCACATACACATGGCTCGGGGAGATGATCTCCATGCCATTAAATACTTACCCCTCAAACTGAAAGGGCCAGCTCGACACTGGTTAAATAGCCTCCCAGAGAACTCTATAGGAAGCTGGGAAGAACTTGAGGATGCTTTTTGGGCCAACTTTCAGGGGACTTATGTCCGGCCCGCGAATGCTGATGATTTAAGTCATATAATCTAGTAACCCAGGGAGTTAGCTCGTAAGCTTTAGAATTGATTCTTAACTAAAAAGAACCAGATTGTAGACTGCCCGGACGCCGAAGCCTTAGGGGCATTCAAACACAGTGTCCGGGATGAATTGCCGGCTAGACTCCTTGGTCAGGAGAAGCCGAGAACAATTGCAGCCTTAACCACACTCATGACCCGCTTTTGCGCAGGCGGGGATGGCTGGCTGGCTCGTAGCAGCAATAGTGCCAGTGACCCTGGCACGTCTGAAGTCGGGGATGGCAATGGCAAGCCACGGCGCAATAAAAATAAGCGCCCAAACAACAATGGAAACACAGATGATACAGCGGTAAACGCCGTATTCAGTGGCTCTAGGCCCGGTCAATGGAAGAAGCCATTTAAAGGAAATAGGGATAGTCCATCATGCTTGGACAAGATACTAGACAGGTCCTGCCAGATCCATGGCACCCCTGACAAACCTTCAAACCACACCAACCATAGCTGTTGGGTCTTCAAGTAGGCCAGCAAGCTAAACGCCGAACACAAGGGAAAATGACCCCAGAGCGAAGACGAGGATGAACCTCGCCAGCCGAACACAGGGGAGCAGAAAAACTTTCCACCAGAGGTAAAAACCGTGAACATGATCTACGTCACCCACATCCCCAAGAGGGAGCGCAAGCGCGCACTCCGGGACGTATACGCCATTGAGCCTTTCGCCCCCAAGTTCAACCCATGGTCGGCTTGCCCGATCACTTTTGATCGTAGGGATCACCCAACAAGTATCCGTCACTGAGGTTCGGTGGCCTTAGTGCTCGACCCCATAATAGACGGATACCATCTTACTCGAGTCCTTATGGATGGCGGTAGCAGTCTCAATCTGATATACCAGGACACTATCCGCAAGATGCGGATCGACCTGTCAAGAATTAAGCCCAACAGCACTATCTTTAAAGGAGTGATTTCAGGCATAGAAGCCCGCTGCAAGGAGTGATTCCATGCATAGAGGCCCGCTGCACGGGTTCATTAACATTGGAAGTCGTATTCGGTTCCCCCGATAACTTCTGAAGCGAATAGTTAATCTTCGACATCGCTCCATTCCGAAGTGGCTATCATGCACTACTTGGAAGAACGGCCTTCGCCCGCTTTAACGCAGTCCCGCATTATTCCTACGTAAAGCTCAAAATGCCTGGACCACGTGGCGGTATCACGGTCAATGGAAACATGGAGCGTTCCCTCCGTATGGAGGAAGACGCTACGGCCCTAGCGGCCGAGGTTCAAAGCGGCTTATTCAGGCCGAATAGCTCATCAGTCGTCAAGACCACGGACACGGCTAAACATGCCCGGTCCGCACTAGAATGCGGCGGCTCAGAAGAACCTGAGCTCGATTAGCAGTTGTGCCCCTGTCAACTGCCCCATAAGGTAGCAGCTTACGTACCTCGCGTACACAATTATGCGCTTAAAATACCTTGGGCGGCTCTAGGGGCATACAACATATCATTAGTCCATAGTTCGGCTTGACCCTATTCGGACTCTAAAATATATCTTCTTTTTCAGGTTCATTTAAAAACATGCATTGTTTACGGCCGTACAGGGTACTATTTTCCAGAATCCTATTCTTTTTTTTTTACAGGCGACCATTATAATTCTCCTTCTCAAGGACACATTATCAAGGAGAAAAAGGCGGAGACGTGTGGCAGGGCCACTTGTTGAAATTTCCTTCTCTTAAATTCGGGCTCTGTGTAAACCTCTTTCTTCTTTTCTTTTTTTCTCTCTTTTATTTGTTGGCATGTCAAATGCCCAATGCTGTTATCGGCATTATATGTAACCTCACGGCTCGCCGTGTTAAACGGGATATAAAAGAAGCAGTTTGGTTCCAATTTGTTTGGGTTGTTGTCTATTTTTACCACATGTATTCTTCACCTCGAAGTCAGATCTCCGCATATGCCCTAATACCTCGACTTAACACCATGGGTTGTACTCATCCTGGTACGCCTACAAAAAGTCCGAACACCTATAGGGAATTGTTCGCCGTCCCGGATATTGCGTTATATGCATCGGCTCCGAATCATGTCTTTGGTCAATAGTTGGGTTGCCCGGCTCCTGTGCTTTCTACCTTACGTTCCACATTGTTCGGCTAAGGTAGTAAAGGGAGAACTACTGCGATTGTACTTCTAGTTCGTCCGGTCAAGTACCTCAGTAGAGAAAGCCGAAAACTGACCGTCATGATGAGGCGAGAGCTGGTCAAGCGATTCGTTGACCTAGTGTTATACTATGATCGATAGGGATCCACTCTGTGTTATACGAGGGGCTGGTCTTCGCCCAGCCTCCTCAAAAAGGCACTAGAATTTGAAAAACCCGGTACGCACCAGGGGCTAGTACTTAGCCCCACTAGTCAAGCTCATATGGCTAAGTGAAAGCGATAAAGCCACATAGTCTGGTTGCCTGGTTCGCTACGCAAACACCTCCTATACGGACCAAGACATTGGATAAGGAGTGTTCCTGCGTGTTATCGAACACCCCTGTAATATTTACATGGGAGCTGAAGCCGACGATTAGAAACTTTCAGATTTATATAAACAGCCGCACAGGAGGGAAAAGTCGTTCATTAATATAAAAGAGAAAAATTTATATACATCGGCACATTAGCATAGTCCTTACAACCTGAACACAAATCACTCAAAGATTATATCCTTTGAGCATTGGCCCTCTACAAGGCGGGCTCCTTCTAGGACGTCGCCAAAGTACCTTTTTGGCCGGCGGTGATCCTTGCCTTCTAGAGGGCCAACAGTGGCTATTTTTGCGGCCTTCATCTTCACCCAATGCACCTTCACGCGGGCAATGGCCATCTGAGCACCCTCTATGCAGGCCGAGCGCTTAATAGCGTCGAGCCACGGACTCGCTTCAATGAGCCTCTTCACCAATCCGAAGTAACTACTCGCGATCGGATCAGCGGGCCATAGCCGGACTATCAAGTCCTTCATGGACAACTCGCCATGTTGTGCAGCTCGACCAACTGCTTCATTTAGTCAGTGAGGGGCACCGGATGGTTGGGCGCAAGGAACTGCGACCAAAACAGCTTCTCTGTGTTGTTCCCCTCCTGAGCTCGGAAATATTAGGCGGCGTCTGTGATGCTCCTCGGGAGATCCGCAAACACGCCTGGAGAACTCCACAATTGTGTCAGCCCAAGATACCTCTGACCTCTGAAGATGCCCTTCAAGAGAAAAACCTTACCAGCTGCTATTTGACACACTTGTTTTATCTCCTCCTGAGCACTGCGCGATTCAGTCCGCGCCTCCTTGGCAGCATTAAATGCCGTAGTGAATTCGGCTGCTTGGTCCGAATTCGTCTTCTCCAATGCGTCGCACTTGCGAATTGCATCTTGAAGCTCGGCCTCGACTTCGGTCACCCGAGCCTCGTGCTGTTGATGTTGGGCCTTTTTGACCTCCAGGTCGGCAGCCGCTTTATCAATGGCTGTCTTGCTCGCTCTGGCCTCTTCCTTGGCCGTCGCAAGCTCGCCCTTCAGAGCCTCGATCGCAGCTGCGTCAGCTGTTTCACGAGAACATATAACACAAGTTAGCTCACATTCTCACATATAGTATGACAGAATTTAGATTTCCTAAACCCGCATACCTTGTGTTTCATCAAAATGCTTGTTGACACGGTCGAGATCTTCATCAGCTCGTTTAAGTTTCCGATTTAACTCAGAAATCTCTACGGCTCGGGCAGATGCCCCAACTAGCAAAGCTTGCTCAAAGCACAAAATTCACAGTTCAGCTCTATCATATGCTAAAACATGGATGCTTCGTTTGATTCTGTTCAGAGACAAACAAAGCATCAGGGGCTATATATATATATATATATATATATATATATATATATATATATATATATATATATATATATAACAAAACTTCTCTTTAAAGAACATTACATCGCATACCTCAAAGCCTGTTATTAGGCTGTTGAAGGCTTCATTCACTCCGCACAGACTGAATCTTCCCATGACCGCACTCATTAGAGTGTGGTGTTCCTCCATGATGGAAGCACTTTGTAGTGCTCCCTCCATAGTGTTCAGCGCCTCCGGATTGATGGTAGGCGTCGTAGGAGCAGTTTCTCCCTCCCCCATTACAGAGGGCTAGTCCCTTGATTCCGGAGCCGCACTGGACTCCGGAACAGTGTTCGGAGGGGCCTCGGATGGTTTGGGCCCCCCGTCTTCGGTCACCATGGGGATTGCTCCCCCCTGGTCAACCGCGGCCAAGGGATTGACCTCGGCCGCCTTTTTATCCACACCACTCCCACCTGCTTGAACAAGGGGAGTTTGCAGAGAGGATACCTCGGTATCCCCTATGATGGGCGACGAGCCATGTGGAGGTGTATCGCTCTCCGTCTCTCTGGACGCCAGGGAATACCCCCAGGACAGTGAAGCCACGGGGATGTCGTGCAGAGGGCTATATAAAGGCAAATTAAGTATTAGATGCCAAAAAAGGAAAATCATCAAAACATAAGCAGTTTTGAATACTTACGATTTGAACGGGGGCTTGACCCTAGACTGAACCCGATAGTTGTGTTCGGACAATGAGTCTGAACTAACAGGAAGAGTCAGCTTCCTCCTGGGCACGGCCTTGCCTGTGTCAGCAGGGGCCGCTCTTTTTCTCCCCTTGGCCAGGACAGGGGATTCTTCTTCTTCTTCCTCCTCCTCTTCCTCTTTGGGAGAGAGTTGGAAGCCCGTTTCCTCGGACCTTGTGTCCGCAGGGCCAGCAAGGCGGGGGTCACTCTTGACCTCCTAGCCCTTCTTCTTGGCCTTCTTCTCCGGCGCCTTGTACGACGCCGGAATCAACACCGCCATCACCCGAGGCGTCTCTACGTCTTCTGGTAGGGGAGCCGGACACTTGATCCGCTCCGCCTTTTTCATCTAGGCCTGGATTGAACGCAAAAACACCAACTCCTGTTATAATTAAAGTAGCGAAGGAATATATATTCAGCAAAAATTTCAATTACCTCTGATGCAGGGAGCACAGTACAGAAGCCCCTATCCTCAGTCTCCGCCGACCACCCTTTCTGGGCCTTAAAGAGGTGCTTCCAGATGTCTTCGTGCGTAGAGCCGAAGAGGTGCTTCAAGGGTCGGGACCCTTCTGGATTGAACTCCCATAGATAGGAGTTTCGGTGTTGGCAGGGGAGGACGAGACGGGCAAGCATTACCTAGACCATGTTAGTAAGTTGGGTGCCCTTGGAGGTCATGTCAGAGATGCGTTTCTGGAGGGCTAGCACCTCTGCCTGAGACCCCCCCAATTCGGACCCTTATCGGTCCAGGAGGTTAGCCTCTTCGAGGGTCCAGATCTGAATGCGGGGGTTGTCGCCCACTTGGTGTCGCGGCTCAGTGATGTAAAACCACTCCTGCTGCCAAATTTTGTTCGTCCCCACGAACACCCCCTTTGGCCAGATGTCATTGGGGAGTTTGCTTATCATAGCACCTCCGCACTCAGCGTGCTACTCATCGACCACCTTCGGCTTCAAATTGAAGGTTTTGAGCCAGAAGCCGAAGTGTGGGGGGGGGGGCTCGGAGGAATGCTTCACACACCACTATGAAAGCGGATATGTGAAGAATTGAATTTGGGGCTAGATCATGGAAATCTAACCCGTAAAAAATAGAAGACCCCGTACAAAGGGGTGGAGAGGAAATCCCAACCCCCGAATGAAGTGCGAGAGGAATACAACCCTCTCACCCGCCTTAGGGACGGGGATCACTTGGTCCTTCTCAGGGACTCGATGTGCCACATCATCGGCGAGATAACCCGCGCTCCAGAGGCTCTTCACGGTCTTCTCCGTGATCAAAGAAGCCTCCCACTTGCCTTTGGAGCCGGAGCCAGCCATTGCTGGAGATGGCGGCAGTGGTGGAGGAATTGAAGATTGAGGGCACAAGAGATGTGGGTGCTGGGGGCTGAGGAGATTGGATATCTAGGGCTTTAGGAGAGCGTGGGGATAAAGGGTAAAACTTTGGGTCCTTTTATAAGTGGTAAATGTTAAACGCCCCCCACTCCAGCCGTAAACCTCGCTGGTTCCCAACAAGGTCGTGCGTAAGGTGCGGTTGAGATGCTCATGTCACATTGATAAGGATCCCGTGATAAGCGAGCACGATCTCTGTTTTTACAAGACGTGCCAATGAGGCTACACCTCGAAACGCGAAACCAGGGCAAAGAAAACGGTTCGATATATATTAAAGAGATGGACGTGACGCTTCGCTAAAAGGTGGTCAGTAAAAGACACAGTGTCCGTTTTTTGATACCTTGCCTTCGAGGCTAAGGGTTGTACTAACCATGTAGAGCCGGACACAGTACCTTTTCTAGGGAATATTTCTTCAATATGTTCGGATGGGGGAACCCGCCTTGCAATGTCGAAGACAGTGCGTCAGCCAAACTCTTCATCATCGAAGACTGGTTTCAAGGGCTACTGAGGGAGTTCTGGATTAAGGGGTCCTCAGGTGATCGGATCATTCATTATGGGCCGGATTGGTGGGCCGTGAAGATTATCGATGAAGACTATCTCCCGTATCAGGATAGGACTCCCCATGTGTAAAATAGCAAGTTTAGAGTCCGGGTGTAATACTTTCCTTCCTCTGCAAGGTGATCATGTACAAACCCTAGGTCCCTCCGGTGCATATATAAACCGGAGGGTTTAGTCCATACAGACAACAATAGAATCATAGAAATCACATAGGCTAGACTTTTATGGTTTAGCCATTACAATCCCGGGGTAGATCAACTCTTGTAACCCATATTCATCAAGATCAATCAAGCAGGAAGTAGGGTATTACCTCGATCGAGAGGGCCTGAACCTGGGTAAACATCGTGTCCCTTGTCTCCTGTTACCATCGATCCTCAGACGCATAGTTCGAGACCCCCTACGCGAGATCTGCCGGTTTTGACACCGACACCATGCCCATCCATTATCAATACATATTCCATCTATCATCATACCATGTTTTCCCACTCAAATGTTGTTCTTGTGCATCAGGCATCAAAAAGGAAGAGGGTGATTGCCGAACCTGAAGGAGCACCAGCAAAGTCCTTCACAAACATGGTGGTGCCGGAGAAATCAGATAGCACCCCACTTATATTGGCTCTCCAACCAGTGACACAAAATGTAGGACTGACTCCAACAGACTGTACCCATACTTCACTGGCCACACCACTAGCCCCACCACACAAGACCTGCACTCCAGCAAAAGTTATGCTGATTTCAGTTGCCATAGCACTAGCCATACCACAGAAAAATCCCACTCCAACAAAAATTACAGCAAGTCCATCGATCGAAGACCTATCCTAACTACAGAGAGGGTCAATTTCTGCAGATTGGAACCCCATTTCAGTTATTACTAGTTTAAAAGACAATGCTTTCACTATTGTTAGGAACTACATGCATATATTCCCATCATGGGAAGATTATAGTTAAGACAAACACCATTTTCACATCTTCATGTCCCACTTACGTGTAAGTGCTATTACTCATAGTGATTATTTTCCTGTTTTCTGCTGATTGAACACATCAATGATTTACATTATATTGTTGTAAGTAGGCGAGTGTCAATCTGCATAGTCATGACAAGCAAAGCTTGCTTGCGCTTTTCAAGGAAGCATTGCAGCAGTATTGGTGTTACCTGAGGAAAACACACTTTGATGGCAAGTATATAAATGAATTTCCGGTGAAGTCTCCTGTGTTAAATTTAGAAGACGTTGAATGGAAAAACCTTGTTATGCACTGGTCTTCTTCCCAGGATGAGGTATTGTCTATGATATCACATGACAATTTGAACTTCTACTTTTCCGCATGTGACTTACGGATTTCTTTTGCAGGAAATCTGCTCGAAGAAGAATTCTGGTTTGAAAAGGATGACACAATATCGCAAATATGTTGCTCGCTGCTAAGCTCTTGTTGGTACATGTTGTCCTGTATAACTGTACTTGCATTCATATCTGGTTCATTATGTGACAGCAGTATGCATGATAGCTTGCTTATCAATTGTTCGCTCCTAATTATCACATCTGTATTAATGGTTACATTAATGTAGAATATACCCAATGCCAATTAAATAGTTTAGCTCTGCATTGTTCTTCTAAGTACCTGCTATCCTTTATCAGTGTACTTATATAGACAGCTAGCTGTTCATGTACAATCACTCTGTAGCTTATTTTCCTTTGCCCTCAATTTTCTACACATCAGATCTATATTTACTCTTACCATAAGGTTGGATAAAACCAATAGTACTGCAGAACTTTAGCTATGCATTGCTCTTGGCAGTACCTTTTGCATGTATCGATGTACTTACATTTATAGCTAGTTGGTTATGTAGCATCACTCTTCTTCTTATCTTGAATGTTCTCCATTTTTTCTTGTATTATCACATCTATATTTACTCTTAACAAAATGTAGAATAAAGGACATGATTATGAAGAAGATACTATGGTAAACTTCTTGAATTGCCCCACCATCAGCATGGACAAGGGCTTTATAGTTATAGAGCCGGTCTTCACCACTAATGAACGTTTGTCCTTCTAAAGCCTTCAAAGTATGTTGTGTATATTTGGTTAGGCATAATTGCAATAGCTGTTTATTTTTGGTTTTGCATCAAATTGCATGTTTAAAGTTTATTATGAAGTTCATAAACATAAGTTTGTCCTTCTCAATTTAAGTTTTCAGTTGTACAACCAAGTTCCTTCTTCATACCATGTAAACTAAGCTATACAGAGCAAGTGATCTTCTTTTGCACTGTTCTTGATCCGTAATCCAGTGGTGTTGTGACATTACCCACTACAACACATTGTCATATTCTGCAATGTCTTAACTATGAACAATGTCATATTATTCTACTATTATTTAAATCGTCTCTTTATTTGCCAATCTAAAATGGGATAAATTGACAGCACACTAACCACTGATACTTATGTGTTTTTTAGCACCGCATGTATGCTTGAGTTCTTGATCTATAATCCAGTGGTGTCGTGAAGCTGCCAACTCCTTCACAATGTCATCTCCTGCCATGTCTTAACCTGAACAATACCACATTGTGTTAATGCTATTTTAAACTGTGTCTCTTTATTTGCTAATAAGAAATGTGAACAATTGCCAGCACTGATACTTATATGTGCAAAACCTCTCATCCGTGTGCTTGTTTCTCTTTCACAGTGGTACCTCTGACCCCATGAAGAACTGCCACAATGATAGTGAGACGAACCCATTGCATGTCCCTCTAACATATATTGCAGGGAAGAAGGTAACACATCTGGAGATAGCGATACAACTCCAAAGTCATGTCTTGATGTAGCGTTGAAGTTACTCGCTAATAGCAGTGACACAAGATCGATGAAGTCACCACTTGAATCTATAAAACTTCGTCAGTCTCAACTTCAAGCAGCAGGACATGGTTCAGCTGAACCCCTGCTTGAACTCCAATCTCTATGGAAGATCAACGAGAAGTCCAGTGCGTCCATTGATGCTATGCAACAAGAGTTGGAAGGATATAAGCATCAAACAAGCGCAGTCGCATCAGCTTGCTCAACTGCTTGCGCTGCAGCTCCCGAGCAGGGCTAACCTTTCTTGAAATCTATTGAAGTGATGTCGGTTTTGTATATTATTTTCTAGTGTGTTTATTTGCACTGGTGGCGATCTTTGATGCCCAATGTATGTAATTTGTTGTCTGCTTGTGCTTTATTATCACTAGTGACGAACTTTGATCCCCAGTGGATGTAATATGCCGTAATTTCTTTATTGTATAGTCTAGGTTTTTTTCTTATTCACGAGACTGCAGATATTTTACTGTATATATGTCATGTCTTCGCTCTAAAGTAAACGGGCCAAAACGTAAAATTACGGTTCATAATCGCGCTGACATGATGGGCCGCATTGTGGGTCTAGTCATCTTGGTCCGTTAACATGCCTAAGTGTAAAGTGGCCCACTAGTAGTTTCGGGCCTTTAAGAGGCCGAGTAAACCGCCGACCCTATTTTGGCCATAATATTCAATGGGCTTTTAGTAGGCTGAAAAGTAGGTTGGGCCTGAAACGTGTCGAACAGCTCACGGGTCAACAAAAGGCCAAAATAGACCCCATCCCATGATTGTGCCAATCACATCACGGGCCATTAGCTGGCCGGTTGCAAAGCGGGCCATAATTAGGCCCAACTATATGACGGGCTTTTAGCAGGGTGATATAAATATACGACCGAAATGTTAAACGGCCTTTAACAGGCCGAAACTAATAACACGCCGTACTATTAAATGGGCCTTTAGCAAACAGAAATCCTAACCGGGCCTCAAGGGACCCAAAAGCACAACGTCTAGTTGACGGGCCGAATCTAATATGGGCCATAATTTAGCCGAAAGATTGAAAGGCTCTTAAAGGGCCGAATCTGATATGGGTTGTAATATGGCCCAGAACGTGGTAGGCTATTAACGGGCCAGATCTCTTGTGGGCCCTTATTAGGCCGAGAACGTGGCAGGTTGTTAATGGACCGGAC
The DNA here is from genome assembly GCA_902687465.1 of Secale cereale. Classification (NCBI taxonomy): domain Eukaryota; kingdom Viridiplantae; phylum Streptophyta; class Magnoliopsida; order Poales; family Poaceae; genus Secale; species Secale cereale. The sequence continues at coordinate 193,749,967 of LR738709.1, forward strand.
CAAATATGGGCCGGCAAATGGCCCAAAACATGGCAGCCTCTTAACGGGCCGGGTCAAATATGGGCCGACATTTGGCCCAAAACATGGCAACCTCTTAACGGGCCGACCCACTAGTGTCTTCAAAATCTTATGGGCCTTTAGCTAGGCCGACCCGTTATGGTCTGCTAAATCTTGTGGGCCTTTAGCTGGGCTGGCCCGTTATGGTCTGCTAAATCTTGTGGGCCTTTAGATGGGTCGGCCCATTATGGTCTCCAAAATCTTGTGGGCCTTTAGCTGGGCCAACCCATTTAATCTTTATGGGCCACTTTTGGGCTGGTCCACATGTCAACATATCATAGGCGCATCTCTCCCATTGGATAAGTGACATCTGTGCCAACGCGGAGCTGACACGTGGTTCCCTCGGCCAATAAGAATTTTACACATGGAAAATCACCATTGGTCGTGGCTGTTAGCGGGTTATCAGATCCAAAAACGGATCCGATAGCTTAACGGTGACCCATTAGGGTGGATGCCACGTGTAGGTTACCCTTGACGGAAGCACTTCCATGACGCGACATTTATCGTCATGGAAGTGGACACTTCCGTGATGATAATTTTGGTATTGTCATGGAACACTTCTACGACAGCACATGTATGACGATCTTGATTCTGTCATAAAATCGTCATGGATGTACAAGCATGACAGTGACCTACTCTGACAAACACGTATTATCACCAAAAAATTTTTTTGTAGTGTTAGCATAGTTCTGATGTAAGTCTTGCAAGTACTTCGGATGAGTACTCACGGTTGCATTGCTACCCCCCAACTTTCTTCTTTTCGGATGTTGCAATCAGTTAATGGATCCCAGGAGTGTAGCGACCAGACCTCAAACAGTATGATCTCCATGCATCAGTGTCATCCCTGGATCAGTAATGCTGACACGCATGGTACTCGAAGGATTTATAACAGAGTAGCAATCACACACTTATTACATCGATAGTCCAACGAAGAATTTATTACAAATAATATGGCTGAAGGCCATCTAACACGATAACAGCGGAAGGCTTGGAAGATAAGTGAGTCCATCAACTCCAGCGGCATCACTGAGTATAGAACCACGACCTAAAAAGGGGCATCTTACTCGTCGTCTAAAAAGTCTGCAACATGAAATGTTGCAGCCCGAAAACGGGTCAGCACATGGAATATGCTGGCAAGGTAACACAAGAGATGCAATGAAAGTAAAGCTATACTATATGCAATATGGCTGGTGGAAAGCTCTATGGTTAAGTTTTTGCGTAAAGCCAATTTTTCCCTACTTCAAAGGAATGTATTTTAATTAACTATCATGGTAGTTGAAACATCGTTGAGAAGATAGACATCCTCTCAACCCCAATTAAAAGTAATCATTAAACCCAACAAAATTAAATTAGAGTAACATGTTGAGATGCACATGATAATCCAAGTACCAGATACTCAAGATGTCCATAACCGGGGACACGGCTAATCATGATCAGTTTGTACACTCTGCAGAGGTTTGTGCACTTTCCCCACAAGACTCGATCGCCTCCGTTTGGTTTCTCGCACTGCATGGTGTTTGAGAAACGGATGACCGAGACACAGTCTTTCCTAAGAGGTCCCCTTAACCAGATAGATAGGCCGGTACACCTACAAAACCCAACTACATCTGCTAGCCCATCATGGAAAGGTTTCCCACAACTTACTCAACTATGCCAGAGCCCATATTGGCATGTGGCTGCACACGGAAGTTTCTAGCATGAAAAATCTCATGATCCCTTTGAGCCTGGGTGGCGGTCCAAAAGAAAAACAGGCAAACCTGGGATACCCAGATGCCTCAATCCACCCAGATGTGTATTAAAATTGCCACCTTAAGTTGAACCATTAATTAACAGCTCACATATGTCATGGATTTCACTCAAACCCAAACCACGTCTACGAACATAGCATGTCCTAACAGCAAACGTAGAAGTAACTCCCAAGGGTTTGAATGTAATGCAGGTAATAGGTTCTACCTCAATATACTTCCCAATCCCACAAGTTAATTGATCCTACTCATGCAATGTGTGAGGGTTTGACTAATGCAATGAAAACTGGGTAATTGGAAAGCATGATCAAAGTGTTACTTGCCTTGCTGATGATCCGCAAAACCTAGAGACTCAAAGTAGCAAGCGGCGCACTCCGGGTACTCTATCGCAATCAAACAAACAAGCATACAATAAGTACTTAACTAATGCAGTGGTAAAACTCAAATAAGAGATCTAACCAGAAATTTCAACTTAAGAACTCCGGTTTGCAAAAAGAATCAACTCGAAAGAAGCAACGAAACTCAAACTGCAAAAGAAACGAGCTCCGAATTACTAGTTGGCCTAAAGTCAAATTTTACAGTAGCCAAAACTTTGTTCAAGTTGTTCTAACGTAAAGAGGGCTTCGAGACGAAGATCTGGGATTTTGAATCACCTGATTCCGACTCTTGAGCGAAAAGAAAAACGAAAAACAAGATCAGGGCAGAAATCGCGATCGGAAAAATCGCGGTTAAATACCCGAAAAAGAAAAACGACGAACAGGCTAACGAACGAACGTTCGCTGTCTGCGGTTAACTAACGAAAACCGTTCGTTAAAACGAACGTATGGACGAACGTCCGTTATTTAACTAAACCGTCGGAAAATAAAAAAACCGAACCGATCTATTTAAAAAAACAGATCTAGGTTTTCAAAAAAACCGCTCGGTTAAAACAAAAAAAACTACCTCTCCCTCTCCACTCCGGCGGGTGGCGGGGCAGCGGCACGCGGGCGGCGGGCGGCGCGGTGTGTGGCGGCGCGGCGGCGGCGGGCGGCGGCGGTGGGGCAGCGGCGGGCGGCGGCGGCGCGGCGGGTGGCGAAACGGGCCGGCCTGGGCGGCTTATAAAGCCGAGAGTCCTGGTCCTTTACTAGTCCTAGTCGGTTTCCTTTTTTTTAATTAGAGTCCAGGCGCAGTAAAACTAACGAAAGAAATAACAAACGGACTCCATAATTCCCGAAATAAATTTTCACCGTCCTATAATAATATTTAGGACAAAGTGAACATTTTTCCCGGACCTAAATGCAATTTTGAAAAATGCGTATTTTTCCTATGCAAATAAATCCGAAAATAAATCCAGAAAAATACCAAAAGTGATTTTAATATTTTTCCTCCAATATTTCTGTTATTTTGGAGAAGTCATATTATCTCCGCTCATTTATTTTATTTAGAAATACTTTTAGGAGGGAAAAATAATTAGAATCACACTGTCCTCGTACCGGTATTCAAGCGAACTCAAATACGAAAACGGTAAAATTCCCAACTCTCTCCATAGGTCCTTGAGTTGCTTAGAATTTCGAGGAACGCCACGAACAAAAATGCAAAACAATGAAATGCAATTATGATCTATCTATAACATTCCAAATTGAAAATTTGGGATGTTACAAACCTACCCCCCTTAGAATGAATCTCGCCCTCGAGATTCGACTTGGCTAGCGAACAGGTGTGGGTGGTCTTTGCGTAGATCATCTTCTCGCTCCCAGGTGGCTTCTTCCTCGGTGTGGTGACTCCACTGAACTTTGCAAAACTTGATAACCTTGCTGCGAGTAACTCTACTCGAAAATTCGAGAATCTTAACGGGCTTCTCCTAGTAGGTCAGGTCACTGTCCAACTGAATTGCTTCCAGGGGTATTGTGTCTCTAAGCGGTATATCGGCCATCTCCGCGTGGCACTTCTTAAGCTGCGAAACGTGAAACACGTCGTGCACTCCTGACAATCCTTCTGGCAATTCCAACTTATAGGCAACCTCTCCCATGCGTTCCAAAACACGGTAAGGACCCACAAATCTCGGGGCTAGCTTCCCTTTAACTTCGAAACGTTTAACTCCTCGCAGAGGCGATACCCTCAAGTAGGCTCTGTCTCCGATCTCATAGGTTATATCCTTGCGCTTCGAGTCGGCATAACTCTTCTGCCTGGACTGAGCTACCTTCAGTCTATCTCGAATCAACTTCACCTTCTCCTCAGACTCTTTGATTAAGTCTGGTCCAAACAATTGTCGGTCTCCAACTTCGTCCCACGACAACGGTGTTCGGCATCTCCTTCCATACAATGCCTCGAACGGTGCCATCTTCAAACTGGCCTGGTAACTATTGTTGTATGAGAACTTTGCGTAGGGCAAGTTGTCATCCCAACTAGATCCATAATCTAATGCACAGGCTCTCAACATATCCTCCAGAATCTGATTGACTCTCTCCGTCTGTCCATCTGTCTGCGGATGAAACGCTTGATGACCCACAACCGTAAGGGATCTATTGCAGCGTTTCCGATAAGTAAGAGTGTCGAACCCAACGAGGAGCAGAAGGTATTGATAAGTGATTCTGAGCAAGGAATAACTGCAAGCACTGAAAGATAACTTTTTAGGGGTTTTCTTGATATAAGCAACAAGAAGGTAAAAGCGAGCAAAGTAAAAGGCACTGGAGAGTAACAAGTGGCCCAATCCTTTCTGAGCAAAGGAGAGGCCTAGCAACTGAACTTATAAAGGCTAAAGTGTTCTTGAGGACACACGGGAGAGGTAGTCATGTGCTTTCGCCATATTCCGTATCGATACTATGTGATGTGTTGATAAGTGTTGACTGGGTGGATCTATGCTAGTACACCCTCTAGACTAAGATAAGTGCACTCTTATGATTAAACACCTTGCAAGCATCCGCAAATACAAGATAGTATTTAAGGCAAAAGCCTAACCATAGCAATACGATCGATGATCCAGTGTTCCCTTGTGCAAAAGCGTGCGAAATGGGGTTCAGGTTTCTGTCACTCCGGCAACCCACCGTAAGCAATCTTTGTACACAATGTATTCCCCTAGGTCCTTAATAAGGCGAACTGTTGAGTGTTCGACTCACACAACACCACTAGGAAAATAACAACACAGCTTAAGTATCAAACAACACATATTACTTCAACATCATATGACTACTAACAACAAGACTTCTCCCATGTCCTCAAGAACTAAAGTAACTACTCACAAGACATAAAAGAGATCATGATCAGTGGAGATAAATGGATGATAAACAATCTGGACATAATGATATTTCTCCAACAAAACTCAATAACATTCACCACAAAGTAGTAATCAACACCGATTGAGTAGAGAGGATAGATAGTACGGATTACAACACAAGTTGCAATTGTGAGATGAGATTGGATGAAGATGGAGATGGTGCTGATGTTGGGGATGATGTTGATGATGATCTCGATGACGCCCGTGACGATGGTGATGACGATGGCGATGATCTCCCCTTCCGGGAGGTGACCTCCCCGGCGGAATCTGCCCGCCGGAGATGGCTTTTTCTTCTCTGTAGGTTTCCGCCACGGAGCGGCGGAGGAACTCCGTAAACTCTCTCCTTTTTAGGGTTTCTGGATGACGAGGAGTATATATGCCAAAGGGGAGAGTCAGGAGTGGGCCAGGGGCTCAGGCGCCCTCCCGGCGCGGCCAGGGAGGGGCCCGCGCCAGGTGGCCGCTTGGGCACCCTGTGGCCCCCCTCTGGTTGCTCTTTTGCGTGTCTTCGTGATCCTTCTGGAAAATACCCTCCGTCGATTTTTAGGTAATTTGGAGGTATTCTTCTTCAGCACCTCAGCGTCCACTTTTTACCGCTGAATCCTGCGTCTGCTGCTTCGGAACCGGAAAGTTGCAAACTGTGTAAAATAGGCCAAAACATCATAAGAACATCATCGTAATGTGAAATATATCAATGAATAAGGATTAATTACGATATAAAATAGTGATGCATTTTGGACGTATCAACACCCCCAAGCTTAGACCTCGCTTGTCCCCAAGCGAATACTGAGCTTGGTAAACCTGTCCACAAGTTTAGAGAGTGAAGTGTCGATAAATAGAATACGGACGAGATGCATCACAGTTTCTTCACCAAACTCAAATATCCTCAACAGCAATCTTCAACTCATAAGGCCCTTATAAAAGAGTGGTAACACTTATAATCGAAAGTAGGGCTAAGGAAACTCATCAAATCATGGCAAACATGTCCTTTGGTCAAAGAACAACTAATAGCTTTTACTTTTGCTCTTCCTATTTATGTTTTGATGAGATTAATTAAAGCTTTTGAAAGAACATGTTATTAGGGAAGAAGTGAAAGTGTTAACACAAAGGAAAATGTTTGCTTTAGCTGGGCTTGACAAACAACTTACCTATCAAATGATAATGTCAACAAGGATATGATATGACAAATCTTAATGCAACTTTATATGAATGAATCCTTGTCAACATCAAATGTCTGCTCTCTTTAAGAATAGAAGGAAGTAGGAATAACTGACTCATCCTAAAACTAAGAGATAGGCCCTGCTCTAGGGAAGTAGGGAAAACTCATGTGCTATCCTTAAATCAAACAGAATGAAAACAAGTTTTGAGAGGTGCATGATTTGTCAACGAATGCTAATAGATAACTCAATTACTTCTCGAGCTGGACAAGTTTCGAGGAACGGCTCCCGTACGGGGACGATCACATCCCCTTAATCTCCTTTGTTTATCGCTGCCAAAGTTTTCTGATTTCTCATGAACAAAGCGTGAAGGAGGGTTTGTTTGTTGTATTATCTTTTATGAGCCGGGCGCACTCATGCCAGTTCCTTCTCGTATTAGGGGTTTGCAGATTAGACATGCAATCCCGGGGTAAAACTTGTCCTACTTAAAAAGATCATGAATTAATTACTATTTCTTCATGAGCTAAAACAGGGGCACAAAATAGAAGATTTTGAACATTTAAGGATAACACACAAATTCTATACTTTAGGAGGTGGTAGTGGAATACCACGAATAGGAAGGTATGGTGGACTCATATGGAAGGTATTGGTTTAAGGGTATGGATGCACAAGCAGAATTCCGCTTAGTACAGAGTTTAGGCTAGCAAAGGCTTTGAGAGAACAGACAATTGATGATGACTTAGATGCAAAGCAATATAAAGCATAAACACTAAAATAAGCATAAACATCAAGTTGTCTTCCTTGTCAGCATAACACTTCAAGCATAATAACATAAAGGTTTTGGCTATGTCGCTACTTTAAGGAAATCATGCTTGTTGTTATGACCAAAGCTATGTTTGCCAAGATTAAATAAAGTTTTCAAAGCCATACCTGATATAAGGTCAATACTCCCCATAAGAATCATCATATAAGGTCGATTGCATGAAGAGAATACCGAGTGCAGCAAAGGAACCAATAGACTTCTCATTAATATTCCATCATAGACGACTCCACACTCACGGATACAATCTCTCCACAGAAGGAGTGATAGACCTCAATGCATACACCTATTTCATATAATAACCTCCCTAGACATGATACGGCTCTACTTGACTCTAAAAGACAAAAGATAAAGATAAAGATACCGGGCACTCCCCCAAGCTTGGAACAAGCCAAGGGGATGCCATTACCCAAGGAGATTTCACTCCTCATTCTTGTTGACGTTGATCACGTAGTCCTCGGCGAAGCGCTTCCATGGAAGGGGTTCTCCAGTCTCATATGAGAAGTTTGTCTGGAAAACTGTCGTTGACTGGGATAGGATCATGCGGTATATCTTCCATCCTTGAAAGATTGTCCGCCACCGGATTGTCTTCTCCTTTCCTATCAACAATCTGCAAATCAAATTCTTGAAGAAGGAGTACCCATCTGATAAGCCTTGGCTTGGCATCCTTCTTTGTCATAAGGTACTTAATGGCAGCATGGTCAGTATGAATAATAACTTTGGAATCAACAATATACTGCCTAAACTTATCACAAGCAAACACTACAGCTAAGAATTCCTTCTCAGTAGTAGCATAATTCTTTTGAGCACTATCAAGGGTTTTACTAGCATAATGTATAACATTCAATTTCTTATCAACCCTTTGCCCTAAAACAGCTCCAACAGCAAAATCACTAGCATCACACATAATCTCAAAAGGTAAATTCCAGTCAGGTGGTTGTACTATAGGAGCGGTTATTAAAGCTTCCTTAAGAACTTCAAAAGCCTCCTTACAATCTTCATCAAATACAAAAGGAACGTCCTTTTGGAGAAGATTAGTGAGGGGTCTCAAAGTCTTAGAAAAGTCTTTAATAAATCTTCTATAGAAACCAACATGACCAAGAAAATTGTGAATACCTTTGATGTCCCTTGGATAGGGCATCCTCTCAATTGCTTCGATCTTGGCCTTGTCCACCTCAATTCCCCTTTCGGAAATCTTGTGGCCAAGAACAATTCCTTCGTTAACCATGAAGTGGCACTTCTCCCAGTTGAGTACCAGATTTGTCTCCTCACATCTCTGCAAAACTTTATTGAGGTTGTGGTGACAATGGTCAAAGGAAGTTCCATAGACGGAGAAATCGTCCATGAAGACTTCCACAATCTCCTCACATAAACCATGAAAGATAGCAGACATACACCTTTGAAAAGTAGCAGGGGCATTACATAAACCAAAAGGCATACGCCTGTAAGCATAAGTACCAAAGGGACAAGTAAACGTGGTCTTCTCTTGATCAGCAGTGTTAACATGAATTTGAGAGAAGCCAGAATAACCATCGAGGTAACAAAAGTGGGTATTTTTGGATAACCTTTCAAGCATTTGGTCGATGAACGGCAATGGGTAGTGATCCTTCCTGGTTGCCTTGTTCAGCTTCCTGTAATCAATACAAATTCTATATCCAATAATAATTATCTGAGGTATTAGTTCATTCTTATCATTAGGAACCACAGTTGTACCTCCTTTCTTAGGAACACAATGTACCGGGCTTACCCACTTACTATCAGCTATAGGGTAGATAATACCTGCGGCTAGAAGCTTGAGAATCTCAGTTCTTACAACATCCATCATCTTCGGGTTCAACCGTCGTTGATGATCAACAACTGGTTTAGCATCGGGCTCAAGGTTGATAGTATGTTGACAGATAGATGGACTATTCCCCTTAAGGTCATCAAGGGTATAGCCAATTGCACCTCGGTGTTTACGAAGTACTTCCAATAGTCGCTCTTCTTCATATCCTGAAAGGTTAGAGTTGATAATAACAGGATATACTTTCTTTTCATCTAAATAAGCATACTTGAGCGTATCGGGAAGAGGTTTAAGATCGAACACCGGGTCTTCTTTTGGTTTTGATAAAATTCCCAAAGGTTCAACCGGAAGGTTGTGCTTCAGGATAGCAGGTTGTCTCAAGAATATTTCATCTAGTTCATTTCTTTCCTGCATATGCAAATCATTCTCGTGGTCCTCCATATATTGCTGCAAAGGATCATTAGGGGGAATAGTAATAGAAGCAATACTTTCAATAATTTTATCATCACTAGGTAAATCGGTACCACGAGGCTGCTTAGAGAACTTAGAAAAATTAAATTCATATGGCTCACCATTGAATTCAACAGAAACTTTACCTTTCTTGCAATCTATTATAGCTCCACAAGTTCTAAGAAAAGGTCTACCAAAAATAATAGGACAAAAATTGTCCCTCACTGAACCAAGTACTAGAAAGTCGGTAGGGTATTTTACCTTTCCACATAGGACTTCAACGTCTCTCACAATTCCGATAGGAGAGGTAGTTGCTCTATTTGCAAGATGAATGGTAACATCAACTTCTTCAAGTTCACAAGGTGAAATCTCACCTATGATCTCTTGATAAAATGAATAGGGGATAGCACTAGCACTCGATCCCAATCGCATAGCCCATAATAATTATGATCTCCTATTTTAACAGATACTACTGGAGTACCTGAAATTGGGCCTTTATTCTTGGCTGTGACAAGGTTAGTGGAAACAGCACAAAAATTTACATTGGAATCCAAAACATCATTAGTAACAAGGTCTTTAACCAATGCAACTTGAGGATCGACCTTGATCTGGTCCTCGGGCTCATCAATTCTTCTCTCACTTTTATTTATTATGCGTGTCACAAGAGAGTGCTCCCTTATCCTTGCGGGAAAATGAGGCTTTTCATATATAACTACATGCAAAATAGGGTCATCAACATGAATATCAACAGGTAACTCTTTGAAAGGTTCATGATGCTGATCTCTCTTCTTTTTAAAAGAATCAACGTGAGAGGCAAAATCCTTACAAAAATCAATCATTAGATGGGAATCAAGACCAATCTTAGAGCAAAAGGTATTGAAGTAATCAGTTTTCACATAGCTCTCAATATAATCATGCTCATAATTTATAGTGGGTTCAATACCTTTATCGATTTCCCAATCTTCGGTATTCCTCTGGATCCTTTCAATGAGATCCCACCTCTCTTCAACGCTCTTTGTCTGAAATACCCCACTAGAGGAGGCATCCAGCATCTCCTTATCCTGACGAGAAAGCTTGGCATAAAAATTTGTAAGTATAATTTCCTTGGGGAGCTCATGAATAGGACATTTGAGCATTAGGGACTTCAATCTCCCCCAAGCTTGAGCAATGCTTTCTCCGTCACGAGACCTAAAGTTATAGATATAGTTCCTGTCTCGATGAATTTCATGAAGAGGATAAAACTTGGTATAAAAGAGAGACATAAGCTCTTGCCAATCAAGCAAGTGTGAGTTATCGAGAAGCTTATACCAATCTGAAGCTTTATCTATAAGCGATACGGAGAACAATTTCCTCATGACAAACTCCATTGATACACCTGCAAGCTTAAATAATGAACATAGTTGTGACAGATATAGCAAGTGTTCACCGGGATGTCTGTCTCCTGCATAACGATTAGCCAAAACATAATCGATAATACCAGCTGGTATTTTATAGGGCACAATTTCAGTAGGGGGAGGAGCAACCACCACAGGTGTGGGGCGTCTTCCCACAAGCAACAATCCAATAGCAAGGTTGTCCATAAGGACAAAGAGCAGCAACAGCAAAATAAAAACAGAAATATAAAAACTTCCTTACCAGCTTCGCTTACAAATAGCGCTACACTCCCCGGCAATGGCGCCAGAAAACGGTACTTGATGACCCACAACCGTAAGGGATCTATTGCAGCGTTTTCGATAAGTAAGAGTGTCGAACCCAACGAGGAGCAGAAGGTATTGATAAGTGATTCCGAGCAAGGAATAACTGCAAGCACTGAAAGATAACTTTTTAGGGGTTTTCTTGATATAAGCAACAGGAAGGTAAAAGCGAGCAAAGTAAAAGGCACTGGAGAGTAACAAGTGGCCCAATCCTTTCTGAGCAAAGGAGAGGCCTAGCAACTGAACTTATAAAGGCTAAAGTGTTCTAGAGGACACACGGGAGAGGTAGTCATGTGCTTTCGCCATATTCTGTATCGGTACTATGTGATGTGTTGATAAGTGTTGAGTGGGTGGATCTATGCTAGTACACCCTCTAGACTAAGATAAGTGCACTCTTATGATTAAACACCTTGCAAGCATCCGCAAATACAAGATAGTATTTAAGGCAAAAGCCTAACCATAGCAATACGATCGATGATCCAGTGTTCCCTTGTGCAAAAGCGTGCGAAATGGGGTTCAGGTTTCTGTCACTCCGGCAACCCACCGTAAGCAATCTTTGTACACAATGTATTCCCCTAGGTCCTTAATAAGGCGAACTGTTGAGTGTTCGACTCACACAACACCACTAGGAAAATAACAACACAGCTTAAGTATCAAACAACACATATTACTTCAACATCATATGACTACTAACAACAAGACTTCTCCCATGTCCTCAAGAACTAAAGTAACTACTCACAAGACATAAAAGAGATCATGATCAGTGGAGATAAATGGATGATAAACAATCTGGACATAATGATATTTCTCCAACAAAACTCAATAACATTCACCACAAAGTAGTAATCAACACCGATTGAGTAGAGAGGATAGATAGTACGGATTACAACACAAGTTGCAATTGTGAGATGAGATTGGATGAAGATGGAGATGGTGCTGATGTTGGGGATGATGCTGATGATGATCTCGATGACGCCCGTGACGATGGTGATGACGATGGCGATGATCTCCCCTTCCGGGAGGTGATCTCCCCGGCGGAATCTGCCCGCCGGAGATGGCTTTTTCTTCTCTGTAGGTTTCCGCCACGGAGCGGCGGCGGAACTCCGTAAACTCTCTCCTTTTAGGGTTTCTGGATGACGAGGAGTATATATGCCAAAGGGGAGAGCCAGGAGTGGGCCAGGGGCTCCAGGCGCCCTCCCGGCGCGACCAGGGAGGGGCCCGCGCCAGGTGGCCGCCTGGGCACCCTGTGGCCCCCCTCTAGTTGCTCTTTTGCGTGTCTTCGTGATCCTTCTGGAAAATACCCTCCGTCGATTTTCAGGTAATTTGGAGGTATTCTTCTTCAGCAACTCAGCATCCACTTTTTACCGCTGAATCCTGCGTCTGCTGCTTCGGCACCGGAAAGTTGCAAACTGTGTAAAATAGGCCAAAACATCATAAGAACATCATCCTAATGTGAAATATATCAATGAATAAGGATTAATTACGATATAAAATAGTGATGCATTTTGGACGTATCAACGATGTACTAAACTCTAGCCTGGTACCCAAAGTTTCATGTAACTGATTCCAGAACTTTGAGGTAAACTGAGTTCCTCTATCAGATACAATACTCCTTGGAACTCCATGCAGACATACAATTCTGGTCATGTATATCTTAGCCAACTTTGCATTGGTATACGTGGTTTTCACAGGAATAAAGTGGGCTACCTTCGTCAATCGGTCAACTACTACCCAGATTGAATCATATCCTGCTTTGGTCCTGGGCAATCCGGTGATAAAATCCATACCAAGCTTCTCCCACTTCCATTCGGGAATTGGCATAGGTTGTAACAATCTTGCTGGCTTCTGATGTTCTGCCTTTACTCTTTGACACACATCACAAACTACTACATACTCCGCAATATCCTTATTCATACCGGTCCACCAGAAAATATCCTTCAAATCCAAATACATCTTAGTATTTCCTGGGTGAATCGAGTATGGTGAATCATGGGCCTCCTGTAAAATCAACTTCCTGATCTCTGGGTCATTGGGCACATAGATTCGATCCTCAAACAATAAGGTGTCGTGTTCATCCTCACGAAAACCTTTAGCTTTTCCTTCGCTCATCCTCTTCTTTATAGCGACAATCTCCTTGTCAGCTTTCTGAGCTTCTCTAATTTTATCCATCAGGGTAGACTGGATTTCTAGTGTTGCTACATAGCCTCTCGGAACTATCTCCAAACGTAGTTCTCGTAGGTCTCGGCTAACTCCTTTGGAAACTCCTCCATCATTAGGGTATTGACATGGCTCTTACGGCTTAGCGCATCTGCTACTACGTTAGCCTTTCCGGGATGATAATGCAATCTCATGTCATAATCCTTAATGAGTTCCAGCCATCTCCTTTGCCTAAGATTCAGCTCCTTTTGAGTGAATATGTACTTCAAACTCTTATGATCCGTATATACTTCACAATGGTTTCCTATGAGAAAATGTCTCCACGTCTTCAATGCATGCACTACGGCTGCTAACGCCAAATCGTGGGTGGCATAGTTCATCTCATGAGGTTTCAGTTGTCGTGAAGCATACGAAACGACTCTCCCTTCCTGCATAAGAACTGCTCCAAGTCCTCGACGTGAAGCGTCGCAGTACACCTCATAATCCTTATGCTGATCTGGCAAAATCAACACAGGGGATGAGACCAACCTTTTCTTCAACTCCTGGAAACTAGTCTCACATTCTTCGGTCCAACTGAACTTGGTGTCCTTCTTCAACAACTCTGTCATTGGCTTTGCAATCTTCGAGAAATTCTCGATAAATCTCCGGTAGTATCCTGCGAGTCCAAGAAAACTCCGGATCTCTCCAACTGTTGTCGGTGCTTCCCATTTGGTCACAGTCTCCACCTTGGCGGGATCTACTGCTATTCCTTCTCAGGATATAACATGTTCGAGGAATCCGACTTCCTTCAACCAAAACTCACATTTGCTAAACTTGGCATACAACTGATGTTCTCTGAGCTTCTCCAATACCAAACGCAAATGCTCGTCATGCTCCTCTTCATCCTTCGAGAAGATCAAAATATCATCTATGAACACTACGACGAACTTATCCAAATACTCCATAAACACTTTGTTCATCAGGTTCATAAAGTATGCCGGTGCGTTTGTCAGACCAAATGACATAACGGTATACTCATACAACCCATACCTAGTGGTAAAGGCCGTCTTAGGGATATCTTGCTCTCGGATCTTCAATTGATGGTACCCTGATCGCAGATCGATCTTAGAAAAGACTTTAGCTCCTTGCAATCTATCAAACAGATCGTTGATCATTGGCAATGGGTACTTGTTCTTGATCGTTACTTCTTTCAATCCACGGTAATCAACAACCATTCTTAACGATCCATCCTTCTTCTCCACTAGAAGTACTGGCGAACCCCAAGGCGAAGAACTTGGGCGTATGAATCCTTTATCCAGTAACTCCTTAATCTGCTTCTTAATCTCCTCTAAATCCTTTGCGGGCATCCTATAGGGTCTCTTAGAAATTGGCCCGGTGCCTCGCAAAAGTTCAATACAAAAACTCTATATCTCTATCCGGTGGCATGCCAGGTAACTCCTCTGGAAACACATCTGGATAATCCTTCACTACTAGCACTTCCTCCTGAACAACTCCCGTGAGAGAATATACTTTAGTCCTTGTAGGAGAATGCCTAGATACATACTTAATCCTTTTTCCCTCCGGGGTGGTGAGCAAAATAGACTTACTGGCACAGTCAATGTTACCTCCATACTTTCACAACCAATCCATACCTAATATCACATCCAATCCTTGTGACTCCAGAACTATTAGGTCAGAGGGGAAAGTATGGCGTCCTATGATCAATGGTGTCTGAAAACATCCTTGGTGTGCCATATAATCTGCTCCAGGTGAACTTACTAACATGGGGGTCTTGAGAACTCGGGTGGACATCCTATGTCTATTCACGAATCCCCTTGAAATATATGAATGCGATGCACCAGTATCGAAAAGAACTATTACGGTAAATGTCTTAACCAAAAACTTACCGACAACAGCATCTGGTTGCTCTTCTACCTCCTCCACGGTCACGTGGTTCACTTGTCCTTTATTGAACGGGTTGGGCTTCTTCCCGGCGCTTCCATTGTCGTTCCCATTCTTAACTTCAGGGCATTCATTGGCATAATATCCAGTCTTCCCACACTTGTAACAAGTGACATGGCTAAAATCCCTCTTGGTGGGTGTGGACGGTGCAGGGCGGTTCTGGTTTCCATTGGTTCCATTCCCATTCCCATTACGATTGCCATTCTTGGTGCCATTGTGGTTGTGTGAGCTACTTCCTCCATGGGTATGCTGAAACTGTCCTACTGCTTTAGGGGTAAAGCGAGGCTTCTGCTGAGCTCCAGAATTAAATTTCCCTTGCCCATACTTCCTCTTGCGACTCTCAATCTGTTGATGTTTCCTTTCAATCATCAGGGCTCGGTCAACCAACTCCTGATAGTTACTGAAAGTTGCCACCATCAACTGTACGCTCATCTCATCATTCAGCCCTTCCATAAATCTCTCCTGCTTCTTGGCATCTGTGGCCACATCGTCTGGGGCATAACGAGATAGGGTACTAAACTCATCCACGTACTGAGCCACAGTACGGTTTCCTTGGCGCAAGTTGCGAAAATCCTGCTTCTTCATACTCATTGCTCCAGTCGAGACATGGGCAGTACGAAAATCTTGCTGAAACTGATCCCAAGTCACATTGGCTACGGGGTAAGTGGCTGTGTAATTCTCCCACCATGTTGCGGCTGGTCCAGACAACTGGTGTGCGGCAAATCGCACCTTCTCAGCATCCAAGCAATTGGCGGTGGTCAAATCCCTTCCAATCTTGCGTAGCCAGTCATCAGCCACAATTGGTTCGATGCTGCTAGCAAACACTGGTGGTTGCAACCTTAAGAAACGTGTCAGGTTGTCCACAGGTGGTGGTGGTGGAGGGTTGTGGTTGTTGTTGTTCTGATTGTTCTGAGTGTTCTGGACAAGAAGTTGCATCAGGGTGTTCTGCTGCTGGATCAACTGAGTGAGCTCAGGGGGAAACTCGAATTCACGTCTTGGAGGCATCTGATGGGTGTAGAGGGAAGAGATTAGAATAGAAAAGAGGTCTAGGGGAAAATCACTACCCATATGCACATGAGACAAACACACAATCATATCACACCAATCAATTTCAAGCAAGGTCTTACAAATCTAACGATCGTTACAAAGGTGCTCTAAATCTAATATCTGGAGGTATACTACTAGTCATAGGGTGGTCATCTAAAAATATTGGTCGGCAGAGGATTCCATAATATCTGCCCCAGCTTCATCTTCATAGTCTTCATCCTTGCTATCCTCAGCTTCCGAATCCGTGTCATCTATGATGATATAGTCTTCCAGTGGAATCTCCTTGGGTTCTTCTTCCTCGTCTTCTTCTCCCATGAGTATCCCTAACTTCCAGGTCAAATCATCATTCTTCTCCACAAGTATCTTCATCTCCTCATATCCGTCGCGTGTGGACTTGAGTTCTTCTTCTAGCTCCAAATTCTTATTTAGGGCCTTCTTCAAATCTATCATCCCAACACACATCTGGTGTTCCTGGCGACGAATGTGGTGGTTCAACTCCTGGATGAATGCTGCTATGGATATACCCTTCTTAGTGCTGATCAAATCCCAATTCTCATCTCGGCGTCCACAAATCTGGTAGATAGTGTCCTTTAGCTCCTGTTTGTAGACTTCTCCAATCCTTCCCATAGCAATGTGGGCTGCCATACTCCTTCCTAGGCTCCATGTAGGTGCATTAAAGGAAAATGCTATGAGTGAGGTGACGGATGCGAACGTCCTTCCTGGAACTTGAGCTTTGATGGGCCTCGAACCCCTCGTTGGTTACCCCAAGTGGAAGGTGTAAGATGCAGTATTGTAGAAGTGTTTTCCCTTAGCAAAGATGCCAAGGATCGAATCCCCAGAGACTCCTAGGTTCAAAAAGTAGGTGTCAATTGCTACGGAGCCAGATTAGTAGCAATCAACGTGGACCTGCACACAGATACAAATAACTTTGCTCCCAACGAGTACAGAGAGGTTGTCAATCCCTCCGGCCTTGTAGTTCACAAAGGATTAAAAGCAATGATAGTAGTGATAGATAGTGTTTTGCAATAGTAAATAATAACGGAAAGTAAATAGTGGATGTGATCAATGATGGTAATATGGACCGGAGTCTCATGATGTTCACTAGTGATGTCTCTCTCCCAAAAGACGATAAAACAGCTATGTGAGGTAAACAAATACAGTTGGGCAATTGACAGGACCACGAACGCAAACCAATGCTGACTACATTGCAAGAAAGGTTGAGGTTCAAAGCATGGGCGGTACGCCAAAGTAAGTAGACCAAAATCCATCAATATCTACTACTAATCATCCACCTTGAGATATCTATCCAGAACATCTCGCTGGTATTAAGTTGCGAGTCCCACCCATAGTGTAAACTCAATGCAACAGACAACTGCATTAAAAGAACTTTGCGTAAAGTAAACAATCCTTGCACCCGCGGGCACAAGCACCGTTGTTTTCCCCCTTGTGGCAACATCACATCCCCTAGACTCATGTTTCTGTCACTCAAGCTAGTCATCGAGGGGCATGAACCCACAATCAAGCATAACGTTCCCTCTTGGAGTCACTACCTATTACTCGGCCAAAGCAATAAATAACAACGGAGAACATGCAAGAATTACTTATGAACAAAAATATAAAAGAGGTAGATCAAATATATTACTCAAGATCAATCTGAATATAATCTCATAATCCATCGGATCCCAGCAAACTCAACATAGCAACAGCATAAGGATTACATAGGTGCCTCGATCATGTAGGGCAGCTCACGAGGACTAATTAGTGAAGCACAAGAACGGGAGGAGAACATCACATAACTACTGGTCATGGACTCATGGTCCAAGGGAGACTACTCACGAGTCATCCGGGAGGCGTCCATGGTGGTGGAGAAGCTCCCGGTGGTGATCCTCCCCTCCGGCAGGGTGCCGGGAAGAGTTCTCCTGGTGCTCCCGATCTTGGAAGCGGCGGCGGCGGCGGAACAGAGATGGGATCGCGAAAAGAGTTCCTGTTCTGAGGGTTTCGGAGGACCCTTTAAATATATGCCAAAGTAGGGCATCGGGGGAGCTTCGGGGGGCCCAGGCGCCCCCCCGGCGCGGCCCGGGGGGCGGGGGGGCGCGCCGCCAGGGCGCCTGGAGCCCTGGTGCCCCCCCAGGCTGCCCTTCGGACGCAGTGTTGTTTCCGGAACGCTGATTTTTTATATAATTTTTCTGGATTTTTCTGGGCAGTTCTCGAAACGTGAAAACCTGAAATACAAAAACAGCCGAAAACAGAAACTGGCACTGGGGTGCACTGGATTAGTAAATTAGTCCAAATATGATCAAAAGTGTATGGAAGTGTATGAATATCATAGCAATATCACCCAAAAGTGGTATGGAGCAAGCAGAAATTATAGATACGTTTTGGACGTATCAACATCCCCAAGCTTAATTCCTGCTCGTCCTCGAGTAGGTAAATGATAACAAGAATAATTTCTGTGGTGACATGCTATTAACCATATAGGATTTTTCATAGTCATATGACAAAAGCTTACTGAGACAATGATTCTAAAGTAATTAAGTTGCCTCATGAGAAAATCACAAATGACTGAAAGTTTTACAATATGAAACTGAAACATCAAAAAGATTTGCAATGAACATGATGTGCAAATATGATAAAGTGATATCTAGCTTGCCCCCTTTAGTGATGCAAAACATAAATGCAGGGGCACCTTCAAGGTTTAAGTGATGACTAGATACAATCATTTCAGAATAAACGATATCACAATCATGCAAAAGACAATACTACTTTGGGACAATGCACATTACACTCAGAATGACAATCATGCTCTCAGTAGTTGGTGCTTCAACATAAAAGTAAAAGAAAGGTTAAGTGCTAGAGCTTTTTATTTTGAAAACATGGAAGCAATTGTGTCAACGGTAGTAGTACTTCATATGTGTTATGCATAAGACATCCTATAAGTTGCAAGCCTCGTGCATCGTATACCAATAGTGCTCGCTCCTTGTCCTAATTAGCTCGGATCTCCATGGGTTATCATATGTTTCAACCAAGTGTCACAAAGGGGTACCTCTATGCCACCTGTACAAAGGTCCAAGGAGATAAATCGCATTTGATTTCTCGTTTTTGATAGATCTCAACTTGAGGACATCCATACCGGGACAACATAGAAAATAGATAATGGACTCCTCTTCAATGCATAAGCATATTCTCATATGGGATTGAGGATTAAGGTCCAAGCTAAAACTTCCACCATGATGCATGGCTTTGGTTGGCGGCCCAATGTTCTTCTCTAACAATATGCATATTAATACAACCCACGACAAATCACCCTTACTTCAGACAAGACGAACATGCATAGCAACTCACATGATATTCAACAAAAGTGTGACAGTTGATGGCGTCCCCAGAAACATGGTTACCGCTCAGCAAGCAACTTATAAGAAATAAGATACATAAGCAACATATTCTTTACCACAATAGTTTTAGGCTACTTTCCCATGAGCTATGTATTGCATGGTTAGTTTGCTTAGTACAGGTGGAGGTTAGAAAAAAGACTGGGAGCGACCAACTAAGAGAGCAATGACGGTCATAATCATGCAGAGCGACAAAGCAATATTGAATCAGGCATGGTAGTTATATCGCTACTTAGAAATAAAAGATCATCAAGGCTTGACAGACTTTCTTTACAGTCTTGAATATGCATGAGCATACGCCAAGTCAATCAAAATAAATTCTCGAAGGAAGATATTACTAAACCATACCACATCATAGGCAAACAAATCATGTTGGTACTCCAATAACACATTGGGAACCCCCCAGCTATTTGAGATTAACCATAAGAAAACCTGAACTACTAAGCACCATCATGCAAGTAGCATCTTTATCATAGACACATTAACCAGTGCAACGGAAGCAAACTCTCTTAATAAGGTGAGCATGGTAATTAAAGAGAGTTCAAGCAACCAACTAAACAAAAGCTCTTTGAAAAGATAGGCATGAATACTAAGAGCAGAGCATGATAGTAGCTATTAAAAGACAAAGAACACACACATCATAGATAGACATAAAAATTCTATGTTATGTTCTAGGTAGAAGTGGAGCGTGTTTATCTCCCACATAAAGGAATGCTGAGTTCCGACTCGTTATGAAAAACTAAAAAGAAAACTAAAAGCAAGACGCTCCAAGCATAGCACATAACACATGAAGTGATAAAAATATAGCGGAACAAAAGACGAACTGATAATGTTGATGGAGAAGGGGATGCACGGGGGCATCCCCAAGCTTAGACGCTTGAGTCTCCTTGAATATTTCTTGGGGGTGCACGGGGGCATCCCCAAGCTTGAGCGCTTGACACTCCTGAATCTTTTTATCATCTTCCCTCGCACACTTGAAAACTCCCTTCATACATAACTCATCATAATCTGATTAGCGAGGTTAGTACCCTTAATAAAATAATTATACCTTGCTGGAAATAAAGATATTCTTGAAGTTATACTGTTTCTCAAGATTGCCAAAAGGTTTTTGCAAAGAAAAAGCAAGTTCTTGATTTGCAAAGTGAAGGTAAGGCAAAACAGGACAGAATCTGTGAAAAACAGAACAGCAGGCAGTAATTGATCTGTTCGGGATACTTCTGCAACTCAAATCAAAAAACTCAGAACAGACGCATGAAAGACAATTATATAGAGAACGCTGTCGAAAAAATTCAGACCAAAAAGATGATCTGGTGATTTTATACGAATTTTTCTATCCAAGAACAGAATCTGTTTCCTGGACAGCACCTCACAACTTTTGAATTTTCTAGCAATCAGAGGCTATACTTGGCACAAATATGAAAAGCAAATATACAATGATGATGCTACAGCAGTAAACAACATCAAGACACAACAAAAGCAGAAAATTTATTCATGTGGGCTGCCTCCCAAAAGCGCTTTCTTTTATGCCTTTAAGCTAGGCATAATGCATATAGGAATCAATAACCATCATAATAATCGGAGTTATAAATTGATTCAAATGGTTCCTCAACAAGTTCATTCTTGTTCCTTCTAGGAAAGGGGTACACACCTTTTGCCTTCCCGCGTAAGAGGATTTGTCCCTTACCTATATCGATGAAGCCTTTAACTGCTCGGAGGAAGTCCCTTCCAAGCACTATATTTCCTTGTTTGGCTCCATGATGAGGAAATCAATCATTGCAATCCCTTTAAGGAATTTAACTGGTACATCTTTTATTCTTCCCTGGATTTCAGAAATATCTCCATTAGTGTGTTCATGATGAGATGATAATCTATCCATGTTAAATTTTAAAGAATCATGAACAATTTTTGGCATAGTAGAAACCATAGATCCAATATCACAATAAGCAAGGAAGTCTTGATTAGAGATGCTAATCCTAACAAGAGGCTCCCAGTCATTATCTATTTCCAAAATATCTCTCTTATTGGGTTTGGATTTCTCTACCTTCATTAAGTCTAGAGCATCCATTCTCTTTTCAATAGTAGCAAGTCTATCTATGACAGTATCAAAATTATGATCATAAACAAAGTAACTAGATAGACCATGTATAATTTCAAGAGCTCTAGCTTCATCACATTCTAGGAAATCTCCCTCAGCTATAATGTCAAGGGAGTGTTTACACCATTTAAAAAGACCATGGTAAAAATTTCTAAGCACAATTTTTATAGGTATCCAAGGCATAATTCTTCTATGTGCATCAGAAATTCTGTCCCATGCCTTCTTCATATTTTCTCCATCCCTTTGATGGAAATCTAGAACTTCTGATTCCCTCAAAGCACCAAATCCTAACATGTTTAACTAAACAGATAGGACTACTAACAGGAAGGTAAATATTTTTTTTGTGATTTTCGATAAAAAGGTACTAAAGCAAAAAACAAAAGGTAAACTAACAAGACTAAAAAGCAAAGGTAAAAGATAGCATGCAACTCCCCTATCCTGAAGAGTGGAGTCCCCGGCAACGGCGCCAGAAAATACTCCTTGATGGGCCTCGAACCCCTCGTTGGTTACCCCAAGTGGAAGGTGTAAGATGCAGTATTGTAGAAGTGTTTTCCCTTAGCAAAGATGCCAAGGATCGAATCCCCAGAGACTCCTAGGTTCAAAAAGTAGGTGTCAATTGCTACGGCGCCAGATTAGTAGCAATCAACGTGGACCTGCACACATATACAAATAACTTTGCTCCCAACGAGTACAGAGAGGTTGTCAATCCCTCCGGCCTTGTAGTTCACAAAGGATTAAAAGCAATGATAGTAGTGATAGATAGTGTTTTGCAATAGTAAATAATAACGGAAAGTAAATAGTGGATGTGATCAATGATGGTAATATGGACCGGAGTCTCATGATGTTCACTAGTGATGTCTCTCTCCCAAAAGACGATAAAACAGCTATGTGAGGTAAACAAATTACAGCTGGGCAATTGACAGGACCACGAACGCAAACCAATGCTGACTACATTGCAAGAAAGGTTGAGGTTCAAAGCATGGGCGGTACGCCAAAGTAAGTAGACCGAAATCCATCAATATCTACTACTAATCATCCACCTTGAGATATCTATCCAGAACATCTCGCTGGTATTAAGTTGTGAGTCCCACCCATAGTGTAAACTCAATGCAACAGACAACTGCATTAAAAGAACTTTGCGTAAAGTAAACAATCCTTGCACCCGCGGGCACAAGCACCGTTGTTTTCCCCCTTGTGGCAACAGCACATCCCCTAGACTCATGTTTCTGTCACTCAAGCTAGTCATCGAGGGGCATGAACCCACAATCAAGCATAACATTCCCTCTTGGAGTCACTACCTATTACTCGGCCAAAGCAATAAATAACAACGGAGAACATGCAAGAATTACTTATGAACAAAAATATAAAAGAGGTAGATCAAATATATTACTCAAGATCAATCTGAACATAATCTCATAATCCATCGGATCCCAGCAAACTCAACATAGCAACAGCATAAGGATTACATAGGTGCCTCGATCATGTAGGGCAGCTCACGAGGACTAATTAGTGAAGCACAAGAACGGGAGGAGAACATCACATAGCTACTGGTCATGGACTCATGGTCCAAGGGAGACTACTCACGAGTCATCTGGGAGGCGTCCATGGTGGTGGAGAAGCTCCCGGTGGTGATCCTCCCCTCCGGCAGGGTGCCGGGAAGAGTTCTCCTGGTGCTCCCGATCTTGGAAGCGGCGGCGGCGGCGGAACAGAGATGGGAT
>LR738709.1:193773279-193801808 GCA_902687465.1 Secale cereale
GGGGGGGGGGCGCCGCCAGGGCGCCTGGAGCCCTGGTGGTCCCCCTAGGCTGCCCTTCGGACGCAGAGTTGTTTCCGGAACGCTGATTTTTTATATAATTTTTCTGGATTTTTTTGGGCAGTTCTCGAAACGTGAAAACCTGAAATACAAAAACAGACGAAAACAGAAACTGGCACTGGGGTGCACTGGATTAGTAAGTTAGTCCAAATATGATCAAAAGTGTATGGAAGTGTATGAATATCATAGCAATATCACCCAAAAGTGGCATGGAGCAAGCAGAAATTATAGATACGTTTTTGACGTATCAAGCTTGAATCAACCAACGCTCCTCCTCGGGTAGAGTGGCATTGTAGGTTCCAGTGAAACTTGGTAATCCAATGTGTAGATATCTGGTGACTTCCTTCAGGTGTCGTCCAAATGGCGTGTCGTCATCCGGTTGCATGAACTTGTGCTTTGCTTCCACCATCCTAGAGAATAGAAAAGATGAGGAGTCAGAAGAGAGAAGAGTGGATAGTGTTCTAGGGCTTGTCTTAGTGGTCGTGTCCTATAGTCAACGTGTGCTCTGATACCATCTTGTAGCGACCAGACCTCAAACAGTCTGATCTCCATGCATCAGTGTCATCCCTGGATCAATAATGCTGACACGCATGGTACTCGAAGGATTTATAACAGAGTAGCAATCACACACTTATTACATCGATAGTCCAACGATGAATTTATTACAAATAATATGGCTGAAGGCCATCTAACACGATAACAGCGGAAGGCTTGGAAGATAAGCGAGTCCATCAACTCCAGCGGCATCACTGAGTATAGAACCACGACCTAAAAAGGGGCATCTTACTCGTCGTCTGAAAAGTCTGCAACATAAAACGTTGCAGCCCGAAAACGGGTCAGCACATGGAATATGCTGACAAGGTAACACAAGAGATGCAATGAAAGTAAAGCTATACTATATGCAATATGGCTGGTTGAAAGCTCTATGGTTAAGTTTTTGCGTAAAGCCAATTTTTCCCTACTTCAAAGGAATGTATTTTAATTAACTATCATGGTAGTTGAAACATCGTTGAGAAGATAGACATCCTCTCAACCCCAATTAAAAGTAATCATTAAACCCAACAAAATTAAATTAGAGTAACATGTTGAGATGCACATGATAATCCAAGTACCAGATACTCAAGATGTCCATAACCGGGGACACGACTAATCATGATCAGTTTGTACACTCTGCAGAGGTTTGTGCACTTTCCCCACAAGACTCGATCGCCTCCGTTTGGTTTCTCGCACTACATGGTGTTTGAGAAACGAATGACCGAGACACAGTCTTTCCGAAGAGGTCCCCTTAACCAGATAGATAGGCCGGTACACCTATAAAACCCAACTACATCTGCTAGCCCATCATGGAAAGGTTTCCCACAACTTACTCAACTATGCCAGAGCCCATATTGGCATGTGGCTGCACACGGAAGTTTCTAGCATGAAAAATCTCATGATCCCTTTGAGCCTGGGTGGCGGTCCAAAAGAAAAACAGGCAAACCTGGGATACCCAGATGCCTCAATCCACCCAGATGTGTATTAAAGTTGCCACCTTAAGTTGAACCATTAATTAATAGCTCACATATGTCATGAATTTCACTCAAACCCAAACCACGTCTACGAGCATAGCATGTCCTAACAGCAAACGTAGAAGTAACTCCCAAGGGTTTGAATGTAATGTAGGTAATAGGTTCTACCTCAATCTACTTCCCAATCCCACAAGTTAATTGATCCTACTCATGCAATGTGTGAGGGTTTGACTAATGCAATGAAAACTGGGTAATTGGAAAGCATGATCAAAGTGTTACTTGCCTTGCTGATGATCCGCAAAACCTAGAGACTCAAAGTAGCAAACGGCGCACTCCGGGTACTCTATCGCAATCAAACAAACAAGCATACAATAAGTACTTAACTAATGCACGGGTAAAACTCAAATAAGAGATCTAACCAGAAAGTTCAACTTAAGAACTCCGGTTTGCAAAAAAAAATCAACTCGAAAGAAGCAACGAAACTCAAACTGCAAAAGAAACAAGCTCCAAATTACTAGTTGGCCTAAAGTCAAATTTTACAGTAGCCAAAACTTTGTTCAAGCTGTTCTAACGTAAAGAGGGCTTCGAGACAAAGATCTGGGATTTTGAATCATCTGATTCCGACTCTCGAGCGAAAAGAAAAACAAAAAACAAGATTAGGGCAGAAATCGCGATCGGAAAAATCGCGGTTAAATACTCGAAAAAGAAAAACGACGAACAGGCTAACGAACGAACTATCGCTGTCTGCGGTTAACTAACGAAAACCGTTCGTTAAAACGAACATACGGACGAACGTCCGCTATTTAACTAAACCGTCGGAAAATAAAAAAAGAACCGATCTATTAAAAAACAGATCTAGGTTTTCAAAAAGAAACCGCTCGGTTAAAACAAAAAAAACTAGCTCTCCCTCTCCACTCCGGCGGGCGGCGGGGCGGTGGTGCTCCGGCGGGCGGCGGGGCGGCGGCACGCGGGCGGCGGGCGGCGCGGTGGGTGGCGGCGGGACAGCAGCGGGCGGCGGCGGCGCGACCGGTGGCGAAACGGGCCGGCCTGGGCGGCTTATAAAGCCCAGAGTCCTGGTCCTTTACTAATCCTAGTCGGTTTTCTTTTTTTTAATTAGAGTCCCGGCGTAGTAAAACTAACGAAAGAAATACCAAACGGACTCCAAAATTGCCGAAATAAATTTTCACCGTCCTCTAATAATATTTAGGACAAAGTGAACATTTTTCCCGGACCTAAATGCAATTTTGAAAAACGCGTATTTTTCCTATGCAAATAAATCCGAAAATAAATCCAGAAAAATACCAAAAGTGATTTTAATATTTTTCCTCCAATATTTCTGTTATTTTGGAGAAGTCATATTATCTCTGCTCATTTATTTTATTTAGAAATACTTTTAGGAGGGAAAAATAATTAGAATCACACTGTCCTCGTATCGGTATTCGAGCGAACTCAAATACGAAAACGGTAAAATTCCCAACTCTCTCCGTAGGTCCTTGAGTTGCTTAGAATTTCGAGGAACGCCACGAACAAAAATGCAAAACAATGAAATGCAATTATGATCTATGTATAATATTCTAAATTGAAAATTTGGGATGTTACAAGGAGCCAGATGCCACTACCGACTACTACTAACCTGACGGTGCCTACTACCACGTGGAGACCACCGACGACCAGGAGTAGTTAGGAGGCTCCCAAGCAGGAGGCCTTGCCTGGGTTTGCTAGCCTTCTTAAGGCGGACTTGTTTACTTACGTCTGTACTCAAATATTATTGTTTCCACTAACTCGTTTGTATTCGAGCTTATGTATTCAAGCCCTTGAGGCCCCTGGCTTGTATTATAAAGCTTGTATGACTTTAGTTTGTGTCTAGAGTTGTGTTGTGATATCTTACTGTGAGTCTCTGATCTTGATCGTGCACATTTGCGTATATGATTAGTTCACGATTAAGTCGGGGCGTCACAATTGTCGCCGATGAACGGAGGGAAATTCATGGACGTTGGTGGTTGGCCTATGGCCGTGAGCATGGAGGAAGAGACGGGTAGGTCGCGCGTACCCGTGACTAGGAGTGCCGCGAGTGACAACAAGGTCACCGACGGGGTTCCCCCGGTAAGATGTTCATCGTTGTGGCCTGTCTGCCCATGGAATGCCTCACGCACGGTGTTGGCTTAGTGCGGTGGCCGTGTCGTTCCACTCGATGAGGATGGGATCTCGCCCTTGATCGCTTGGAGCGTCACGACCGATGTCTCCAGCTTGGCGAAGCACGCTTCCAGATCCAGCTTCCAATGTTGTAGATCATCGATCCGCCGGGTCTGGGTGAGGATTTCTATCACTTGGGCATTTAGACGCTGCAAGATGCTGGCGTTGTTGTCCTTCGACTCCTGCTGGAGCTTGTCCATGTAGTCTTTGAGAGCCGGATCCATGGTCTCGTGGAGGACCTGGCGAGCTTGGGTGCAACAGCATGTATCCAGAATGAGATCGGTGCAGGGGATGGGCGGTGTTTGGTCTCTAATGCCACGATGGTAAGAGTCACTTCGATCCAATTTCACTCACAGATACACATAGTTCATAAAACCCTTGAATTCCGAGGTAGAAATTACTTGCAAAAGAAGAAAGAAAGAAGAAGAAACATAAAGTTGTCGTTCCATCCGTGATCCATTGGATGCAGTCCTCCTTGCATTTCTTCTCCTTAAGTAGTAGCCATGGTTGGTGGTGTGCGCATCCTGGTGTCGTTGATCCAGCCAGCCCCGATGTATCTTCTGTTGGGTTGAGCCAGTGATGTAGGGTGAAACCCTAGGTGATGATATTTTCACTATTTGAGGGGGGAAAAGGATGAACACAAGAGAAATTCACTCAAACAAGATCCCAATCACACATCCACTAGAACACCAAAGTAGAGACCCACAAGAATACAAGAATAATCCAAGGAAACAAGCACAAATTGGGAAAGGGTCTTCTCATAACCTAAGGAGATGAGGTCTTGGTGATTCACTTGGGGAATCCTTCTCCGTTGAGAGGTCTTGATATCCACAAGGGGATCTTCTCCTAGAGGTCTTGATCTCCTAGAGTGATACAAGGAGCAAAGCTCTCTCAAATGTCATATAATAATTTGCCAACCCCAACATATGTCTTAGACCCAATATATATAGGTAGAGGGAGGTAGGGGGCTCATGGGCACGGGGTCGTCTGGGAGGTGCTGCCTTCGTCTTGTTGCACTCCTTCTTCTCTATGGCCTTGTGGACCTTCTCCTCCTCATTTGGGGTGTCCCTTAGCTGCTAGGTGGCGTTCTTCTTCTTAACTAATGACACATGACATGTTTCGGCGAGGTAGCATCCAAGTTCCATTCATATCCATATTGAGCTCGTATAGGGGTGCGTTCATTATTGTCTCAGTGGCCTTTGCGCGAGCCCTTGTCCTAGGTCCGTATGTAGCTTGAGGAGACGTAGTAGAGTCCATGGGGATGGTCGAGGGATGCTTCGCATAAGCCAGTCTAGCTGGCCCGGTGATGATGCACGCCTTCTCTGGAACGACTGCCATGGCAGCGATTTATCCTTGCCGTCTGCTGACTTGGTTGTCACCTTCGTTGGGTCTCTCGCAGTCAACGCATGGGCACATACATTTTTTAGGGATCCCAAATTTTATTAAAATTGAAGAATGTTCAGCGGGATACAAAGAGGGTCATGGGGGATATAAGCCACACATGGCGACCCTGAGGAAGTGATACAACAAATTTTGCAAGATTGTGCGCCTCCTGATTCGAAGCTCGACCTTCGAACATAAATCAAACCTAGCAAAACAGACTCCTCTCCTTTTTATCTCTTTCACAATAGCTATATGGGGCCTCCCAACCCCTTTTTGATGTCGTCCACAATTGGTTTACCGTCATAGGCAATTACCAATCGATACAAAGATAGATGAGCCGCAAGTGCCAAGCCTCGTGACATGTTATGGCCTCCAGAACACCATTGGATTGTTAACACCAGAACAAGAGTTTTTTTCTAGGGTACTAGAACAAGAGTTGGTTCTTATTCAGCGCCTTAAGCGCTCGTTACAAGCATTCCTGCTAACGGGCGCATACCCCCCTTGTTATGTTCGGTCGGCTTAATTTTTTCCCTTTTCCCTTTTTCCAAACTCCAAAAAGTGTGCGAGAGCTGGCTTTTGAACCCATGATCGTCGAGTTTAGAGCATGGCACGACAACCACTCGACCACTTCATTCAGTTTGATTACATACATGTTTCCTATCTTATCTTCTTCTCCTTCTTTTCCTTTTCTTTCCTTTTTTTCTTTCTTTTCCAAATTCGTGAAACTTGTTTCCTTCATGATATTTTTTTCTGCAAATCGATGAACTTTTTTCTTGGATTCGATGAACTTTTTGACAAATTCGATGAATGTTTTTTCAATTTTGGCAAACATTTTTTCAAATTCGTTGAACCATTTTCTAATTCGATAAACAGTTTGTAAAATTAGAAGACACCTTTTCAAATTCGATGAACCTTTTTTTTCAAATTTGATGAACTTTTTTTTAAATCGAGGAACTTTTTTCAAAATCTATGATTTTTTTTTCAAATTGGATGAACTTATTTTCAAATTTGATCAACTTTTTTCTAAATCGATGAACTTTTTATCAAATTCAATGAACTTATTTTCATGTCCGCTGAACCTTTTTCAAATCCAATGAACTTTTTTCTAAGAACAAGAGTACATAATGTAGCAAACCGTTTTTCCTAAGAAACACAATCTATACTGTAAAAGTTTTTAGAATGAAGAAAAAAATGGTCAAGCGGGAGCCAGCGATCGAGCAAGCAGCGGCAGCTAGCGTGTCCTACTGGGCCAGGCCCATGCTATTGACACAATGGACGCTGGAATCGCCAGCGGGTGCTGAAAGCGCCAAGCAGGATGGAATATCCTATTTGACGCTTTTTGCGTCGATCTGTCGGCACTTCGCACAAGCAAGCGACCGAGTAGCGACGAAAAAATAAACTAGCCAGCCGGTTTTCGGAACCTTCTAGAAGGTTCCCTGGACCAGTTTTTGTTTCTTTTACTGGTTTTTCTGTTTTCTTTTGTTTTTTGTTTCTATTTCTATTTCTTTTTTGTTTCTTTTTCATTTCAAGGTCATTTTATCTTTATTTAAACTAAGTTGGTATTCGGAAATTGTTGATAAATTTAGAAAAATGTTCTTGCCGTTAAAAAATGTTCGTAATTTCAAAAATGGCCGTCTTTAAAAAATGTTTGCAATTTTAAAAAATGTTCTTGTTTTTTATAATATGTTGCAAATACTTTTGCTCAAATTTTCACCACTTCTAAAAGAATGTTCGTGATTTTTTCATACTTTCAGAAAATGTTTTTGTTGAAATTTTATAAAAATGTTCTTCATTTATATTTTGTCCACATTTAAAAAAAATGTTCAATCTTAAAAAAATCTACATGAATTTTAAAAAATATCATTTTCGAAATCTGTTCACATTTTTAAAAAAAATCTCATTTATAAAATTAGTTCACAATTTGAAAACATGTTTTCGTTTTCAAAACTTCCACAGGTCTAGAAATTTGTCCAGGTTTCAAAAAATGTTCAGGATTTTCAAAATATATTCTTATTTTCAATTTTGTTTTCACAATTTTAGATCATTTTTCAAAAAAATCAAAAAATGTTTGCGATTTCAACATTTTCTTAGCAGTTTCAGCAAATATTCCAATGTTTAAATTTTTGTTTGAGTTTCCGAAAAAGCATACAATACAAATTTCTTCGTATTTAAAAAAAATCTTGTTTTAATTTTTTGGTGCTGAATTTTGAAAAAGTTCTTGTTTTTAATTTAGAGAAAAAACTAAAAATTGTTCACAATCTCAAAAAGTGTTTGTGTTTTTTGTAATTTGTTTGTTTTTCAGAAGCATTTTTGAAAATTGTTCGCATATTTGGGATCGGTTTGGGGTTTGCAAATTTTGTTCGTGTTTCATTTTTAAATCAGTATTACAAAACTTCTTCACTTTTCCAAAAAATGGAATACAAAAAAAATGCGGCATTTTACAACTGCTCGCAAATTTTAGCAAATGTTTTCCAAATCTCAACGCTGCTGTCAATTATAGATTTCTGCACCTTTATGATTGGTCAGTTGTGGGTTGTGTAGTGTCTAATGGCTTGCGGTTGGAGTGTGCGGTCGTGGGATCGATTCTTGCTACTCGCTGTTGATTTGTAAATTTTTTTTGTCGCGGGCGAAAGGAAACGAAACAAGGAGCGGGTTGGTGTGCCGAGCCAGTAGTGCATCAAGGATGTGCGTCGAGCTGCTGTATGACGCAAAATGTGTCAGATAGGACGTCCCAGGAGGAAGGTTTTTTTGTTTTGTTTTGAGCATCCCCGGGAAGGAAGGTGAAGACCCAAAGTCGAATTTAGGCCAGTGCGTCAGGCCTTCTCTACAGAGCATGGCCCAGCCCACAAACATTTTTGGATCACATCTATAAAACCGTAACCCACTACTCGCGGCCGCCTCCAAACCCTACCTCCGTGGCCGCCTCCAAACCCTACCTCCGTGGCCGCCACCCCTCGACCTCAGGCGAAGAAAGTGCAAAGCACCATGTACACGGCGAGGAAGAAGATCCAGAAGGACAAGGGCCTCGAGCCCTCCGAGTTCGAGGACACCGTCGCGCAGGTAGCCAGGAACCCCTCTCGTCTAACGTCACTGCCGTTGCGCGTTGTCTCTGCGCTGCGTGTTTCACCACTGCGGTTTCGTGTTTGTAGGCTTTCTTCGACCTGGAGAATGGCAACCAGGAGCTCAAGAGCGACGTTAAAGACCTCTACATCAACGCCGCCTTGTAAGTCATCAGCCAGTCTTAACCCTGTTTTTCGTTTCAGCTGAGTAGTCCAAGTGGTACTGAGGTCTGATGGTTTCTGGCTTGTGCTGTCTCTTGTTGCAGCCAGATGGATGTTGCAGGGAACAGGAAGGCCGTGGTCATCCACGTGCCGTATAGGCTCCGCAAGAACTTCAGGAAGATCCACGTCAGGCTCGTCCGGGAGCTCGAGAAGAAGTTCAGCGGCAAGGTTAGTGAATATCCATTAACCTTGTTAGAATCCTTTCATTTCAAGAATGGTGTGATCTAATTACATATGATTAAGTTGGAGCAAGTTTGCTAGTCAGAAGGATTGCTTATGTGTTATAGATTTCGTAGAGAATACGGTATTCCCATTATAGCTATAACCGTTTACCTGTACCAGAGATCATGCCTGGATGTTCCGCTTGAATCCTGTCCTGTTTTGTACTACACTCTGCTTCTAGAAATACAATGCGATACCTATGTGTGCAATGTTCACCAATATGCTACCTAGTCTACACTATGATGCTATACTCTATGGACATGTGTTTTCCATTTGGAAGAGTTGTATTTACTCAAAGACAGTAACAGTTATTTCTTATTTCCTTCTTTGTCAGGTGCGATTGGCATCTTTTATTCACTGTTATTGGTTTAAATTTGATAAATAAACATGTTAGCTGTACGCCGACAGATATTTTTTTTAGTAGTTGTCTCTTTCGCCTACCAAACATGCCAAAATCCCCCAATTATGCTGAATCAAATGTTAGCCAATGTCCCGTTTCTTCCGTGCTTGCTAAAAAATGTGTAGTTGATTATGACTCAATCCAGGACGTTGTTATTGTTGCTACAAGGCGGATTGTGAGGCCACCCAAGAAGGGTTCTGCTGTTGTTCGCCCTCGTACCAGAACTTTGACTGCTGTTCATGATGGCCTTTTGGAGGATGTTGTGTACCCAGCTGAGATTGTGGGGAAACGTGTCAGATATCGTCTAGATGGCTCGAAGATCATTAAGGTAAGATTTGACCACTGCACTGATATAGCTAATTATTGTCTAGACAATTTTTTATTAGCTTGCCTGGGCACTGTACTTGTAAATACGCTACCAAACCTTTAGATCTCTATTTCACCCTTGTAATTTCTTTTGAATTGATCAACATTGACACTTTTGATCCAAACAATTTTTTGTTGGTGCCCTGTTTATTTTACTGGTGTTGTTGCAGATCTTCTTGGACCCAATGGAACGCAACAACACAGAGTACAAGTTGGATACCTTCACTGCAGTGTACCGCAGGCTTTGTGGCAAAGATGTGGTGTATGAGTATCCGGTTGCCGAAACTGCTTGAAGATCCATCTTGATTTGCATATTGGCCCTCTTGTTCATGTATTGAATTTGCGACAGCTTGCTTGATCTCGTTGTTACTTGGATCATGTATTTGAAAAATCAAAATTTAGCTGTGATGCCAAACCTAAATATTTGCTAGTCTGAGATGGTAATGAGTGAAAAATGTTGAATTTTGGGCTTTAAATTAAGATGCACATATTCTATTATGTGACAGTGAACACGAGTCTCCTTGAAAATTCAGGCCCCTAAATTTGCAGGTGCTGAAGCCTTGGAATGTTCCAACCTCAAACCTGGAAAGCTTGTAGGAGAATGGAAAGTTTCGCTTATGTGTGCAATGTTCACCAATATGAAAGAAGTAACATTTTGTACCCAAAACAAAGGTGCTACCAAGCTGCGCTGCATCCCTTTTCCAAATTAAAACAAAGGTGCTACCAAGCTGCGCTGCATCCCTTTTCCAAATTAAGTTGTTGTACAATGTCTTATTTTCCACATCGTAATTTTCTTCCTTTTATTTTCTTCTTTCTTTCTTTACCTATATATAGAACCCTCGTGTCATTTCTTCTTTTTGTCTCATATAAATACACTATCTATGTGTTACAATTAATTATGTGGATAATCTCCACGTTGTAATTAGGAGGTAGTTAGCCTTATGCTAACCGACGCATCTTTCTCTCCCTTCTCTTCCAAACGTTGCGTCCGGTGGATGCGTCCCCTCAGGGGATATATAATGTAAATCATCATCAATGAAGAGGCGAGTTGATTCATTTTCTCTCAATATGTTATGAGCACGCTCCTGGTGGAGCGATTCCATCGGCGAGACGGCTCCTGGCAGAGCGATTCCGTCGGCGCGATGGCTCCTAGCTACAGCATCGCTCGCCTGCGAGTTCGACTGCTACAACCGTTGGTTCGGCATGGTGGCGCGGCGGTCCTCAATCCGGCGAAAGCGCTTCCAATCGGCAGCCTCGCGCCGTGCACGGCCATGAGAGAATGAAGAACAGGGTTGCAGGGGCATGCGCCATGTATGTGCATCCATCGAACCTTAAAACTAGAGAACATGAATCAAGAAAAGGTAAGATGTCTCACTTCATTACCATCTCGTTGGACTGGTGGTGTCGCTCGTTACCACCTTGCCATCAAGGACATGAACAACGACATCATCAGATTCGTCTGACCTCGGCCCCGCGCTGGACTGGGACACCGGAACCACCGGTTTCGCCTCCCGCGACGGAAACGAGGCGGCTCGGCCTCCGTGCAAGGTAGCCAGCGGCCGCTTAACGCACGACCGCGGCGATGCCCAGCGTGCACGCCCATGGCGCCACGCCCTTCCAAGTGAGGTACAGGGCTCCCAGCGAGGAGCATGCAGAAGCCTTCGGCCCGGCGGTGCTCCTCTCGGCGTGTCGTGGCCATCGGTTGTGTTTGGCTACACGCCCTCCCACTGCGCAAGTCGCCCACGGAGAGCCACCACGGCGCACAAGCTCTCCCGGCGACGCGCCTGCGCCCTCCAACGCGAGGCGCGACGCTCCCTCCATCCAATCGGCCGCGTGGCATGGTCGCACAGCTAAGGCGGCGGCCTGACGAGGCCATGGAGACGAGCGGAGCAGCCCTTGGGATCTCTCCCGATTGGCAACCGCTCAGAGGAAGAAGATAAGCCTTATCTCTTCGTCTCTTTGCACTAAGGTCCCTGCAGTTGCTAGAATTAGCAAAACAGGCTAATTCAGTGACCCAGGCCAATATTTGCACATCATCCTTCAGTTTCGGGGATTTCGCAATTTGGTCCTGTTCATAGTATACTATTTACTATTATTTCCTGTAGACCCTGTTAATTACTGCATTTTCTGTTGAGTGTAACATTCCAGAAAATATGTGGTTATTATATCTGACATGTTCAATGTGTTTGCTTTTTAGCAATCCTTATAACATGTTGTAGACATTGTTTTGCGATTGAGATTAAGTTTTCTTGCACAACAATATCGATTTGCGATTGAGAATTTTTTTTCTCTCGCAAAACAATCTCATTGTGGTTGAGATCAAATTTTCTCTCGCAAAATATTAATTCACTTCGCTGAATTATCTTGCAATTTGATACAAGATCTCATTTAATTTGAGATCTATACAATTCAAGTTTCTCGCTCGAGGATCAAGTTTGCAACATCATTACTATTCATTACAATAGTAGTGTATTTCTGTTGAGAACGATGTATTCCAGAATGTATGTATCTCCATGTTCGCTACATGTCGAGATTAATACGTCTATTTGCAATTGAGTTTCTCAATTTCTTGCAAATACATATGCAAAATTCAAGGTGTCATCCTTAGCATTTTGAGATTCACACTAATGATTTCGAGCCACCGTTCTTGTAATCTATTAATTTTGCAACATTAAGATGTATTTATATTGCGCAATCTATAATATGAATAAATTACCGATTTTTCACCGGAGATGATATGTTCTATGTATTTACCACATTGCAATTCTTCATGAACATGTCACAGCGGTCGAGATTGATTTCTTCCGCACAACAAACTTGTAAATTTTTGACAATAACATCTCCCTCATTATATTAGGAAAACATAAGGTAATGAGTTGGATCTACTGCCCATGTGCAGACAATCTCTATTACTGTGAGATCTGTATGATCTTCAGTGTGTTATATTCCCACAATTGAGGTTAAGCATTTTCAAGTTATACACTTGAGTCAAATTTTTGCAATCTGATTATAACTTAACCATGATAGTAAATTTATTATCTCTGGTTTGCCCCTATAAGTAATCGATGGCTAAGTAATTTGAGGCTCTTGCCCTCAATGGCCACAACTTACTTAAGAGGGTCATGGACATCAAGATCAGTCTTGCATCCCATGTGATAACGCGTGCAATCCAAGCTACGCCACCGGGAT
Source organism: Secale cereale (assembly GCA_902687465.1). Classification (NCBI taxonomy): domain Eukaryota; kingdom Viridiplantae; phylum Streptophyta; class Magnoliopsida; order Poales; family Poaceae; genus Secale; species Secale cereale. The sequence goes on from LR738709.1 coordinate 193,785,879, forward strand.
GCAATGAACCTCAAGGGTAATGGTTTGCAACTCATTTCAAACCCTCAACCTGACACCATCAAGCTGTCACGAGACCCTATGAGCATGGAGAGCATGGTGGTTGAATATGCATCAACCAACATGTTTGGAGACTATACATTTAGTTCCTTAGTCTCCTCAGTGATCTATTTATTTATGTCCATTTATGATGTTCTAATAAGAACATGATTATTGTTGTCATCATATATTGTACACCCTTTGTCCCAAAATATGTGTCTTGGCCTTAGTACAACTTTGTACTAAAGTTAGTACAAAGTTGAGACACTTATTTTGGGACGGAGGAGTATATCACAATATATTGTATCAACACTTTGGTACAAATATATTTGTATGTATTCTATATATCTGACAATGTTTTTCATATTGAAAATCTTCATGTCTATATATAGATTTCTACGGGGTCAATCTGATGAAAGATGATTTGTGCCATGTGGACATATGCACCACGAACTCTATACTCAGGGAAGTGGAATGTTTCCACTCTTGTTGAGAGAAAGGAGATATTTTAAAATCGCTAGACGCGATGAGTTATTTGCTTGCTCAACTTGAGTCATATTTACTGTCCCTGTGGGTACTCGAGTAACGTCATGATGCTTTATTGCTTCCGGGTTTAACTCGTACCCTACTAAACTATAGAGGTATCCGTCAAAATAGTTTCCATAGTGAAACTTATGATGACAACAAAGAGGAATATCTTCTCTTTACCATATGCAACGGATATGGCAAGCACATTCTCTTTGTATCATCATGGTTGTACTACACATACTACAAAACCCGTAGCACATGTTGCGTACGAGATAGTTTTCCAGAGTGTCTTTTGCATGACAAACTTGACATTCCAGCTTTGGTCATCATTGACATTGGGTTGAAACCGAAACTATCAGCAATTCCAATGGTTTATGATTATTATGATGCTAAATTCTAACAATATTTGGATTTTGTGTGCACTACATGTGACACGGGGAAGCTAATTTTAAGGCTCGCGCACCTTAAAGTCTACGCTGAACCACCCGGACTCCTTGAATGCGTCAAGTCGAGGTGAGTGGCTCTTCTCATCCATTGACTAGACTATTCAGGTGTTCCATGGTTCTAAAAGACACATCTATACGATGGTCTCAAGTGTGGTGTACCCACATGAAACCATTGGCTCATTATCCTGGCATCAATTTCAAGCAAATCAAATGGACAAGTTGCAGAATTCTCCTTGTGTGCCTTCACTTTGGCCCCTGGATTGAAGTTTAGCAATTTGTCGTAATGTCTAGACTCAAAATGGTTTGGTAGAATCCTATATCCAAAGAATTAAGCTCATTGTATGATCTTTACTTTGAATTGCAACTTACCAACTTTACGTTGGAGTCATGTAGTTTTACACGCTCATGATCAAACTGCATAATATTATTCCCCTCTGTCTTTGATACGTGGAAATCTACCAAGTATTTCCTATCTGCGGTAATTCGGTTGCATACCGATATCACCACCCGGCATACATCATTGGCCCCTCAACATATAGTTGGGATTTATGTGAGGAATAACTGTATTTCCGTCAATAGCTCAAGCCCCTCGCATGGGGAGTTATTCAAGGCCAGTATGCTCATTCAATGAGGAACATTTCCAGGCCTTAGGGGGGGATTTCAAGTACCATAAAAATGTCAGGAAATTAGTGGAATGTTCAACACATTTCTTCCTCAAATCCACGTACTCAAAGATCTGAACCATGCGTTCAGAATATTTGCAACACATTGCAAATAATCTGCCAGATTCATTTACTGACTATAAAGATGTCACAAAATCCTACAATCCTGAAAAATATGTCGGAAAGAGTGGAGGTACCAACTAAAACCACTCAACTCCTCATTCAAAGCAACAGGGGGAGAAGTACGACAATAGTACATCAGGATTCAGCTTCTCACAAGCAAGGATATCAATGCCTGTGAATCAGTAAATGCAAGTCAACTTCACATTGGCAGGCACCTAATGGGTAGTATACACCCAGTGGATGGGAAACCTCCACCAACCCAGGTCATAGTGCACACAATGACCGGGACATCGGAATACCCGACTCAATCGCATTGGGAAATCGCGAGAAGTCACTATGGGTAACGATATTTTCATCAACTATATATTGATGTATAGATTCTGGAGAATCATATAACCGGAAGTCTACAATTGTCGACATACATTTCTCAACTAGATTGCAAAACCTTACAAATGATTCAGATCCAAAGACCGGGGCCATGGCAAAGTGTGATCAACACTCGGACTGAACTCAAGCAGAGGGTATAATCTAGGTAGAAATGATCTTGCTCAATAATGAGAAGGTATTCATAAGCAATACCTACACCAGTTTTCTTCTGAAAACAGAATTGAGAACAACGAGGTGGTGAAACAAAGAGCAAGTATTGTAGCACAAGGGTTCACGCAGATACCCAACTATTCTCCAGAGGTGGAATCTCTTCCCGATAACTTATATCATTGGCAGTACAAAATCATCTATCTCTGAAGTTGATAGATGTAGTGATTACATATCCATGTCGATCACTAGATTCAGACATATATGATTGATTCACGATGGAGTCTCAATTCTGAATCGAAATACAAAATGCATCATGCATTGTGTAAAATCAGTAAGTCACCATACGGCTTATTATTGTCGGTACATATGGTACAACTGACGTAGTGAGATCCTTATACACAAGGATTACTCCTACAATGATGATTATCCATGTGTTGTGTGTCTGCAATGATGACACATGTAATCATCTAAGCGACGGACTTTAAAATGAAGGATTTGGGTAATCCAAAATACCGCTCATTACTACAACTTGAGCACCTTCATTCATACATTATGGTATACTATGTTGTTTATATCCAAAATATATTGTAGAAATTCATTGTGTACAAATCTTATCCACCCATAACTCTCATGGTAGTTCATTCTCTAGACGTAGAGAAAGATTTATTAGACCAAGAGATGATGGAAATGAGATATTGGGACTCAACGTTCCATAATGTCATTGGATCCACCAAACACAATTGGTTAGTACTCAAGAATATCTTTCGATATCTCCAAGGCATGAAACATCTTGTCCTAGTTTTTTAGTTTCGGAGAAATCTGAACACCAATATCATTGGATATATCGATCAGATCCCCACCATAAGATCGTAGACAAGTTTAGTGTTCCTAATAGGTGTGGTAGCCCTCTCATGAAGAGTCTTCGAAACAGACCTCGTGGCTACATCCACCAACATTATCACAACGATAATGTTTCTTGTGTTGCCCAGATGCAAACAGGTTACATAATAAGCAATATCGCTATATTGCGTATCTTGCAAGTCAAATCATGTGACTGATTTGTTCACCAAGTCTCTACCAACTTATACATTCCATAAATATGTTCATGGAGTTGGTATTTGACGGCTTCGGAATATGCAAGAATCAGGGGGGTATTTTCCTAATTTTTTCATGTTAAAAGCATCATATTATACTCTTTTTCCCTTCATGAGTTTACTTTATAGGTTCTCATAAAGGTTTTTAATGAGGTAATATCAACACAAGACCATATGTCATACTTTCTATTTTCCCCACTGGGGTTTTTAGGAAAGTATATACAACATATTTATTATCCTCGAAATTCTATGAATTTACTTCATATCGAGTTAACAGAGGCAATAATCATTATATGTTGGATCATTTTCTCCTTATTTTCTCACTGGGTTTGAAGGAGTTTTACCAACATATTCTACACTACTCCTCATATTTTTCCCACAGGGTTTTTGGAAGAATCTCTAATCAAGATGATGATTCTGCATGAACAAGTGTAGATTAGGGGGAGTGTTACAATTAATTATGTGGATAATCTCCACGTTGTAATTAGGAGGCAGCTAGCCTTATGCTAACCGACACATCTTTCTCTCCCTTCTCTTCCAAACGTCGCATCCGGTGGATGCGTCCCCTCAGGGGATATATAATGTAAATCATCATCAATGAAGAGGAGAGTTGATTCATTTTCTCTCAACACTATGGACACGTGTTTTCCATTTGGAAGAGTTGTATTTACTCAAAGCTAGTAACAGTTATTTCTTATTTCCTTCTTTGTCAGGTGCGATTGGCATCTTTTATTCACTGTTATTGGTTTAAAGTTGATAAATAAACATGTTAGCTGTACGCCGATAGATAAATTTCTTAGTAGTTGTCTCTTCCGCCTACCAAACATGCCAAAATCCCCAATTACGCTGAATCAAATGTTAGCCAATGTCCGGTTTCTTTCGTGCTTGCTGAAATGTGTAGTTGATTATGACTCAATCCAGGACGTTATTATTGTAACGCAAGGCGGATTGTGAGGCCACCCAAGAAGGGTTATGCTGTTGTTCGCCCTCGTACCAGAACTTTGACTGCTGTTCATGATGGTCCACCCCAACCTCCTAACCTAAATTACTAACCGGAGCGGAGGCAATGTGATTCACTTCCACACCACCGACCGTTGGAGTGGCAAGAAGAGGGGAGGCAAATCCACGGACTCGCTCGTGAAGCCCGGAGCGGAGAGTTTTCCCTAGCTTCTTGGGGTTAGGGGAGGAAGACGAGAGGAAGTTTTTGCCCTAGATTAGTCTTGACATGTGAGAGCTGCTCAGCAATATATAGCTTTGTTGCATATTTGTTCACCTTGAGTTTCAGATTTTGGATGTTTTCACATTCATTTTCTTTTGCAGCCATGGTTGGAACTCGCAATAATCACAACAATCAAACTAGAATTTTGGTATCATTGGGCTCACTAACGAGCTACGTGTTTTGAGTAATCTGTTGAGAGATTTTCGTCCGCTCCTAACAATGATGCAAGAGCTAATATAGATTTGTACTCATGGAAACATAATGTCAGGTTATCGATGGATTTAGAACACCGATGAAAAAAGACAGATGACTGGCTCAAGGAAGGGGATCGGAAGACAAGTTTTTTTCCAAGTCCATGCCAAGGCTCGAAGGCGCACCAACAAAATTTGTTCTCTTCGGCGGGATGGTGGTTCAGTATGTGAGTCACAGGGAGAGATGAAAAATATGGTGCAACATTTTTATGAATAACTCTTTTCTTCTCAACCTTGTGATGAGGATACGGTTCTTGATGCTAATCCTTAGAACATTTGTCACAGCCCTAGCTCAGCCCCTGTTGCCTTTGCTTGATCGTCATGTCATCATGTTTAAATTTCAAATGAATCTGAATTGGGGATGTTCAAATCCTAGCACCAAATGAATTCAAATAGGTTCAATTCAAATATTTTCAATGAACCCAAAATGCTCTTGAGAAAAGTTCATCATTTTTGAATTGGTCTAGAACCTGTGCCAAAAATGGTGCACATTTTTCTAGTACACTCTAGACTTTTGAATTAAATCATAAGGTATTTGCATTTGGACATTTAAATCCTAGTAATATTTTTAAATGTCAAATATTTTTGAAAGTACTTGAGGGTTGCTGGAAATGTTTTCAAAAGTGCCCACAAATATTTTCAGCATTTTACAAAATGGTTTGGTATTTTATTCAAACCAAAATCAACAACAAAAAAAGAAAAACTAAAACAAGAAAGAGAGAGAGAATTAACCTGGCTTACCTGGCGGCCCAGCCCACAACCGCTGCGAGTCATCTCCCTCATCTCGCCAGGAGGACGGGAGGCGCGTGCCCGGCCCCTGCGGCCACATACCTTGGCCACCTCCTCTCTCCCTGCCTGCTTGTCCCCTTGCCGACGCCGCTTTGGACGCCATGACCCCTACACCTCTCCCTCCCTCTCCCTCGAGCGTCCTCCCCTCCTCCATTTCTCTCGCGCGCAGCCACCCGAGCACAGCCGTCGCCACCGTCCGCTGCCACCACGGCACCGGCCCTCCCTAGTTCATCCAGCCTGTCCAAGAGAACCGCCTAGGCTCCGTCTTCCTCCTCGACGACCCACGTAACCGGGGACGCACCGCAGCGCCTGCATCGCCTTATTCGTCAAGCCCGACCAACCCAGATCGCCGCCATCGTATCGTCACCAAGCCGTCCCAGAGCCCACTTAGCATCTCTTTTCCAACTCCCTGTGAGCTCCTCTTTTCTCCCCTCACTCCGTGCACTCGATTTCGCCCCCTAGCTAGTTGCGCCGCCGGACCCGAGAGCTCACCGCCGCCGGACCTCATGCCGCCATGGCCATAGCCCGTTTACGTTGCTCTTGAGCACACAGTCGTGCTCCTAGCATCTCTAGGGAGCTAAACCAAAGCCCATCTTGCTCCCCAGCGCACTACAGCATCGCGCCCGCGCGCACCCGAACTTCGGCCACCGCTGCGAGCTCGTTTCCGGCGAGCTCCATCCACCCCGGCTCCTAGCGCTTGCCCCAGAAGATGCGGCGCACCGCCAGCTCGCCGTAGTCACAAACCACGCATGAAACGATGCTCCGTAGCACCATCCCGAGCAACTCCGGCGCGCCACCGCCGTGCTTTTGCTCGCCGGTGTTAACTGCTGACGTGGCGCTGATTTAGTTAGCACTAATGACCCTGCTAAACACCCTAGAGCCACTGCCATGTGGGACCCCATGCCTGTTTAGGTTAATTGAATCTGTTTAGATTAGTTCATAACCAGTGGGACCCACACATCAGCATTGACTTTGCTTACGTTGTCGTTGACCACGCCCACCTGTCTATGACTCTTGCCAGCACTGTGACACTGAACAGTGGGACCCACTGGTCAGGTTTGACCTAGTTTGGCCCTGTTGACTGGATGATGTAGATGATGCAGTGTTGACATCATAAATGTTTTCTGGATAATTATTAAATCAGAAATGATTTATGAATTTCAGAAAATTTCCCAAACTTCTAAAAATCATAGAAAATCAACCGTAACACCAAATGAAATAATTTATATATGAAAAGTTATCAAAAAAATCCAAAGAATCCATTTATGGCATTGTAATGCATGTTTGACCAACCTAAAGTTGCTGTATATGACAATTTGATTAAATGGCATTTGAAATGCCTTACATGGAGTTTGAATTTGAACCTTGGGTTCAAACCAACTTCATTTAAATTGTTGCTAGTTTCATTAGCCCAAATCACTAGCATATTTCCATGTCATGATCATGTATCATATTGTTGCATTGCATTGATTGTGTTCTTTTTGTTTGTCGGTGTTCATTCCCTCTCAGTGGACGTAGTTCCGACGATGAGTTCGCTGACACCGATGAGGAGTTATATTATATTTATAAGTGCCAGGCAAGCAAAGCCCCATTGAGTATTCCGATAAAATCCCACTCTCTTGCTCTTGCTCTCATTTAGTGCATTAGGACAACAACGATTCAACTGCTTTTTGATGCGGTAGCTGAACCCCTTTCCCCTGCATGACCTATCATTGCCACAATAAATAGTTGAAACCCACTAGCATGAGTAGGAGTTGTTTGAGCCATGTTGTGCCTACTCATTCATTCTTGCTTGTTATGCCTGCTATACTTAGAGTTGTGTCAGGTCTGATTCATCTGGGATGGATTGGAATGGAGGTGAACATGTCCTACTATCGAGAGCTAAGTGTGTGAACATGATTTGGTAAAGGTAGCGATGAGAGGCCATGTAGGAGTACATGGTGGGTTGTCTCATTGAAGCCGTCCTCAGGAACTGAGTTCTGTGCTTGTGATCCAAGACAGTTACTACCACACATTGGGATCCTTAATTGACTCTCTCGACTTATTAGCTGCCTCGATCTCTGTCTAGGAGTTGCAACTAGTTTCTGGTGTTTGTAGGATATGTGTTGGAGGCCATGCGTATCGCTGACCCTAGGGGTGGGCTATGATGCGGTAGATACACCGTGGCATAGAGTACCGGAGCACCCGTTGGTGGGATCAGGAACCCTGCACACATCGTTTGGGGTCGTAGTGGAAAATCTCGACCGGACTTCCTTGCGGATGGATCTCAAATAGGCAATAAACCTGGACTAGAGTCTTATGAGGTTAGTCAGGTCGTGGCCGACACCCTCAATGGCTTCCACTTAAAGGTTGCCAAGTACATGTCGTGAACGGCGATAAGTGGTGAGAGCGTGTGTGAAGATGTCGGGACCCCGATCCTAAGTCACATCGATTTAGTATGTAACACATCATATCACTTTGCGGCCTCACGCATGGTATCCCCACTGGTACCGCCTTACCTGCCCGGGACGGTTTGCGCCTTTTGGCTCACGTATATGATAGTGTTGCTAGCATCCATATGACAGAGAACCCAGGCTGACATGACTAGTCGTAAACCCAAAGCGGCACTAACTTATAGGGATGGGCATACCTGACCCAGCAACGAACATGTCGATCAACAGCAAGTGAATCCAGGCTGTAGCAAGCTAATAGGACTCTGGTAGAAATCATGTGACATTTACCCGAATGGACAAACATAGGAACGAAGAAGGACACATGCCAGCCAACCTAAGTGTTCTGGAGCTGTAGCAAGCTACCATGGCTCAGTGGAAGCACAAGGAGACATTTCCCCATAAGAGAGGCTACCAAGAATAAACAACTAAGAATCGGATACCACACATAGCAATACACGTTACACGTACGCATAACATGCAAGTATGTGATGTACAACATGGCATCACAACATAACTCAATAACTCATATAGATAAAGGCACAGAAGAGCCACATATCATTCATTACAAACAGGGGTCACATGACCCATCATTCAAAGCATACAAGCAACGGAAGCATAACATGTCGGAGTACAGACAACTACAAATGAAAAAGGCTGAGAAGCTCGAGTATCTACAAGACCCTCCCAAGGGTACAAGATCGTAGCTGAGGTAACAAGCTAAACATCGAAGTCCATGCGGAACTAGTAGCGAGACTGAAGTCTCCTCTGCAAAAACATAAATTAAGCAACATGAGTACAAAGGTACTCAACAAGACTTACATCAGATCCTATCATACATGCATGAGTATCAAGAAGGCAATGTGGGGTTTAGTTGCATCAAGCCAGCTTTGACTCAGTGGCTATCCTATTCTACGACTACGAGTAACTTCTTTGAGGTAAGAAAGCGCACACAAGTCCACCAATCACCACTTAAATACACTATTATGGATTCATTCCCGTCTCCCTCCGAGAAGGCCATCCATAGCACTCACACTTGTCTTGAGCATTTTAGAGTATCCACTTTGAGTTGTCTATATACCATATAAGTATCCAAGTATCCATAAGCGAGGACGTGGCTATTCGAATAGACCATGTTAACCCTGCAGGGGTGTACTTCTTCACGCACGCTCTCACCACTAACGCCATGTACACGTCATGTATCTTAGCAACCTTCAAGCAGAAGCCTAGCGAGGGTGTCGGCCATGACCTGACTAACCATACAAGACTCTAGTCCAGGTTTATCGCCTATTCAGGTTCCATCCGCAAGGAGATCTAGCCAGGGTTTCACTCACAGCCCCAAACGATGTGTGCAGGGTTCCGGAGCCCACCATCTGGGTGCCACTCGGTACACCGGGGCACGGTGCCTAGTCTGTCCCAAGTCCACCCTACCGGGTGCCACTCTGTAAAAAAATAGCTCTACCTACAAATACCAGAAACTAGTTGCGACTCCTGGACAGAGATCAAGTCCGTTAATAAGTCAAGAGAGTCAATTAAGGATCCCTATGTGTGGTAGTAGCTAGCCTTGGACTACATACACAGAACTCAATGCTTAAGGACGGTTCTAGTGAGACAACCCACCATGTACTCCTACATGGCCTTTCACCGCTACCTTTACCAAATCATGTTCACACGCTTAACTCTCAGCACCAGAACATATCGTAACACTCTGATTCATTCCCAGTGAACCATACCTGACACGACTCTAAGAAATAGCAGGCATGGCATGTTAGGAACACAACATGGCTCAATCAACTCCTACACATATCTTACTGGGTTTCAACTATTTACTATGGCAAAGACACGTCATGCAGAGGAATGGGTTCAACTACCGCAACATAAAGTTGCAGTTGAAATGTTGTTGTCCTAATGTAATAAAAGAGAGCAGGAGCAAGAGAGTGGGATTGTATCGGAATGACTAAGGGGGTTTGCTTGCCTCGTAGAGCAACGGTAGAGCACTGCTCCTCTGATAGGTACTCTAGAACAGTCTCCGGAGCTGGACCTATCGAGAAGGACGGTGCCGGCAATCAATACACAAGCATATGCAACAATATGATGCATGAACATGACATGAATATGTGATGTGGTTTGTGCTAATGCATCTAGCATTCTCTTTGAATGAAGTCCATTTGAACCAAGGGTTGAAATGCAACTCCAAATTAAACATTTATAAATATCATTCATGCGTTTTCACCTATATAGCAGGGTTTAGGTTGGTTTTTCATGCATGAAACTGGTACAGATGGATAGATTGAATTTTTCTGAATTTTTTTCATATATAAATTATTTCAATCTAAGCTACGGTTGAATTTATATGAAGTTTTGCTAATTTTCCGGAATTTCGAAAATAGAAATAATCAAGAAAATGATTAATTGCGTCAGCACTGCGTCATGCCTACGTCAGCAAGTCAACATCGCTGACCAGGTCAAACCTGACGTGTGGGGTCGACACGTCAGTGTCACAGGGTTAAACATGGTGGTTAATTATGAGATGATTAGCCCTAAGCTATTCATCTGACCGACGGGACCCACCGGTCGGTGGCATGGGCGGCGGCTCGTCGCCGGCGACCTCTGGTCACCGCGGTTGTCCATGCTACGGCCCACGGGAGCGGTGGTAGAGAGCACCGGAGCGTAGCTCGTGCTCTCCGCATCTAGTGGGAAGGTGCGAGGAGGTGGGGTGGCCGGAGCAGAGCTTGTGGCAGCGGCCCGAGCACGACCAGGTGCGCGCGCGGTGCTACAGTGCATGACAGGAGCTGCGAGCGGCGGCGTTGTCCTTCTGGGAGGCTGCTGAGCGTGATAGCATGCGCAGGCGCGAGCTGCGGTGGCTAGAGCGATGATGGCGACATGGCCGACGGCGGTGAGGTCTCGACCTCGACGGCTAACTGTGACACCCCGAGACCGATGCGCCAGGTGTCAGCCATTTATTCGTTGCCGTTGCCATGTCATCTGCTTGCGTTTTGCTCTTTGCCTTGTCATCGTGTGTGTTGCATCATCATGTTTTAAAAACTTGCATCCGTCTGAGTCCGCCCGTCCTTTCCGTTGTCCGTTCTGAGTACACACACACTCGCACGCGCCCGCGACGCCTTCGAATATTTATTTTATGAGTGGCCGGAAAACATTCTTGGAATGGGGTGAAACTTGGCGTGTGGTCTTATTATATCATAGGTAGACCGCCTATCAAGTTTCGTCGCGTTCGGAGTTCGTTTAATAGCCCAACGGTTAACTGTGTTAACCGCCGGAAGCCTTTTCTCTTTTGGCCCAGCACCCCTCTCCAACAGCCCCCAAGCCCATCCTAACCCCCTCCATCCTCTCGGTCGTCGGATCAGGATCGCGTGGCCGAAAACCGCTCCTCATTTGGACACTCCTAGCTCCATCTACCTATATATATGTGTCTCCCCCCGAAATTTTCGCAGATGAAACCCTAGCCTCGCTCCCACCGCGCGCCGGACATGTTCGTTCCGCCGCCGGACACGTCCAGTGTCCCCTCCAGTCGCCGGGCCAATCAGAGCATGCCACATCAGCAGCCCCGCCGCCCCGGGCCAATGGGGGCACGCCACCTGTCCCCGCCGGCCTCCTCTCGCCTCCCCGCCGCCGCAGCCCGCGGAGCCCATCGCGGGCCCGCGCGGGCCCGAACGCCGCGGCCGCAGCCCACGGAGCCCATCGCGGGCCCGCGCAGGCCCGAACGCCGTCGCCGCCAGCCCGCAGGTCGCCGCCGCCCTGCTCTCCTCCCGCACGCGCACCGCCGCGTGTGCACCCCGCCGCCCGGATGCTCCACCGCCACCTGCTCCTCGTCGGAGCACCACCGCGCCGCCGAACCTCGCGCGCAGCCGCCGCCGCTCTGCCACACCAAGCACCGCCACCCGCCGGATCCGGCCAGGCCCCGACTCCCTCCGGCCAGATCCGGGCCCGACGCCCCCGGATCCACGCCTCCACGCCGTGCACATGTCGTCGGAAGCCGCCGCGCCATCGCCGGTGTCCGCCGTCCTGCCTCCCCTCGTGCGAGGTGGAGGACGACCCCGACGGCCGCCAGCCATGGGCCTCCCGCGCGGCCAGATCCCACGGGCCCAGCTCCTCTCGCCGGCCCGCTCCTGCTGGCCAGGTTCTCCTCCCCGGCCCAGCAGCGCCCCGCTCCGCGTCGTGGGCCGCACCCCCGCGCCGGCCCAGGTTCCCCGGGCCCAGCCGGCCTCCTCCACCTCTCCAACTAGGACGAGCCCACCTGGTGAGCATGCTCCTCTAAACCTCGCCCTGTGCACTACTTAGTTATCCGCCGCTCGGTTTTCGTTGCAAAATTTGGCCAAGTCCCTGTTTAGTGTTAATAAGTATGCATGTTTGAATGGCTGTAACTTTTTGTGTGATGGTCCAAATTGTGCATGTAATATGTCAAAATGATCGTTGAGATATGCTCTTCATTTTGTTCCACTGTGGCATTTTTGTTTGAGATCATCTTGATGCCCTAATCTCTGTTGCAAGAGTGCTATATGCTTAAAACTGTTGTTAACTGTAATTTTGTTAGCATGTTTGAGATGTGATAACTTTGTGCATGTTGGTCCAAATGGAGTGTGTCATGTGTCAAAATGTTCATTGTGAAGTGCTCTACATGTTGGCTGCTGTAGCATTCATGTTAGGTGACATCTTGCCATGTTAATCTCTGTCGCAAAAGTGCATTTGGCTGTTAAGTGCTGAAACTTGTTGTGAGATGTTGTTTTTTCTTGCTCATAGCTATTGATGTGTTTGTCTTTCATGCCACATGTCAATATGTTTTAGAAGCACAATCATATGGTATTTGCTATGGTGCAATCCACTTTTCATGATATGCCTTGAGGTGACTTAAACAAGCTTGTAAACATGCCATGCCAATGTTGCTGTTTTATACTTAATGAAAAAACTGCTAAGTCTGGAATCTATTAAACCTGATGCTATGTTTGCTTGATGCCTCACTCAGATCATTGCATGTTTTAGTATGTCAAATGATCATGTCTTGTTCTCCATGTTATTGTCTATTAATCCATGCCCTTGTTTGCATATATGGCCTGCTGTAGCTTATTTATTTCTTGCTCTCAAGTTGCTATAAATTTACCTGTCAGCCTTTTATCAGCATGATCAATTTGGTGAAGCTTGTTGTTATTGATCCATGCCTCCTGTGGAGTTGCTCCAGTAGAGTTGTTGGATGTATGCTATGTCTATTACATGTCCATGCTCTTTCTATACTAAGTAGAGTTGATATGCTTATTGTTTTGTGCCTCCGAAGGCAGCATCGTGATGATGTTTTTGCCTTCCCAGATTTTGACTAAGTCTCGATAAATTTATTGCAAATTGCCATGCTTAGTTAATTGTGTTCCAGCAAGCTTTTGAGTGTGTTCTAAGTTCATGCTTGTTAAGTATCATGTCTATTTCACATCAATGCCTCTTGTTATCATGTTTGGGTGCTGTAGCATATATTTACCTTGCTCCAAAGTTGCTATGTTGCTGATTTTGGACCGCTTGTTGTTATATCTTGTTTCATGTGTATGTGTTGAACTGTTGCTCCGTTTTGAGCGTGCTATATATGAAACTTGTGTGATGTTGCATGTAGAAGCATAATATCATGTTGTTTACCTGTTTGGAGTGTGTTTGCTTGATGTTTGGATGCATTTTTGCATAATTGCGATGCTTGTCTTGTTTTGCTCATATCTTCTAGGCCGTAGCTCCGAATTAAACAAACTTGATAAGTAACTTGCCTAGAATTTCGAGTAGATCATCATGGTGCATGTTAACTTGCTGTTTAACAACTTTAACTTAAGGTTTGTTCAGATCTGGACCCATTTCGAAACATGCATATGAGGACTTACCAGAATTGTTATATGTTGATTCCGGCCTCATTTAAACTTGTTGGTTTGTGTTCTTCTTGTGTGCTTCATCCCTTGCCATGTTTTGCATCATATAGATTTGTCTTGCATCATACTTGGTTGAGCATCTTGTCATGTTCTTGAGTGGTGTGTTTACCGTATTATGTCCTTCTTCTCGCTAGTTCATTTTCCGTTGCAATCGTGAGGATTCGTTCGTCTACACTTGGTTCGTCTTCAAGGCTTCTTCTTCGTCTTCTTCATGGATTCGTTCTTCTTCCTTGCGGGATCTCAGGCAAGATGACCATCTCCTTGGATACCTTTACTATCATTGCCATGCTAGATGTCTCGATGCTATCGTTATATGTCGCGCTACCCATCATTTATTGTCAGCCCCTCTCCTTGTTGCCATGAAACTTCTAACCTTTGACACCTTCCCAGCAAACTGTTGTTTGGCTACGTTACCCGCTTGCTCAGCCCCTCTTATAGCGTTGTTAGTTGCAGGTGAAGATGAAGGTTGCTCCATGTTGGAGCTTGATGTTTTTGGGAATATCACAATATATCTTATATCTATTAACACACCTATATACTTGGCAATGGGTGGAAGGCTGGGCCTTTTGCTCGGTGTTTTGTTCCACTCATGCCGCCTTAGGAGCCGATAAACCGGCATTATGTTCCTTGATTTTGCGTTCCTAACACGGTTGGGTAAATGGAACCCCTTGACAGTTTGTCTTTGAATAAAACTCCTCAAGCAAGGCCCAACATTGGTTTTAATTTGCCACATAATAATAACTTAATTAATTAATTAAATTGCATATGGGGTTGCGCCCTCGAGGATTCTTTTCTACATAGCAGGGGGGCCAGTGCGGACGGTGTTGGTCCCAAACGGGGGTGCTGCGGGGCCACCTGGGGGAAACCTGAGGGTTGGTTTTACTCGTAGCTTCTCCCATCCGGTTGTGGCCTGAGACGAGATACACACGGCTACTATCAGGGTGTCGGCACGCCAGGAGGTCTTGCTGGACTTGTTTTACCATTGTCGAAATGTCTTGTGCACCGAGAATTCCGAGTCTGATCGGGCCTTCCCTAAGATAAGGGGTAATATTATTATTATCTCTGCTGATCGTGAGACCTTGTGATGGGCTAAGTTGGGACACCCCTGCAGGGTTATGATCTTTCGAAAGCCGTACCCGTGGTTATGTGGTAGATTGGAATTTGTTAATGTCCGGTTGTAGAAAACTTGATAGAGGATCCGAGTTAAAACACACAACTGTGTGAGTAACCGTGACTGTCGCTTTTCACTTTGAGAAGAGAACACGGTGGGGTTATGTTTGACTCGTAGGTAGTTCAGGATCTTTAGCGATCATTACTAGTTGCGACCTTTTGCGTAGATGCTCTTCTTATTCTTGTACTCGTAAGTTAGCCACCATACTTTTGCTTAGCCGCTGCTGCAACCTCACCACTTTACCTCTTCCTACCCAGTTAAGCTTTGCTAGTCTTGTTACCCTTGGTTATGGGATTGCTGAGTCCTCGTGGCTCACAGATACTACAACAACAGTTGCAGGTGCAGGTCTCCGATGACTTGACGTGATAGCGATGTCCTTTGTGTTGGAGTTCTTTCTTCTTCTTCTTCGTCAGTCTTGGGTTAGGTTCCGGGCCGACAGCCTGGGATAACAGATGGATGTCGTTGTGTTTTTCATGTTTGCATCCGTAGTCGTATGTCTTGTATTGATGTTGTTGTATTTATGTGACTTGTATGAATTGTTGTATCCCCATGTATGTATGTAATGGTACAATGTAATGATATCCATCTTGCTAGGAGCCCGAAATGCGGTTGTGCCCCAATCACGTATGTGTCACATGATCGGGATAGAATCGCATCTTGGGCCTGACACTAACCTAGCTACGGCGCGCGAATGATGAAACGGAAGGGGGGGGGGATGACGGCGGGGCTTACA
>LR738709.1:193801910-193815539 GCA_902687465.1 Secale cereale
CGAGCTCAGGGGAGGCCCAAAGCGTGCAGGGTGGCGAAGGCGATCTCCGGTGTTGGAGGTTGAAGACGACGGCGATGGGGGCTTCACAGGGCGTCCGACAATGCATGGCTTGATGGAGAGGTCAAGGACGATGGCGCGGAGCTCATGGACTCATCGGAGAGGCGAGGCCGTGGCGGTGGGCGCGGCAAGAGCGAGCGGCGGCGACGGGCGCGTTCGGTCCAACGAGAGAGAGAGAGAGAGAGAGAGAGCAGAGGAGGCAGGGAACGGGGATGAGAGTGAGAGGGGTCTGGGGTGCGTCGTGGCTACGTCTAGAGAGACCGGGCGTCAAGGGGGAGGGCAGGCAGGCTGGTGGCATGGCGCCCATGCGGGCGGGCGGCGTGTGCGTGCCCCTCGTCCTTCTGTGGTCGCCAGGAGGACGACGATTGACAGTTGGGCTAGTGGCCGCACCGCTGGGCCGGGTAAGCTAGCCCAGGTAAGTTTCCCTTTTTTATTTCTTTTTGTTTTTCTTTTCTGTAATTTGTTTTGATTTAGTTATATAATAAATCAATTTATTTCCTTCTGATATTTTTTTGTAGGGGCTAAAAGGATTATCCGAGAGCCCCTCACCAAATATCAAAATTATTGGAGCTAATAAATATTTTATATGAATTATTAGCCCCAATTGAAATACCATATGAACTGATTCAGAAATCCAAAATGTCATGGAAAAATGTGCATCACCTCTGGTACTGTTTCCAGCATTTTCCAAAAATGATGAACATTTTTGAAGGCCATTTGGGTTCACTGAAAAATATTTTTAGTTGAACC
This sequence comes from Secale cereale, assembly GCA_902687465.1. Classification (NCBI taxonomy): domain Eukaryota; kingdom Viridiplantae; phylum Streptophyta; class Magnoliopsida; order Poales; family Poaceae; genus Secale; species Secale cereale. Next base: position 193,802,718 of record LR738709.1, read on the forward strand.
TGGTGGATTCCTTTTGATGCTAGGGTTTGAACATCCCCCATTTCAAGTTCATTTGAAAATTTAAACATGATGCACACATGAAGGGCTAGCCTAGTGCATACCAGAACTAGGGATGTGACAACTCGCCCCCACTCGAAAGAATCTTGTCCAAGATTTAGGAGTCAATGGAAAGAAAGTGTGGTACTCAAGTCGAAGACGATCTTCTCGCTCCCAGGTAGCTTCTCTCTCGGAATGATGAGATGACTCAACCTTGAGAAACTTGATGTTCTGACGTCGGGTGACACACTCTGCTTGATCAAGAATGCGAATAGGGTACTCTCGATATGTGAGGTTATCTTGGAGATCAAGCGTTTCGTGGTCCACTCCGCGGATGGGATCCGAGAAGCAACGCCTGAGTTGAGAGACGTGGAAGACATCATGAACTCGAGAAATATGTGGGGGTAGTTCCAACTGGTAGGCAACCTCTCCTCGTTTAGCGAGAATGCGATAACGACCAATGTAACAAGGAGTCAACTTTCCCTTGATATCGAAACGATGGGTACCCTTCAAAGGAGTAACCCGAAGGTAAGCCATGTCACCAACTTCATAAGCCACTTCCTTATGACGATAGTCATACTGGCTCTTTTGACGAGATTGGGCTATTCTTAAATTCTCACGAATGACGCGAACTTGCTCTTCTGCCTCCTGGATCATGTCCGGTCCAAAGAATTGTCTTTCATTGATTTCTGACCAGTTCAAAGGTGTTCGACATCTTCATCCATACAGAATCTCGAAAGGAGCTTTCTTGAGACTGGATTGGTAGCTATTGTTATAAGAAAACTCGTGCGAAAGGAAGGCACTTCTCCCTATCCATACCGAATGAGATAACGCAAGCCCTAAGAATGTCTTCGAGAATTTGGTTGCCCCTTTCCACCTGACCAACTTGACTGAGGGTGGAAAGCGGTACTGAAGGAAAGATGGGTGCCCATGGCAGTTTGGAAACTCTACCAGAAATGAGAAGTGAAAAGACTACCACAGTCTGAATTGATCTCTAGTGGGACACCATGTAGTGACACTATTCAAGAAATATATAAGTCAGCGAGCTGACTAGCAGTGATACTCTCCCGAACAGGTAGGAAGTGAGCCACTTTGGAAAGACGATCAATGACTACGAAGATAGCATTATTCCCTCTCTTGGTCCTAGGAAAGCCGATGATGAAGTCCATACCAACTTTATCCCATTTCCACTCAGGAATAGCTAAAGGCTGAAGGGTGCCAGCAGGTCTTTGATGCTCTGCCTTAACACAACGACAAACATCATAGTTAGCAATGAACTGAGCGATTTCTCTCTTCATCCTAGTCCACCAAAACCTCTGGCGTAGGTCCTGATACATCTTAGTACTACCGGGATGAATCATGAGAGGTGATTCATGAGCCTCCTTAAGGATCAATTGTCGCAGATGTTGATTCTTGGGAACCACCATACGGCTCTCAAAGAAAACAGCACCTCGATCATCAACAGAGAAACTACAAGCAGATCCCTTCTTAACGTTATCCTTGATTCGGGTAATACTCACATCATACTGCTGGCTAGTTATGATCTGATCCTGAAGAGTAGGTTTCTCCACCAGGGTAGAAAGGATTCCGTGAGGAGCAATGTGAATGTTAAGCTTACATAATTCCTCATGGAGAAGTGGTTGGCCCTGCTGCAACATGAGATTGTTGCAATAGGACTTATGACTTAGTGCATCAGCCATGACATTGGCCTTGCCTGAGGTGTAAGTAATCCCTAAGTCGTAATCTGTGATCAACTCCAACAAACGTCTTTGCCTAAGGTTCAAATCTAGTTGGGTGAAGATATACTTGAGACTGTTGTGATCGGTGTAGATCTCGCAACGTATTAAGTGCATAGACTATGGCTGCAAGCTCTAGATCATGTGTAGGATAATTCTCCTCATGTCGATGCAACTATCGAGATGCATAGGCAATCACATGACGATCCTGCATAAGAATGCAACCTAGTCCCTGTCGTGAGGCATCACAATATATAACAAAATCCTTAGGGAAATCCGGTAGCACAAGTATGGGAGCAGAAGTCGGGCGTCTTTTCAGTTCCCGAAAACTGTGCTCACATTGTGGGGACCACTCAAACTTTTTATCTTTCTTGAGAAGTTCCATGAGAGGTTTGGCCATTTTGGAGAAGTTCTCAACGAAGCGGCGATAATAACTGGCTAGACCAAGGAAACTCCTAACTTGCTTAACCATTTCAGGTGGAGTCCAATCAAGAATGGTTTGAACTCTCTCGGGATTGACAACAATGCCCTTACCAGATATCATGTGGCCTAGATAGGTCACTTCTGGCAACTAAAATTCTCACTTGGGGAACTTGGCATAAAGGCGGTGCTCTCCGAGTTTTTCTAACACAAGTCTAAGATGTTCAGCATGCTCTTCCTCGTTCTTCTAGTAAATAAGGATATCATCGAGGTAAACCATGACAAACTTATCTAAGTACTCCATGAAGACCGAGTTCATCAAGCGGGAGAATGTGGCTAGAGCGTTGGTTAGAACGAAGGACATGACGGTGTACTCATGCTGGCCATAATGAGTGACAAAAGCTGTCTTAGAAATGCCCCCGTTTGTGATCTTGATTTGGTGGTAGCCTAACCTCAAAGCCATCTTGAAAAAGACCGAGGATCCAGCGAGCTGATCATACAGGTCGTTGATCCTGGGGAGCGGATACTTGTTCTTTATCGTGACCAAATTAACGGGACGATAATCTACAACCATCTGATCCGTACCATCCTTCTTCTTGAAAAAGAGGATGGGACAAGCCCATGTTGAAGAACTAGGATGAATGAAACCCTTTTGCAAGGACTCATCAAGTTGTTTCTTAAGCTCAGCTAGTTCTAAGGGTGCCATCTTGTAAGGTCTCCTAGAGATTGGAGTGGTTCCTGGGATAAGATCTATGACAAACTCTACATCTTTGTCAGGTGGAACACCTGGCAGTTCTTCTGGAAAGACATCCGAAAAGTCACGGACTACCGAGATATCCTCAAGGTCTGGAAGAGGGCTGGCATTAAGAGAATAAAGCTGACGCTTTGCAACTCTAGTGGAGACAGTAACTATCTTGCCGGATGGGTGTGTAAGCTGAACAGACCTGGTGAAACAATCAATCTTGGCATGATGAGCTGTCATCCAGTCCATATCCAAGATGATATTAATATCTGAAGACTTGAGGGCCACAAGTGATGCAAGGAACACAAGTCCGTCAACAAGGATTTCATTACCATGGCTTATTCTGGTAGTTTGCCATCTAGACCCTAGAGTTTGGATTTCTAGTGGACTTGGCTTATCACAAAATGACATGTCGTGCAAACGAGCATAGCCTTCAGAGATGAAGGAGTGAGATGCTCCGGTATCGAATAGAACCGAAGCTGTATGGCAATTGACAAGGAGTGTACCAAGAACGACATTTGGATCATCATGAGCGTCTTCAGCTGAGACGTGATGCACATGTCCACATTCAGTGGAAGCTGACTTGACACTGATCATCTTGCATGATGGCTTACCACGACCAACAAACTTCTCAAGCTGGGGTGGAGCATAATTGGCTTGAGAGCAGTCACGTGCATAGTGTCCTGGCTTTCCGCATGTGAAGCAAGTCCGAAAGTAGGATGTTGTCACACCCTGCATTTTGTAACATGTTGTTTGTAACTTTGAAGCATGAAAATTTGGACCAGCAAAAATTTTTAGCATCATTTGGCTTTTATTTGGAATTGAGTTTTCTTCATTTGCTTTTTCATGTGATCATTAAAGTCAACTATGATCTCTTGTAGATTTCATCTCTATACTCAAAACTTCTGCCCAATGATCATGCCAAGTGTTATATGACAGTATAGTATTTTCTTACAAAACTAATTTGGCCAAAAAGTATTTTATAAATTTAGTTTTCCAAAAACCCCTGAATTGAGATTTGCACTGCAAGTACTTGATTTAGGGTGAGAAAATTATTTCAAAAGGTTTATTTGAGACCTAGTAGTCATAGGACTCCCAGAAACCACAAAGGTATAATTTTAAAAGTTATTTTTCTATTTTATTTAAAAGCTTTTTCTTAAGGCCAGAAATGGTCTTTAATAGGGGGAAATTATTTAACTATTTCAAAAATATTTGCCAAAATTCAGAGAGACTCAGAGGGCATATATTGTCCATATATAGGAATTTCAACACTTGGTCATGTTCAAAATAATGGGCTAAACCCTATAAAACCCTTTCTGGATATTTCAAGCTTTTGAAATATTTACAAAGGAAACTTTCTCCAAAAATTCCAGGGAAATTCTATCATGTCATATATGACATATTTGATGATCTTGCCAAGTCCCATGCCTTGGGAAGCAAGAAAACATCCTCAAACCCCTTCATAACCATTCTGTCCATATTTGAAGTTTGAGCAACTTTACATTGCCAAACTTGTCCAAATGCTCTCAAACTTGGTGCACATGCTAGAATGACCTAATAAGGCATCTAGAACAAATGGCACAAGAATTTGAATAGTGAAACTTGATCAGATCACTTCAAAACCCTTTCTGTTCAAATGCAAATTTGAACAACTTTACATTACCAACTTTTTATCTGGAGCTTCAAACTTTGTGAGCATGATCAATACCCCAAATGATGATGCTACACCAAGTGGTGCATCAAGGGGAGATGATTAGCTTGACTCAATCAAGATGAAACTGTTTCTGTTGATTTCTAGGGTTCACCAAAGTTACATTGGCTAGTTTCTCCAAAAGAGCCCAAATTTGGTGAAGCACCTTATTTTCTCATGTCATTCAACCCTGTCAAGTGCCATGTCAAGTAGAGTTCATTTACTTGACCAAACACTGATCAAACACCTTCTGCAGAATTGCTAAAACCTCCAACTTGATCACTTTTACTTTTCTCCATGGCCTCAACTTCTTACCACATGCTCATTGAGTTACCAGCTACCTCCAGTAACTCCCCCAGCACCCCAGCTCCATGATTGAAGGGTGAAACCTCTGTTTTACCTTGCTGGACAGCAGGATTCCACCATTTTACCAGCCCTCTCTCTCTCCCTCAGCATCTCCAGGGTATCCAAGGCCTCAGGGCATTTCTTTACTCCCCCCTCTACGCGCTGGACACTGTTGGACACGCTGGTTTGGACCAAACCGCCGAGAGCGCAGCGATGCCAGCCATACGCACGCTCTGGAGCGTGCAACAGTGCACCTCCGCACGCTGGCTCGGGCCAATCAGCCTTCCCTGTCAGCCTCGGGCCTCCCCCTCGCGCCAGTCGAGGCGCCTCGATGTCCGCGACCTCCCCGGCACTGTCCCCCCTCCTCCTGCGCCCTCCAGTGACCATCGTCGCACGTGCGCTGGCCGCCCGCGGCGGCCACTCCTCTGCCTCACACGCGCGTGCTCCTCTGACGCTCCCCCGCTCCTCTTTTCCCCTTAGCTGGACGTGGAGCTAGTCCACGAACCTCCCCGGCGTGATCCCAGGCTCCAGAACCCTCCCTAGCCTCGCCTGCAACCTCGCCGGCGCACGGGTCCACGGTGGACCACGGGCGTGGCTATATAAGCCCCTCCCGAGCCTCTCCAACGGCACCACAAGCCTCACTCCACTCCACTGAGACCCCCAGCACCCTCCACTCCTCCCCATGACGTCCCAGTGCTCGGGATCGACCGGAGCTCCGCCGCGTCGGGCCGCCGGCGATCTCGAGGTACGGGCCTCCCCTGCCTCTCCTTCCACCCGTTTCGGAACCACCGTGCCTCATTGATCATTTCCCCCCTATTTCCCCCTCCGTTTGCAGTCGGGAACGGCTGCAGCAACCACCCTCCGACGAGCCTCCGCCGTCCCACCTCGCCGCCGGTGAACCAGACTTCCCCGCCGTGCCGCACCACCACCACAGCAACCGCGACACGACGCTGGTCACGTTCCTGCCCTCCGTTGCCGTCGCCGTGGCCGGAATCCTCGCCGGTGAGCTCGCCGTCGCCGTGGCCGTGGGGTTAGAGATGACAGGCGGGCCCCGCCTGTCATCCCCTCACCTCTCCCCCCCTCCTCTGTGCCACTGACCCACGGGCCCCGCCCGTCAGGTTTGAAAACCTGACGTGCGCGCGCTGGCTCCCGTGCGGCTGGGCCAGTCCGTCTGGGCCGTGCACTGTGGCCTCCTCTGGCCTAGTGCACATGACCCTTTTTCCTTTTTCTTTTCTGTAAATGCTTTAAACATTTCTACAGAAAAGAATATTGATCCATATTAAATAATTCCAACTCCTAAAATCTTGTAATATTCCAACCTATTTAATGGTACTACTTTCATTCAAATCCATGAAACTTTGCTGTACTGTTCAAATTTAAAATCAAATTTGAGCAGTATAACTCCTGTTCAAAAATCAATATAATCTATTCTGTTACTCCAAAACTCCAACTAAGATTTTTCCCCATCTTAGAAATCTCTCTAGTATTTTACAAAAATAAGTTGACATTTTTCTGAGCACCTTGATTTTTCTGTTTTGTTTATATTCTTATTTTCCCGTGGTTATTATGCGACGTATAGATCCCGTATTTGACAAAGTTGCCGTGGAAGAAGAAGGAGAAGGATTTGAAGACTTTGAAGACCAAGCCAATCCAGGCAAGCAACCCTTTGACCATGATACACTTGTTTCTCGGAACCCGTTTGTTTCCGATGCATGATATTAGGGTTACGATGGTAACCTAGTTGATTCCACCATATGAAGCATACCATGATCTTGATCTTGCTATGTGCTAGATGACTTGCATATGGTTAGTGGCTATGATTAGTGATGCATGTGTGACATGAACCTTCATGGTTGAAGTCTTTGCATAAAACCCCGTCGGGTGCCATTTATGCCCGAGGGAGATGATGATGATGAGTTGGGTGACCACTTGATGACGAAGTGGTGTGCCAAGGCAAGTGTGTGTGTTTTTCAAACGGATTGGTTTAAGTTGCGACCGTTATTCCAACCATACATGTGCAACCACACTACCCCTTATGGGACGGGGCTTTATTGATTACTTAGGTCGATACTAGCTTGGTGCCCGCATTACTAGTGACGGGAAGACTCGAGGTCTTTCCCGGGACGGGGTCGTGCTTGGATAGGCGGCCATGACTGTTTTCACAGGGCACCGGACACACCGTTGGTCCCTTCGGGTACGCGTGACATTGAAATTAGGGCAAGTCCCGTGATCTATTGTTTGTACCCGAGGGCCGTGTACCAACGAGTGGACTCTATGTTAGTGTCGTCTAAGGAAAGGTAATGATCGGGTGCTTACCCCGGGTACTTGAGGTACCGCGGGTCATGGATGACACGGAAGTTCCCCGGATCTTGTGGGTAAAGTGTACAACCTCTGCAGAGTGTCAAACTATTCGAATAGCCGGGTCCACGGTCATGGACAGTTGGGTAACCGCTCTTGGGCTACGTCCAATGTTTGTGAAACCATGCGTGTGTATGTGAGTCAAGGTGGTGACTTGACTCGATGAGATGAATCATATTCATGATGATATCGGTGACCTGTCTTCGAGGTTACGCGAGTTTATTGATGCATTAACTTGATAGTAGCATGTTGTTCTAGCCTTGCTAGATTGATCATTATTATTCAAATGCACTGTTACTTTGAACCACATCATGGGTTGCTTGCGAGTACATTCAAAGTACTCATTGGCTTGCCACTGGTTATTTAATTGGCCAGGCATGGAAGAGCAGGAATATGAGGAAGAGTTCTTCGGAGACGATCATGCGAACTAGGACGCTATCCCAGTCAGAATGCTTGTAGGGTTAAGGCAGATGGCATGGGTTCTACCCGTTTATCAAAGACTTCCGCTACTTGAGTTATTTGCTATTCAGCCCGTGAGGCTCTATCTATGTAAGACTTGGCCATAATGGCCATAATTCGTGTAAGACTATTTGTATGGATGTAAGACTCTTGTTATTTCAGCTTCTGTGTGTTCAGTGAGCATTGATCTCTGGGATCACTGTACACGTGCACTCGGTGATCTCGACTTCTAAGTCGGGGTCCCCACAGAGCTGGTATCAGAGCCATCCTGACTGTAGGAAGCCTTAGTTAGCATGGGCGTTAGTTAGATGAGACCCCCTTTTCAAAAACCTTCTGAACCTCTCTTCTTTTCTAAACCTGAGATTTCATCAACTTATTAACCCCTCCTATTCCACCTTTGTAGATGGCCGCTGTTCCCGAAGAGCACCTAACCACTGGGTTTCCCTTAATTCTCGAGGATAGCCTCCAGGAGTGTCAGTTCCACCGAGCACCCATCCTCATCTACCTTGAGCATTGGGTGAGCGATACTGAGGTGGAGTACCATGTGGAAGTGATCGTGAAGGCAAACGATCCTCCCACAAGTTGGTTCTTCGAGGGACCCCAGATGGAAACACTACCACTCGCTGCCGAGGCTGCTGCACTCAAGGCGTTAACCCGTCTCCGCGAGCTTCTTCCGGAGATGGCAGCCAAGATGGCAACTCGCTTCTTACCTTACCGGAAGGAAGGTGACGAAGAAAGCAGCGCACTAGCCCCTCCACTGAAGGAAGGACTCTCGCTTCGATTCCAGACCTACTTCAGTCTGTGTGCCGACAGCCTGGCACAAGACTTGGCCTCGGAATCGATGAAGCTCCGAGAAGAACTTTACAAGACCAAGGCACTTCTTCGTCGAGCTCAAGAGAAGGCAAACAGGATCAAGAAGGAAGGAGCACCTTCTGGACAATCCGCTATCGCATATCGAGGCGGAAGGCCCTCTGAGGATGTATCTTCCAAGGGTGAAGAACCACCTCGGCGACGCCGGATGATGGCAAGGGAATATCGCAAGCTTTTCCCTGCACCACCATCGAAGCACCGTCGTATCCAACTCCTCCACTCCCCCACTCCCTCAAGCGACAAGGGAGCCCAGACAGATGAAGACAAGGAGGAAGACCCAGAAGAGCCGGAATACGCGACCGAGCATTCCGCCGCTTAGGCATTATTCGCTACTCGGATATGCCAGTTGTAACCCCTACGGTAGGATAGGTCGTGTAACCCCTATGCGCAGTCGAGTCCTTGTATGGTTCATATGAAACCATCTAGTGTTAGGATGTATGTCGTAATCTTCCTTCGGGAATGTGTAAACGACTACATCACCCATTTGGATTTTAATGGATGTGTTTTTGCCTTTCGGCCCTTGCATGATTTGATTTAGTGTCACACCCACCCCCTTACTAGGCACCCATCTATCTTGCTTTCCCTCTTCCGAGTCATGAGACCTTTTACCGCTCCAACATGATGCCTGTTGTAACTCGTACTGGTACCTCTACCTAGCAGCCCGAAGCCGGAGCATCCTCTCAGCCAGAGGCAGGCCACGACCAAACCAACGACCAAGCTCCACCACCACCTCCTCCAAGCATGGACATGGCTCAGCTTCTCCAAGCTTTCCGAGAGGAACACCAAGCCAACACTGCAGCTCTTCAGCTGATTGCTCAAGCTGTCACCAACAACCGCCAGCCGGCGGGGAATGGCAATGGACGTTCCACGTTGGCAGAGTTCAAGAAGCATGCACCGCCAACCTTCATCGAGACTGCTGAACCCCTGGATGCAGATGACTGGGTCCGTTCCATTGAGGAAATCCTGGAACTAGTCGGATGTACCGAAGATCGCGAGAAGGTGGCTTATGCAGCCCACTGCCTCGGGGGAACTGCTAGAGCTTGGTGGGATGGATTCAAGGTCATGCATGCTGAACAAGACATCACTTGGGTGAACTTCAAGGCAGAATTCCGCAAGGCCCACATTCCTTCCAGAATCATGGCTATCAAAAAGCGCGAGTTCCGAGCCCTGAAGCAAGGAAGTGGCACTGTCAAGGAGTACATGCAGAAGTTCAGTGTTCTGTCAAGGTATGCCCCTGAAGATGTCAGCACTGATGCTGCCAAAAGGGAGCGCTTCATGGAAGGCCTTAATCAGACTCTGCAATACTCGCTTGTCGTGTGCGACTACCCGTCTTTCCCTGACCTGGTGAACAAGGCACTTATGCTTGAAGACAAGCGGCGTGCTTTGGAAGACACTCGCAAGCGCAAGTTGGTCAGTAAGGGAAGTTCCAGCAACCAGAAGCCTCGTCCGTGGAAGTCAGCCCCGGCCAAGCCAACCTATCAGCAGCCAAGAGCCCCTGCACCTCGTGCCAATCCTCAGCCTCAGCAGTATGCCAACCCCAGGCCAGCTTTCAACCCCAATACCAGTGGTGGCAACAAGATCAATCCAAACCAATTCACTTGCTTTGGATGTGGTCAGCCCGGACACATCTCAAGGGTGTGCCCCAACAAGAAGCCTGATGCCCCGCGCCCCAATGCGCAGAACCCGGGACAAGGCCGTGGAATGCCACCAAGGAACCCCACTCCTCGCAATCCACCGAACTATGGGAAGGGGCGTGTGAATCACGTCACTGCTGAAGAAGCCCAGGAAGACCCGGACGTCGTGCTGGGTACGTTCCTTGTCAACTCAGCACCTGCAACTGTCTTGTTTGATTCTGGAGCAACGCATTCATTTGTCACTCAAAGATTTGCATTAAAAAGTGGCATGACCCCTACACCCCTGAATAACCCTATGGTGGTACAAACCCCCGGAGCCGAGATGAGAGCCAAGATAGGCTGTAAAGGAGTCAGTATTACCATTAACGGTGTAGACTTCCTAGCAGACCTTATCATCCTAAGATCGCAAGGCTTGGATGTGATCTTAGGGATGGATTGGCTCAGCAAGCACCAAGGCTTGTTAGACTGTGCCAATCGAACAGTCACTGTGACCAATGACCAAGGAGTCGAAGTCAAGTTTGCTCCCAACTCCTCTTCCGCTCAAGCCGCTAAAGTCAACTGTCTGTCTGAAGTTGGGCTAGATCAAGTACCGGTGGTATGTGAGTATCCTGATGTCTTTCCGGATGAACTACCGGGAATGCCCCCTGACCGTGACATTGAGTTCATCATCGAGCTCGTGCCCGGAGCAGGACCCATCTATAAGAAGCCTTATAGAATGGGGACGGAAGAATTAGCCGAGTTGAAGAAGCAGCTAGAAGAGCAGCTAAGGAAGGGATTTATCCGCCCGAGTGCCTCCCCTTGGGGATCTCCTGTTCTGTTTGTGGCAAAGAGGGACGGTACCATCCGCTTATGCATTGACTATCGTTCCCTCAATGAAGTTACAATCAAGAACAAGTACCCACTTCCCAAAATCGAAGATCTGTTTGATCAGCTCAGCAGAGCCAAGGTATTCTCCAAGATCGACCTCAGATCTGGGTATTACCAGCTGAAGATCAGACCCCAAGATATTCCGAAGACGGCATTCGTAACCAGATATGGCCTGTACGAGTGCACGGTCATGTCCTTTGGGTTAACCAATGCCCCAGCTTACTTCATGTATCTCATGAATAAAGTCTTCATGGAATATTTGGACAAGTTTGTTGTTGTCTTCATTGATGACATTCTTGTGTTCTCGAAGTCGGAGGAAGAGCATGAGCAGCACCTGAGGATGGTCCTAGACAAGCTTCGTGAGCACCAACTATATGCCAAATTCAGCAAGTGTGAGTTCTGGCTGCATAAAGTTGGATTCTTAGGTCATGTCTTGACCGAGGAAGGATTATCTGTTGATCCTGCAAAAATCGAAGCTGTGACCCAATGGCAATCTCCAACGACCGTCAAGGAAGTCAGAAGCTTCCTCGGACTAGCGGGCTATTACCGCAAGTTCATGGAAGGGTTCTCTAGCATTGCACGACCAATGACTCAGCTCCTCAAGAAGGACAAGAAGTTCGAGTGGACGCCAAAATGCGAAGAGAGCTTCCAAGAGCTCAAGAAGAGATTGACCACCGCCCCAGTTCTGGCAACACCTGATATCCGCAAGGAGTTTGTGATATATTGTGATGCCTCTCGAACCGGATTGGGAAGCGTTCTGATGCAAGAAGGCCGCGTCATAGCATACCTCTCCAGGCAGCTACGACCCCATGAGGAGAACTACGCTACTCACGATCTTGAGCTAGCGGCAGTAGTTCATGCCTTGAAGACATGGCGGCATTACCTCCTAGGGAAACGGTGTGAGATTTACACAGACCACAAAAGTCTGAAGTATATTTTCACCCAAAAGGAATTGAACATGAGGCAGCGGAGATGGTTGGAACTCATCAAAGATTATGACCTCAGTGTTCAGTATCACCCTGGGAAGGCTAACGTGGTGGCCGATGCCTTAAGCAGGAAGGCTTGCTCTTTGAATGCCGTTATTCAAGAAAGGCAGCCAACCTTGTTTAAGGAGATCGAACAATTCAGTTTGGAATTGGTCACCCCCGGATATCTGGATCATTTGGAAGTCAGACCGACCCTGCTGGACGACGTCAAGAAGGCTCAAGATGGACACGCAAGCATTGAAGGCATCAAGAAGAAGATGAAGCTGGGCAAGGCCCCAGGATTCTCCGAAGACGAGCACGGGATTGTTTGGTACAAAGGTCGCCTCTGCGTACCAAACAACACCGAGTTGAAGACGCTGATTCTGCAAGAAGCCCACGATACTCCGTATTCCATCCACCCCGGAGGAACCAAGATGTACCAAGACTTGAAGGCACGATTCTGGTGGCACGGTATGAAGAGAGAGATTGCAACCTATGTTGCAAGGTGTGATGTGTGCCAGAGGGTCAAGGCTGAATATCAGCGACCTGCTGGATTGCTTCAACCACTCAAGGTTCCTGAGTGGAAGTGGGATAAGGTCGGAATGGACTTCATCACTGGATTACCAAGGTCGAATAGAGGACATGACTCTATCTGGGTCATAGTCGATCATTTGACCAAGGTGGCCCATTTCATTCCTGT
>LR738709.1:193825275-193946488 GCA_902687465.1 Secale cereale
CGGCGAGCTCGGGGGAGGCCCGGAGCGTGCAGGGCGGCGAAGGCAATCTCCGATGCTGGAGGTTGAAGACGATGGCGATGGCGGCTTCACAGGGCTTCCGGCGACGCACGTCTTGATGGAGAGGTCGAGGACGACGGTGCAGAGCTCTTGGACTCGTCGGAGAAGCAAGGCCGTGGGGGTGGGCGCGGCAACAACGAGCGGCGGCGACGGGCGCGTTCGGTCCAGTAACGGAGAGAGAGAGAGAGAGCAGAGGAGGCTGGGAACGGGGATGATAGTGAGAGAGGTCTGGGATGCATCGTGGCGACGTCCAGAGAGACCGGGTCATCGAGGGGGAGGGCAGGCAGGCAGGTGGCGTGGTGCCCATGCGCGCGGCGGCGGGCGCGTGCCCCTCGTCCTTCTGTCATCGCCAGGAGGATGACGATTGGCGGTTGGGCCAGTGGCCGCACTGCTGGGCCGGGTAAGCTAGCCCAGGTAAGTTTCCCTTTTTTATTTCTTTCTGTTTTTCTTTTCTGTAATTTGTTTTGATATAGTTTATATACTAAATCAATTTATTTCCTTCTGATATTTTTTTGTAGGGGCTAAAAGGATTATCCCAGAGCCCCTCACCAAATATGAAAATTATTGGAGCTAATAAATATTCTATATGAATTATTAGCCCCAATTCAAATACCATATGAATTGATTCAGAAATCCAAAATGTCATGGAAAAATGTGCATCACCTCTGGTACTGTTTCCAGCATTTTCCAAAAATGATGACCATTTTTGAAGGCCATTTGGGTTCACTGAAAAATATTTTTGGTTGAACCTGGTGGATTCCTTTTGATGCTAGGGTTTGAACATCCCCCATTTCAAGTTCATTTGAAAATTTAAACATGATGCACAGATGAAGGGCTAGCCTAGTGCATACCAGAACTAGGGATGTGACAGAAGAAGTACACCCTTGCAGGGTTAATGATCTATTCGAATAGCCACGTCCGCAGATATGGACTACTTGGAACGCTTACACTGTTCATAGACAAGTGGAAGTCGATACTCTAAAATGCGCAAGATAAGCGTGAGTGCTATGGATGGCCTTCTCGTAGGGAGACGAGAGCGGATCCATAGTGGTGTATTGTTGTGGTGAATATGTGGACTCGTGTGCGCCACCTCAAAAGAGTTACTAGCAGTCGTAGTAGAGGATAGCCACTGAGTCAAAGCTGGCTTGCTGCAGTTAAACTCCACTACCCCTTTATTGATACTGATGCATATGTAGCTAGTTCTGTTGTAAGTCTTCCTAAGTACATTTGTACTCACGTTTGCTTAATTTTTGTTTTTGTAGAGAGACTTCAGTCTCACTAGTGGTTCCGTGTGGACTTCGATGTTTAGCTTGTTACGTCAGCTACGATCTTGTATTATATGGAGGGTCTTGTATATAGTCAGGCTTCTTTCTTTCTAGTTGTCTGTACTCAGACATGATAAGCTTCCGCATGTACTTGTTGCTTGTATGACTCTGAATGTTGGGTCATGAGACCCATGTTTGTAATATCATGTAATGTATGGCTCTTTGGAGCCTTTCAAATAAATACTTTGAGTCATAGAGTTTTGTTGTGATGCCATATTGTATTTGCACATATCGAGCATATTGTGTATATGTTATTGAAATGCTTGGTATGTGTGGGATTCGACACCTAGTTGTTTATCCTTGGTAGCCTGTCTTATGGGGAAATGCCTCCTAGTGCTTCCACTGAGCCTTGGTGATGGAAATATGCCCTAGAGGCAACAACAAAATGGTTATTATTTTATATTTCCTTAATCATAATAGAGGTTTATTATTCATGCTAGAATTGTATTGACCGGAAACCTAAATACATGTGTGAATACATAAACAAATACTGTGTCCCTTGTAAGCCTCTACCAGACTAGCTCGTTAATCAACGATGGTTAAGGTTTCATAACCATGGAGATGAGTTGTCATTTGATAACGGGATCACATCATTATGATAATGATGTAATGGACAAGACCTATCCGTTAACTTATCATTTGATCGTACAGTTTATTGCTACTGCTTTCATGTATGTCAAATACATATTCCTTTGACTATGAGATCATACAAATCCCGGATACCGGAGGAATACCTTGTGTGCTATCAAACGTCACAACATTAATAGGTGAATATAAAGATGCTCTACAGGTATCTCAAAGGTGTTTTGTTTGGTTGGCGTGAATTGAGATTAAGATTTGTCACTCCGAGTATCGGAGAGGTATCGATGCGCCCTCTCGGTAATGCACATCATAATAAGCCTTGCAAGCAAATGACTAATGAGTTAGTCAGAGGATGATGTATTATGGAACGAGTAAAGAGACTTGATGGTAATGATATTGAACTAGGTATAGAGATACCGACGATCGTATATCGGTCAAGTAACATACCGACAGACAAAGGGAATTGTGTATGTTTTCATAATGGTTCGACCGATACAGATCTTCGTAGAATATGTAGGAGCCAATATGGGCATCCAGGTTCCGCTATAGGTTATTGACCGGAGAGGTGTCTCGGTCATGTCTACATAGTTCTCGAACCCGTAGGGTCCGCATGCTTAACGGTCGTTGACGATATAGTATTATATGAGTTATGTGATTTGATGACCGAATGTTATTCAGAGTCCCGGATGTGACCCCGGACATGATGAGGAGTCTCTAAATGGTCGAGAGGTAAAGATTGATATATAGGAGGATAGTATTCGGTCACCGGAAGTGTTCCGGAGGGTATCAGGTACTTATCGGGTCACCGAAAGGAGTTCCGGGCACCCCCGTCAAAAGATATGGGCCTTATGGGCCAAGAGGGGAAACACACCAGCCACAAGGGGCTGGTGCACCCCCATATGGGCTGGCCAAGGTGGAGAAGGAAAGGCGAAGAAGGAAAGGAAAGAAAGGGAATAGGAATCCCCCTTCCTTTCCCCTCCCCCTCTTTCCTTCCCCTCCAACAAACATGACACGGGGGCGCGGCCAAGAAGGACCCCAAGTAGGATTCAGCCTACTTAGGGCGCCACATGGCAGCCTCCCCTCTCCCTCCCACCTATATATATTTGGGGGGGGGGCGCCTTAGCACACCCCAGACAATTGCTTAGCCATGTGGGGGCGCCCCCTCCACAGTTTACACCCCCGATCATATTTTCGTAGTGCTTAGGCAAAGCTCTGCGGAGATTACTTCACCATCACCATCACCACGCCACCGTGCTGACGGAACTCATCTGCTACCTCGACATCTTGCTGGATCAAGAAGGCAAGGGACGTCATTGAGATGAACATGTGCATAACGCAGAGGTGCCGTGCGTTCGGTACTTGATCGGTTGAAGCGCGAAGAAGTTCAACTACATCAACAATGTTGTGAAACGTTTCTGCTTACGGTCTATGAGGGTACTGTCGGTGTCAAAACCGGCGGATCTCGAGTAGGGGGTCCCGAACTATGCGTCCGAGGATCGATGGTAACAGGAGACTGGGGACACGATGTTTACCCAGGTTCAGGCCCTCTTGATCGAGGTAATACCCTATTTCCCGCTAGATTAATCTTGATGAATATGATTACAAGAGTTGATCTACCTCGAGATCGTAATGGCTGAACCCTAAAAGTCCAGCCTATGATTCTATTGTTGTTCTCTACTAGCCTCTATGGACTAAACCCTCCAGTTTATATATGCATCGGAGGGCCCAGAGGAAGGAAAGATTACACCCGAACCTAAAACCTGCCATTATACGCATACAAGAGTCCTATACGGATACGAGAGACGATCTTCAGCAATGATCTTCACGGCCCACCAGTCCAGCCCATCACGAGTTATCCGGCCACATGAGGACCCCTCGATCCAGGACTCCCTCAGTAGCCCCTGAACCTGTCTTCGATGACGATGAGTTCGGCTTCCGTATTGTCTTCGGCATTGCAAGGCGGGTTCCTTCTTCCAAATATATGTTCTGCAAAAAGTGTATTGTGTTAGGCTCTGCATGGTTAGTAAAACCCTTAGCCTCGAAGGCAAGGCATTTGAAAGAAAATTAATAACGTGTCTTTACTAACAACTTTTTGGTGAAGCGTCGCGTCCATCCCACTAACATATCAGACCATTTTATTTGGTCCTAGTTTCGCGTTTCGAGGTATAACCCCACTTGACATGTCTTATCAATACGGAGGTCGTGCCCGCTTATTAGGGGATCCTTATCAATGTGACGTGAGCATCCAAACCACGCATTATGCATGACCGCTTTGGGAACTGGTGAGGTCTGCGGCTAAAGTGGGGGTACGTTCTGTATTCGCAGCGTTATAAAAGTACATAAATCCCTTCCATCAGCCCCACACTTTCCTCAATCCCGAGCTCTCCAATCTCCCTAGCCCCAGCATCCTCATCTCTTGCGCCCGCAGTTCTCGGTTCCTCAACCACCACTTCCTTCCTCAACAATGGCTGGATCCGGCGCCAAGGGCAAGTGGGAGGCTGATACGTCTCCAACGTATCTATAATTTTTTATTGTTCCATGCTATTATTTATGAAGTCTTGGATGTTTAATGGGCTTTATCATACACTTCTATATCATTTTTGGGACTAACCTACTAACCCAAAGGCCCAGTCCAGATTGCTGTTTTTTGCCTGTTTCAGGGTTTTGCAGAAAAATAATATCAAACGGAGTCCAAACGGAATGAAACCTTCACGAGAGATATTTTGGGAGAAAATCACGCACAGGGGACTTGAGAACCACGTCAGGGGAGCCTCGGGTTGTCCACGAGGGTGGGGGGCGCGCCCCTGCCTCGTGGGCCCCTCGAGCACCCCTGGTGTCCTCCTTCCTCCTATATAAGTCTACGTACCCCGAAACCTTTGACAACAGAGAGAAAACCCTAATTCCACCGCCGTAACCTTCTATTCACGTGAGATCCCATCTTGGAGCCTATTCCGGAGCTCCACCGGAGGGGGATCCATCACGGAGTTCATCATCATCATCATCATCGCCCTCACCATGAGTTGTGAGTAGTTTACCACAGACCTTCGGGTCCATAGCTAGTATCTAAATGGCTTCTTCTCTCTCTCTCTGGATCTCAATACAAAGTTCTCCTCGGTCTTCGAGGAGATCTATTCGATGTAATCTCTTTTTGCGGTGTGTTTGTCGAGATCCGATGAATTGTGAGTTTATGATCAAGATTATCTATGAGAAATATTTGGTTCTTCTCTGAACTTTTTATGTGTTCTCATAATATCCTTGCAAGTCTCTTCGAATTATTGGTTTGTTTTGGCCTACTAGATCTATAGTTCTTGCAATGGGAGAAGTGCTTGGCTTTGGGTTCAATCTTGCGGTGTCCTTTCCCAGTGACAGTAGGGGCAGCAAGGAACGTAATGTATTGTTGCCATCGAGGACAAAAAGAATCATATTGCTTGAGTTTATCCCTCTACATCATGTCATCTTTCTTAAGGCATTACTCTGTTCTTATGAACTCAATACACTAGATGCATGCTGGATAGCGGTCGATGTGTGGAGTAATAGTAGTAGATGCAGAATCGTCTCGGTCTACTTGTCTCGGACATGATGTCTATATACAATGATCATGCCTAGATAGTCTCATAATTATTCGCTTTTCTATCAATTGCTCGACAGTAATTTGTTTACCCGCCTTAGAATATCGCTATCATGAGAGAAGCCACTAGAGAACACTATGGCCCCCGGGTCTATTCTCAACATATCAATCTACATCTACTTTACTTTTATAGCTTTTATTTTCTGTTCTAATAAACCAAAAATTCCAAAAATATAAACTATCATCTCTATCAGATCTCACTTTTGTAAGTGACCGTAAAGGGATTGACAACCCCTTACCGCGTTGGCTACGAAGTTCTTAATTGTTTGTGCAGGTGTGAGGGACTCGCGCGTGGTATCCTACTGGATTGATACCTTGGTTCTCAAAAACCGAGGGAAATACTTATTCTACTGTGCTGCATCTCCCTTTCCTCTTCGAGGGAATACAACGCAAGCTCAAGAAGTAGCAGATGCATGCACGGTTACTGAGAAAGCCGTGGAGGATCTCCGGAGTGCGGGCTATCTCGCTGCCAATATCGCGCATCGAGTCCCCGCCCAGGACCAGGTGGTTCCCGTCCCGGAGGCGGGTGAGAGAGTAGTGTTCCTCTCGCACTTCGTTAGGGGGCTAGGATTCCCTCTTCACCCCTTTGTACGGGGTTCACTGTTTTTCTACGGGCTATATTTCCATGATCTAGCTCCGAATTCAATCCTTTACATCTCCGCTTTCATAGTGGTGTGTGAAGCTTTCCTCCGCGTTCCCCCACACTTCGGCCTATGGCTCAAGATCTCAACGTGAAGCCGAAGGTGGTGGACGGTCAACACGCGGAGTGCGGGGGCACTATGACAAGCAAGCTCCTGAAATCAAACTGGCCAAAGGAGTCGTTCGTGGAGATGAACAAGGTTTGGCAGCTGGAGTGGTTATATATCACTGAGCCCCACAACGCCAAATGGGCGGCGGCGCCTGCTTTCAGATCTGGACCCCCGGTGAGACTAACCTCCTGGACCGAAAAGAGTCTGAACTAGGGGTCTCAGGTTGAGGTGACGGCACTCCAAGGCCGTGTGTCCAGCATGATCACTAAGGACTACCAACTCACAACTGTGGTTCAGGTAATGCTGACCCGACTTGTCCTTCCTTGCCAACACCGGGGCTCCTCCCTATGGGAGTTCGATCCGGCAGGAGACCGGCCCCTGAAGCATCTCTTAGGCTCCAGGCACAAAGAGATCTCGAAGCATCTCTTCAAGAGCCAGAAGGAGTGGCCGAAGGAAGCTGAGGACACAGGCTACAACACTGCGTTCACCGCACAAGAGGTAATCAAAAATTCTGCCGAACATATATCCCCTTCTTATTTTAACGATAATAAGAATTGGAGCTTTTGCGTGATATACAGGGCTGGACGAAGAAGGCAATCCGAACTAAGTGTCTGGCACCTTTGCCAGAAGACCCAGACACGCCTCAACTGACGGCGATGCTGGTTTCGGCGCCGTACAAGGCGCCGGACAAGAAGTCCAAGAAGAAGAGCAAGGAGGCCGAGAGCGCCCCCCGTCCTGCGGACGCGAAGTCCGAGGAGATCAACATCCTCTCCTCCTCCTCCTCCGAGGATAATGAAGAAGAAGAGTCCCCTGCCTAGGGCAGGGGCAAGAAGAGGGTGGCCCCTGCTGACGCAGGCAAGGCTGCACCCCGGAGGAAGCTACCCCCCCGTCAGTTCGGACTCATCGTCCGGACACAATTTTGTGGTGAAGCCTAGGGAGAAGCCCCCAACTGAAATGTAAGTTGCTCGGATATATTAATTGCTGCACCTTGTTCATTTAGATTTTTAATGCTTTTTAAGCATTTCTCACCTGCTGACCTATAGCCGTGCCCGAGCACACCCCGATGCTTCCTTATCGGAGGGGAACTCTCTGGTGCCTGGAGAGACGGGGAGTGACCCGCTGGTCCGAGCTCCATCGCCCGTGGCCCGCGTGGACACCAAAGTATCCTCCCAATGTGCGTCTCCTTCTTAAGGAGATGGGGGCATGGCAAGTGATAGGGCGATCGAGGGTAACACCTCGGCTGCCGCTGACCATGGGGAAACAACCCCAATGGAGACCGAAGACGGGGGCCCAAACAATCGGGGCCCAAACCAAAGGCTTAGGGGTCCGAAGACCAGACCCCCAAGGCGGGGGAGGATACGATGGCGCCCGGGGTGAATCCGGAGGCGCCGGACCCTCTGGAGGGAGCACTACAAAGTGCTTCCGTCGTGGAGGAGCACCGCACCGTAATGGGTGCGGTGATGAAGAAGAGTCAGTCCGTCAAAGGCAGACTGAATGAAGCCTTCAACAGCCTGCTAGGAGGCTTTGAGGTAAGCAATGTAATGTTCTTTATGGAATTTTATTTGTTTTATATGCATATATATAGCCAGTAGCCCCTGATGCTTTGTGTGATTCTGAACATAATCGGACGAAGTATCCATAGTATAGCATGTTATAGAGCTGAACTGTATGCTTTTGCATTTGAACATGCTTCACTAGTTGCGGCAACTACACGAGATGCAGAAGTTGCCGAACTAAATTGGAAGCTTTTGGTGGCTAACGCGGACCTCGACCGCGTCAACCAGCCTTTAGATGGAACGCAAGGTATGCGGATTTGAAAAATTGAGATGTCGAGAAGACTAATAAATTGAGTATGACTATAAACTCTTTATGATATTCTGTATTAAACAGTTGGCGGAGCTCGAGGCCCTCAAGGGCGAACTCGTGAAGGCCAAGAAGGAGGTCGAAGCTAGCAAAGCAATCGCTGACAAAGCGACTACCGATCTAGAGGCCGAAAAGGCCGCGTGCCAACATCACGAAGCTCGGGTGTCCGAAGTCGAAGATGAACTCAAAGATGCTATTCACAAATGCAAGGCATTGGAGGAGAAGACTCCGGAACAAGCATCTGAGCCCACTGCAGTAGTTAAGGCTGTCCAGGATGCGCGAAGGGAGTCGCACATCGTCTGCGAAGAAATCAGGCAGGCATGGGAGATATCATCTGGTAAGACATTTCTCTTACAGAGAATCTTCGGAGCGGAAGTACCTTGGGCTAACATGGTTATGGAGTTCTCCAGGCGTGTTTGCGATCTCTCGAGGAGCAGTGCTGACGCCGCCCAATACTTCCGAGCCCAGGAGGGGAGCGACATGGAGATGCTATTCTAGTCGCAGTTCTAAGCGCCAAAACATCCGATGCCCCTCAACGACCAGATGAAGCAGCTGGTCGAGCTACACAACATGGCGGGTTCGTCCATGAAGGACGTGATAGTTCGGATGTGGCCCGCTGAGCCAATCCCAAGTAGCTACTTCGGATTGGTGAAGCAGCTCGTCGAAGCGAGTCTGCGGGTCGACGCGTTGAAGCATTCGGCCTGCATAGAGGGTGCTCGGATGGCCTTCACCCGTGTGAAAGTATACTGGGCGAAGATGAAGGCGCACGACATAGCCACTGCTGGGCCACCCAAAGGCAAGGAGCACCGCAAGCCGGAGAGATATTTTGAGGACGTCATAGAAGGCGCCCGCCTTGTAGAAGGCCCGTGTTTAAGAGATATTATCTTTGAGTAATTGTATTTGGTTGTAAAGACTTAAGCTTATGAACCGATGTATATAACTTTTGTGCTATTATAATGTGAGCGACTTTCACCTTCCGTGGGGCCGTTTATTTAACTCTGAAAGTTTCCGGTCGTCGGCTTCAGCCCCCATGTAAATATTACTAGGGTGTTCGGTCATATGCATAGACACTCTTTATCCAACGTCTTGGTCTGTGTAGGAGGTGTATGCAGAGCGAACTAGGCAATCGGACTGTGCGGCGTTATTGCTTTCACTTAGCCATAGGAGTTTGACAAGTGGGGCTAGGTACTAGCCCCTGGTGCGTATATGGCATTTCCTAATTAAGGTATCCATTTGTACACGGCTAGGCAAAAAACCAACACTTCGTATAATACGGGGTGGATGTCCATCGATCGTAGTATAACACTAAGTCACCGGATCGCAGACCAGATTCTCGCATATCATAACAGTCAATTTTCGGCTTTCTCTATTGAGGTACTTGACCGGACGAGCCAGAAGTACAATTGCAGTACTTTTCCCTTTACACCCTAGCCGAACAATCGGGAACGTAGGGGTAAGCACAGGAGCCGGGCAACCCAACCATTGACCCAAGACATGATTCGGAACTCATGCATATAAAGCAAATATCCAGGACGCCGAACACTCCCTATAGGTGTTCGGACTTTTTCGACATATACCGGGCTGAATACAGCCCCTGGTAATGGACCTCGTTGTCAAGGCACATGTGGCAATCTAACATGGGGAGAGAACACCGGTGGTGAGAGAATAAAACTCCAAACACGATATCAACCAAGTTGTTTCTATAATATCCCATTATAGTGCGGCGAGCCCTTTGTTTACAGATAATGCCGATAACTTCCTTGGACATTTTACATGCCAAAAAAGTATAAAACAAAAAGAGAAAAAAGGTTTACACAGGGTATTAATCTAAAAAGAAACCTTAGTGCGGGTCCCTGCTGCACGTCTGTGCTATTTTCTCCTTTGTGATGTGTCCTTGAAGGGGGAGTGTGATGGCCATCTGTAAAAAAGAAAGAAAAAACCTGGAAAATAAAAGAAATCCGGTGTGTCAGTAAACAAAACCGGTTCATTTAATGAACCTTGAAGGATAATTTTAAAGTCCGAATAGGGTCGAGCCGAACTATGGACTATTTGTATGCAGTGTGCCCCTAGCGCTGCCCAAGGAATTTTAAGGGCATAATTGTGTATGCGAGGCACGTGTGCTACCACCTTATGGGGCAGTCGATGGGGGCATAGATGCTAATCGAGCTCAGGTTCATCTGAGCTACCGCACTCAGGCGTATGTCAGACACATTTAGCTATGTCCGCGGTCTTGATGACCGATGAGCTATTCGGCTTGAATACCATTTTGGATTTCGGCTGCTAGGGCCGCAGTGTCCTCCTCCATCGGAGAGAGCGCTCCATATTTCCATTGACCGTGATGACACCACATGGTCGAGGAATTTTGAGCTTTAAATAAGCATAATGCGGGACTGCATTAAAGCGGGCAAAGGCCGTTCTTCCGAGTAGTGCATGATAGCCACTTCTGACCGAAGCTATGTCGAAGATTAGTTCTTCGCTTCGAAAGTTATCGGGAGAGCCGAATATGACCTCAAGTGTTAAAGAGCCCGTGCAGCGGGCTTCTACGCCCGGTATCACTCCTTTAAAGGTCGTGCTCCTTGGCTTGATTCTTGACGGGTCTATCCCCATCTTGCGGATAGTGTCCTGATATATCAGATTGAGACTGCTGCCGCCATCCATAAGGACTCGAGTGAGATAGTATCCATCGATTATTGTGTCTAGCACTAGGGCAGCAGAACCCCCATGATGGATACTAGTCGGATGATCCCTGCGATCAAAAGTGATCGGACAAGCCGACCATGGGTTGAATTTGGGGGCAAGAGGCTCAATGGCATAGACATCTCAGAGTGCGCACTTGCACTCCCTCTTTGGGATATGAGTGGCATAGATCATGTTCACTGTTTTGATCTCCGGTGGAAATTTCTTCTGTCCCCCAGTGTTCGGCTGGCGAGGTTCGTCCTCGTCTTCGCTCTGAGGCCCCTTTCCCTTGTGTTCGACATTGAGCTTGCCGACCTGCTTAAAGACCCAACAACTACGGTTGGTATGGTTTGTAGGTTTGTCTGGGGTGCCATGGATCTGGTAGGGCCTGTCTAATATTTTGTCCAAGCTGGATGGACCCTCATTGTTGCCTTTGAATGGCTTCTTCCGTTGACCGGGTCTGGAGCCACTGAATCCAGTGTTAACTGCTGTGTCGTCTGGGCTTCCAGCATTATTTCGACATTTGTTTTTATTACGTCGTGGCTTTCCATTGCCGTCCCTGACTTCAGATGTGCCAGGTTTGCTGGTGCTGCTACGAGCTAAGCAGCTGTCCTCGCCCGCGCAAAAACGGGTCATGAGTGTAGTTAGGGCTCCGATTGTCCTCAGCTTTTTTCTGTCCGAGGTGTCTAGCTAGCCATTCGTCCCGGATACTGTGCTTGAAGGCCGCTAGGGCTTCAATGTCCGGACAGTTGACGATTTGGTTCTTCTTAGTGAGAAACCGATTCCAAAGCTTGCGGGCTGACTCCCCGGGTTGTTGGATTATGTGACTCAGATCGTCAGCATCCGGGGGCCGGACATAGGTCCCTTGAAAATTGGCCCGAAAAGCGTCCTCAAGCTCTTCCCAACTTCCAATGGAATTTTCTGGGAGGCTGTTCAGCCACTGTCGAGCTGGTCCTTTCAGCTTGAGGGGTAGGTATTTGATGGTGTGGAGATCATCTCCACGAGCCATATGGATGTGAAGAATAAAGTCTTCTATCCAGACATCAGAATCCGTCGTTCCTTCGTACGCCTCGATATTTACGGGTTTAAACCCTTCTGGAAATTCATGATCCAGCACCTCATCGGTGAAGCACAGAGGGTGTGCGGCACCCCTGTATTTTGCTATGTCATGGCGTATATCTGACAGTTGTGATGTTTGGTATTGACCCCGAACTGGTATGTGACCGACGTATTTGGCTTGATAGCTGCCGTCTCGTGCGGGAGCACGGTCCCTGGATTCGTAGATGGATCTGGTCTTGCCAGCCTTTTTGTTCAGGTCCTCACGTAGATCGTGTTTCCGGCCCTAAGCCATGTCCTCCTTTCCTTTACGGGGAGGGGGTGCAGGCTTGTCTACGTCTTTACTAGCCACTCTGTCCCATCCACGAGGTGGTCGGTCCAGCTTGTCGGCGGTGTTATTTTTCGGCGGTATAGGTGCAATAGCCTCGTCTTCGAATTCGGGCAGCAATTTACGCTTAGTATAGCCTTTGGTTTAGCAATTGCAGCCATATTTTTGCTCAGTATCCAGCACTTCATTCCATCTATCATTGCGTGTATCCTGTGCGGCTCGAAGCCGCCGCTGCTGCTTTTTTAAGATCCTTGCGGTGGCAATAAGCCTCCGGTGGAAGCGCTTTTGTTCTAAGGTTTCTTCTGGGAGGATGTATTCGTCGTCGCCCAGGATACCATCCTCTTCGGACACAGGTTCATAATTGCTGTCTTCAGCATCGCTGTCATCAGACAGCGATTTCGGACTATGTTCGCCGTCCTCTTGCTCGACCCACTCCATCGTTGGATCTGTGGGCTCTTCGGCTTGCTTCGGACTGTCACCGTCGTTAGTGATAGTGTTGCTATCTTTCCCTTTACGGGATTTAGTTCGGTGCTTTGGACGCCGATGCTTGGGAGGTTCATCGACAGGCTTATCCTTTGTGGGATCGTTTTCACTTTCACCCTCCTTCTCCTTAGGAGTATCCACCATATACACGTCATATGAGGACGTAGCCGTCTATCGCCCGATTACGGGCGGGTTTTGGTCTAGATCTGCTTCGGTTTCGAGGTCCATCCCTTCAAAGTCTTGGGAAGCGTAGTCAAGTAGATCAGTGAGATCGTCGACCGTGGCTACCAAGTGAGTGGTGGGTGGGATGCTAAATTCTCCATCATCAGCCTCCAGTTCGAACCGAATATAATTCGGCTGTGTGTCGATAGCTAAGGAGAGAGATTGAGTTTAGCACATCACCTAGAGGTGAGTGCCGGAAGATATCTGTGGAGCTGAATTCGACAGTAGACGCATGATCAAGCTCGAAGGATGCATATACAGATGGTTCAGAACCTGCAGCCGGAGACTATTCCGGAGTTCCGGTAACACAGATCCTGCTCAGGGTTAGGTCTGTGTGCGGCTCCAGCTCTGCTAAGTTCGCGGCCTCCGTGGCGTGGTTGAGCTTCCCGTCCTCGGGTGGTGTGATCTTCTCCAGATCTAGGTCTAGAGCGGTTATGATACGTCCATTTTGCATCATGCTTATATGTTGATATTTATTGCATTATGGGTTGTTATTACACGCTATGTCTCAATACTTATGCCTTTTCTCTCTTATTTTACAAGGTTTGCATGAAGAGGGAGAATGCCGACAGCTGGAATTCTGGGCTGGAAAAGGAGCAAACTCAGGAAACCTATTCCGCACAACTCAAAAGCCCAGAAACTGAACAAAACTCCATTTCAGAAAATATAAAAAATATCTGGCGAAAGAAGTTCACGAGGGGGCCCACCGGCTGTCCACGAGGGTGGGGGGCGCACCCTCCCTCTCAGGGCGCGCCCCCTGTCTCGTGGGCCCCTCGAAGGCCCCCCAATGCCCATCCTCTCCTATATGAGGTGATTTGACCTGGAAAAAAATCATAAGGAGGCTTTCGGGACCAGACGCCGCCGTCTCGAGGCAAAACCAAGGCGGAAACCAATCTAGGGCTCCGGGAGAGCTGTTCTGCCGGGGATACTTCCCTCCGAGAGGGGGAAATTGTCACCGCCGTCATCACCAACAACTCTCCCATCTTGGGGAGGGCTATCTTCATCAACATCTTCACCAACACCATCTCCTCTCAAACCCTAGTTCATCTCTTGTATCCAATCTTTGTACCCAAACCTTAGATTGGTACCTGTGGGTTGCTAGTAGTGTTGATTACTCCTTGTAGTTGATGCTAGTTGGTTTATTTGGTGGAAGATCATATGTTCCAATCCATTATGCATATTAATACCCCTCTGATGATGAACAATATTATGTCTTCTGAGTAGTTACTTTTGTTCCCGTGGACATGGGAGAAGTCTTGCTATTAGTAGTCATGTGAATTTGGTCTTCGTTCGATATTTTGATGAGATGTATGTTGTCTCTCCTCTAGTGGTGTCACGTGAACGTCGACTACATGACACTTCACCATTATTTGGTCCTAGAGGAAGGCATTGGAAAGTAATAAGTAGATGATGGGTTGCTAGAGTGATAGAATCTTAAACCCTAGTTTATGCGTTGCTTCGTAAGGGGCTGATTTGGATCCATATGTTTCATGCTATGGTTAGGTTTACCTGAATACTTCTTTTGTAGTTGCAGATGCTTGAATTAGAGGTTAATCATAAGTGGGAGGCTTGTCCAATTAAGGACAGCACCCAAGCACCGGTCCACCCACGTACCAAATTATCAGAGTATCGAACGCGAATCAGATGATCGTGATGAAAACTAGCTTGACGATAATTCCCATGTGTCCTCGGGAGCGCTTTCCTTCATATAAGAGTTTGTCCAGGCTTGTCCTTTACTACAAAAAGGATTGGGCCACCTTGCTGCACCTTATTTACTTTTACCTTTTGTCACTTGCTACCAATTACGTTATCACGAAACTATCTGTTACCTATAATTTCAGTGCTTGCAGAAAATACCTTACTAAAAACTGCCTATCATTTCCATCCGCTCCTCGTTGGGTTCGACATTCTTACTTATCGAAAGGACTACGATAGATCCCCTACACTTGTGGGTCATCAAGACTCTTTTCTGGCGCCGTTGCCGGGGAGTGAAGCGCCTTTGGTAAGTGGAATTTGGTAAGGAAAAATTTATATAGTGTGCTGAAATTTATTGTCACTTGTTACTATGGTTCAAAATCCTTTGAGGGGCTTGTTCGGGGTATCTTCACCCCGATCAGAAGAGCAAAGAGTTGCTCCTCAACCTACTTCACCTATTGAAAATGTTTGCTTTGAGATTTCTTCGGGTATGATAGAGAAACTGCTTGAAAATCCTTTTACAGGAGACGGAACACTGCATCCCGATTTACATATAATCTATGTGGATGAAGTTTGTGGATTATTTAAGCTTGCAGGTATGCCCGAGGATGTTATCAAGAATAAGGTCTTCCCTTTATCCTTGAAGGGAGATGCATTGACATGGTTTAGGCTATGTGATGATATTGTATCATGGAACTATAATCGTCTGAAGTTGGAATTTCATCATAAGTTCTACCCTATGCACCAGGTTCATCGTGATCGTAATTATATATATAATTTCTGGCCTCGCGAAGGAGAAAGCAGCGCTCAAGCTTGGGGGAGGCTTAAGTAAATGATATATTCATGCCCCAATCATGAGCTCTCAAGAAAAATGATCATTCAAAATTTTTATGCCCGACTTTCTCTCAATAATCGCACCATGCTCGATAATTCTTGTTTTGGCTCTTTTATGATGATGACTGTTGAATTCAAATGGGATTTATTGGAAATAATTAAACGCAACTCTGAAGATTGGGATCTCGACAAAGGTAAGGAGTCAGGTATGACCCCTAAGTTTGATTGTGTTAAAGCTTTTATGGATATCGATGTTTTCCGTGAGTTTAGCACTAAGTATGGACTTGACTCTGAGATAGTAGCTTCTTTCTGTGAATCATTTGCTACTCATGTTGATCTCCCCAAGGAGAAGTGGTTTAAATACCACTCCCCAATTAAAGTAAAAGTAGTTGAACCTATTAAAGTTGAAGAAAAGACTATCACTTATAATGTTGATCCTATTATTCCTACTGCTTATATTGAGAAACCACCTTTCCCTGTTAGGATAAAGGATCATGCTCAAGCTTCAACTGTAGTTCGTAAGAGTAATACTAGAACACCTACACCCTCTGAGCAAATTAAAGTTGAACCTAGTGTTACTATGGTTAAAGATCTCTTGGTAGAAGATTTAGATGGACATGTTATTTACCTCCAAGAAGATTCTGCTAGAATAGCCAAACCCAATGCTAGAAATAAACATAGACCTATTGTAGGCTTGCTTGTTATCTCTGTTAAGATAGGATATCATCGCTATCATGGTTTATGTGATGTAGGTGCTAGTGCGAGTATTATCCCTCTTGATTTATATCGAGAAATTATGCATGATATTGCACCTGTTGAGTTAGAAGGGATTGATGTTACTATTAAGCTAGCTGATAGAGACACTATTTCACTAGTTGTGATTGTTAGAGATGTTGAAGTATTGTGTGGGAAGGTTAAATACCCTGCTAATTTTCTTATTCTTAGTTCCCCACAAGATGAATTTTGTCCCATTATATTCGGTATACCCTTCTTGAATACTGTTAATGCCAAGATAGACTGCGTGAAAGATATTGTTACTGTTGGATTAGGGGATATGTCTCATGATTTTAATTTTGCAAAATTCCGTAGACAACCCCTTGAAAAGGAAGCACCTAGTAAGGATGCAATTATTGGTCTTGCTTCTATTGCCGTGCCTCCTAACGATCCTTTAGAACAATACTTGCTAGACCATGAAAAGGATATGCATATGAATGAGAGAAGGGAAATAGATGAAATATTCTTTAAACAGGGACCCGTATTGATAACAACATGCCTGTTGAAATCTTAGGGGATCCTCCTTCTCCCAAGGGTGATCCCGTGTTTGAACTTAAACCCTTACCTGATAATCTTACGTATGTTTATCTTGATGAAAAGAAGATATATCCTGTTATTATTAGTGCTAACCTTTCAGAGCAGGAAGAAGAAAAACTATTGAAAACTCTGAAGAAGCACCATGCTGCTATTGGATATACTCTCGATGATCTTAAGGGCATTAGTCCCACTATATGTCAACACAAGATAAATTTGGAAGAAAATGCTAAACCGGTTATTTATCATCAGCGACGGTTAAATCATAAGATGAAAGAAGTGGCAAGGAAGGAAGTACTAAAGCTTCTAGAGGCAGGTATTATTTATCCAGTTGCTGATAGCCAGTGGGTAAGTTAAATTCATATTTATCATTAGGAACAACAGTCATACCTAGAGGCAGGTATTATTTATCCAGTTGCTGATAGCCAGTGGGTAAGTCCATTGTGTCCCTAAGAAGGGAGGTATGACTGTTGTTCCTTATGATAAAGATGAATTGATCCCGCAAAGAATAGTTACAGGTTATAGGATGGTAATTGATTTCTGTAAGTTAAATAAATCTACTAAAAAAGATCATGACCCCTTGCCATTTATTGATCAAATGCTAAAAAGGTTATCCAAGCATACTCATTTTTGCTTTCTAGATGGTTATTCTGGTTTCTCTCAAATACCTGTGTCAAAAGGGGATCAATAAAAGACCACTTTTACTTGTCCTTTCGGTACCTTTGCTTATAGACGTATGCCTTTTGGTTTATGTAATGCACCTGCTACCTTCCAAAGATGTATGATGGCTATATTCTCTGATTTTTGTGAAAAGATTCTTGAGGTTTTCATGGACAATTTCTCCGTTTACGGAACTTCTTTTGATGATTGCTTAAGCAACCTTGATCGAGTTTGCAGAGATGTGAAGACACTAATCTTGTCTTGAATTGGGATAAGTGCCACTTTATGGTTAATGAAGGCATTGTCTTGGGACATAAAATTTCTGAAAGAGGTATTGAAGTTGACAAAGCTAAAGTTGATGCTATTGAAAAGATGCCATGCCCTAAGGACATCAAAGGTATACGAAGTTTCCTTGGTCATGCCGGGTTTTATAGGTGGTTCATAAAGGACTTTGTAAGGGCATATTTCTCCCTAAGAGTTTTGGTGATTGATGACAATGCATTTGCGGACTAATCGTGTGCTCTAAGCTCCTACAGGTATATTTCACTTAGGCACAAGACGATTGATTGCCCCTCGGATTCGATGGAAGACGGTGTTTTCTTTTTGCTCCCTATCGGTGGCTTTGAGTAATAGGAAAGCCGTACTATTAAGAGGGGGTCCGCTTCGGAAAGGTTTGGGTGGAATCAACACGTACACATCTTACTCTCGCACCACCTTTCCCTTGCATCTCTGGAGTTCCAACCGGTTATTAACGTATATGCAAACCATGACTTCTTAACTAAATCATCTGCCTGGCAAGCGGTAGTACCGCTCAAATGAGCGGTAGTACCGCACAGCTATATGATAGTACCGCCTGCCGACACGGTAGTACCGCTATAACGGTAGTACCGCGTCTCCAGAGCGGTAGTACCGTGTATCTGGCCCGGCACTGATTCTAAGTGCAGAAGTAGGTGCGGAAGTAATTTTTTACTTCCGCATCCTATGCGGTAGTACCGCTTAGTCCAAGCGGTAGTACCGTGTCGGGTTTTGCTACTACCGTTTTCCCTGCGGATGTAGCCGCGGATGTAATTTATTTCATCCATGGTTGTCAACCATCTCGCATGTTTTTGCCTAGCGGTAGTACCGCTCCCGAAGCGGTAGTACCGCTCAGTCAGCGGTAGTACCGCAACTTACGTGCGGTACTACCGCGCTCTGCGGGCTGAAAACACACATAACGGTTGGATTTGCTCTCCCACTATATATAGGGGGTCTTCTTCTCCAAGAAGACTTACCTCTTCCCCCACTACTCCATTGTTGCTCCAAAAGCTCCATTTCCGCCCGATCTCTCTCCCTAGCCAATCAAACTTGTTGATTTGCTTGGGATTGCTTGAGGAGGCATCGATCTACACTTCCACCAAGAGATACTTGATTCTCCCCACTAATCCCTTGCGGATCTTGTTACTCTTGGGTGTTTGAGCACCCTAGACGGTTGAGGTCACCTCGAAGCCATATTCCATTGTGGTGAAGCTTCGTGGTTTTGTTGAGAGCCTCCAAGTTGTGGAGATAGCCCCAACCTTGTTTGTAAAGGTTCGGTCGCCGCCTTGAAGGGCACCACTAGTGGAATCACGGAACCTTGCATCGTGTGAGGGCGTGAGGAGAATACGGTGGCCCTAGTGGCTTCTTGGGGAGCATTGTGCCTCCACACCGCTCCAACGGAGACGTACTTCCCCTCAAAGGGAAGGAACTTCGGCAACACATCCTTGTCTCCATCGGTTCCACTTGTGGTTATTTCTTACCTTTACTTGTGCATGCTTTACTTGTTTAATTCCTATAGCATGCTTGTGTAGTTGTTATCCTTCTTTCCTTTAGTTGTCATCTTAGTAGAATATCTAGACAACTTACTTTGACGTTTAATTTAAAGTGTTTAAGAAAAGCTAAAAATTGTTAGTTGCCTATTCACCCCCCCTCTAGTCAACCATATTGATCCTTTCAGACTTCTCCAAAATCTCCAGGCCTCTGACTAATCACTTACAAAAAGATATTCCTTTTGTCTTTGATGATGATTGTCTAGAACCATTTGAAATACTTAAGAAATCATTGATCTCTGCACCTATTGTCCAGCCTCCTGACTGGAATTTACCCCTTGAGATTATGTGCGATGCTAGTGATTATGCTGTAGGTGCTGTCTTAGGACAACAAGTTAATAAGAAATTGAATGTTATCCAATATGCTAGTAAAACTCTAGACAATGCCCAAATAAATTATGCTACTACCGAGAAAGAATTTTTAGAAGTTGTATTTGCTTGTGATAAGTTTAGACCCTATATCGTTGATTCTAAAGTAACTATTCACACTGATCATGCTGCTATCAAATACCTTATGGAAAATAAAGATGCTAAACCTAGACTTATTAGATGGGTTCTCTTGCTGCAAGAATTTGACTTGCATATTATTGATAGAAAGGGAGCCGAGAACCCCGTTGCAGATAACTTGTCTAGGTTAGAGAATATACTTGATGACCCACAACCTATTGATGATAGCTTTCCTGATGAACAACTAGCTGTCATAAATACTTCTCGTACTTCTCCATGGTATGCTGATTATGCTAATTATATTGTTGCTAAGTTTATACCTCCTAGCTTCACATACTGTCGGTGTATTGGAAACGACACCTATGGGTTCACAAGAATCCCTACTACGGTTGCGGGGCGCGGGGTTGAGAGAAGAGCGGATCAAACAGATAGCACACGGTTCGTTTAACTAGGTTCGGGCCGCGAGGATGCGTAAAACCCTACTCCTACTTTGGTGGATTGTATGTTTGTGTTCTTCAGCTAGCTATGGGGCGTGAGGAGCTCCAAAAAGCCAAATCCTCCTCCTGGTTGCCTCGGGCCTCCCTTTATAGGGAAAAGGGGTTGCCACAGTGGCACAGAGGAGGTGGAAAGGTTAGAGTGATGCAAGGTTATACCTCGCATCACATGACAAAGCGCATTTAATGCGTCTTGCTTAGGTGTCCTTGCTTTATCAGGGACGGGGGAGACATCCGTCTTGTCCGTCGCCACTCCTTCTTGTGTCGACACGCGCCCTGGCCAGCGATGCCTGAGATGCCATGTAGGTAGGCAGGCAGCTGAGGTGGCGCTATGGTGGGTCTTCACGAAGATCTGCATGTCGCCACGCAGGTGCCTGCCTGGATGGTTGGGTCGGCAGCTGCATAAGGCGGTGGGAGTTTAGTCAGCATGGGCCTGACGGTGGCCCTGCGGATGTCCTCAGCAAGGGCCTTGCCGGGGCCCCGGCACTGGTCTTGCCGCGGCGCCTGCTGTCATCCCCAGCAAGGTGCTTGCCGGAGGTCTTGTGGTCTTCCTTGGCTGGGATCCCGCCAAGGGTCGTCGTCTTCTTATTGCGTGTCTGATCTTGAATGTCTTCACAAAGATCTGCATGCAACTACGGGGATGTCTCCCGAATCCTTGCCCCATGGGGGCAGCAGAGGGCGAGTTGCCGCGGCAAGGGTCTTGCCGGGGCTGCTAAAGCTGGCCCCAGCAAGGATCTTGCCGGGGCTGCTAAAACTGGCTCTCGGCAAGGATCTTGCCGGGGGAACCCGCTTCGTCCCTTTGCTCTTTGTGGTCTTGGCTTGTCCTCTTTGTGTTGCTCCAGTTCCATCGAGCTTCGGTCTTACCCTGGCTTACCTCCCTCGCCTTGCTTGGTGCGGCGGTGCCCGTGGCTCGGACTGCCCGTGCACAGTCATAGGGGTACAAAAAGTGTACCCCCCTTTTTGTACACCGACAGGAGCCCCCGGGCCTGGGCCACACATAAGCGTGACGCGTTGTTGGGCTAGGCCCAGAACGGTGCGCGGGTAGGCGGGGCGGTTTTTACCGCGGTAAGATTTTCCGTGCGCTACGCCTCCCACGATACGCGCGCATGGCGCGGTGTGGAGGGGTGTGCGTGACGTGGGCGGCATGCGCGGGGCGGTTCCCGCAGGCATGCGTCACGTCGTAGTAAAGAGGCGGCTTCGTGCCTTCCCCATAAACGGGGGGAGGCGTGCAGGCGCGGCCCATTTACTGAATGGGTCCGAGGCGCGATCCTCAAGGCGTCCACTCCCCACGATCACGGGGTGGGGAGAGGTCGCCTCACCCGTCCCCTCGGTTCTGCACGTCTGCCACGTGCCTCCCATGCGCTTGGGGTGGCACACTATGGAGGCGGGAAACCGGGCCGTCACTGGTCGGGGCGGCGGGTCGGTCCTGGCTCCCTGCGCCTTCCGTGTCTTGATTGGCCGAGCGGGCGGTCGAGCCCTAACCCCGTTCCTTTATAAAGAGCGGGGTGGAGGGGGGGTGGTGTGGAGGGACGGCGTCTCGCACTCTTCCATCTTCTTCCTCCTTCAGCTTCTGCTCCTCTCTTCCGTTCGTCATGGAGAGAGGAAATCCCGGCCCTTCAATGGTGGCGGCAAGGGTCGCCGCTCGACAACGCGTCCCTCCTTCTCCTGCACCTGTGGTGGCAGAGCCGGCTGCGAGGGGAAGAGGGAGGGGGCGAGGCCGGGGCGCTCGGGGAAGAGGAGGACGGGGCGGCCCGCCGGCCTCGCCCCTGCCAGCAGCTCCTCCTCCAGTCGAGGGCCATGTTGGGGATGACCCTTGCGAGTTCTTCGTCAGGTTGTGGCGGCCGCCGCGCCGTCGCCTTCGTCTCCCGACTCCATTTGCACGGGAGATGGAGCTGGATCCGCCGGAGTCATTGCGGCTGCACATGAGGGGCTGTGGGATCAGTTGCACGCGGGTCCGTGTCGACTTCCCTGCTCCTCATGTGATGTATCTTCGTCAGGGATGGAAGACGTTTGCTCGTATCCACAGCTTGACGGATGGGCTCACTCTCCATTTTAAGTTGATGGAGGGTGGCCTTCTTTCCGTCAAGGTCTTCGGGCACTTTGGGACTTGTGCAAGGTGCTACGTGGAGAGCTCTTCTGATGGCGAAGACTCCTCCTCGAGTGAGGGTGACGAGGAGGACAGCGGCAACGACGACTAGGACGGTAGGCGGCAGGATGACGGGTCCGGCTAGGTGTCGGGCGCCGCTCCTGGTGGCACCGGCGACCCCATCATCCGTGTCGCCGGCTCCTTGAACTTCTCGGGGCCATCCCCTTGGCGGATGGCGTTGGGAGGCTGCGGAAGAGGAAGAGGGCGGGCGGCAAGGTCGTCATGTCGTAGTACGCGGGCACCGACGCCTTCGACGCGTACTGACATCTTGTCGCCTCGTCTTCGAGCTCTACTTCCGGCGCCGCCATCACCATCCAGCCTTTGGGCAGCCACCAAGATGTTCTCTTGGTGTCTTCTTCCACCCGTAGCTCGCCTAGGCGCTCCTTTTGCCCTCCTCGCCTCCTTGACCTGCCTCCTGAGGAGAGGGGCAAGAAAGGCATTACGGGCATCTTATCTTTTTTTAGTTTGTAAGCCTTCGGGCATCTGTTAAATTTAAAACTTGTAATCCCCTTGTTCATGTTTTTCATTCCCCATGGACTGTACCTGAGTGGAATGTTTTTAATGAAAAAGGAATGTTTGCCGGGTCATTTGTTCGCAGGTAGAACCCACAACAGGGAACGAATCCCTGATATCTCTAAGATAAACATTTTCTCGCCCGGCAACACGCCTCGCCATCCCCCACTTCGCTCGACCTTTCTCACGCCTTTGGCTGAGGCAGGGATGAAGTGGGTTTAGGCTCCTTGTTTCGTCCTTTCGCTGCCGCGACTATGACCAAACTTGGTCCCAGGAACGAGCCCTAGGGCCTATAGTTATGGGAGCATGGTAGTTTTAAGGAAAGAAACGAGGTTTCACATACCTTAGTCCATAATGGAATGCATGATAAGGGATGCAGAACTTATCTGACGCTGCATCCCCCGGCAACCCTGGTTTGCCGTGGATGAATCTGTGCTCTTGTAGCCCCCGGCAATACTGGCTTGTCAGGGCCTAGATGCTGGTATGTTCCTTTTTCTTCTCCCCAAGTGGTTTCGGTAAGGATATCTGTGTGTCCTGTGAACCAAAGAAGATAAAAAGAAAGACAAAGGGATGCAAACTCGACCTCTAAGCTAGGGGTAGCCGCCGCTAAGCACTATCAACCTTAACCAAGGACGAGACTCGACTTAGCATGCATGCTATGACTTAGGGCGCCATCGCTTCATTTATTTATGCTTAGGGTCTGCGCCTGGCTTTGTACAAAGGGTTACATGCCTTGTCGGCAAGGCTTGTACAAAAGGTGGCTTGCCGGGGGGCCCGGCAAGCCGCGCCTCACGGGTAAAACTTGCGAAGATGCTCAATGTTCCAGGAATTGCTCACCGGAACGGCATTTTCGGTCTCCAGGCGGACTGCGCCAGGCCTGGTGACTCGTATTACCCGATAAGGGCCTTCCCACTTTGGCATCAACTTGTTGGTATTCTTGGCCGATTGAACACGCCGAAGAACAAGGTCGCCTTCCTCAAAGCTTCGGGCACGGACCTTGCGGATATGGTAGCGGCGCAAGGCTTGCTGGTAGCGTGCTGCTCTCACAGCCGCCCGAAGACGATCTTCCTCAAGGAGCGTTCTGTCATCTTGCCGCAGTTGCTCTTGCTCAAGCTCATCATAAGCGAGCACTCGAGGTGACCCGTATATGAGTTCAGTGGGGAGAACTGCTTCTGCCCCGTATACTAAGGCAAATGGTGTTTGGCCAGTGGCTCGATTCGGCGTCGTTCTGATCGACCAAAGAACCGCTGGCAACTCATCAATCCAGTGCCTTCCACTCTTGTGCAGCCTGTCAAAGGTCTTTGTCCTTAAGCCTCGCAACACTTCAACGTTTGCTTTCTCAGCTTGACCATTGCTTCGTGGGTGAGCAACGGAAGCGAAACAGACTTTGCTGCCGAGGTCTTGGGTATATTGCATGAAGGTGCGGCTTGTGAACTGCGTGCCGTTGTCGGTGATGACCCTGTTGGGTACACCAAAATGGCACACTAGTCCCTTGAAGAACTTGACGGCTGACAGAGCTGTGACCTTCCTCACTGCCTCCTCCTCCGACCACTTTGTGAACTTGTCGATTACGACGTACAAGTACTCAAAGCCCCCGACAGCGCGGGGGAAAGGGCCCATTATGTCGAGCCCCCAGACTGAGAAGGGCTAGGAGAGAGGAATGGTTTGAAGGGCTTGAGCTGGTTGATGGAGTTTCTTTGAATGGAACTGACACGCTTCAGACCAGGTGACCAATGTCGTCGCATCCTGGAGGGTAGTGGGCCAGAAGAAGCCTTGCTGAAATACCTTGCCGGCAAGGGCTCTTGACCCTATGTGGGATCCACATATGCCTCCATGTATCTCTGCCAACAGCCCCAGTCCTTCCTCTCGAGGGATACACTTCAATTTCACACCGTTCGGTCTCTTTCTGTACAGGACGTCATCGACGAACTGGTACATAGCAGACCGACGGGCTACTTTTTTCGCTTCTTCCTGCTCCTCAGGAAGTTCCCCAGTTTGGAGGAATCGGAAGGTATGCTGCGCCCACGCTGGAGCCTGGGGCTCGACGGCGAGGACTAAAGGCATTTCCTTCGCCATAGGAGCGACTGTCTCGACAGCAAGAGCTTGACGCTCCGTCGGAGCTAGCCGTCCCGTGGCGGGCTCAGTGTCCCCGGCAACATCCTTGCCGGCGGCTCCGGGGAGCTCTGCGGGAAAGTACTTGCCGGGCCCTGATTTCCTCCTCTTGTTTTGCTCTGTTGATGGATCAACGGATGGCTGAGAAAGCTGAAGCACAAAGGTACCTAGTTCCACAGGTAACTTGAGGGCAGCGCGCTTTGACAAGTAATCGGCGATGTCGTTCTCTGCTCGGGGAACGTGCTCCGCCTATATACCATCAAAGCGCTCTTCCAGCTTTCTCACTTCATCGACGTAGGCCTTCATCAACGGGCTCTGGTAATCTTTGTTGACTTGTTTGACGACAAGCTGTGAATCGCCCCTGACAATGAGTTTCTTGATTCCGAGGTCCGCCGCGATCCTAAGACCAGCAAGCAGCCCCTCATATTCAGCAGTGTTGTTCGTCGAGACCTCCTTGGGGAAGTGCATCTGGACCACATACTTGGGGTGCTCTCCGGTGGGCGCGACAAGCAGTACGCCAGCCCCGGCGCCCTGTAAGGAGAAAGCTCCATCAAAGTACATGATCCAGTTGCAACTCGCCTCTTTGCCGGGGAGAGCGGTTTCTTGGGCTTCTTCATCAGGCGTCGCGGTCCATTCTGCAACGAATTCCTCCAGGACTCGGCTTTGCATCGTCGAGGTACTTTCAAACTTGAGGCCAAAGCTGGACAGCTCCAGTGCCCACTCAACAATTCTGCTCGTTGCATCTGGATTGTGCAATATCCGTTGTAGAGGGAGGCGCGTGACGACAGTGATCTCGTGCACCTGAAAGTAGTGACGCAGCTTCCTCGAGGCCATAAGAAGGCCGAAGAGCAATTTCTGCACACCGGAGTACCTTGATCTAGCCCCCTGCAAGAGGGAGCTAACAAAGTAGACCGGGTGCTGCATCATTTTCTTCCTTGGCGGCACTTCAACCGGCCATGTCGTCTCTGCACCAATGGCATCAGGCTCTATCGCTGCTATCACCTCATCATCAATTTCTCTCTGCGCCACTAGTGCAGCGCTGACCACCTGGTTTGTTGCCGCCAAGTATAGCAGCAACGGTTCTTGTGGCCTAGGCGCAACTAGTACTGGCGTGGAGGAAAGATACCACTTCAAATCCTATAATGCTGCTTTAGCTTCTCGCGTCCATTCCATTGGGCCCGCCATTTTCAAAATCTTGAAAAAGGGGAGGGCACGCTCGGCAGACTTGGAAATGAATCTGCTCATGGCGGCAACGCAGCCAGCAAGCCGACGCACATCCTTGACCCGTTTGGCTGCTTCAATCTGTTCTATAGCTTTGATCTTATCCGGATTGGCCTCTATCCCACGTTGTGACACAAAGAACCCGAGAAGCTTGCCGGACGGGACGCTGAAGACGCACTTCTCAGGGTTCGGCTTGAGATTGATCTTGTGTAGGTTTACAAATGTTTCTTGTAAATCCGGTATAAGGGTTGCCCTGTTCTTGGTTTTGACCACTATATCATCCATATGAGCCTCCATATTTCTATGGAACTGGGGTTCAAATCCAATCTGGACTGCCCTTGCAAACGTTGAGCCAACATTCTTCAACCCGAAAGGCATTCGTATGAAAGAATACGTACCACATGGGGTGATGAATGTTGTCTTCTCTTCGTCTTCTCTTGTCATGAAGATCTGATGGTAGCCGGAGTAGGCATCGAGGAATGACAACAGGTCACACCCAGCCATGGAGTCAACAATCTGGTCGATGTGCGGCAACGGGAAGGGGTCTTTGGGACAAGCTTTATTGATATCTGTGTAATCAATACACAGCGTCCACTTCCCATTTGCCTTGTGCACTACCACTGGATTGGCCAACCACATTGGATGGAGCACTCCTCTTACCAAACCCGTTGCTTCCAGTTTCCGGATCTCCTGTGTGATGAACTCTTGTCGTTCCAAAGCTTGCTTCCTGACCTTCTGCTTGACGGGCCGCGCATGAGGACAGACAGCAAGGTGGTGCTCAATCACCTCCCTGGGAACGTCGGGGATGTCGGATGCTTGCCATGCAAACACATCAACATTTGCCCGCAGGAAGGTGACGAGCGCGTCTTCCTATTTGTCGTCAAGGGTGGAGCTTATGGTGAAAGCACCTCCTGTGCCGTCCTCCTTGACAGAAACCTTCTTGGTTCCCGGCGATGTGGCCCTGGGCTTCTTGTTTCTACCGGTGGAGCTCTCTGGCACGTCCTCGACGGGAGTACTACACTCCGAAGAGGTGCGCTCGCCGGAGTGGGTGTCCGAGGTCTCATCGGTCTTCTTCTTCTTCTTCCCGGTGGAGCTCGCTGGCACGTCCTCGACGGGAGCACTACACTCCGAAGAGGTGCGCTTGACGGAGTGGGTGCCCGAGGTCTCACCGGTCTTCTTCTTCTTCTTCCCTCCCGGGGCTCCAGTGGCAGGAGCAAGTGCCCTCATGGCGGCAGCTGCTGCAACCGCTTGCTGGTATAGTTGCTCAGCGCAAATCAGCGCATCTTTCTTATCGGAGGGGATGGTGATGATCATCACAGGTCCTGGCATCTTCAGGGTGTTGTAGGCGTAGTGTGACGCCGCCATGAACTTGGCCAGCACTGGGCGGCCAAGGATCCCGTTGTAAGGCAAGGGGATCTTGGCAACATCGAACATGATCCTTTCTGTCCTGTAGTTCAGATCACTTCCAAAAGTCACGGGCAGCGTGACCTTTCCCTTTGGTTGACTTCTCCCCAGGTTGACCCCCTGAAACGTGCCCGTCTCTTCAAGGTCTCCGTCAGGAATCTGCAGCTTCTCGATCACGGTGGGTGAGGGTAAGTTCAGACCGGCCCCGCCATCGACTAGCATCTTTGTCACATTGAGGTTGTGTATTGTCGGTGAAACCAACAATAGCAAGCACCCGACCGCAGTAGTGCGATAAGGGTGATCCTCAATGTCAAAAATGATAGGCGTGCTGGACCATGTATGCGGCTTTTGGGCACCAGACGACGGCTCCGCCGCTGTAATCTCACGCGCCCAGTGTTTAAGTTGGCAGTGAGAAGTATGCAGCGAGGCGCCGCCATCAATGCACATGGCCTCTGTGGCTTTCTGAAATTCTTGGTCACCAGACTCTTCGTCCTCTTCGAGATCGTCGTCTTCGGGTCTTCTGTCACGGCCCCGGGCAGGCCTCTCCTCCTGTTTATCCTTGCCGCGACGGCCTGCTTGGCCATCGCACTTCTTGCCGGACCCCCTCAGCACCGTCCTGGCCCTTCTCCTTGTCCCGCCTCTCATATTCAGCCCTCTGCTTCTCAGAAAGGAGCTCAACC
This sequence comes from Secale cereale, assembly GCA_902687465.1. NCBI lineage: Eukaryota > Viridiplantae > Streptophyta > Magnoliopsida > Poales > Poaceae > Secale > Secale cereale. The sequence continues at coordinate 193,853,603 of LR738709.1, forward strand.
TGTCGGCAGTCCAGGAGATCATGGCCTTTGGTGCGATGGATCTTGCAGTATCGCTTGCCGGAGTTTCCTGGCTTCTCGGCAGCCGCCAAGGCCCGGCAGGCGACACACCCGGCAATTTCCTTGCCGAGGTCACCCACCTTGGTTTTCTTGGTGGAGCCGGCGTCATCAGATCCCTCGATGGCAAGCACGGCTTTACCTTTGCGCTTCCTATTGCGGTGCCGGCCTCTCTTCGCCGGCGCGGCAGTATCCTCATCTGAAAAGTCGGTTTCCGCGCCTGCATCTTCGCCGGGGTACTTCCTTCCCTCTTCAGCCCGGGCACATCTGTCAGCAAGAACATAGAGTTCTGCCACATCTTTCACCTTGGTCATTGCCAGTTCTTCACGCATCTTGCGGTTACGCACGTTCTGATGGAACGCGCTGATGATGGCGGCACAGTGAACATCGGGGATATTGTACTGTACCCGACTGAACCTCTGTATATACTTGCGCAGACTCTCACCTTCCTTCTAGGGTATGACATGCAGGTCACTTGCTTGGCCATGGGCTTGGTGACCTCCAGTAAAGGCGCCAACAAACTCATGGCACAAATTCGACCAGGAGGAAATAGAGTCTCCCGGCAAGTGCATCAACCACGACATGGCGTTGGGTTTAAGAGCCAATGGGAAGTAATTCGCAAGCACCTTATCATCGCGGGCTCCGGCAGCTTGCATCGCGATGGTGTAGATGCTGAGGAACTCCGACGGGTGGGTCTTGCCGTTGTACTTATCGCCAACGTCAGGCTTGAAGGTGCGATGAGTGGGCCATAGGAACTGCCGCAGCTCACGGGTAAAAGCCGGACAACCTACCTCGTAAGGTAGACCTCCAGGGCTCTCCGGTGCTGGGCGGTTCACAGCAGGCCCTGCTCGCCTGTCTGACTAGTGGCGCGCTCCGCGCCTGCGCTCGATGGTGGTTCGAGCGTCTTCATGAGCTCGCTCCTGAAGAACTTGACGCTGGTCACCGTGGGTCCGTGGGTTGGATGACGCTATGGAGATGTCGTCACCCGCGACGTCTCGATGAGTTGACACACGCGGTACCGGGCGAGGAGGAGGCGAATGCACCGTGGCCACGGTGCTGCTGGTCCTCCCGCAACCGGTGCGTGGGACCCCATAGGGGCATCGACCCGGGGGCCTCGCTGGACTTGGTTCATCCTTGTTGGTGATCACGACGAGGCTTCGGATGGTGGCTCTCCATTCGTCGAGTTTCCCCGTAACGGGAGGAAAGTCCAGGAGCAACTGCGTGCGCGCCGGGGCTTCTGCTGGGGTTAGCGGTAGCGAAACCTGCACGGACCGCGACGCGCTTCGACCCCCGACCATGTCAGGAGGAGCTCCATCATGATCCTGCGGTCGCATGCCGTTTTCACCAGCGTTTCGGCGGGCAGTCAGGTCTTCTACGTCTCGGGAGTGGCGCTCGGAGTTCTTCCCGCGGCGATGCCTGGGATCTTCGGTGTGATGACGCCGTTCGTCGCGCGCTGCTTGGGAGGAGCGTGCTGTTGGCGCCGGCGTGGGAGTCCTGGAGGCCCTTGTGTCGCCTTCGGGTGATGTGGCAGCGATCCTGGAAGGCCCCGCGCCACCCACGGAAGGCCTGGCTCCGTCTTTGGATTTGGCGGTGTGTGGCCCGTCACCAGGCGCACAAACATTGCCACCTCCCAAACTCCGGCTGCTGGGACGGTGTTGGTGTTCGCGAGCAGCGCCCCGGGTCCTTTCCGCGTCCGGTCCGCTGCTCGGCCGCGTCGGGACGGGCTGTCCGGCTTCCGACTAGCCAACCGCCACCGTCGTCTTCTTCTTGGGCGCCATGATGATGAAGAAGCGTCGAACTAACTGCTAAAGCCGATTCTCACAACTGCGCCCCCTACCTGGCATGCCAAAGATGTCGGTGTATTGGAAACGACACTTATGGGATCACAAGAATCCCTACTACGGTTGCGGGGCGCGGGGTTGAGGGAAGAGCGGATCAAACAGATAGCACACGGTTCGTTTACCCAGGTTCGGGCCGCGAGGATGCGTAAAACCCTACTCCTGCTTTGGTGGATTGTATGTTTGTGTTCTTCAGCTAGCTATGGGGCGTGAGGAGCTCCAAAAAGCCGAATCCTCCTCCTGGTCGCCTCGGGCCTCCTTTTATAGGGAAAAGGGGTTGCCACAGTGGCACACAGGAGGTGGACAGGGTACAGTGATGCGAGGTTATCCCTCGCATTACATGACAAAGCGCATTTAATGCGTCTTGCTTAGGTGTCCTTGCTTTATCAGGGACGGGGGAGACATCCATCTTGTCCGTCGCCGCTCCTTCTTGTGTCGACACGCACCCTGGCCAGCGATGCCTGAGATACCATGTAGGTAGGCAGGCAGCTGAGGTGGCGCTATGGTGGGTCTTCACGAAGATCTGCATGTCGCCACGCAGGTGCCTTCCTAGCTGGTTGGGTCGGTAGCTGCATAAGGCGGTGGGAGTTTAGTCGGCGTGGGCCTGATGGTGGCCCTGCGGATGTCCTCGGCAAGGGCCTTGCCGGGGCCCCGACAAGGGTCTTGCCGCGGCACCTGCTGTCATCCCCGGCTAGGTGCTTGCTGGAGGTCTTGTGGTCTTCCTTTGCTGGGATCCTGCCAAGGGTCGTCGTCTTCTTAGTGCGTGTCTGATCTTGAATGTCTTCACAAAGATCTGCATGCCACTACGGGGATGTCTCCTGAATCCTTGCCCCATGGGGGCAGCGGACTCAAGGGTGATTCGCTCCGTGGGCGTGGGGCGAGTTGCCGCGGCAAGGGTCTTGCCAGGGTTGCTAAAGCTGGCCCCGGCAAGGATCTTGCCGGGGCTGCTAAAACTGGCTCCCGGCAAGGATCTTGCCGGGGGAACCCGCTTCGTCCCTTTGCTCTCTGTGGTCTTGGCTTGTCCTCTTGGTGTTGCTCCAGTTCCATCGAGCTTCGGTCTTACCCTAGCTTACCTCCCTCGCCTTGCTTGGTGCGGCGGTGCCCGTGGCTCAGACTGCCCGTGCACAGTCATAGGGGTACAAAAAGTGTACCCCCCTTTTTGTACACCGACACATACCAACAAAAGAAAAAGTTCTTCTATGATTTTAGACATCACTTATGGGATGACCCACATCTTTATAAAGAAGGAGTAGATAGTATTATTAGGCGTTGTGTACCTGAGCATGAACATGAACATATCCTACGCAAGTGCCACTCCGAAGCTTATGGAGGACACCATGTGGGAGATAGAATTGCACACAAGGTATTGCAATCCGGTTTTTATTGGCCTACTCTCTTCAAGGATGCCTGTAAGTTTGTCTTATCTTGTGATGAATGTCAAAGAATTGGTAATATCAGTAGACGTCAAGAAATGCCTATGAATTATTCACTTGTTATTGAACCATTTGATGTTTGGGACTTTGATTATATGGGACCGTTTCCTGCCTCTAATGGGTACACACATATTCTAGTTGCCGTTGATTACGTTACTAAGTGGGTAGAAGCTATTCCAACTAATAGTGCCGATCACAACACCTCTATTAAGATGCTTAAAGAATTTATTTTTCTGAGGTTTGGAGTCCCTAGATATCTAATGACTGATGGTGGTTCACACTTTATTCATGGTGCTTTCCGTAAGATGCTTGCTAAATATGATGTCAACCATAGAATTGCATCCCCCTATCATCCACATACTAGTGGTCAAGTAGAACTAAGTAATAGAGAGTTGAAATTAATTTTGCAAAAGACAGTTAATAGGTCTAGAAAGAATTGGTCCAAGAAACTTGATGATGCATTATGGGCTTATAGAACTGCATACAAAAATCCTATGGGTATGTCTCCATATAAGATGGTATATGGAAAAGCTTGTCACTAACCTCTTGAGCTAGAACATAAGGCATATTGGGCTATTAAAGAGCTCAATTACGATTTCAAACTTGCTGGTGAGAAGAGGCTATTTGACATTAGCTGCCTTGATGAATGAAGAGCCCAGGCCTATGAGAATGCCAAGCTGTTTAAAGAAAAAGTTAAAAGACGGCATGACAAAAGGATACAAAAACGTGAGTTTAATGTAGGTGATTATGTCTTGCTATTCAACGCTCGTATAAGATTTTTTGCAGGAAAACTTCTCTCCAAGTGGGAAGGACCTTACGTTATCGACGAGGTCTATCGTTCCGGTGCCATAAAAATCGACAACTTTGAAGGCACAAATCCGAAGGTGGTGAACGGTCAAAGAATCAAACATTATATCTCAGTTAATCCTATAAATGTTGAAACCAATGTTATTGAAACCATAACCCCGGAGGAATACATAAGGGACACTTTCCAGAATGATTCAGCCTCCGAAAAGGAAGAGGTATGTGATACGGTAAGTAATCCGACTCCAAATCAGCTCTAAAGGCATTTTTTCTCCGTTTTGGAATATCTAGAAAAATAGAAAAATAAGTAGCAGTACGGAAGAGACACGAGCCGTCCACGAGGGTGGAGGGCGCGCCCCCTGCCCAGGGCGTGCCCCCTGCCTCGTGGGCAGCTCGTGTGCCCCCCGGACTCCGTTTTCTTGTGGGTTACTCCTTTTGGTCGGTAAAAATTCATTATATATACTCTCGAAGGTTTTGACCTCTGTAGCACGGAAAAATCCTCTGTTCTTGTTTCAAGCTGTTTTCTGCTAGGGTTTGCGAAGCCAGGCATCATGTCGTCTCCCTCCTCCAACAACAAAGGCAATGATGCTTGGCTAATGAAGATAGATCTGAAGAGGGAAGGACCCGAGGAGATCCACAAGGAGAAGAACATCAAGATGGAGGTGGAAGATCCGGCTGCGGCATCGGGAGAAGAAGACACCCCTAAATATCTTCCTAATATCTTTACCTCAACTGAGATTGAAGCTTTCAGGATGATTGAGTTAGCTCAAATTCTAAACAAGCATCTCACAAGTGAAAATATTTTGTTGAAGGATTACATAGCTGCACTCAAAGGTATTATCTGCAAGCTGGAGGATCTCCTACGCTCGATATATGATGATCCGGCGTCACTACTTTCAACTCCATCATCACCACCCCCGAAGAAGGAGACATAATCATATGGGTATGGGCACTCCCCTTGGCAACTGCCAAGCATGGGGGAGTGACCCCGGTATCATATCACCATCACTTCTATCTTTACCGTTTTTCTTAGTTCAATCCTTTTGGTAGTATCTTGATCTAGTAGAATAAAGTTAGCATGATCTAGTTGCGAGCTTTTGCCTTATGATCTTTACCCTTTGTAATCGAGTCCGTGAGCTATATAATAAAGATTAGTGTTGAGTCAAGGGCTTGATTTCCTCACCTCAGTCATGATAAAAAGAAAGAAAACATAAAGAGTATCCAAGAGATCATATTGATCTTGTGCGAAGTAATGACTTCACATATAAGAGTATGATAAATAAAAGTTGTTGGGAGTTGACAAACATAGTATTGGTCATCATTGCAATTAATAGGAAGTAATAAAAGAAGAGAGAGTTCACATACAAATATACTATCTTGGACATCTTTTATGATTGTGAGCACTCATTAAAATATGACATGCTAAAGATTTGATGTTGGACAAGCAAGACAACATAATGGGTTATGTTTTCTTGTATCCGAAATAAAGTATATTGTCATGGATCATCCAACATGTTGAGCTTGCCTTTCCCCCTCATGCTAGCCAAAACTCCTCGCACTAAGTAGAGATACTACTTGTGCTTCCATACATCCTTAAACCCAGTTTTGCCATGAGAGTCCACCATACCTACCTATGGATTGATAAAGATCCTTCCAAGTAAGTTGTCATGTTGCAAACTCGCTAAAATATGTATGATTTATTAGTGTGGAGGAAATTAGCTTTATACAATCTTGTGATATGGAAGCAATAAAAGCGACGGACTGCATAATAAAGGTCCTTATCACAAGTGGCAATATGAAGTGACGTTCTTATATGCTAAGACTTTGTGCATCAAACCATAAAAACACATGACAACCTCCGCTTCCCTCTGCGAAGGGCCTATCTATTATACTTGCCTTATAAGAGTCAAGGTGAAATTAACCTTTCCTTTTTACATTTTATCCTTTGGCAAGCACATTGTGTTGGAAAGATCCTGACATATATACCCACTTGGATGTAAGTTTCCATGATCTATTACTGTTGACATTACCCTTGAGGTAAAAGGTTGGGAGGCAATACCATAAGCCCCTATCTTTCTCTGTGTCCGATTAAAACTCCATAACCATAAGAATTGCGTGAGTGTGAGCAATTGTGAAAGACTATATGATAGTTGAGTATGTAGGCTTGCTGAAAAGCTCTTATATTGACTCTTTCCGATGTAACGATAAATTGCAATTGCTTCAATGACCAAGATCAAAGTTTGTTAGTTTCCAATGAAGTTTATGATTCATGCTTGATATTGTGGATGAATTGTTACCTTAACATAAGAATCATATGATAATATATATATATATATATATATATATATATATATATATATATATATATATATATATATATATATATATATATATATATATATATATATGTTGCTGTTATAAGAATGATCATGATGCCCTCATGTCCGTATTTTGTTTTTATCGACACCTCTATCTCTAAACATGTGGACATATTTTTCGATATCGGCTTTCGCTTGAGGACAAGCGAGGTCTAAGCTTGGGGAAGTTGATACGTCCATTTTGCATCATGCTTATATGTTGATATTTATTGCATTATGGGCTGTTATTACACGTTATGTCACAATACTTATGCCTTTTCTCTCTTATTTTACAAGGTTTGCATGAAGAGGGAGAATGCCGGCAGCTGGAATTCTGGGCTGGAAAAGGAGCAAACTCTGGAAACCTATTCTGCACAACTCCAAAAGCCCCAAAACTCAACAGAACTCCGTTTCTGAAAATATAAAAAATATCTGGCGAAAGAAGTTCATGAGGGGGGCCAGCGGCTGTCCACGAGGGTGGGGAGCGCGCCCCCTGTCTCGTGCGCCCCTCGAAGGGCCCCCGATGCCCATCTTCTCCTATATGAGGTGTTTTGACCTGGAAAAAAAATCATAAGGAGGCTTTCGGGACCAGACGCCGCCGTCTCGAGGCGGAACCGAGGCGGAAACCAATCTAGGGCTCCGGCAGAGCTGTTCTGTCGGGGATACTTCCCTCCGGGAGGGGGAAATCGTCACCGCCGTCATCACCAACAACTCTCCCATCTTGGGGAGGGCTATCTTCATCAACATCTTCACCAGCATCATCTCCTCTCAAACCCTAGTTCATCTCTTGTATCCAATCTTTGTACCCAAACCTCAGATTGGTACCTGTGGGTTGCTAGTAGTGTTGATGCTAGTTGGTTTATTTGGTGGAAGATCATATGTTCCAATCCATTATGCATATTAATACCCCTCTGATCATGAACAATATTATGTCTTGTGAGTAGTTACTTCTGTTCCCGAGGACATGGGAGAAGTCTTACTATTAGTAGTCATGTGAATTTGGTCTTCGTTCAATATTTTGATGAGATGTATGTTGTCTCTCCTCTAGTGGTGTCATGTGAACGCCGACTACATGACACTTCACCATTATTTGGGCCTAGAGGAAGGCATTGGGAAATAATAAGTAGATGATGGGTTGTTAGAGTGACAGAAGCTTAAACCCTAGTTTATGCGTTGCTTCGTAAGGGGCTGATTTGGATCCATATGTTTCATGCTATGGTTAGGTTTACCTTAATACTTCTTTTGTAGTTGCGGATGCTTGCATTAGAGGTTAATCATAAGTGGGAGGCTTGTCCAAGTAAGGATAGCACCCAAGCAACGGTCCACCCACGTACCAAATTATCAAAGTACCAAACGCGAATCAGATGATCGTGATGAAAACTAGCTTGACGATAATTCCCATGTGTCCTTGGGAGCGCTTTCCTTCATATAAGAGTTTGTCCAGGCTTGTCCTTTACTACAAAAAGGATTGGGCCACCTTGCTGAACCTTATGTACTTTTACCTTTTGTCACTTGCTACCAATTACCTTATCACAAAACTATCTGTTACCTATAATTTCAGTGCTTGCAGAAAATACCTTACTGAAAACTGCCTATCATTTCCTTCTGCTCCTCATTGGGTTCGACACTCTTACTTATCAAAAGGACTATGATAGATCCCCTACACTTGTGGGTCATCAGGTTACAGGTGCTATCCCCTGGTGGTGGTCCGAGGACAGAGTTAGGTCATATTCATCCTGGTGGCAGGGAGCGATCGCCGTGGGCTCAAATCCGTCGAAGATCAAGTCTTCGCGGATATCAGTAACATAGTTCAAGCTTCCAAACCTGATCTGATGGCCAGGGACGTAGCTCTCAACCTGCTCAAGGTGGCCTTCTGTGTTGACACGGAGCATGAAGCCGCCAAACACAAAAAACTGGCCAGGAGGAAAGGTCCCCTCGGTGGTAGCGCCATCATTGTTGACGAAATGATCCATCAGTCCTTCGGTCGACGACATAGTGGAACTCTCAATGAAAGCGCCAATGTCGGTGTCAAAACCGGCGGATCTCGGGTAGGGGGTCCCAGACTATGCGTCTGTGGATCGATGGTAACAGGAGACTGGGGACACGATGTTTACCCAGGTTCAGGCCCTCTCGATCAAGGTAATACCCTACTTCTTGCTAGATTAATCTTGATGAATATGATTACAAGAGTTGATCTACCTCGAGATCGTAATTGCTAAACCCTAAAAGTCTAGCCTATGATTCTGTTGTTGTTCTCTACTAGCCTCTACGGACTAAACCCTCCAGTTTATATATGCACTGGAGAGCCCTAGGGTTTGCACATAACCAACTTCCAGAGGAAGGAAATATTACACCTGAACCTAAAACCTGCCATTATACGCATAGAGGAGTCCTATCCGGATACGAGAGATGATCTCCAACAATGATCTTCACGGCCCACCAGTCCGGCCCATCACGAGTTATCCGGCCACATGAGGACCCCCTCGATCCAGGACTCCCTCAGGTACGTAGACACACTCCCCCCTCGTTGCTATGCATATCCATGGATAGAACTTTGCGTGTCGTAGAATTTTGTTTGTTTTCCATGCAACGTTTCCCAACAGCGGCATCACGAGCCAGGTCTATGCGTAGATGTTTTGCATGAGTAGAACACATAGATTTGTGGGCGGTGATCATCATACTGCTTACCACCAATATCTTATTTTGATTCGGCAGCATTGTAAGATGAAGGGGCCTGGACCAACCTTGCATGTCCACGTACATGAGACCGGTTCCATCGACAGACATCCAACTTGTTTTACATAAAGGTGGCTGGCGGGTGTCTGTTTCTCCTACTTTAGTTGAATCGAATTTGACTGCGGCCGGTCCTTGTTGAAGGTTAAAAAAGAAAACTTTATAAATCACCGTTGTGATTTTGTGCAGTAGGTAAGAACAGTTCTTGCTAGAAGCCTGTAGCAGCTACGTAAAACTTGCAATAACAAAGTAGAGGACGTCTAACTTGTTTTTGCAAGGCATATTGTGATGTGATATGGTCAAGACGTGATGAGTTATACGTTATTGTATGAGATGATCATGTTTTGTAAATTATCGGCAACCGACAGGATCCTTATGGTTGTCTCTTTATTGTATGAAATGCAAACGCCATGTAATTGATGTACTTTATCGTATGAGTTAGCAATAGTCATATAAGCAATAGTTGGCGAGACAACCACGACGCAACGATGGTGATCAAGGTGTCGAGCCGGTGACGATGGAGATCATGACGATGCTTTGGAGATGGAGATCAAAATCACAAGATGATGATGGCCATATCATGTCACATATTTTGATTGCATGTGATGTTTATCCTTTATGCATCTTATTTTGCTTAGATCGATGGTAACATTATAAGATGCTCCCTTCACTAAATTTCAACATAATAGTGTTCTCCCCGAGTATGCACCGTGGCTACAATTCATCGTTTCGAGACACCACGTGATGATCGGGTGTGATAGACTCTACGTTCACATACAATGGGTGTAAGACAGTTTTACACACACGGAATACTTGGGTTAAACTTGACAAGCCTAGCATGCACATGGCCTCGGAACACTGGAGACCAAAGGCTCAAACATGAGTCATATAGTAGATATGATCAACATAGAGATGTTCACCATTGATGACTACTCCATCTCACGTGATGGTCGGACATGGTTTAGTTGATTTGGATCATGTATCACTTAGATAACCCGAGGGATGTTGATTTAAGTGGGAGTTCATTAGTAATTTGATTAATTGAACTTAATTTATCATGAACTTAGTCAATATGTTTTTGCATATCTATGTTGTAGATCAATAGCTCGCGACTTAGCTACCCTTTTTTTGATATGGTCCTAGAGAAAACTAAGTTGAAAGATGATGGTAGAAATAATGCAGACTATGTTTGTGATCTGAGGATTATCCTCATTGCTGCACAAAAGAACTATGTCCTTGATACGCCGCTAGGTGACAGACCTATTGCAGGAGCAGATGCGGTAGTTATGAACATTTGGCAAGCTCGATATGATGGCTACTTAATAGTTTAGTGCACTATGCTATATAGCTTAAAACGGGGACTTCAAAAATGTTTTAAATGCCACAGAGCATATGTGATGTTTCAAGAGCTGAAATTGGTATTTCGGACTCATGCCCATGTCGAGAGGTATGAGACCTCTGACAAATACTTTGCCTACAAGATGCAGGAGGATAGCTCAGCTAGTGAGCATGTGCTCAAAATGTCTGGTTACTACAATCACTTGAATCAAGCGGGAGTTAATCTTCCAGATAAGATAGTGATTGACAGAGTTCTCTAGTCACTATCACTAAGCTACTAGAACATCGTGATGAACTATAATATGCAAGGGATGACGAAAACGATTCCCGAGCTCTTCGCGATGCTGAAATCAGCGAAGGTAGAAATCAAGAAAGAGCATCAAGTGTTGATGGTTAAACAAGACCACTAGTTTCAAGAAAAAGGACAAGGGAAAGAAAGGGAACTTAAAAAAGAATGACAAGCAAGTTGTCACTCCCGAGAAGAAGCCCAAAGCTAGACCCAAGCCTGAAACTGAGTGCTTCTACTACAAAGGAAATGGTCACTTGAAGCGGAACTACCCCAAATATTTGGCGGATAAGAAGGATGGCAAAGTGAACAAATGTATATTTGATATACATGTTATTAATGTGTACCTTAAAAGTGCTCGTAGTAGCCCCTGAGTATTTGATACCTGTTCGGTTGCTAAGATTAGTAACTCGAAACAAGAGTTGCAGAATAAACCGAGACTAGTTGAGGGTGAGGTGACGATGTGTGTTGGAAGTGGTTCTAAGATTGATATGATCATCATCGCACACTCCCTGTACTTTTGGGGATTAGTGTTGAACCTAAATAAATTTTATTTGGTGTTTGCGTTGAGCATGAACAAGATAGGATCGTGTTTATTGCAATACAATTATTCACTTAAGTCAGAGAATAATTGTTATTTTGTTTACATGAATAAAACCTTCTATGGTCATACACCCAATGTTAGTGGTTTATTGGATCTCGGTCGTAGTGATACACATATTCATAATATTGATGCCAAAATATGCAAAGTTGATAATGATAGTGCAACATACTTGTAGCAATTCGGTTTAGGTCATACTGGTGTAAAGCTCATGAAGAAACTCCATGCTGATGGCCTTTTGGAATCACTTGATTATGAATAATTTGATACTTGCATACCATGCCTCATGGGCAAGATGACTAAAACTCCATTCTCCGGAACAATGGAGCGAGTTAATGACTTATTGGAAATAATACATACCGATGTATGCGGTTCGATGAGTGTTGAAGCATGCGGCGGGTATCGTTATTTTCTCACCTTCACAGATGATTTGAGTAGGTATGGGTATATCTACTTAATGAAACAAAAGTCTGAAACATTTGAAAAGTTCATAGAATTTCAAAGTGAAGTAGAGAATCATCATAACAAGAAAATAAAGTTTCTACGATCTGATTGCGGAGGCGAATATTTGAGCTACGAGTTTGGCCTTCATTTAAGACAATGTGGAATAGTTTCGTACTCATGCCATCTAGAACACCACAACGTAATGGTGTGTCCGAACGTCGTAACCATACTCTATTGGATATGGTGCATTCTATGATGTCTCTTACCAATTTACCTTTGTTGTTTGGGCGTTATGCATTAGAGACAACTGCATTCACGTTAAATAGAGCACCTTCTATATGCTTTGAGACGACAGTGTACGAACTATGGTTTGGCAAGAAACCAAAGCTGTCTTTTTTAAAAGTTTTGGGTTGCGACAATTATGTCAAAAGGCTTCATCCTGATAAGCTCGAATCCAAATAAGAGAAGTGCGTCTGAGGGACTCAAGGACTAGGGGGTCCTCTGGTGTCCTGATTACTCGATATGGGCCGGACTGGTGGGCCGTGAATATCAACATAGAGGATTGTCCCTCGTGTCCGGATAGGACTCCTATGTGCGTAGAATGGCAAGTTTGAGTCCGGGTGTAATGTTTTGGTCCTCTACAAGATGATTCTTTACAACCCTAGGCCCCTCGGGTGTATATATAAACCGAAGGGTTTAGTCCGTAGAGGCTAATACAACTACCATAGGCAAGACATCTAGGGTTTAGCCATTACGATCTCGAGGTAGATCAACTCTTGTAATCCCATATTCATCAAGATCAATCAAGCAGGAAGTAGGGTATTACCTCCATTAAGAGGGCTCGAACCTGGGTAAACATCATGTCCCTGTTCCCCCTGTTACCACCGATCCTCAGATACACAGTTTGGGACCCCTACCCGAGATCTGCCGGTTTTGACACCGAAATTGGTGCTTTCATTGAGAGTTCCACTGTGTTATCGACAGAAGGATCGATGGCTCGTGTCGGTGTACAAAAAGGGGGGCACACTTTTTGTACCCCTATGACTGTGCATGGGCAGTCTGAGCCACGGACACCACCACAGCAAGCATGGCCAAGGAGGTGAGCCGGGGCAAGACCGAAGCTTGACGGAGACTGGAACAATGCCAAGAACAAGACCACAAAGAGCAAAGGGACGGAGCGGCAAGATCCTTGCCGGGAGCCAGTTTCAGCAGCCCTGGCAAGACCCTTGCCGGGGCCGGCTCTGGCAGCCCCGGCAAGACCCTTGCCGCGGCAGCTCGCCCCACGCCTACGGAGCGGATCACCCTTGAGTCCACCGTCCCCATGGGGCGAGGATTCGGGAGATATGCCCGTGGTGGCATGCAGATCTTTGTGAAGACATCCAAGGTCAGATACAAGCTAAGAAGACGACGACCCTTGGCGGGATCCCAGCCAAGGAGGACCACAAGGCCTCTGGCAAGCACCTTGCCGGGGAGGACAGCAGGCGCCGCGGCAAGACCCTTGCCGGGGCCCCGACAAGGCCCTTGCCGAGGACACTCGCAGGGCCACAATCAGGCCCGCACCAACTGTATTTCCACCGCCCCACGCAGCTGCCGACCCGACCAGCTGGACAGGCTCCTGCGTGGCAACTTGCAGATCTTCGTGGAGACCCGCCGTTGTGCCACTTCAGCTGCCTGCCTGCCTACATGGCACCTCAGGCACCGCTGGCCAGGGCGCGTGTCAACACGAGGAGGAGCGGCGACGGACAAGACAGACGTCTCCCCTCATTCCCAATAAAGCAAGGAAAACTAAGCTAAGCGCATTAAATGCGCCTTGTCCTGTAATGCGAGGGATAACCTCGCATCACTGTACCCTTTCCACCTCCTGTGTGCCACTGTGGCAACCCCTTTTCGTATAAAAGGAGGCCCAAGGCGACCAGGAGAAAGATTCGGCTTTTTAGAACTCCTCACGACTCTTTTGGAGCTCCTCACTAGCTGAAGAACACAAACATATAATCCACCAAAGCAGGAGTAGGGTTTTACACATCTTTGCGGCCCGAACCTGGTAAAGGAACCGTGTCCTGACTGTTAGATCCGCTCTTCTCTCAACCCCGCGCCCCGCAACCGTAGTAGGGATTCTTGTGATCCCATAGGTGTCGATGCAAATACACTGACATCTTTGGCGCGCCAGGTAGGGGGCGCAGTTGTGAGAATCGGATTTAGCAGTCAGCTCGACGCTTCTCCATCGTCATGGCGCCCAAGAAGAAGACGGTGGTGGCGATTGGCCAGTCAGAAGCCGGACAGGCCGTCCCGACTCGGGCGAGCAGCGGACCTGTCGCGGAAAGAACCCGGGGCGCTTCTCGCGAACACCAACACCGTCCCAGCAGCCGAAGTTTGGGGGGTGGCGATGTTTGTGCGCCTGGTAACGGGCCACACACCGCCAGTTCCAAAGACGGAGCCTGGCCCTCCGCGGGTGGCGCGGGGCCTTCCAAGGTCGCTGCCGCATCACCCGAAGGCGACGCAAGGACCTCCAGAACTCCCACGCCGGCGCCAATAGCGCGCTCTTCTCAAGCAGCGCGCGACGAACGGCGTCGTCGCCCCGAAGATCCCGGGCGTCGCCATGGGAAGAGCCCTGAGCGCCACTCTCGGGACGTAGAAGACCTGCCCGCCCGCCGAAGCACTGGTGGAGACGGTATGCAACCGCGGGATCATGATGGGGCTCCACCTGACACGCTCAGGGGTCGAAGCGCGTCGCGATCCGTGCAGGTTTCGCTACCGTTGACCCCAGCCGAAGCCTTGGCACGCGCGCAGTTGCTCCTCGACTTTCCTCCCATTATGGGGAAACTCGACGAATGGAGAGCCACCATCTGAAGCCTTGTCGCAGTCGCCAACAAGGATGAACCAAATCCAGCGGAGCTCTCAGGTCGACGCTCCGATGGAGTCCCACACACCGGTGGCGGGAGGACCGGCAACGCCGTGGCTACGGTGCATTCGCCTCCTCCTCGCCCGGTACCGCGTGTGTCGACTCATCGAGACGTCGCGGGCGACGCCATCTCCATCGCGTTGTCCGACCCGCAGACCCACGGCGACCAGCGTCGAGTTCTTCAGGAGAGAGCTCATGAAGACGCTCGAACCACCATCGAGCGCCAGCGCGGAGCACGCCACAGTCAGACAGGCGAGCGGGGCCTGCTGCGGACCGCCCAGCACCGGAGAGCCCTGGGGATCTACCTTACGAGGTAGGCTGTCCGGCGTTTACCCGTGAGCTGCGGCAGTTCCAGTGGCCCTCTCACCACACCTTCAAGCCTGGCGTTGGCGAGAAGTACAACGGCAAGACCCACCCGTCGGAGTTCCTCAGCATCTACACCATTGCGATGCAAGTTGCCGGGGCCCGCGATGATAAGGTGCTTGCAAATTACTTTCCGTTGGCTCTTAAACCTAACGCCATGTCGTGGTTGATGCACTTGCAAGTAGACTCTATTTCCTCCTAGTCCGACTTGTGCCATGAGTTTGTTGGCGCCTTTACCGGAGGCCACCAAGCCCATGGCCAAGCAAGTGACCTGCATGTCATACCCTAGAAGGAAGGCGAGAGTCTGCGCAAGTACATACAGAGATTCAGCCGGGTACAGTACAATATCCCCGATGTTCACCCTGCCGCCATCATCAACGCGTTCCACCAGAATGTGCGCAACCGCAAGATGCGCGAAGAACTGGCGATGACCAAGGTGAAGGATGTGGCGGAACTCTATGTTCTTGTCGACAGATGTGCCCGGGCTGAAGAGGGAAGGAAGTACCCCGGCGAAGGCGCCGGTGCGGAAACCGACTCTTCAGACGAGGATACTACCGCCCCAGCGAAGAAGGGCCGGCACCGCAACAGGAAGCGCAAGGGTAAAGCCGTACTTGCCGTCGAGGGGTCTGATGACGCCGGCTCCGCCAAGAAAACCAGGGCAGGTGACCCCGGCAAGGAGATTTATGGGTGTGTCGCCTGCCGGTCCTTGGCGACTGCCGAGAAGCCAAGAAACTCCGGCAAGCGATACTGCAAGATCCATGGCACCAAAGGCCATGATCTCCAGGACTGCCACCAGGTTGAGCTCCTTGCTGAGAAGCAAAGGGCTGAATATGAGAGGCGGGACAAGTAGAAGGTCCAGGACGGCGCTGAGGGATCCGGCAAGAAGCGTGATGGCCAAGCAGGCCGTCGCAGTAAGGAGAAACAGCAGGAAAGGCTCACCCGAGGCCGCGACAGAAGGCCTGAAGACGACGATCACGAAGAGGACGACGAGTCCGGCGGCCAAGAGTTTCAGAAGGCTACGGACGCCATGTGCGTCGATGGTGGTGCCTTGCTACATACTTCTCACCGCCAACTTAAACAGTGGGCGCGTGAGATTATTGCGGCGGAGCCATCGTCCGGTGCCCAAAAGCCGCTGAAATGGTCCGGCACACCTATCATCTTTGACACCGAGGATCACCCTGATCGCACTACTGCGGTCGGGTGCTTGCCATTGTTGGTTTCACCAACAATACACAACCTCAAGGTGACAAAGATGCTAGTCGATGGCGAGGCCGGTCTGAACCTACTCTCGCCCACCATGATCGAGAAGCTGCAAGTTCCTGATGGAGACCTCGAAGAGACGGGCACGTTTCAGGGGGTCAACCGAGGGAGAAGTCTACCGAAGGGGAAAGTCACGCTGCCTGTGACTTTTGGAAGTGATCTGAACTATAGGACAGATAGGATTGTGTTTGATGTTGCCAAGATCACCTTGCCCTACAACGGGATCCTTGGCCGCCCGGCGCTGGCCAAGTTCATGGCAGCGTCACACTACGCCTACAACACCCTGAAGATGCCAGGGCCTGTGACGATCATCACCATCCCCTCCGATAAGAAGGATGCGCTGATTTGCGTTGACCAATTGTACCAGCAAGCGGTTGCAGCAACTGCCGCGACGAGGGCACTTGCTCCTGCCGCTAGAACCCCGGAAGGAAAGAGGAAGAAGACCGGTGAGACCTCGGGCGCCCACTCCGGCAAGCGCACCTCTTCGGAGTGCTGTGCTCCCGCCGAGAATGCGCCAGAGAGCTCCACCAGAAAGAAGAAGACCGGTGAGACCTCGGACACCCACTCCGGCAAGCGCACCTCTTCGGAGTGTCGCGCTCCAGTCGAGGACGTGCCAGAGAGCTCCACCGGCAGAAACAAGAGATCCAGGGCCACACCACCGGGAACCAAGAATGTTTCTGTCAAGGAGGACGGCACGGGAGGGGCTTTCACCATAAGCTCCGCCCTTGACAACAATTAGGAAGACGCGCTCGTCACCTTCCTGCAGGCGAATGTCGACGTATTTGCCTGGCAAGCATCCGACATCCCCGACGTTCCCAGGGAGGTGATTGAGCACCACCTTGCTGTTTGTCCTCATGTGCGGCCCGTCAAGTAGAAGGTCAGAAAGCAAGCTTTGGAACGGCAAGAGTTCATCACCAAGGAGATCTGGAAACTGGAAGCTGCGGGTTTGGTAAGAGGAGTGCTCCATCCAACGTGGTTGGCCAATCCAGTGGTAGTGCGCAAGGCAAATGGGAAGTGGAGGCTGTGTATTGATTACACAGATATCAATAAATCTTGTCCCAAGGACCCCTTCCTGTTGCCGCGCATAGACCAGATTGTTGACTCCACGACAGGGTGTGACCTGCTGTCATTCCTCGATGCCTACTCCGGCTACCACCAGATCTTCATGACGAGAGAAGACGAAGAGAAGACAGCATTCATCACCCCATGTGGTACGTACTATTTCGTACGAATGCCTTTCGGGTTGAAGAGTGCTGGCACGACATTTGCAAGGGCAGTCCAGATTGGTTTTGAACCCCAGCTCCATAGAAATATGGAAGCTTATATGGATGACATAGTGGTCAAAACCAAGAACAGGGCAACCCTTATACCAGATTTACAAGAAACATTTGTCAACCTATGCAAGATCAACCTCAAGCTAAACCCTGAGAAGTGCGTCTTTGATGTCCCGTCCGGCAAGCTCCTCGGGTTCTTTGTGTCACAGCGCGTGATAGAAGCCAATCTGGACAAGATCAAAGCTATTGAGCAGATTGAAGCACCCAAACGGGTCAAGGACGTGCGTCGGCTTGCTGGCTGCGTTGCCGCCATGAGCAGATTCATTTCCAAGTGTGCCGAGCGCGCCCTTCCCTTTTTCAAGATTCTGAAAAAGGCGGGCCCAATGGAATGGACGCCAGAAGCTGAAGCAGCATTACAAGACCTGAAGAGGTATCTTTCCTCCACGCCAATACTAGTTGCGCCTAGGCCACAAGAACCGTTGCTGCTATACTTAAGAGCAACAAACCAGGTGGTCAGCGCCGCACTAGTGGCGCAGAGAGAAATTGATGATGAGGTGATAGCAGCAACAGAGCCTGATGCCACCGGTGGAGGGACGACACAACCGGTTGGAGTGCAGCCGAAGAAGAAAATGATGCAGCGCCCGGTCTACTTGGTTAGCTCCCTCTTGCAGGGGGCTAGATCAAGGTACTCCGGTGTGCAGAAATTGCTCTTCGGCCTTCTTATGGCCTCAAGGAAGCTGCGTCACTACTTCCAGGCGCACGAGATCACTGTAGTCACTCACCTCCCTCTACAACGGATATTGCACAATCCAGATGCAACGCGAAGGATTGTAGAGTGGGCACTGGAGCTGTCCAGCTTTGGCCTCAAGTTTGAAAGTACCTCGACGATTCAGAGCCGAGTCCTGGCAGAGTTCGTCACAGAATGGACCGCAACGCCTGATGAAGAAGTCCAGGAAACTGCTCTCCCCGGCAAAGAGGCGAGTTGCAACTGGATCATGTACTTTGATGGAGCTTTCTCCTTGCAGGCCGCCGGGGTTGGCGTACTGCTGGTCGCGCCCACTGGAGAGCACCTCAAGTACGTGGTCCAGATGCACTTCCCCAGGGAGGTATCAACAAACAACACTACTGAGTACGAGGGGCTGCTTGCTGGTGTTAGGATCGCGGCAGACCTCGAAATCAAGAAGCTCATTGTCAGGGGCGACTCACAGCTTGTCGTCAAACAAGTCAACAAGGATTTCCAGAGCCCGTTGATGAAGGCCTACGTCGATGAAGTGAGAAAGTTGGAAGAGCGCTTTGATGGTATACAGGCGGAGCACGTTCCCCGAGCGGAGAATGACATCGCCGATTACCTGTCAAAGCGCGCTGCCCTGAAGCTACCTGTGGAACCAGGTGCCTTTGTGCTTCAGCTTTCTCAGCCATCCGTTGATCCATCAACAGAGCAGAACAAGAGGAGGAAATCAGCGCCCGGCAAGTACTTTCCCGCCGAGCTCCCCGGAGCCGCCGGCAAGGATGTTTCCGGAGACACTGAGCCCGCCACAGGAAGGCTAACTCCGGCAGAGCGTCAAGCTTTTGCCGTCGAGACAGCCGCTCCCTTGGCGGAGGAAATGCCTTTGGTCCTCGCCGTCGAGCCCCAGGCTCCAGCGTAGGCGCAGCATACCGTCCGATTCCTCCAGACTGGGGAACTTCCTGAGCAACAGGAAGAAGCGGAGAAAGTAGCCCATCGGTCTGCTATGTACCAGTTCATCGATGACGTCCTGTACAGAAGGAGACCGAATGGTGTGAAATTGAAGTGCATCCCTTGAGAGGAAGGACTGGAGCTGTTGGCAGAGATACATGGAGGCATATGTGGATCCCACATAGGGTCGAGATCCCTTGTCGGCAAGGCATTCCGGCAAGGCTTCTTCTGGCCCACTACCCTCCAGGATGCGACGGCGCTGGTCACCAGGTGTGAAGCGTGCCAGTTCCATTCAAAGAAACTCCATCAACCAGCTCAAGCCCATCAAACCATTCCTCTCTCCTGGCCCTTCTCGGTCTGGGGGCTCGACATACTGGGCCCTTTCCCCCGCGCCGTCGGGGGCTTTGAGAACTTGGACGTTGCAATCGACAAGTTCACAAAGTGGCCAGAAGTGGAGGCAGTAAGGAAGGTCATAGCTCAGTCAGCCGTCAAGTTCTTCAAGGGACTAGTGTGCCGTTTTGGTGTACCCAACAGGATCATCACCGACAACGGCACACACTTTACAAGCCGCACCTTCATGCAATATACCCAAGACCTCGGTAGCAAAGTCTGTTTCGCTTCCGTTGCTCACCCCCGAAGCAATGGTCAAGCCGAGAGGGCAAATGCTGAAGTGCTGCGAGGATTAAGGACAAAGACCTTTGACAGGCTGCACAAGAGCGGGAGGCGCTGGATTGATGAATTGCCGACGGTTCTTTGGTCGATCAGAACGACGCCAAATCGAGCCACCGGCCAGACACCCTTTGCCCTGAAATACGTGGCAGAAGCAGTTCTCCCCACTGAACTCATATACGGGTCACCTCGAGTACTCGCTTATGACGAGCTTGAGCAAGAGCAACTGCGGCGAGACGACGCAATGCTCCTTGAGGAAGATCGTCTTCGGGCGGCTGTGAGAGCAGCACGCTACCAACAAGCCTTGTGCCGCTACCATAGCCGCAAGGTCCGTGCCCAAAGCTTTGAGGAAGGCGACCTTGTTCTCCGGTGCGTTCAATCGGCCAGGAATACGAACAAGTTGATCCCGAAGTGGGAAGGCCCTTATCGGGTAATACGAGTCACCAGGCCTGCCACCGTCCGCCTGGAGACCGAGGATGCCGTTCCGGTGAGCAATTCCTAGAACATTGAGCATCTTCGCAAGTTTTACCCATAAGTCGCGGCTTGACGGGCCCCCCGGCAAGCCACCCTTTTGTACAAGCCTTGCCGGCAAGGCATGTAACCCTTTGTACAAAGCCAGGCGCAGACCCTGAGCATAAATAAATGAAGCGCTGGCGCCCTAAGTTATAGCATGCATGCTGAGTCGAGTCTCGTCCTTGGTAAGGGTTGATAGTGTTGGAAATATGCCCTAGAGGCAATAATAAATTGGTTATTATTATATTTCCTTGTTCATGATAATTGTTTATTATCCATGCCAGAATTGTATTGATAGGAAACTCAGATACATGTGTGGATACATAGACAAACACCATGTCCCTAGTGAGCCTCTAGATGACTAGATCGTTGATCAATAGATGGTTACGGTTTCCTGACCATGGACATTGTATGTCGTTGATAACGGGATCACATCATTAGGAGAATGATGTGATGGACAAGACCCAATCCTAAGCCTAGCACAGATCGTGTAGTTCGTATGCTAAAGCTTTTCTATATGTCAAGTATCTTTTCCTTAGACCATGAGATTGTGCAACTCCCGGATACCGTAGGAATGCTTTGGGTGTACCAAACGTCACAACGTAACTGGGTGGCTATAAAGGTGCACTACAGGTATCTCCGAAAGTGTCTGTTGGGTTGGCACGAATCGGGACTGGGATTTGTCACTCCGTATGACGGAGAGGTATCTCTGGGCCCACTCGGTAGGACATCATCATAATGTGCACAATGTGATCAAGGAGTTGATCATGGTATGATGTGTTAGAGAACGAGTAAAGAGACTTGCCGGTAACGAGATTGAACGAGGTAGCGGTATACCGACGATCGAATCTCGGGCAAGTACTATGCCGATAGACAAAGGGAATTGTATACGGGATTGATTGAATCCTTTACATCGTGGTTCATCTGATGAGATCATCGTGGAACATGTGGGAGCCAACATGGGTATCCAGATCCCGCTGTTGGTTATTGGCCGGAGAGTTGTCTCGGTCATGTCTGCATGGTTCCCGAACCCGTAGGGTCTACACACTTAAGGTTCGATGATGCTAGGGTTATAGGGAAAGTATGTACGCGGTTATCGAATGTTGTTCGGAGTCCTGGATGAGATCCCGGATGTCATGAGGAGTTCCGGAATAGTCCGGAGGTAAAGGTTCATATATGGGAAGTCCTGTTTTGGTCACCGGAAAGGTTTCGGGCGCTATCGGTAACGTACCGGGACCACCGGGAGGGTCCCGGGGGTCCACCAGGTGGGGCCACCAGCCCCAGAAGGCTGCGTGGGCCAATTGTGGGAGGGGACCAGCCCCAGGTGGGCTGGTGTGCCCCCCCACCAAGGCCCAAGGCGCATGGAGAGTGGGAAGGGGGCAAACCCTAGGTCCAGATGGGCCTTAAGGCCCACCCTAGGGCGCCCCCTCTCTCTCCCCCCCTTGGCCGCACCCTAGATGGGTTTTGGGGCTGCCGCCACCCCTAGGGAGGGAACCCTAGATGGGGGCGCAGCCCCTCCCCTTCCCCTATATATAGTGGGGGTTTTGGGGCTGCCAGACACATGAGATCGTCTCCCTCTTGGCGCAGCCCTACCCCTCTCCCTCCTCGTCTCTCGGAGCGCTTGGCGAAGCCCTGCTGGAGTCCCGCGCTCCTCCACCACCACCACGCCGTCGTGCTGCTGTTGGATGGAGTCTTCCCCAACCTCTCCCTCTCTCCTTGCTGGATCAAGGCGTGGGAGAAGTCATCGGGCTGCACGTGTGTTGAACGCGGAGGCGCCGTTGTTCGGCGCTTAGATCGGAATCAACCGCGATCTGAATCGCAGCGAGTACGACTCCTTCATCCGCGTTCTTGCAACGCTTCCGCATCGCGATCTACAAGGGTATGTAGATGCACTCACCTTCCCCTCGTTGCTAGATTACTCCATAGATAGATCTTGGTGATGCGTAGGAAATTTTCTGATTTTCTATTACGATCCCCAGCAGTGGCATCATGAGCTAGGTCTATGCGTAGTATCTTGCATGAGTAGAACACAAAGTAGTTGTGGGCGTCGATTTGTCAATTTACTTGCCGTTACTAGTCTAATCTTGATTCGGCGGCATCGCGGGATGAAGCGGCCCGGACCGACCTTACACGTACTCTTACGTGAGACTGGTTCCACCGACTGACATGCACTAGTTGCATAAGGTGGCTAGCGGGTGTCTGTCTCTCCCACTTTAGTCGGATCGGATTCGATGAAAAGGGTCCTTATATAGGGTAAATAGAAATTGGCATATCACGTTGTGGTTTTGGCGTAGGTAAGAAACGTTCTAGCTAGAAACCTATAGCAGCCACGTAAAAACTTGCAACAACAATTAGAGGACGTCTAACTTGTTATTGCAGCATGTGCCGTGTGATGTGATATGACCAAAAGGATGTGATGAATAATATATGTGTGATGTATGAGATTAATCATGTTCTTGTAATAGGAATCACGACTTGCATGTCGATGATAATGACAACCGGCAGGAGCCATAGGAGTTGTCTTATTTATTGTAGGACCTGCGTGTCATTGAATAACGCCATGTAATTACTTTAATGTGGGGACCCCGACTCATAAGTCGTGATCACCGAATGCACGTGTACAGTGATCCCAGATATCAATGCTCACTGAACACACAGAAGCTGAATAACAAGAGTCTTACATCCTTACATACCGTGTTACACGAATAGGACCATAATGGTCAAGTCTTGGATATATCATTGCAGCGGAAATCTTCAACAACTGGGACCCATGCCATCTGCCTTAACCCTACAGGCATTCTGACTGGGAAGCGTCCTAGCTCACATGCTCGTCACCCAGAAATCTTCATCATAACCTGTTCTCTCATGCCTGGCCAATAAAATAACCAGTGGCAAGCCAATGAGTACATTGAATGTACTCGCAAGCAACCCAAGTGTGATAACAGAATAATTTATGCAAGGCTCTACTACTAAATTGGTAGTTTTGCGGAAAGCTAGTTTTTCATATGCAAGTATGATCAACATATAACATGGATATGCATGTGTCTGTAACAAGTATCAGGAGGTCACAGACATCAATATAGAGAAAGAGTTGTATTCAACTCACGTTCAAGCTCATAGAGACTTTCTCACAATCACATCAACAACATCTCTGAATCGTGTTGTTTCCCAGAAACTTATGGACATAGTCTAAGTAGCACCACCCAACTGTCCATGACCGTGGACACGGCTATTCGAATAGTTTGACACTCTGCAGAGGTTGCACACTTTACCCACAAGATCCGGGGAACTTCCGTGTCATCCACGACCCGCGACACCTCAAGTACCCGGGGTAAGCACCCGATCACTATCTTTCCCTAGACGACACTAACATAGAGTCCACTCGATTGGTAGCAGCCCCGTGCCAAACATTTCACATCTCAAGGTTTGTGGAGACTCGCTCCGTATTCATCACATATCACAAGCACGGGGTACCAACGGTGTGTCCGGTGCCCTGTGAAAACAGTCATGGCCGCCTATCCAAGCACGACCCCGTCCCGAGAGTGACCTCATGTCACCCCCGTCACTAGTAATGCGGGCACCATGCTAGTATCGACCTAGGTAATCAATAATGCCCTTTTCCCATATAAGGGTAGAGTGGTTGCGCATGTTTGGTTGGGACGGTAGTCACACATAAATCTAATCCATCTCTGTAAACAACACTTTCGTCAAGCCTCGGCACACTACTTCTCACCAAGTAGTGCCCTAGCTCCTCATCAACTCCCATGGGCATTAGTGGCACCCACTGGGTCATTTGCAAGTATGTCAGACCACACTTGTTTCACTCAATGCATAACCCCGACCCATTTTGCGTAGCCAACTACTATAGCATACATCTATCTATTCCCACCCACATAACCCTCATAGGAAGGTAGGGTCATGTTTGATGCAAGTATCAATAGTAAGTAACAAAGGTAGCAACCAAAGTGGTTTCCACCTCAACATGATTCCGATGCATTGAATAATAAATGTGCTATGAGACATGCATAAAAAGGTTTCTTGAACATGGTCAAAGGGCTGCTTGCCTTATTCTTCCGAGTCTTCAAATCTTCTGGTCCATCTCCGAATACTCCGTTGTATTACGTCAACTAACGATGGAAACAATCGTAATAAGCAACACAATCAAAGCGAAAATAAAAGTGCTCTAAAAATAGGAGTTGGACTTTTCTAGGATACCTCTGGTAATATTAGAAATGACCAAGGTGGTTTCATAGGTGTTGGATCAATAGGTAGTTGGGAACATTTCAATATGATGGAACCAAAGGGTTTATGGATTTGGAAGAAGTATACAGAAATATTTCCTTGAATGATGAGCAAAGGTACCCATCATCAAGTCATGATTTTAGAAGCATTTAGGAGTTGGTTTCAATGGATTTGGAATTGAAATGAATTTCCTAGGATTTTCCAAAGCTGATAAATAGGAATAAATGGCACATTATTTGGTGGGGTACTGAAACTATTATTAAAAATGTTCCAAAACTAAGTTTGGACATGACAAGCATCTAGGAATTTGAATCACTGCATTTGGGTCAAAAATGAGCTCTCTGTGATTTTCTAAGGTTAATCACAGAAAATGAAATATGGGTATTTGATAAATATTTGTGAAAGAAATGTATCTGGAATAATGTGCATGTTGCACCATGTGATAGAGCATGATTTATGTAGCCATAGGAAATTTGAATCATGCAATTTGGAGTTCATATGAATATTCTAGGCATTTTTGAAGTTGACAGAAAAAGGGAAAAAGGAAAGGAATAGGGGCTATACCCTGGCGCACAGGGTGAGGAATAGCTGCACCGTGACTGGGCCGGCCCATCACCACAGCAGCGCGCAGGGACTCGGCCACGTCGAAAGCGCCCGCCAGGAAAGGCGCTTCCGCACGGGGGAAGCGGCTGCGCTGTTGCCGCCTCCACTTAAACGGTGGGCCTGGCTTCTAAGTCGCTGACGCGCGGGCCCCCGGCGGCAGGCCGTCATCTTCCTCCCGCGCGAACAGAGGCGAGGCAGAGGAGGTGCGGCCGAGTGCTCGCCGGCGAGGCCCCGTCGACTCAGGCCGTCTCCGGCGACGCTCCGGCCACCGGAGTGACCAGCGCGAAGTGGCGCATCCGGTCGTGGGTGACACACCCACCGGAGAGGACCAGATCGGGCAAGGGGGCAACCGTGGCGGAGGAGGGCTCCGGCCACTTTGGGCTTCGAGTGCACGGCCACCTCGGGGAGGAAAAACGGAGGTGGGGGGCTCCCTGGAGGTCGTGTGACGGCACCAGGGTGGCCAAGGGGAAGAGAGGGGCCCGGGGTCGCCTGGATTTGAGCGGCGGCCGGCGGCTCTGCTCCGGCCAGGGGGGCGGCTGCAGGGCACGGGAAGAGCGAGGGATGTGCCCTGAGGGTGTTTGGGAAGGAGAGAGAGCAAACGGGATGGAGAGGAGGGTCTGGAGCGGTCTTAAATAGGCGTCCCGCAGTTCACCGTGGACGCGGCGCACGCGTGGCTGCGGCAACGGCTCGGGAGGCCACGCTGGTAGGTTCCGGGGTGTCTGCGGTGTGCGTGGACGTGGTCCAGATCGAGAGGAAGGAAGAGGAGGAGCAGGGAGGTGCCAGAGCATCGCGCGTGCGAGCTTGCTCACTGGAGGGCTCGGGCGGCCATGGCGCGCGTGCGAGCAGAGGTGAGAGAGGGGGAGAGGGGAGGGGGCCGACCGCTCGGCAGGTTGCGGACGTCGAGGCCTCCTCGGGGGACACGAGGGGGAAACCCAAGGCTGTCGGGCGCCCCTGATTGGAGGTGGCTACAGTGCGCCAGGGCACTGTAGCGTGCTCCAGAGCGCGAACTTTGCATGCCCTGGCATGCACACGGTGTAATTGGCGTGTCCTCTTGTGTCCAGCCGTGTCCAGGGGGTAGAGGGGGTAGTAAACAATGGGGAGGCAGCCTTGGATGCTCCGGGGAGCTTCTGAGATGAGGAGAGAGGTGAGGAAGGGGGTGAAACCTGCTGTCCAGCAGTGTAAATTGGGGTTTTACCCCCCTCCAATAATTGAGCTGAGGCCATGGGATTGTTACTGGGGGTAGGAGATGATCAGGGGAAGGTGTGGTAAGAACTTGGGGTAAAGGGAAAAAGTGAAAGAGGGTTAAACACTGGTTTTGGTAAATGAATAGAAGGTGTTTGATCAAGTATTGGGGAGGCAAATGACTTCCAATTGGCATGGGACTTAACAGGATCAAATGTCACCTATAATTAGGCCCCTACACCAAATTTGAGCTCATTTGGGCAAAGTGGCCAATGTAACTTTGGTGAACCCTAGAAATGAACAGAAATGGTTTCATCATGTTCGAGTTAAGAAAATCATCTCCCCTTGATGCACCACTTGGTGTAGCATCATCATTTGGGGTTATGAACATGCCCACAAAGCTTGAGGCTCCAGATAAAAAGTTGACAATGTAAAGTTGTTCAAATTTGCATTTGAACAGAAAGGGTTTTGGGGTGATCTGATCAAGTTGCTCTATTCCAAATCTTGTGCCATTTGGTCTAGATGCCTTATTAGGCCATTCTAGCATGTTGTGATGGCCTGGCTTATTAGGGATGATAGACTACTCATATAAATAAGGAATTCCTTCTTTTCCGGGAGCCCATTCGGATAGAACTCCAAAGTTAAGCGTGCTCAGCTTGGAGTAGTTTCAGGATGGGTGACCGACCGGGAAGTTGCTCCCGGGTGCGCACGAGTGAGGACAAAGTGCGCAGAAAAGACTAGTATTGATATGTGAGGCCAGTCTAGATCCCGCCAGGAGTAACGACCACCGACGGGTGTGTCCGGGGCGTTACAAGTTGGTATCAGAGCCGACCCTCGCGGTTACACGGATATTTGCGGACAGTTTGCAGTCATGTTGTGCATGACGTTTGTGACCCGTCGTGGCACACGGCATGGCACATGTGCTGTCCTGGAAGCACAGACGGTTGTGCCAAGAGGGAACGTTCCTGTGGCCCGACGAGGACGTCGGTTCCTCTGAGTGAGGGTGTATGTGATGGCCTGGCTTATTAGGGATGATAGACTACTCATATAAATAAGGAATTCCTTCTTTTCCGGGAGCCCATTCGGATAGAAATCCAAAGTTAAGCATGCTCATCTTGGAGTAGTTTCAGGATGGGTGACCGACCGGGAAGTTGCTCCCGGGTGCGCACGAGTGAGGACAAAGTGCGCAGAAAAGACTAGTATTGATATGTGAGGCCAGTCTAGATCCCGCCAGGAGTAACGACCACCGGCGGGTGTGTCCGGGGCGTTACACATGTGCACCAAATTTGAGAGCATTTGGACAAGTTTGGTAATGTAGAGTTGCTCAAACTTCAAATATGGACAGAATGGTTTTGAAGGGGTTTGAGGATGTTTCCTTGATCTTCAAGGCATGAGGCTTTGCAAGATCATCAAATATGTCATAGATGACATGATAGAATTTCCCTGGAATTTTTGGAGAATATTTCCTTTGTAAATATTTCAAAAGCTTGAAATATCCAGAAATGGTTTTGGAAGGATTTGTCCAATATTTCGAACATGACCATGTGCTGAAACTCTTATATATGGACAATATATGTCCTATGAGTCTCCCTGAATTTTGGCAAATATTTTTGAAATGATTAAATAATTTTTCCCTATTAAAGATCATTTCTCGCCTTAAGAAAAAGCTTTTAAATAAAATATAAAAATAACTTTTAAAATTATACTTTTGTGGTTTCTGGGAGTCCTATACCTAATAGGGTTCAAATATACTTTTTGAAAGATTTTTCACACCCTAAATAAGGTACTTGCAGTGCAAACCTCAATTCAGGGGTTTTTGGAAAAACTAATTTTAGAAAATACCATTTGGCCAAAATATTTTTATAAGAAAATTCTATACTGATCTATACACATGGCAAGATCATTGGGAAAAGGTTTTGGGTCAAGGAGATGAAGTATAAGAGTTGGAGGATTTATTTGATTTTTAGAGCACTAGCAAACAACAGACAAAAATCAAATCAAGCAAAGTCAACAACACTCAAAAGTTTTTGCAAATCCACATTTTTAACATGAAAATAAGCTTAAGCAATGTGTCATGAAAATCAGGGTGTGACAGACCTACCCCCCTTACAAGAATCTCGTCCCCGAGATTCCCAGACTAGGCGTGGAAAGAAAGGCGGAGTCTTGGATACGGGGTAGTCTTCACTTCTTCTTGTTGGTTCTGCTTCCGAGCGGTGCTCCTTGGAATCTTGAAGTGCTCGATGGTATGGCTTCTTTCTTGATGTCGTCCTTGATGGAGGTTGCTGAGGGGTCTCTTGCATAGGTTAGGTTGGGTTAGCTGCCAAAGGCTCGGTGATCGATGTCCTCGCCGGCATCGGGCTAGCTAGGAGGTAAGAAGTACTTCCAGAGTGGGGGCTCATGGAAGATTTGGTGCACGGAGGGTATCTCAGGTGGTAGATCTAGCTGGGGAGCTGTCTACCACATGACTTGCTGTGATCTCAAAGGGTCCAATGAACCTTGGTGCGAGCTTCCCCTTGACTTGGAAACGCTTGGTTCCCTTCAGAGGAGTTACCCGCAGGTACACGTGGTCCCCGATATGGAAACTCATGTTCCGACGGTGAGTGTCAGCATAGCTCTTTTGCCTTGACTTGGCTGCCTTCAAACGTTCTCTGACTAGTTGGACTTGCTCTTCCGCTGCACGGAGAATATCCGGTCCAAAGACTAGCCCTTCTCCAGTCTCTGACCAGTTGAGGGGTGTGCGACATCTGTGTCCGTACAACACCTCAAATGGTGCCATCTGAAGGCTCGACTGGTAACTGTTGTTATAGGAGAACTCGGCAAAAAGGGAGACAATCCTCCCACTTGGCTCCATATGCCAAGACACAGGCTCGGAGTCATGACTTCGAGAATCTGATTGACTCGTTCAGTCTGACCTCTGGTCTGGAGGTGGAAAGCCGTGCTGAAAGATACTTGGTTCCCAAGGCTTCTCGAAACTTCTTCCAGAACCTTGAGGTGAACTGGGTTTCTCGATCCGACACAATCTCCTTGGGAAAAGCCGTGAAGACTTACGATTCGGTCGATGTAGAGAGCTGCCAGCCAGTTGCCATCATAAGTGGTTTTGACAGGAATTAAAATGGGCCACCTTGGTCAAATGATCGTCTATGACCCAGATAGAGTCATGTCCTCTATTTGACCTTGGTAATCCAGTGACGAAGTTCATTCCGACTTTATCCCACTTCCACTCAGAAACCTTGAGTGGTTGAAGCAATCCAGCGGGTCGCTGATATTCAGCTTGACCCTTTGGCACACATCACACCTTGCAACGTAGGTTGCAAATCTCTCTTTCCATCTCGTGCCACTAGAATCGTGCCTTCAAGTCTTGATACAATCTTTGTGTGAGCGTTCCTTCGATACGGAGATGCTTGGTTCCTCCGGGAGGAGTGGTTTTGCAGATACGCCCGGTCTTCGACGCGGAAGTTTTCTTCTTGATGACGGTGGTCGGTGTAGATCTTCCTTCTTGACAGGGCGGTCTTCAAATGTCTTCTATCTAGCTGTCCGTCTCTTCTTTGTCTTCGGGCAGACAAGTAGGCCATCAAATAATGATGTTACCCAACTTGTCCAATTACTCCATGAGGTCTATGGGGTACGCAAGGGAAGCTGGGGTATTGGTGGTGGTCTCGGTGGGGCTTAAGGGTTTCAAGGATTCTAGTGAGTGAGTGAACTTATATCATCTTATCCTTAAGCACAGTTTCTGAGATGCCAATAGCTCTATGTAGCACTCCGAACGAAAGCATCTTCTTGCAGAGACCAACTTCAATCACCACTCATTGCCATACATATCCTCATGATTCTCAAGAGACGGTCTCACAAAATTATACTTGTCTAAGATCCCCAAATCTATATGTATGCCTACCTCTAAAATCCAAAGGTAGATCATACATGCTGCTGAGCTGAAATTAAACTCCATAATCCAAGCACTCAACCTAGTCTTGCAAGGCCCAAGATAATGCATCTCTATTCTAAGGAAACACGTCATATGCCACTCCAAGATTTGTTTCCTTCCTATAGATCAACTCCAATAGCCCGGTAATTCCATCAATCACCACATAATCCAACAATTCCTACAAATCCGATGTCTACGATGTTCCACAAGATCTCAAGTCCCTATACTCCCCAAATACTCGGAAGGACTATGCATCACGATAGTATGTCCACCAAATTCCCGTCATCCGGGTCAAGTAAACTCCAAGATCACGACTATATAGATCTCTAAATCATCTCCGACAAATAATCCAATCTCCTAGGTTATTGTCCACCGAGAAGCATGGTATCATGATCAAGATCATCGGTCTAAATCCAATTTACTCCAAACCATGCAGACATATCCAGCATCTATACCAACCAGAATCACCTACATAAATGCAAATCTCATGCCCAACGGGCATTTCTACATACTTCCCCAAAGTCATGATCCCACCAACATGAAAACCTCACAATCCATCAAGGTCTCAGATAATTCCTTGAAGTCACTGATACAAACCACCAAGTCATCTGTCCAATATCCTCGAACTAGTCTATCTATGGCATCGTAAGACCTCGTGCTATATCAGGATGAAAATGTGCCCACTCATCGTGTCCACTAGCTCCTTTACGAATCCAGTGTTGTGCAAGGTTACAAAGGCTTAACAGGTTCTCTCGCTTTACCATGGGTTAGGCGCATGGTTGAGGATTCGTGCTGGAGTGTCTCGGGAAGTCTCAAAGGGTCTAGGAATGGGGTTACTGGTCTGGAGGGTTAAACATAACTCTACGGGGTTGCAATAGATCGTGGAGGTTGTAGCAGAAGTCTTCGGTGCCAGTTGGCTGTCGAGGTAGCATCCTTGGTGCATCTTGTCTTGCGGGTCTTCAATTGGGGAGAGAGAGAATAGAGGGAAGAAGCAGCGTAGAGGAGGGAAATGCCTAAAGGGGGTTCTATAGTGCAGGTGCAACAAACAGGTGTAAAAAGGCCGAAACAAAAGAAACAAGGCAAGGAAGGTGATATAGCCATGCACTTGTTGCCTGGGACAAAAGTGCGACTTATATCAAAACACAAACGAATAAAAGCAAACAACACACAATCATGGTTCTATTCGAACCATCATATGGACTCGACTGCGCATAGGGGGTACACGACTCATCCTACCCTAGGGGTTCTCGGACTCTGTGCCGTGACTTGTGCCTCGTGCAGTCTTCTGAGCTTCCTCAGGTGTTGCTATGTCCCTTGTAGTTGCTTGATGAACGATCCGGGTTGAGCCTGAAGAATCTTCAACAACTTCTCGCCTGATGAGATGATGTGGTGAAGGTGCCTCCTTGTAGCTGGCGTTGACTTGGTCTTCTCTTGTTTCTTTAATCATGATGATCCCTTGTGCCTTCTGGGGCGTCGAGGGTACCAGGTAGGCAATCCATGTGCAATGACAATAACAAGGCATAATAGAGGTCCAACATGTCGATTTCGTTGATGAAAACATCGACACCAAGAGCGGGGGATGAAGAGAACCGTTTTCCTGCTCACTATAGTGAGGCGGACCAAATGGCAAGGTCCTCATCCACCGGTGGTTGCCGATACAACAACGGTAGTGACATGATTACTCTATTAGCGATGTATATCATGATTTTGCATAACCTATACCCTGGTCATCGTAGGCTAGGGTTGCACCATCTTGGGGGCTCTTGTCAAGGGTGTCCCCCATCTTCTGGGTCTTCATGTCCTTATCCATCGAGGATGTAACTTCCGTTGGCATCGTCTTGTCGTGGTGTCACCAATCTTGTGTGCAAAAGTTGTGGGTGAGTGTTTGGCAAGGTGCACTCCACGAGGATTACAGAAAATCCAGTGGTCTGGGGCATAAGGGTTCTAGCGACCGAGGTTTTGAAGAGGAAGAGATCAAGTATAGCCTAGTTTTCGAAAAACTGAGAAGGGAAGAGAAGTATAGATAGTTTTGAAAACTAGTAATAGTTTTGAAAATAGTTTTACCCTAACTAACGACCATGCTAACTAAGGCTTCCTACAG
Organism: Secale cereale; assembly: GCA_902687465.1. NCBI lineage: Eukaryota > Viridiplantae > Streptophyta > Magnoliopsida > Poales > Poaceae > Secale > Secale cereale. Next base: position 193,886,194 of record LR738709.1, read on the forward strand.
TCAGGATGGCTCTGATACCAGCTCTGTGGGTACCCCGACTCATAAGTCGTGATCACCGAATGCACGTGTACAGTGATCCCAGAGATCAATGCTCACTGAACACACAGAAGCTGAATAACAAGAGTCTTACATCCTTACATACCGTGTTACACGAATAGGACCATAATGGTCATGTCTTGGATATATCATTGCAGCGGAAATCTTCAAAGACAACTGGGACCCATGCCATCTGCCTTAACCCTACAGGCATTCTGACTGGGAAGCGTCCTAGCTCGCATGCTCGTCACCCAGAAATCTTCATCATAACCTGTTCTCTCATGCCTGGCCAATAAAATAACCAGTGGCAAGCCAATGAGTACATTGAATGTACTCGCAAGCAACCCAAGTGTGATAACAGAATAATTTATGCAAGGCTCTACTACTAAATTGGTAGTTTTGCGGAAAGCTAGTTTTTCATATGCAAGTATGATCAACATATAACATGGATATGCATGTGTCTGTAACAAGTATCAGGAGGTCACAGACATCAATATCGAGAAAGAGTTGTATTCAACTCACGTTCAAGCTCATAGAGACTTTCTCACAATCACATAACCAATATCTCTGAATCGTGTTGTTTCCCAGAAACTTATGGACATAGTCTAAGTAGCACCACCCAACTGTCCATGACCGTGGACACGGCTATTCGAATAGTTTGACACTCTGCAGAGGTTGCACACTTTACCCACAAGATCCGGGGAACTTCCGTGTCATCCACGACCCGCGACACCTCAAGTACCCGGGGTAAGCACCCGATCACTATCTTTCCCTAGACGACACTAACATAGAGTCCACTCGATTGGTAGCAGCCCCGTGCCAAACATTTCACATCTCAAGGTTTGTGGAGACTCGCTCCGTATTCATCACATATCACAAGCACGGGGTACCAACGGTGTGAACGGTGCCCTGTGAAAACAGTCATGGCCGCCTATCCAAGCACGACCCCGTCCCGAGAGTGACCTCATGTCACCCCCGTCACTAGTAATGCGGGCACCATGCTAGTATCGACCTAGGTAATCAATAATGCCCTTTTCCCATATAAGGGTAGAGTGGTTGCGCATGTTTGGTTGGGACGGTAGTCACACATAAATCTAATCCATCTCTGTAAACAACACTTTCGTCAAGCCTCGGCACACTACTTCTCACCAAGTAGTGCCCTAGCTCCTCATCAACTCCCATGGGCATTAGTGGCACCCACTGGGTCATTTGCAAGTATGTCAGACCACACTTGTTTCACTCAATGCATAACCCCGACCCATTTTGCGTAGCCAACTACTATAGCATACATCTATCTATTCCCACCCACATAACCCTCATAGGAAGGTAGGGTCATGTTTGATGCAAGTATCAATAGTAAGTAACAAAGGTAGCAACCAAAGTGGTTTCCACCTCAACATGATTCCGATGCATTGAATAATAAAGGTGCTATGAGACATGCATAAAAAGGTTTCTTGAACATGGTCAAAGGGCTGCTTGCCTTATTCTTCCGAGTCTTCAAATCTTCTGGTCCATCTCCGAATACTCCGTTGTATTACGTCAACTAACGATGGAAACAATCGTAATAAGCAACACAATCAAAGCGAAAATAAAAGTGCTCTAAAAATAGGAGTTAGACTTTTCTAGGATACCTCTGGTAATATTAGAAATGACCAAGGTGGTTTCATAGGTGTTGGATCAATAGGTAGTTGGGAACATTTCAATATGATGGAACCAAAGGGTTTATGGATTTGGAAGAAGTATACAGAAATATTTCCTTGAATGATGAGCAAAGGTACCCATCATCAAGTCATGATTTTAGAAGCATTTAGGAGTTGGTTTCAATGGATTTGGAATTGAAATGAATTTCCTAGGATTTTCCAAAGCTGATAAATAGGAAGAAATGGCTCATTATTTGGTGGGGTACAGAAACTATTATTAAAAATGTTCCAAAACTAAGTTTGAACATGACAAGCATCTAGGAATTTGAATCACTGCATTTGGGTCAAAAATGAGCTCTCTGTGATTTTCTAAGGTTAATCACAGAAAATGAAATATGGGTATTTGATAAATATTTGTGAAAGAAATGTATCTGGAATAATGTGCATGTTGCACCATGTGATAGAGCATGATTTATGGAGCCATAGGAAATTTGAATCATGCAATTTGGAGTTCATATGAATATTCTAGGCATTTTTGAAGTTGACAGAAAAAGGGAAAGAGGAAAGGAATAGGGGCTATACCCTGGCGCACAGGGCGAGGAATAGCAGCACCGTGACTGGGCCGGCCCATCAGCACAGCAGCGCGCAGGGACTCGGCCACGTCGAAAGCGCCCGCCAGGAAAGGCGCTTCCGCGCGGGGGAAGCGGCTGCGCTGTTGCCGCCTCCACTTAAACGGTGGGCCTGGCTTCTAAGTCGCTGACGCGCGGGCCCCCGGCGGCAGGCCGTCTTCTTCCTCCCGCGCGAACAGAGGCGAGGCAGAGGAGGTGCGGCCGAGTGCTCGCCGGCGAGGCCCCGTCGACTCAGGCCGTCTCCGGCGACGCTCCGGCCACCGGAGTGACCAGCGCGAAGTGGCGCATCCGGTCGTGGGTGACACACCCACCGGAGAGGACCAGATCGGGCAAGGGGGCAACCGTGGCGGAGGAGGGCTCCGACCACTTTGGGCTTCGAGTGCACGGCCACCTCGGGGAGGAAAAACGAAGGTGGGGGGCTCCCTGGAGGTCGTGTGACGGCACCAGGGTGGCCAAGGGGAAGAGAGGGGCTCGGGGTCGCCTGGATTTGAGCGGCGGCCGGCGGCTCTGCTCCGGCCAGGGGGGCGGCTGCAGGGCACGGGAAGAGCGAGGGATGTGCCCTGTGGGTGTTTGGGAAGGAGAGAGAGCAAACGGGACGGAGAGGAGGGTCTGGAGCGGTCTTAAATAGGCGTCCCGCAGTTCACCGTGGACGCGGCGCACGCGTGGCTGCGGCAACGGCTCGGGAGGCCACACTGGTAGGTTCCGGGGTGTCTGCGGTGTGCGTGGACGTGGTCCAGATCGAGAGGAAGGAAGAGGAGGAGCAGGGAGGTGCCAGAGCATCGCGCGTGCGAGCTTGCTCACTGGAGGGCTCGGGCGGCCATGGCGCGCGTGCGAGCAGAGGTGAGAGAGGGGGAGAGGGGAGGGGGCCGACCGCTCGGCAGGTTGCGGACGTCGAGGCCTCCTCGGGGGACACGAGGGGGAAGCCCAAGGCTGTCGGGCGCCCCTGATTGGAGGTGGCTACAGTGCGCCAGGGCACTGTAGCGTGCTCCAGAGCGCGAACTTTGCATGCCCTGGCATGCACACGGTGTCATTGGCGTGTCCTCTTGTGTCCAGCCGTGTCCAGGGGGTAGAGGGGGTAGTAAACAATGGGGAGGCAGCCTTGGATGCTCTGGGGAGCCTCTGAGATGAGGAGAGAGGTGAGGAAGGGGGTGAAACCTGCTATCCAGCAGTGTAAATTGGGGTTTTACCCCCCTCCAATAATTGAGCTGAGGCCATGGGATTGTTACTGGGGGTAGGAGATGATCAGGGGAAGGTGTGGTAAGAACTTGGGGTAAAGGGAAAAAGTGAAAGAGGGTTAAACACTGGTTTTGGTAAATGAACAGAAGGTGTTTGATCAAGTATTAGGGAGGCAAATGACTTCCAATTGGCATGGGACTTAACAGGATCAAATGTCACCTATAATTAGGCCCCTACACCAAATTTGAGCTCATTTGGGCAAAGTGGCCAATATAACTTTGGTGAACCCTAGAAATGAACAGAAATGGTTTTATCATGTTGGAGTTAAGAAAATCATCTCCCCTTGATGCACCACTTGGTGTAGCATCATCATTTGGGGTTATGAACATGCCCACAAAGTTTGAGGCTCCAGATAAAAAGTTGACAATGTAAAGTTGTTCAAATTTGCATTTGAATAGAAAGGGTTTTGGGGTGATCTGATCAAGTTCCTCTATTCCAAATCTTGTTCCATTTGGTCTAGATGCCTTATTAGGCCATTCTAGCATGTGCACCAAATTTGAGAGCATTTGGACAAGTTTGGCAATGTAGAGTTGCTCAAACTTCAAATATGGATAGAATGGTTTTGAAGGGGTTTGAGGATGTTTCCTTGATCTTCAAGTCATGAGGCTTTGCAAGATCATCAAATATGTCATATATGACATGATAGAATTTCCCTGGAATTTTTGGATAATATTTCCTATGTAAATATTTCAAAAGCTTGAAATATCCAGAAAGGGTTTTGGAAGGATTTGTCCAATATTTTGAACATGACCATGTGCTGAAACTCTTATATATGGACAATATATGTCCTATGAGTCTCCCTGAATTTTGGCAAATATTTTTGAAATGATTAAATAATTTTTCCCTATTAAAGACCATTTCTGGCCTTAAGAAAAAGCTTTTAAATAAAATATAAAAATAACTTTTAAAATTATACTTTTGTGGTTTCTGGGAGTCCTATACCTAATAGGGTTCAAATATACTTTTTGAAAGATTTTTCACACCCTAAATAAGGTACTTGCAGTGCAAACCTCAATTCAGGGGTTTTTGGAAAAAACTAATTTTAGAAAATACCATTTGGCCAAAATATTTTTATAAGAAAATTCTATACTGGTCTATACACATGGCATGATCATTGGGAAAAGGTTTTGGGTCAAGGATATGAAGTATAAGAGTTGGAGGATTTATTTGATTTTTAGAGCACTAGCAAACAGCAGACAAAAATCAAATCAAGCAAAGTCAACAACACTCAAAAGTTTTTGCAAATCCACATTTTTAACATGAAAATAAGCTTAAGCAATGTGTCATGAAAATCAGGGTGTGACATTTAATTTATTGCTAAACGTTAGCCATAGTAGTAGAAGTAATGTTTGGCGAGACGACTTCATGAAGACACGATGATGGAGATCATGATGATGGAGATCATGGTGTCATGCCGGTGACGATGATGATCATGGAGCCCCGAAGATGAAGATCAAAGGAGCAAGATGATATTGGCCATATCATGTCACTATTTGATTGCATGTGATGTTTATCATGTTTTACATCTTATTTGCTTAGAATGACGGTAGTGAATAAGATGATCTCTCAAAAAAATTTCAAGAATTGTGTTCCCCCTAACTATGCACCGTTGCTAAGGTTCGTTGTTCCGAAGCACCACGTGATGATCGGGTGTGATAGGCTCTAACGTTCGCATACAGAGGGTGTAAGCCAGATTTACACACGCGATACACTTAGGGTTCACTTGACGAGCCTAGCATGTACAGACATGGCCTCGGAACACGGAAGACCGAAAGGTTGAACATGAGTCGTATAGAACATACGATCAACATGAAGATGTTCACCGTTGATGACTAGTCCTTCTCACGTGATGATCGGACAAGGCCTAGTCGATTCGGATCATGTATCACTTAGATGACTAGAGAGATGTCTATCTGAGTGGGAGTTCATTAGATGAACTTAATTTTCATGAACAATAGTCTAAGTTGTTTTCGCAAATTATGTTGTAGACGAATAACTGCGTTGTAGCTCCCTGTTTAATACGATCCTAGAGAAAGACTAAGTTGAAAGATATTGTAAGCAATGATGCGGAATGGGTCCGTATCCGAGGAGTGTCCTCACTGCTACACAGAAAGCTTACGTGTTTGATGCACCGCTCGATGTGCAAACCCCTACAACGTCGTCTATGGAGTTGTGAACACCTGACAGACACGTCCTGATGACTAGTTGATTGTTTAGTGCACCATACTTTACGACGTAGAATCGGGATTCCATTGACGTTTTGAACGTCATAGAACATATGAGATGTTCTAAGAGCTGAAATTGGGATTTCAGGCTCATGCCCGTGTTGAGAGGTATGAGACCTCTGACAAGTTCTTTTGCCAAAAAGGATGGAGGAGAATAGCTCAACTAGTGAGCATGTGCTCAGAATGTCTGTGTGCTAAAATCACTTGAACCAAGTGGGAGTTAATCTTCCAGATGAGATAGTGGTTGATGGAATTCTCTAGACACTATCACCAAGCTACTAGAACTTCGTGATGAACTATGACATGCAAAGGATGGAGATGATCCCGGAGCTATTAGCGGTTCTTAAGACCGCAAAAGTAGAAATCAAGAAGGAGCATCAAGTGTTGATGGTTTAACAAGACCACTGGTTTCAAAAGGGCAAGGGCAAGAAGGGAAACTTCATGAATGGCAAACCAGTTGTCGCACTAGTGAAGGAACCCAATGTTGAACCCAAACCTTGAGACTAAGTGCTTCTATTGTAAGGGGAACGTCACATGGTAGCGGAACTACCCCAAATACATGGTAGATATGATAGCTGGCAACTTCAACAAAGTATATTTGATATACGTGTTATTGATGTGTACCTTACTAGTACTCCTTGTAGCACCTGGGTATTGGATACCGGTTCAATTGCTATTATTAGTGACTTGAAGCAAAAGCTATGGACTGAACGAGACTAGTTGAGGGCGAGGTGACGATGTGTGTTGGAAGTGTTTCCAAGGTTGATAAGATCACCATCGCACGCTCCCTCTACCTTCGGGATTAGTGTTGAACCTAGATAAATGTTATTAGGTGTCTACGTTAAGCGTGAATATGATTAGATCATGTTCATTGCAATACGGTTATTCATTTGAGTTAGAGAATAATGGTTATTCTGTTTACATGAATAATACCTTTATGGTCATGCACCCAATGGTTTATTGAATCTCGATCATAGTAATACACATGATAATAATATTAACGCCAAAAGATATAGAGTTAATAATGATAGTACCGCTTTCTTGTGGCACTGCCGCTTAGGTCATTTTGGCATAAAATGCATGAAGAAACTCCATGCTGATGGATGTTTGGAGTCACTTGATTTTGAATCGCTTGACACATGCGAGCCATGCCTCATGGGCAGGATGACTAAGATCCCGTTTTCAGGTACACTGAAATGGGCAAGTGAATTGTTGGAAATCATACATGCTGATGTGTGTGATCCAATGAGAATTAAGGCGTGTGGTGGATATCGTTATTTTCTCATCTTCACCGACGATTTCAGTAGATATGGGTATATTTACTCAATGAAGCAAAAGTCTGAAGCGTTTGAAAAGTTCAAGCAATTTCAGAGTGGAGTTAAGAATCATCATAACAAGAAGATCATGTTCCTACGATCTGATCAAGGGGAGATTTTCTGAGTTGTGAGTTTGGCAATCACTTAAGACATTGTGGAATTGTTTCGCAATTGAAGCCACCTGGAACACCATAGAGTAATGGTGTGTCCGGACGTCGTAATCGAACATTATGAGATATGGTGCGATCTATGATGTCTCTTACCGATCTACCGCTATTATTTTGAGGTTATGCATTGGAGACAGCTGCATTCACTTTAGATAGGGCACCATCTAAGTCCGTTGAGACGACGCCTTATGAACTATGGTTTGGCAAGAAACCAAAGTTGTCTTTTCTTAATGTTTGGGGCTGCGATGCTTATGGCTTCAGCCGGAAAAAGCTCGAACCCAAAGCGGACAAATACATCTTCATAGGATACCAAAAGGTAACAATTGGGTATACCTTCTATCTCAGATCCAAGGGCAAAAATGTTTGTCGCTAAGAACGGGTCCTTTCTCGAGAAGGAGTTTCTCTCGAAAGAATTGAGTGGGAGGAAGATAGAACTTGATGAGGTTGTCGAACCCTCACTTCAACCGGGGAGTAGTGCAACACAGAAAGATGTTTTTGTGGAACCTACGACTATTGGAGAGGAGACTAATGACAGTGATCATGAAGCTCCAGGTCAAGTTGCTATCGAACCTCGTAGGTCGACAAGGATATGTACTACTCCCGGGTGGTACGGTGATCCTGTCTTAGATGTCATGTTGTTTGGACAACAATGAACCTACGAACTATGGAGAAGCGATGGTGGGCCCATATTCCGATAAATGGTTAGAAGCCGAGAAATCCGAGATAGGATCCATGTATCAAAACAAAGTATGGACTTTGGTGGATTTGCCCAAAGGTCGGCAAGCCATTGAGATAAATGGATCTTTAAGAAGAAGACGGACGTGGACGGTAATGTCACCGTCTATGAAGCTCGACTTGTGGCAAAGAGTTTTTCACAAGTTCAAGGAGTTGACTACGATGAGATTTTCTCACCCGTAGCGATGCTTAAGTCTGTCGGAATCAAGTTAGCATTAGCTGCATTTATGAAATCTGGCAGATGGATGTCAAAACAAGTTTCTTACCAGTTTTCGTAAGGAAAGGTTGTATGTGATACAATCAGAAAGGTTTTGTCGATCCTAAGGATGCTAAAAGGTATGCTAGCTCCAGCGATCCTTCCATGGACTAGAGCAAGCATCTCGGAGTCGGAATATATGCTTTTATGGAGTGATCAAAGTTTTTGGGTTTATACAAAGTTTGTTGGAAAGTTGTATTTACAATAAAGTGAGTGGGAGCACTACAACATTTCTGATAAGTATATGTGAATGACATATTGTTGATCCGAAATGATGTAGAATTTCTGGAAAGCATAAAGGGCTCTTTGAAAGGAGTTTTTCAAAGGAAGACCTGGATAAAGCTGCTTACATAATTGGGCATCAAGATCTATAGAGATATATCAAGACGGCTAATGATACTTTCAAAAGGGAACACACACCTTTGACATGATTTTGAAGGAGTTAAAAATAGATCAGTCAAAGAAGGAGTTCTTACCTGAGTTGTAAGGTGTGAAGTTGAGTAAGACTCAAAGCTTGACCACAGCAGAAGAAAGCGGAAGGACGAAGGTCGTCCCCTATGCTTTTGTCATAGGCTCTATATGGTATGTCATGCTGAGTACCGCACCTGATGTGTGCCTTGCCACGTGTCTGGCAAGAGGGTACAAAAGGTGATCCAGGAGTAGATCACCAGATAGCGGTCAAAATTATCCTTAGAGGAATAAGGAAATGTTTCTCGGGTATGGAGGTGATAAATAGTTCGACGTAAAGAGTTACGTCGATGCAAGCTTAACACCTATCCGGATAACTCTGAGTAGAGATACCGGATACGTATAATGGAGCAATAGTTTGGAATAGCTCCAAGTGGTACGTGGTAGCAGCATCTATGATATGACATAAAGTTTTGCGAAGTACATAGGGATCTGAATGTTGCAGACCCGTTGACTACAACCTCTCTCACAAGCATAACATGATCAAACCTAGAACTCGTTGAGTGTTAATCACATATTGATGTGAATTAGATTATTTACTCTAGTAAACTCTTTGGATGTTGGTCACATGGCGATGTGACCTGTGAGTGTTAATCACATGGCGATGTGAACTAGATTATTGACTCTAGTCCAAGTGGGAGACTGTTGGAAATATGCCCTAGATGCAATAATAAATTGGTTATTATTATATTTCCTTGTTCATGATAATTGTTTATTATCCATGCTAGAATTGTATTGATAGGAAACTCAGATACATGTGTGGATACATAGACAAACACCATGTCCCTAGTGAGCCTCTAGATGACTAGCTCGTTGATCAATAGATGGTTACGGTTTCCTGACCATGGACATTGGATGTCGTTGATAACGGGATCACATCATTAGGAGAATGATGTGATGGACAAGACCCAATCCTAAGCCTAGCACAGATCGTGTAGTTCGTATGCTAAAGCTTTTCTATATGTCAAGTATCTTTTCCTTAGACCATGAGATTGTGCAACTCCCGGATACCGTAGGAATTCTTTGGGTGTACCAAACGTCACAACGTAACTAGGTGGCTATAAAGGTGCACTACAGGTATCTCCGAAAGTGTCTGTTGGGTTGGCACGAATCGAGACTGGGATTTGTCACTCCGTATGACGGAGAGGTATCTCTGGGCCCACTCGGTAGGACATCATCATAATGTGCACAATGTGATCAAGGAGTTGATCACGGTATGATGTGTTACAGAACGAGTAAAGAGACTTGCCGGTAACGAGATTGAACGAGGTATCGGTATACCGACGATCGAATCTCGGGCAAGTACTATGCCGATAGACAAAGGAAATTGTATACGGGATTGATTGAATCCTTGACATCATGGTTCATCCGATGAGATCATCGTGGAACATGTGGGAGCCAACATGGGTATCCAGATCCCGCTGTTGGTTATTGGCCGGAGAGTTGTCTCGGTCATGTCTGCATGGTTCCCGAACCCGTAGGTTCTACACACTTAAGGTTCGATGACGCTAGGGTTATAGGGAAAGTATGTACGCGGTTACTGAATGTTGTTCGGAGTCCCGGATGAGATCCCGGACGTCACGAGGAGTTCCGGAATGGTTCGGAGGTAAAGGTTCATATATGGGAAGTCCCGTTTTGGTCACCGGAAAAGTTTCGGGCGCTATCAGTAACGTACCGGGACCACCGGGAGGGTCCCGGGGGTCCACCAGGTGGGGCCACCAGCCCCAGAAGGCTGCATGGGCCAAGTGTGGGAGGGGACCAGCCCCAGGTGGGCTGGTGCGCCCCCCACCATGGCCCAAGGCGCATGGAGAGTGGGAAGGGGGCAAACCCTAGGTCTAGATGGGCCTTAAGGCCCACCCTAGGGTGCCCCCTCTCTCTCCCCCCTTGGCCGCACCCAAGATGGGTTTTGGGGGCTGCCGCCACCCCTAGGGAGGGAACCCTAGATGGGGGCGCAGCCCCTCCCCTCCCCCTATATATAGTGGGGGTTTTGGGGCTGCCACACACATGAGATCGTCTCCCTCTTGGCGCAGCCCTACCCCTCTCCCTCCTCGTCTCTCGCAGCGCTTGGCGAAGCCCTGCTGGAGTCCCGCGCTCCTCCACCACCACCACGCCGTCGTGCTGCTGTTGGATGGAGTCTTCCCCAACCTCTCCCTCTCTCCTTGCAGGATCAAGGCGTGGGAGACGTCATCGGGCTGCACGTGTGTTGAACGCGGAGGCGCCGTTGTTCGGCGCTTAGATCGGAATCAACCGCGATCTGAATCGCAGCGAGTACGACTCCTTCATCCGTGTTCTTGCAACGCTTCCGCATCGCGATCTACAAGGGTATGTAGATGCACTCACCTTCCCCTCATTGCTAGATTACTCCATAGATAGATCTTGGTGATGCGTAGGAAAATTTTTGATTTTCTGCTACGATCCCCAACAGATGGTGCTTAACGGCGGCTAACCCCTAGCTTAGAGGTCGAGTCTTTGTCTTTCCTCTGTCTTCTTTGGTTCACAGGACGCACAGACATCCTTGCCGAAGCCACTTGTGGAAAGGAAAGAAGAACAGACCAGCACCTAGGCCCCGGCGAGCCAGTGTTGTCGGGGGCTACAAGGGCAAAGATTCGCCCACGGCAGACCAGGGTTGCCGGGGGCTGCAGCTTCAGATAAGTTCTTTATGCCTTATCATGCATTCCATTGTGGACTGAGGTATGTGAAACCTCGTTCTTTTCCTTAAGCTACCGTGCTCCCATAACTCTAGGCCCTAGGGCTCGTTCCTGGGACTAAGTTTGGTCGTAGCCGTGGCAGCAAAATGATGGAACGAGGAGCCTGAGCCCACTTCATCCCTACCTCCGCCAAAGGCGTGAGAAAGGTCGAGCGAAGTAGGGAAACGGCAGGGCCTGTTGCTGGGCGAGAAAATGTTTATCTTGGAGATATCAGGGATTTATTCCCTATTGTGTGTTTTACCTGCGAACAAATGGCCCGACAAACATTCCTTTTTCATTAAAAACATTCCATTCAGGTACAGTCCATAGGGAATGAAAAACATGAACAAGGAGATTACAAGTTTTAAACTTAACAGATGCCCGGAGGCTTACAGACTAAAAAGAGATAAGATGCCCGTAATGCCTTTCTTGTACCTCTCCTCAGGAGGTATGTCAAGGAGGCGAGATGGGCAAATGGGGCGCCTAGGCGAGCTACGGGTGGCAGAAGACACCAAGAGGACATCTCGGTGGCCGCCTAAGGGCTGGACGGTGATGACGGCGCCGGAGGCAGAGCTCGAAGACGAGGCAGCAGGACATTAGTACGCGTCGAAGGCGTCGATGCCCGCGTACTCCGACATGACGACCTGGCCGCCCGCCTTCTTCCTCTTCCTCTTCCGCAACCTCCCTACGCCAGCCGCCAAGGAGACGGCTCCGATAAGTTCAAGGAGCCGGCGACGCGGATGATCGGGTCACCGGTGCCGCCAGGAGCGGCGCTCGACACCTAGTCGGACCCGTCATCCTGCCGTCCACCGCCCTCGTCGTTGCTGCCGCTGTCCTCCTTGTCACCCTCATTCAAGGAGGAGTCTTTGTCATCGGAGGAGCTCTCCACGCAGCACCTCGCACGAGTCCCGAGGTGCCCGAAGACCTTGACGGAGAGATGGCCATCCTCCATCAACTTGAAGTGGAGGGTGAGCCCATCCGGCAGGCTATGGATACAAGCGAACGTCTTCCATCCTTGACGAAGATACATCATATGAGGGGCAGGGAAGTCGACACGGACCCGCGTGCCACTGATCCCGCAGCCCCTCATGTGCAGCCGCAACGACTCCGGCGGATCCACCTCCATCTCCCGCGCAAATGGAGTCGGGAGACGAAGACGACGGCGCGGCTCCCCCCGCATCCTAACGAAGAACTCACAAGGGTCATCCCCAATATGACCTTCCATTTGAGGAGGGGCTGCTGGCGGGGGCGAGGCCGGCGGGCCGCCCCGTCCTCCTCTTCCCCGAGCGCCCCGGCCTCGCCCACGGCCTCGCCCCCTCCCTCTTCCCCTCGTGGCTGGTTCGACCACTGCAGGTGCGGGAGAAGGAGGGACGCGTTGTCGAGCAGCGACCCTCGCCGCCACCGTTGAAGATCCGGGATTTCCTCTCTTCATGGCGAGCAGAAGAGAGGAACAGAAGCAGAAGGAGAAAGAAGATGGAGGAGTGTGGGGCGCCGTCCCTTCCCTCCCGCTCTTTATAAAGGGGCGGGGCTGGGGCTCGACCGCCCCGCTCAGCCAATCAAGACGCAGAAGGCGAGGGAGCCGGGACTGACCCGCCGACCCAACCAGCGACGGCTCGGTTTCCCGCCTCCACCGCTCGCCACCCCGAGCTCATGGAAGGCACGTGGCAAACGTGCAGAGCCAAGGGGATGGGTGAGGCGACCTTTCCCCACCCCGTGATCGTGGGGAGTGGACGCCTAGACGACCGCGCCTCAGCCCCATTCAGTAAATGGGCCGCGCCTCCACGCCTCCCCCCGTTTACGGGGAAGGCGCGAAGATGCCTCCTTTCGCATTTACTGCAACGTAACGCATGCCTACGGAAACCGTCCCACGCATGCCGCCCACGTCACGCACGCCCCTCCACCCTGCGCCGTGCGCGCGGGTCGTGGGAGGCGCAGCGCGCGGATTTTTTTTACCATGGTGAAAACTGCCCCGCCTACCCGCGCACCGTTCTGGGCCTGGCCCAACAACGCGCCGCGCTCATGTGTGGCCCAGGCCCGGGGGCTCCTGTCGGTGTACAAAAAGGGGGGCACACTTTTTGTACCCCTATGACTGTGCACGGGCAGTCTGAGCCACGGGCATCACCACAGCAAGCATGGCCAGGGAGGTGAGCCGGAGCAAGACCGAAGCTTGACGGAGACTGGAACAACGCCAAGAACAAGACCACAAAGAGCAAAGGGACAAAGCGGCAAGATCCTTGCCGGGAGCCAGTTTCAGCACCCCTGTCAAGACCCTTGCCGGGGCCGGCTCTGGCAGCCCCGGCAAGACCCTTGCCGCGGCAGCTCGCCCCACGCCTACGGAGCGGATCACCCTTGAGTCCACCGCCCCCATGGGGCGAGGATTCGGGAGTTATCCCCGTGGTGGCATGCAGATCTTTGTGAAGACACCCAAGGTTAGATACAAGCTTAGAAGACGACGACCCTTGGCGGGATCCCAGCCAAGGAGGACCACAAGGCCTCCGGCAAGCACCTTGTCGGGGATGATAGCAGGCGCCATGGCAAGACCCTTGCCGGGGCCCCGGCAAGGCCCTTGCCGAGGACACTCGCAAGGCCACCATCAGGCCCGCACCAACTGTATTTCCACCGCCCCACGCAGCTGCCGACCCGACCAGCTGGACAGGCTCCTGCGTGGCAACTTGCAGATCTTCGTAGAGACCCGCCGTTGCACCACCTCAACTGCCTGCCTGCCTACATGGCACCTCAGGCACCGCTGGCCAGGGCGCGTGTCAACACGAGGAGGAGCGGCAACGGACAAGACAGACGTCTCCCCTCGTTCCCGATAAAGCAAGGACACCTAAGCTAAGCGCATTAAATGCGCCTTGTCCTGTAATGCGAGGGATAACCTCGCATCACTGTACCCTTTCCACCTCCTGTGTGCCACTGTGGCAACCCCTTTTCCTATAAAAGGAGGCCCGAGGCGACCAGGAGAAAGATTCAGCTTTTTAGAACTCCTCACGACTCTTTTGGAGCTCCTCACTAGCTGAAGAACACAAACATATAATCCACCAAAGCAGGAGTAGGGTTTTACGCATCTTTGCGGCCCGAACCTGGGTAAAGGAACCGTGTCCTGACTGTTGGATCCGCTCTTCTCTCAACCCCGTGCCCCACAACCGTAGTAGGGATTCTTGTGATCCCATAGGTGTCGATCCGAATACACCGACAACTCGCTTTGTTATCGACGAAGTTGCTGCCTCTAGGGAGATCTATCTCCTTGGCCAGCTTTTTGTGTTTGGCAGCTTCATGCTACGTGCCAACTTGGATGGTCTCCTCGAGAAGATCGACACCTACGCCCCTGGTCAACAGATCAGATTTGGAAATCTGAATAACATCGCTGATATCCGAGGAAATCTAGTCTTCAAGGGATTCGCGGCCTTGCCCGCCACTCCCTGCCTACACGGAGAAGATCCTTCGAACCAATTGTCAGATCCCGTCCTAGGGTCAACACTCACGTTTGCTCTGGCCTTTGATCCGGAGCAGGTCACTTCATCTGAAGACGGGAGGCTAAACCCCACCGGACTCTTCACCCCCGAGAAGTTTCTCACAGGAGACACGGAGGTGACCGCGCCACTGGTGGACCCAGATCCAAACGGAACTTTTCCCATGGCTAGGGATGCAGATTCGCTTCCTAATATGGGCTCCTAACTCTCGAGATCCGCATCCCTGAGCTCGGCCTGGCGGTTAACACCGTTCCCAGCTCACCGGACCCTCAGACTTGTAATGCCCCGGACACACCCGCCGGTGGTCGTTACTCCTGGTGGGATCTAGACTGGCCTCACAGATCAATACTACTATTTTCTGCGCACTTTGTCCTCACTCGTGCGCACCCGGGAGCAACTTCCCAGTCGCTCACCCATCCCGAAACTACTCCAAGCTGAGCACGTTTAACTTTGGAGTTCTATCTGAATGGGCTCCCAGAAAAGAAGGAATTCCTTATTGATATGAGTAGTCTATCATCTCTAATATGCCAGGCTATCACATACACCCCCCTCATAGGAACCGACGTCCTCGTCGGGCCACAGGAACGTTTCCTCTTGGCACAAACGTCTGTGCATTCAGTTCGATACATGTGCCATGCCGTGTGCCATGACGGGTCACAAACGTCATGAATAACATGACCGAGCACCTGTCCGCAAACATCCGTGTAACCGGGAGGGTCGGCTCCGATACCAACTTGTAATGCCCAAGATGCGACTATGTCTCCCACGCGTCGAGGCACGACTTAGAGACATAAGCGCATTCTGGAATGATCGCAAGCGTGGTATCTTTGCACAACTAATGTAAAAGTTCAGGGATGAAAGTCTAAAAGATAGTTGGCTTACACTCGCCACGTCACACAATGAATACAATAACATACATTCATCCAAATAACACAGGGTCCGACTACGGACGAAATCCAAACGAGAAATATACCACAAACACAAGCCCAGATCACTCCTAGTAGGAACCACTACTGGTCGTCGGGATACGAGACATAGTAACAACCCCGCTCCTCATCAAACTCCCAGTGAAGTTCCGATCCATCTCCTGCATTGTTCTCAGCGGTACCTGCATCTGGTGTGTGTTGTAATCTGTGAGTCACAAGGACTCAGCAATCCCATTCCCGGGTATCAAAACTAACAAAGCCATAGGTGTGGAAGGGTATTAAAGAGTTTGCAGCAGCAAGTGATTGAGTTCAGTAGTTCCTCATAGAAAATTATTGGCTCTAGAGATATGGTAATATGGAGAAGACAAAATTGTTTAAAGCACGCACAGAACCGGAAGCGCCCCTTGTTTTAAAGAGAGGAGAACGGGTTATTCACATTTAATTTGATGGTCAGAGGCAAATTGAAAGCTAAGCAGTGGCAATTAAGACCCCCGGGAAAAAAAGGAACTAGCTTATGAGTTTAGAGTGAGATGAGAACATGTGCCAACGGTCGCCAAGTTGATCAAGAAGTGATCCTAGCTACTCACATTCATGCATAACCCCACCGTGTTCACTTCCCGAAGCCCTTCGGAAAGAGACCATCACGGTTAGTCACATAGGTAGTGTATTCTTATGGATACGGTGTCAAGTTATCTACAACCGGATATTAACAAATTCCCATCTACCACATAACCGCGGGCACGACTTTTGAAATTTCAAAACCATGCAGGGGTGTCCCAACCTAGCCCATCACAAGCTCACAATCTGCGGAGTTGCAACTCCAAAGTGGGAAGACACGAGTATTCTCGGAATCCAGTGCTCAAGATATTTCGACAAAGGTAAAACTAATCCAGCAAGACCTCCCGGTGTGCCGACACCCTGATAGTAGCCGTGCGGATCTCGTCTCAGGCCACGACTGGATGAGCGAAGCGTATAGGTGCCAAAATACCCCAAGTTTCCAAGGGGCGGACCCGCACAGTGCTCTAGTTTGGACCAACACTCACGAGGAGCACTGGCCCGGGGTTGTTAATTAAGGCCTCGGGGTAGCTAGTTCCTATGCAAATTTTAGTTGTTAGGAAAATTTAGAACCAATGTTGGGTCTTGCTGGAAAAGCTTTAAGCAGTGTGAATTATCAAGGGGGGCCCATAAACCCCAACTGTGTTAGGAATGAAAATCAAGGAACATAACACCGGTTTATCGAGTCCTAAGGTGGCATGAGTGGAACAAAACACCAAGCAGAAGGCCAAGCCTTCCACCCATTACCAATATATATGTGCATTAATTTAACAAGATATATATTGTGTTATCCCAATAAAACAAGTCCGAACATGGAGCAATCTCCAAACTTCACCTGCAGCTAACAATGCTATAAGAGGGGCTGAGCAAAAGTGTACTTAGCCAATCAATGGTTTGCTAGGAAGGCGGTTAGAGTGTTTCATGGCAACAATAGGAGGCTGACAAACAGGAATAGGCATCGAGGCATATCTAAAGAGCGAGACAACTAGCATAGGCAAAGATAGAGGTGATATCGGGGAATGGTCATCTTGCCTGGTAAGTCGTCGGTGGGATGGTAAGACGGCTCCTCAAACTCAGTCTCGACAAGATCCTCGAACTCAGTATCAGCTCCCGGCTCTACCCAACACAAGTGCACAACGAAGTTACAAGATCAATCATGGTGCGATGCACAATCATCATGATGCAAGACATGACATGGGATGCAAGTATGATGTGCGTATGCATGAGGATGCTCTCAAGCCTAAAGGAGAAGATGATGGAAATGGCTTCATCTTGGGTAACCAAGCAAGCCACTGGATAGATTGGAAGATTTCGGTCGAAAACAATATAAAGATCATGGGAAATGGATGCACGGTTTGCAAATGACAAGAAAAACACTACACGATGCAATTCTGCCGAAAACAGCAAGTTGCCCACTAAGTGATCAATTTAAATATACTACAACACTCCTACAAGCAATCAAAAGACATGGCAATAACATACATAACATGCTCTTCAAGAATAACCACATGGCTACTTCTACAACATACTAGAACATGTCACAAACAGCATGGCAAAAGTACAAAAGTTTATCCAGACTTGGTGAAAATCTGGGCATGGCAGCAACAACAGCAAGTAGGCATGTTTGCAAGCTTGTGCAACTCATCTCAAAGCATAGCATGGCATGGGAATATAACCAACATCATGAGGACATGTTTGTGAAGCTACTCATGGCAAGAACATGGTCATAGGATGCATAGAACACTAGCTATTCACATGGCAAAATAGAAGTTGCTGGTAACAGGCTGACATAAACATTTTATAGCAACTTGAGAGCATGAAAACAACAAGCTACAACAAGGCAACATGGCAAACAAGAGCATGGATAGCTAGAGCATAACATATGCATCAAGGAACACCCACTGGACTACTCTAACCATGCACAACAATGAAAGTGTCATCAAGGAAACATGGCATAAAAATTAACAGATTCACACTTAGCAGAAATTTAACATCACGATGGCATGTTAACAAGCTTGTTGCACTCATCTCAAGACATATCATGGCATGAAAATAAATCTATCATGTAGAGCACATTCCATTGAGAAAAACTCATGTTGACACCTAGCTCATATGACACATGGATTAATATACACAAACAAGACAAAACATCATCTCATAACAACTTCAGAAACTTATCAGCCACATGCACTTTTGCAACAGGGTTAAACATGGCATAATGCAACCTAACATGTATGCAAATACATCCATCATGAAGAGCATCACAATACGAACATTTTGATATATCATACACTCCATTTGGACCAACATGCACCAAGTTGTGACCTCACGAACATGCCAACAAATTATTAACAGACAACTAGTACTGAAATAGTAACATCACGAATCACTCTTGCAACAAATATTAAGACAACTAGATGAACCCTAACATGCATGAAACTGATGCTAACATGTAGAGCACTTCGAGACGAACATTTCGATATATCATATGCGCAAAATGGAGCACCGAGCACAAAGTTACCACATGAAGAAGGAGGCATAAAATTTACACGGATTTGGGACTTAGAGAAAATATACCCCTCTGAAAATAGTCAAACGGGACGGGACGGAGCCGGACGAGCCGGTGAAGGATGGACGACGTGTTTGGATCGCCGTGCGGGTGGATCTGATCCAACCCGGATCTGGATCATATCGGGCCGCCGGTGGCTCGCCGGAGGTGGTCGGAGGCGGTGGCCGGCGATGGCGTGGCGGGGCCGCCGGCGATGACGAGCAGGTGACAGCGGCGGGGTGGTCGATACGGTTGCGGCTGCCGGAGGCTGGGCCGACAGATATCCCGCGGCGGCGGGCGGCGGTGGTGCGTCCGAGGCGCCCGGTGCGGGAGGCGACGACGGCGAGGGTGCCCGGCCGGACCGGCGAGGTGAAGCGTCGGCGGCGGTGGTGCCGTCTGCGGAGCGGGCGCGGGGCCGAGCCCGGAGCGGAGGACGGCGGCGGTCAGCTTGCGGGCCGGGGGGCCCGTTTCAGGCCGCGCGGGCCCTGGCCGGCGAGGAAGTGGGGCGCGCGGCTGGGCGAGTGGCGGCGGCGGAGGAGGGCGGACACGTCCGGCCCGATCGGACGTTTCAGGCAGTGCGGAGGAGGAGCTCTGGCTAGGGTTTGCCCGAAATTTCGGGGGAGAGGGCCTTTTTATAGGTAGAGGGAGTTAGGAGTGTCCAAATGGGGTGTGGTTTTCGCCCACACGACCACAATCCGACGACCGAGAGGATGGAGGTGGTTGTGCTGGGCTAGTGGGCTGTTGTGGAGGTGTGTTGGGAGAAAAGAGATAGGTGTTTTCGGCCCACATGGTTAACCGTTGGAGTATCAAATGACCTCCAAATGAGACGAAACTAGACAGGTGGTCTACCGGTGATATACCAAGACCACTCGACAAGTCTCGGCCCATTCCGAGGATGTTTGCAACCCACTCACGAAACAAAGGCTTGAGAGGTGCGACGAGCACATGTGTGAGTGTTGGAACTCGATACGGACAATGGAGAGAACAGAGACGATGCAACTACACACGGATGCAAGTGAGACTATGCTAATGCAATGTACATAATGAAAATGACATGGTAACATGCAACACATGCACAAGGCAAAAACGAAGAAACCCGAAAAGAAGGAAGATGTCAGGACCCCGATCCTAAGTCACACCCATCTAGCTGTAACACGTCACATCACTTTGCGGCCTCACGCACGGTATCCCCACGGGTGCCACCTTACCTGGCCCGGGACCGTTTGCGCATTTCGGCACACGTATTTGACAGTGTCTCTAGCATCCATATGATAGAGAACCCGGTCCAACATGGCTAGTTATAAACCAAAAGTGGCACTAAATTACAGAGATGTGCATTCATGACCCAGCAACGAACGTGTCGGTCATCAACGTATGAACCCAAGTCGTAGCAAGCTACATGGACTTAAAGGAACAACGCGTGACATTTCCCCTAAGGAACAGACACAGGAACGACGAAGGACACATGCCGGCCAGCCTACGTGTTCCGAGCAGTAGCAAGCTACCAAGGCTCATTGGAAACACTAGGAGGCATTTCCCTGTAAGATAGGCTACCAAAGGAAAACAACTAGGTGTCGGATCCCACACATACCAAGCATTTCAATCATACACACAATATGCTCAATATGTGCAAATACAACATTGCATCACAACAGAACTCTATGACTCAAAGTACTTTATTTAAGAGGCTCCAAGAGCCATACATAACATATCCATACAGGTAGGGGTCACATGACCCAACACTCAAGTCATACAGTCATACAAGCACAAGCGGAAGCTAACATGTCTGAGTATAGACAACTTGGAAAATAAAACAGGCTTGGTGTAGCCTGACTATCTACAAGGCCCTTCACAAGCTCCAGATCTCCGTCTGGGTAGCAAGCTACTCGTCGACGTCAACGTCTATGTAGAACCCATCAGAAGGGGCAGGGTTCTCCTCTGCAACAGTTATTAAGCAAACATGAGTACAAAGGTAATCAGCAAGTCTTACTACAGAACCTATCATACATGCAACATTATCAATAGGGGGTAGTGGAGTTCATAGCAGAAAGGCAGCTTTGACTCTTGGCTAACCTATACTACAACTCTCAACAGATTGCAAGATATTACTACGTACACGAGTCCTCTACTCACCACAACAATACACCACCGAGGATCCTCTTCCGCCATCCTACGGAAGGGCCATCCACGGCACTCACACTTGTCTTGAGGCTTTTAGTAGTATCCATCAACTTGTCTATGAATTGTAAGAGTAATCAAGTAGTTCGTACCGCGAACAACGGCTATTCGAATAGATAGGTAACCCTGCAGGGGTGTACTTCCTCACACATGTTTTCACCACTTAGCGTCTGCACACGACATGTGCTCGGCAGACTTCAAGCGAAAGCCGACGTGGGTGTAGACCACGACCTAACCAACCACTCAAGTCTCTCGTCCAGGTTTATTGCCTATTTGGGTTCCATCCGTAGGGAGATCCGGCCGGTGTGTCGCTCACGGCCCAAACGATGTGTATAGGGTTCCCGAGTCACCAAACGGGCAACCGGTACACCGTGCCACGTACCTGTCGCATCACAGCCCACCCCGAGGGTCAGCGCTGTGCATGACCACCAGTAAACTACAAACACCAGAAACTAGTTGCAACTCCTGGACAGAGAACATGGGCAGTCAATAAGTCGAGCGGGGTCATATCTCAGGGCCCAATGTGTGGTAGTAGCTGTAACTTGAACCACACATAGAGATCTCAGGTCCTATGGTCGGTTCCAATGAAACAACCCACCACGTACTCCTACATGGCCTTTCATCGATACCTTTACCAAACATGTTCCACACTTCCCTCTCTTTACCGATATGATCGTTTCACTCTGATCCATCACCCAGATGAACCAGACCTGACACAACTCAAAGCATAGCAGGCAACATAAACAAATAGCATGGTGGATCACACATCACATGGCTCAATCAAGTCCTACACATGCTAGTGGGTTTCAACTATTTACTGTGGCAATGATAGGTCATGCAAGGAATAGGGTTCAACTACCGCAGCAAGTAGCAGTTCACACGCTGTTGCCTTAATGCAGTAAAAGAGAGCAGGAGCAAGAAGATGGTTTTGTATCGGAATGATCAATGATTGCTTGCCTGACAGAGTGGTTGTCGGGTTATGCTCTTCAGCTGGATACGCAGAAGTATCCTCGGGAGCAGGACCTAACACGGAGAATATCGGCGATACAATCAATAAGCAAACAAATGCAGCAATATGATGCATGCTCATGATATGGCAAGATGCATGTGTTTTGGGCTAATGCAACTATAACCAGAAGGGTTTGAGCCCATTTGAATCAAAGATTCAAATTGAAACTCAAACTATTATTTATTTAAGTGCATTATCATGTTTTAGAGTATACAGCAAGGTTAACTTTCTCAAACATGCATGAAATCAGTGCCATTGGAAAGATTGGATTTTTCTGATCAATTTTCATATATAAATCTTTTCCATCTGAGCTACTGTTGAATTTATATGAATTTTTGAAGTTTAAAGCATTTTCTGGAATTTCAATTATTGTTTTTAATTCAAATAATCCCAGAAAATCCTTTACTGCGTCAGCATGACATCATGCTGACGTCAGCAAGTCAACAGACCTGACCAGGTCAAACCTGACTGGTGGGTCCCTCATGTCAGTGTCTGTGGAGCTAATTCCGGTCAAAACTAGAGTTGACTGGGTTTGACTAAGCGATGGGGCCCACTGTCAGTGACTCTGGTGGTTAATCTAATTACTGTTAGCTCCTAATTAACAGGCCACGTCAGCCCGCCAAAGTTTGGCCGGCGGCGACCATTTCGCACGGCGGTAACTCGTCGGAATCCTTGTTCCGGCGACAATTTGTCGCGCGGATGGGTCGTTTGGAACTGGTGATGCACCGCATCCAACGGTGCCACTGGTTGGTCGTTTGGTCGCCGGAGTCGACGGCGACGAGCTCGTCCGCGGCGGCGCTCGCACGGAGTTGTCCGAGACGGCGTCTTGGTGCACGGTAGGAGAAGTTAGAGCTGGCATTAGCTTGCTGGTGATCTACTGATCCTAATGGCGTGCTCAGCTGCGAGGCACGGTGCCTGTGGCCACGGCGGCGAGGTGGCCGGCGGCGGTGAGCTACGGTCAGCAAGGGGCGGCGGCTACAAGGCGTAATCGAGCCCGTGGAGAGAGGGGTTCGAAGCGTGAGCTCACAGCGGTCGCAGAGGGCGTCGAAGCGAGCTCGGGGGAGGTCGGACGGCGACGTACGGGCGGCAGCGATCTCCGGTGCCGAAGGTTGAAGACGACGGCGGGGAGGGCGTTGCAGGGCTTCTGGCGTCGTGTACGTTGGTGGGGAGCTTCGGGGCGATGCGGCGGAGCTAATGGTGCGTCGGGGAGGTGAGGGAGTGGCGTAGGGCGCGGTGGCAGCGATCGACGGCGACGAGCTCGCTCGGTGGAGCTCGATGGAGGGGAGAGAGGAGGGGAAATACTCAGGGGAGAGGGGAAACGGTCGAGGGGGTCTACGTGGCGTCGTCTGGGTCCATCCAGGGCGTCGAACTGGCGAAGCAGGCAGGCAGGAGGTGGCCGGCGCATCGGCGGCGCTCGCCACCGAGCTGCTTTGTGCGCTGGCACGACGAAGAAGACGGGGATGCCCCTGGTGGGCTGGGCCGTCTGGGCCAGCAGGTAAGTGGGCTCAGGTAAGTCTGTCTTTTCTATTTTTTCTATTTACTTTCTGTTTCATTTCTTTTGCAACTTTATTGAATTAAATAAAATGCCAGAACATTTTTATAACTCATAAAACTAGTCATGCCCACTGTATATAATATGAACAGTATGGAACATTTTAGTTTATGATTATTTGGGCACATAAAATATTTTATAGCATTTAAATGCCCAAATGCAAATACCATATGAATTAATCCAGAGACCTTGGATGTCCTAGAAAATTGTGCACCATTTTTGGCAGAGGTTTAAGACCAAGGCAGAAATGATGAACATTTTTGAAGGGCATTTTGGGTACATTGGAAAAGATTTTAACAAACCCTAGTTGTTAGAAGAGGGGTGCTGGGGTTTCTGTCATTCCCATTTCAAGTTTCTTTGGAAAGTAAACATGATACACACTCTAGCTAGTCCTAATGCAAGCACTGACTAGGGATGTGACAACTCTCCCCACTCAAAAGAATCGCGTCCCGAGATTTGGGTTCCTCCGGAAAGAGGGTGGGGTACTCAAGTCGAAGACGATCATCCCTTTCCCAAGTAGCTTCACTCTCGGAATGATGTGACCATTGAACCTTGAGAAACTTGATATTGTGACGTCGAGTGGTACGCTCGGTTTGATCAAGAATACGAACGGGGTATTCTCGATATGTGAGATTGTCCTGCAGATCAAGCGTCTCGTGGTCCACTCCGCGGATAGGATCCGAGAAGCAACGCCTGAGTTGAGATACGTGGAAGATGTCATGAACTCTGGAAAGGTGCGGAGGTAGTTCCAATTGGTAGGCAACTTCTCCTCGTTTGGCAAGAATGCGAAAAGGACCGATGTAACGAGGGGCCAATTTGCCTTTGATACCGAAGCGATGGGTTCCCTTAAGAGGAGTAACCCGAAGGTAAGCCTTATCGCCGACTTCAAAAGTCACAGCCTTATGATGACTATCATAATGGCTCTTCTAGCGAGACTGGGCTGTTTTAAATTTCTCACGAATGATGCGAACTTGCTCTTCTGCTTCCTGGATCATATCCGGACCAAAGAATTGTCTTTCCCCGGTTTCTGACCAGTTAAGAGGTGTTCGACACCTTCGTCCATATAAAACTTCGAAGGAAGCCTTGCCCAAGCTGGCTTGATAACTATTGTTATAAGCAAATTCGGCAAATGGAAGACACTTCTCCCAATCCATACCGAAGGAGATGACAGAGGCTCGAAGCATGTCTTCCAGAATTTGATTGACTCGTTCCACTTGACCACTTGACTGAGGATGGAAGGCGGTGCTGAAAGAGAGATGAGTTCCCATAGCATTCTGGAAACTTTCCCAAAATCGTGAAGTGAAAAGACTTCCACGGTCGGAGTTAATCTCCAACGGCACACCATGAAGTGATACTATCCGAGAGATATATAAGTCTGCTAGCTGGCTAGCGGTTATACTCTCTCGAACAGGTAGGAAATGAGCTACTTTGGAGAGGCGGTCGATAACGACGAAGATAGCATTATTCCCTTTCCTGGTCCTAGGAAACCCGGTAATGAAGTCCATACCAATCTTGTCCCATTTCCATTCAGGAATAGCTAAAGGTTGGAGGGTGCCAGCAGGCTGTTAATGCTCTGCTTTGACTCGATGAAAAATGTCGCAGTTAGCAATGAATTGCGCGATTTCTCTCTTCATCCTAGTCCACCAAAACCTCTGGCGTAGGTCCTGATACATTTTGGTACTACCGGGATGAATTGTGAGAGGAGAATCATGAGCCTCCTTAAGGATCAGCTGCCGTAGATGTTGGTTCTTGGGAACTACTGAACGGTTCTCAAAGAAGACAACACCTCGATCATCCGTAGAGAAACTTCTAGCGACTCCTATAGCAATGCTCTCCTGGAGTCGGGATATACCCTTATCACGCTTCTGGGCAGCTATGATTTGATCCATAAGGGTCGGTTTCGCCACCAAGGTGGAGAGGAATCCTCGAGGAACAATGTGAAGGTTAAGCTTACGAAATTCCTCGTGGAGAAGTGGTTGCCCTTGTTGTAACATCAAGTTGTTACAATAAGACTTACGACTTAGTGCGTCAGCCATGACATTGGCCTTCCCAGGGGTGTAAGTGATTCCTAAGTCGTAATCTGTGAGCAACTCAACCCAACGTCTTTGCCTGAGATTTAGATCCGGTTGGGTGAAGATGTATTTCAGACTTTGGTGATCAGTGAAGATTTCACAGCGATTACCAAGAAGGTAATGTCGCCATGTTTTGAGTGTGTGAACTACAGCTGCAAGCTCTAGATCATGTGTATGATAGTTATCCTCATGTGGACGCAACTGTCGGGATGTGTAAGCAATCACTTGACGATCTTGCATGAGTATGCAACCTAGTCCTTGTCGCGAGGCGTCGCAGTAGATAATAAAATCCTTGGAAAAGTCTGGTGGTACCAGTACGGGTGCAGATGTCAGGCGTCTTTTCAGTTCCTGAAAGCTGGACTCGCACTATGGGGTCCACTCAAACTTTTTATCTTTCTTGAGGAGTTCAGTTACAGGTTTAGCAACCTTGGAGAAATTCTCGACGAAGCATCGGCAATAGCTCGCTAAGCCAAGGAAACTCCTAACTTGCTTGACCGATTCAGGGGGAGTCCAATCAAGGACGGCTTGAACTCGCTCGGGATTGACGGCAATACCCTTGCCAGAGATCACATGACCTAGATAGGTCACTTCCGGCAACCAGAATTCACATTTAGAGAATTTGGCATAAAGGTGGTGCTCTCGAAGTTTCGTCAATACCAGCCTTAGATGCTCGGCATGATCTTTCTTGTTCTTGGAGTAGATGAGTATATCATCGAGGTATACCACGACGAATTTATCCAAATACTCCATGAATATAGAATTCATTAGCCGGGAGAAGGTGGATGGGGCATTGGTTAATACGAAGGACATGACGATGTACTCGTATTGGCCATAACGAGTAACAAAAGCCGTTTTAGGAATGTCACCGTTCTTGTCACACCCTGCATTTTGTAACATGTTATTTGTACCTTTGGAGCATGAAAATTTGACCAACAATTTTTTTAGCATCATTTGGTTTTTATTTGAAATTAAGTTTTTCTTCATATGCTTTTTCATGTGCTCATTAAAGTCAACTATGACCTCTTGTAGAATTCATCTCCATACCCAAAACTTCTGCCCAATGATCATGCCAAGTGTTATATAACAGTATAGTATTTTCCTACAAAATTAATTTGGCCAAAAAGTATTTTATAAATTTAGTTTTCCAAAAACCCCTGAATTGAAATTTGCACTGCAAGTACTTGATTTAGGGTGAGAAAATTATTTCAAAAGGAACATTTGAGACCTAGTAGTCATAGGACTCCCAGAAACCACAAAGGTATAATTTTAAAAGTTATTTTCCTATTTTATTTAAAAGCTTTTTCTTAAGGTCAGAAATGGTCTTTAATAGGGGAACATTATTTAACTGTTTCAAAAATATTTGCCAAAATTCAGAGAGACTCAGAGGACATATATTGTCCATATATAAGAGTTACAACACTTGGTCATGTTCAAAATAATGGGCTAAACCCTCTAAAACCCTTTCTGGATATTTCAAGCTTTTGAAATATTTACAAAGGAAACTTTCTCAAAAAATTCTAGGAAAATTCTATCATGTCATATATGACATATTTGATGATCTTGCCAAGTCCCATGCTTTGGGAAGCAAGAAAACATCCTCAAACCCCTTCATAACCATTCTGTCCATATTTGAAGTTTGAGCAACTTTACATTGCCAAACTTGTCCAACTGCTCTCAAATTTCGTGCACATGCTAGAATGGCCTAATAAGGCATCTAGACCAAATGGCACAAGATTTGGAATAGAGCAACTTGATCTGATCACCTCAAAACCCTTTCTATTCAAATGCAAATTTGAACAACTTTACATTACCAACTATTTATCTGGAGCTTCAAACTTTGTGGGCATGATCAATACCCCAAATGATGATGCTACACCAAGTGGTGCATCAAGGGGAGATGATTAGCTTGACTCAAACAAGATGAAGCTGTTTCTGTTGATTTCTAGGATTCACCAAAGTTACATTGGCTAGTTTCTTCAAATGAGCCCAAATTTGGTGAAGCACCCTATTTTCTCATGTCTTTAAATCCTGTTAAGTGCCATGTCAAGTGGAGGTCATTTGCTTGATCAAACACTGATCAAACACCTTCTGGCTTTTTACTAAAACCCTCATCTTGATCACTTTTACTCTTCTCCATGGCCTCAACTTTTTACCACATGATCATTCAGCTACTGGCTACCTCCAGTAAGTTCCCCAGCACCCCAGCTCCATAATTGAGGGGTAAGAACCCAAGTTTACCCTGCTGGACAGCAAGTTTTCACCAAGTCACCAGCATCCTCTTTCTCTCTCAGCATCTCCAGGGCATCCAAGGCCGCATGCCATTTCTTTACTGCTCCCCTGACCTTCTAGACACTCTTGGGCATGTTGGTTTTGACCGGAGCGGCGAGGGCGCGAAGGTGCCAGCCATACGCGTGCTCTGGAGCACGCAACAGTGCGGACACGCACTGTAGCTCCAACCAATCAGCCACCCCCGACAGCCTCGGGCCACTCCCTCGCGCCAGTCGATGCTCCTCGACGTCCGCGACCGCCCCGGCGCTGTCCCCCCTCCTCCCGCGCCCTCCAGTGATCATCGTCACACGCGCACCGGCCGCCCGCAATGGCCACTCTTCTGCCTCGCACGCGCGCGCGCTCCAGAAGCTCCCCCGCTCCTCCTCTCACCTCTACTGGACGTGGAGCTCGTCCAGCAACTCCGTGGACTCATTCCCCTCGCCCCCTGTGCGCTATAGCTTCGAGCCGGAGCTCGCTGGCGCACTGGACCATGGGCCTCCGTCGAACTAATATAAATAGGACCCCCCGAGCCTCTCCAGCAGCATCAGCAGCTCCACCACACCTCACTGAGCCCTCCAGCAGCACCCATTCCTCCCCAGGAAGTCCCAGTACTCGGGATCGACCGGAGCTCCGCCGCGTCGGGCCGCCGGTGATCTCGCAGTACGGGCCTCCCCTGCCCTTCTTTTCGCTCGATCTAGAACCGCCGTGCTCCACTGACCCTTTCCCCTCCGTTTCCCCTTCCTGTTGCAGTCGGAAACGACCGGAACAACAACCTCCCGACGAGCCTCCGCCGTCCCACCTCGCCGCCGGCGAACCTGACCTCCCCGGCGTGCCGTACCACCACCCCTACAACGGCCACTCGACGCTGGACCTAACCCTGCCCTCCGTTGCCGTCGCCATGGCGGAAACCTCGCCGGTGAGCTCGCCGTCGCCGTGGCCGCAAGGTTGGAGATGACAGGCGGCCCCCGCCTGTCATCCCCACACCTCTCTCCCCCTCCTCTCAGTCACTGACCGACGGGCCCCGCCCGTCAGGTTCAAAAACCTGACGTGCGTGCGCAGGCACCCATGCGGCTGGGCTGGTCCGCCCTGGGCCGTGTACTGTGGCCTTCTCTGGCCCAGTTGCACAGGGCACTTTTCCTTTTTCTTTTCTGTAATTGTTTTAAACATTTCTACTGAAAAGAATAATGGTCCAAATAAAATAATTCCAACTCCTAAAATCTTGTAATATTCCAACCTATTTAATGGTACCACTTTCACTCACATCTATGAAACTTTTCAGTTCTGTTCAAATTTAAATTCAAATTTGAGCAGTAAAACTCATGTTCAAAAATCAATAGGTTCTATTCTGTAACTCCAAAACTCCAACTAAGAATTTTCCCCATCTTAGATATTCCTCTAGTATTTAACAAAAATAAGTTGACATTTTTCTGAGCACTTTGATTTTTCTGTTTTATTTGTGGTCTTATTTTCCCGTGGTTATTATGCGACGTATAGATCACGTATTTGACGAAGTTGCTGTGGAAGAAGAAGGAGAAGGATTTGAAGACTTTGAAGACCAAGCCAATCCAGGCAAGCAGCCCTTTGACCATGATACACTTGTTCTTCGGAACCCGTTTGTTTCCGATGCATGATGTTAGGGTTACGATAGTGACCTAGTTGATTCCACCATATGATGCATGCCTTGATCTAGATCTGCCTATGTGCTAGATGACGTGCATATGGGTAGTAGTAATGAATAGTGATGCATGTGTGACATGAACCTTCGTGGTTGAAGTCTTTACATAAAACCCCGTCGGGTGCCATTCATGCCCGAGGGAGATGATGAGTTGGGGCACTTGATGAAGAAGTGGTGTACCGAGGCAAGTGTGTGTGTTTTTCAAACGGATTGGTTTAAGTTGCGACCGTTATTCCAACCATACATGTGCAACCACACTACCCCTTATGGGACGGGGCATTATTGAGTACCTAGGTCGATACTAGCATGGTGCCCGCATTACTAGTGACGGGGGTGACATGAGGTCACTCTCGGGACGGGGTCGTGCTTGGATAGGCGGCCATGACTGTCTTTACAGGGCACCGGACACACCGTTGGTACCCCGTGCTTGTGGTATGTGATGAATATGGAGCGAGTCTCCGCAATTTTAAGATGTGAAATGTGGGCACGGGGGTTACTACCAATCGAGTGGACTCTATGTTAGTGTCGTCTAGGGAAAGATAGTGATCGGGTGCTTACCCCGGGTACTTGAGGTATCGCGGGTCGTGGATGACACGGAAGTTCCCCGGATCTTGTGGGTAAAGTGTGCAACCTCTGCAGAGTATAAAACTATTCGAATAGCCGTGTCCACGGTCATGGACAGTTGGGTAACCGCTCTTGGGCTACGTCGAATATTTGTGAAACCATGCGTGTATATGTGAGTCAAGGTGGTGACTTGACTCGAAGAGTTGGATCATATTCATGTTGATATCGGTAACCTGTCTTCGAGGTTACGCGAGGTTATTGATGCATAAACTTGATAGTAGAATATTTATTTTAGCCCTTTGCTAGATTGTTAATTATCGTTCAATTACATTGCTACTTTGAACCACATCATGGGTTGCTTGCGAGTACATTCAAAGTACTCATTGGCTTGCCACTGGTTATTTAATTGGCCAGGCATGGAAGTACATGATTATGAGGAAGAATTCTTTGGAGACGAACATGCGAACTAGGACGCTATCCCAGTCAGAATGCCTGTAGGGTTAAGGCAGATGGCATGGGTTCTACCCGTTATCGAAGACGTCCGCTATTTGAGTTATTTGCTATTCAGCCCGTGAGGCTCTATCTATGTAAGACTTGGCCATAATGGCCATAATTCGTGTAAGACTATTTGTATGGATGTAAAACTCTTGTTATTCAGCTTCTGTGTGTTCAGTGAGCATTGATCTCTGGGATCACTGTACACGTGCATTCGGTGATCTCGACTTCTAAGTCGGGGTCCCCACAGAGCTGGTACCAGAGCCATCCTGACTGTAGGAAGCCTTAGTTAGCATGGGCGTTAGTTAGATGAGACCCCTTTTCAAAAACCTAATGAACCTCTCTTCTTTTCTAAACCTGAGTTCATCAGCTTATTAACCCCTCCTATTCCACCTTTGTAGATGTCCGCTGTGCCCGAAGAGCACCTGACCACTGGGTTTCCCTTACTTCTCGAGGATAGCCTCCAGGAGTGTCAGTTCCACCAAGCACCCATCCTCACCTACCTTGAGCATTGGGTGAGTGATACTGAGGTAGGAGTACCATGTGGAAGTGATCATGAAGGCAAACGATCCTCCCACAAGTTGGTTCTTCGAGGGACCCCAGATGGCAACACTCCCACTCGCTGTCGAGGCTGCTGCACTCAAGGCATTAACCCGTCTCCGCGAGCTTCTTCCGGAGATGGCAGCCAAGATGACAACTCGCTTCTTACCTTACCGTAAGGAAGGTGAAGAAGAAAGCAGCGCACTAGCCCCTCCACTGAAGGAAGGACTCTCGCTTCGGTTCCAGACCTACTTCAGTCTATGTGCCGACAGCTTGGCACAAGACTTGGCCTCGGAATCAATGAAGCTTCGAGAAGAACTTCACAGGACCAAGGCACTTCTTCGTCGAGCTCAAGAGAAGGAAAATAGGACCAAGAAGGAAGGAGCACCTTCTAGACAATCCGCTATCGCATATCGAGGCGGAAGGCCCTCCGAGGATGTATCTTCCAAGAATGAAGAACCACCTCGGCGATGCCGGATGACGGCGAGGGAATGTTGCAAGCTTTTCCCTGCACCACCGACGAAGCACCGTCGTATCCAACTCCTCCACTCCCCCAAACCCTCAAGTGACAAGGGGGCCCAGACAGATGAAGACAAGGAGGAAGACCCAGAAGAGCCGGAATACGCGACCGAGCATTCCGCCGCTTAGGCATTATTCGCTACTCGGATATGCTAGTTGTAACCTCTACGGTAGGATAGGTCGTGTAACCCCTGTGCGCAGTCGAGTCCTTGTATGGTTCATATGAAACCATCTTGTGTTTGCTTTTGTTGTGTCTGGATGTATGTCGTATTCTTCCTTCGGGAATGTGTAAACGACTACATCACCCATTTGGATTTTAATGAATGTGTTTTGGCCTTTCGGCCCTTGCATGATTTGATTAGTGTCACACCCACCCCCTTACTAGGCACCCATCTATCTTGCTTTCCCTCTTCCGAGTCATGAGACCTTTTACCGCTCCAACAGGATGCCTGTTGTAACTCGTACTGGTACCTCTACCCAGCAGCCCGAAGCCGGAGCATCCGCTCAGTCTGAGGCAGGCCACGACCAAACCAACAACCAAGCTCCACCACCACCTCCTCCAAGCATGGACATGGCTCAGCTTCTCCAAGCTTTCCGAGAGGAACGCCAAGCCAACACTGCAGCTCTTCAGCTGATTGGTCAAGCTGTCACCAACAACCGCCAGCCGGCGGGGAATGGCAATGGACGTTCCACGTTGGCAGAGTTCAAGAAGCATGCACCGCCAACCTTCATCGAGACTGCTGAACCCCTGGATGCAGACGACTGGGTCCGTTCCATTGAGGAGATACTGGAACTAGTCAGATGCACCGAAGACCGCGAGAAGGTGGCTTATGCAGCCCACTGCCTCGGGGGGACTGCTAGAGCTTGGTGGGATGGATTCAAGGTCATGCATGCTGAACAAGACATCACTTGGGTTAACTTCAAGTCAGAATTCCGCAAGGCCCACATTCCTTCCGGAATCATGGCTATCAAAAAGCGTGAGTTCCGATCCCTGAAGCAAGGAAGTGGCACTGTCAAGGAGTACATGCAGAAGTTCAGTGTTCTGTCAAGGTATGCCCCTGAAGATGTCAGCACTGATGCTGCAAAAAGGGAGCGCTTCATGGAAGGCCTCAACCAGACTCTGCAATACTCGCTTGTCGTGTGCGACTGCCCATCCTTCCCTGACCTGGTGAACAAGGCACTTATGCTTGAACACAAGCGGCGTGCTTTGGAAGACACTCGCAAGCGCAAGTTGGTCAGTAAGGGAAGTTCCAGCAACCAGAAGCCTCGTCCGTGGCAGTCAGCCCCGGCCAAGCCAACCTATCAGCAGCCAAGAGCTCCTGCACCTCGCACCAACCCTCAGCCTCAGCAGTATGCCAACCCCAGGCCAGCTTTCAACCCCAATACCAGTGGTGGCAACAAGACCAATCCAAACCAAGTCACTTGTTTGGATGTGGTCAGTCCGGACACATCTCAAGGGTGTGCCCCAACAAGAAGCCTGATGCCCTGCGCCCCAATGCGCAGAACCAGGGACAAGGCCGTGGAATGCCACCAAGGAACCCAGCTCCTCGCAATCCACCGAACCATGGGAAGGGGCGTGTGAATCACGTCACTGCTGAAGAAGCCCAGGAAGACCCGGACGTCGTGCTGGGTACGTTCCTTGTCAACTCAGCACCTGCAACTGTCTTGTTTGATTCTGGAGCAACGCATTCATTTGTCACTCAAAGATTTGCATTAAAAAGTGGCATGACCCCTACACCCCTGAATAACCCTATGGTGGTACAAACCCCCGGAGCCGAGATGAGAGCCAAGATAGGCTGTAAAGGAGTCGGTATTACCATTAACGGTGTAGACTTCCTAGCAGACCTTATCGTCCTGAGATCGCAAGGCTTGGATGTGATCCTAGGCATGAATTGGCTCAGCAAGCACCAAGGCTTGTTAGACTGTGCCAATCGGACAGTCACTGTGACCAATGACCAAGGAGTCGAAGTCAAGTTTGCTTCCAACTCCTCTTCCGCTCAAGGCGCTAAAGTCAACTGTCTGTCTGAAGTTGGGCTAGATCAAGTACCGGTGGTATGTGAGTATCCTGATGTGTTTCCGGATGAACTACCGGGAATGCCCCCTGACCGTGACATTGAGTTCATCATCGAGCTCGTGCCCGGAGAAGGACCCATCTATAAGAAGCCTTATAGAATGGGGACGGAAGAATTAGCCGGGTTGAAGAAGCAGCTGGAAGAGCAGCTAAGGAAGGGATTTATCCGCCCAAGTGCCTCCCCTTGGGGATCTCCTGTTCTGTTTGTAGCAAAGAGGGACGGTACCATCCGCTTATGCATTGACCATCGTTCCCTTAATGAAGTTACAATCAAGAACAAGTACCCACTTCCCAAGATCGAAGATCTGTTTGATCAGCTCAGCGGAGCCATGGTATTCTCCAAGATCGACCTCAGATCTGGGTACTACCAGCTGAAGATCAGACCCCAAGATATTCAGAAGACGGCATTCGTAACCAGATATGGCCTGTACGAGTGCACGGTCATGTCCTTTGGGTTAACCAATGCCCCAGCTTATTTCATGTATCTCATGAATAAAGTCTTCATGGAATATTTGGACAAGTTCGTTGTCGTCTTCATTGATGACATTCTTGTGTTCTCGAAGTCGGAGGAAGAGCACGAGCAGCATCTGAGGATGGTCCTAGACAAGCTTCGTGAGCACCAACTGTATGCCAAATTCAGCAAGTGTGAGTTCTGGCTGCATAAAGTTGGATTCTTAGGTCATGTCTTGACCGAGGAAGGATTATCTGTTGCTCCTGCAAAGATCGAAGCTGTGACCCAATGGCAATCTCCAACGACCGTCAAGGAAGTTAGAAGCTTCCTCGGACTAGCGGGCTATTACCGCAAGTTCGTGGAAGGATTCTATAGCATTGCACGGCCAATGACTCAGCTCCTCAAGAAGGACAAGAAGTTTGAGTGGACGCCAAAATGCGAAGAAAGCTTCCAAGAGTTCAAGAAGAGATTGACCACCGCCCCAGTTCTGGCAACACCTGATATTCACAAGGAGTTCGTGATATATTGTGATGCCTCTCGAACCGGATTGGGAAGTGTTCTGATGCAAGAAGGCCGCGTCATAGCATACCTCTCCAAGCAGCTACGACCCCATGAGGAGAACTACGCTACTCACGATCTTGAGCTAGCGGCAGTAGTTCATGCCTTGAAGACATGGCGGCATTACCTCCTAGGGAAGCGGTGTGAGATCTACATAGACCACAAAAGTCTGAAGTACATTTTCACCCAAAAGGAATTGAACATGAGGCAGCGGAGATGGTTGGAACTCATCAAAGACTATGACCTCAGTGTTCAATATCACCCTGGGAAGACTAACGTGGTGGCCGATGCCTTAAGCAGGAAGGCTTGCTCATTGAATGCCGTTATTCAAGTAAGGCAGCCAGCCTTGTTTAAGGAGTTCGAACAATTCAGCTTGAAATTGGTAACCCCTGGATTTTTGGATCATTTGGAAGTGAGACCAACCCTAATGGACGACGTCAAGAAGGCACAAGATGGACATGCAAGCATCGAAGGCATCAAGAAGAAGATGAAGCTGGGCAAGGCCCCAGGATTCTCCGAAGACGAGCACGGGATTGTTTGGTACAAAGGTCGCATCTGCGTACCAAACAACACCGAGCTGAAGACGCTGATTCTGCAAGAAGCCCACGACACTCCGTATTCCATCCACCCCGGAGGAACTAAGATGTACCAAGACTTGAAGGCACGATTCTGGTGGCACGGAATGAAAAGAGAGATTGCAACCTATGTTGCAAAGTGTGATGTGTGCCAAAGGGTCAAGGCTGAATATCAGTGACCTGCTGGATTGCTTCAACCACTCAAGGTTCCTGAGTGGAAGTGGGATAAAGTCGGAATGGACTTCATCACTGGATTACCAAGGTCGAATAGAGGACATGACTCTATCTGGGTCATAGTCGATCATTTGACCAAGGTGGCCCATTTCATTCCTGTCAAGACTACCTACTCAGGCAACCAGCTGGCAACTCTCTATATCAACCGAATCGTAAGTCTTCACGGCGTTCCCAAGGAGATTGTGTCAGATCGAGGCACCCAGTTCACCTCAAGGTTCTGGGGAAGATTCCAAGAAGCCTTGGGAACCAAGTTGTCTTTCAGCACGGCTTTCCACCCACAGACCGGAGGTCGGACAGAGCGAGTCAATCAGATTCTCGAAGACATGCTCCGAGCCTGTGTCCTGGCGTATGGAGCCAAGTGGGAAGATTGTCTCCCGTTTGCCGAGTTCTCCTATAACAACAGTTACCAGTCAAGCCTTCAGATGGCACCATTTGAGGTGTTGTACGGACGCAGATGCCGCACACCCCTCAACTGGTCAGAGACTGGAGAAGGACTAGTTTAGGACCGGATATCCTTCGCGAAGCAAGTCCAACTAGTCAGAGAACGTTTGAAGGCAGCCAAGTCAAGGCAAAAGAGCTATGCTGACACTCGACGCCGAGACATGAGTTTTCGTGTCGGAGATCATGTGTACCTGCGGGTAACTCCTCTGAAGGGAACCAAGCGTTTCCACGTTAAGGGGAAGCTTGCGCCAAGATTCATTGGCCCTTTCAAGATCACAGACCGACGAGGAGAAGTGGCTTACCAGTTGGAACTACCACCTGAGCTATCCGATGTGCACAATGTATTCCATGTGTCACAACTCCGAAAATATCTCCAAGTTCCAGACAAGCCTAATCTCTACAAGGATGTGGATCACCAAGCCATTGATCTGCAGCCTGATTTGACCTATCGCGAGAAGCCCATTCGCATTCTGGACGAAGCAGAACGACGGACGCAAGCCGTACCATCAAGTATTTCAAGGTCCAGTGGAGCAACCACACCGAAGCAGAAGCAACCTGGGAACGAGAAGACGATCTTAGATCCGAGTTTCCCGATCTCTTTTAAGACCTAGTTTAGGAATCTCGGGGACGAGATTCTTGTAAGGGGGGTAGGTCTGTCACACCCTGCATTTTGTAACATGTTATTTGTACCTTTGGAGCATGAAAATTTGGACCAATTTTTTTTTAGTATCATTTGGTTTTTATGTGAAATTGAGTTTTTCTTCATATGCTTTTTCATGTGCTCATTAAAGTCAACTATGACCTCTTGTAGAATTCAACTCCATACCCAAAACTTCTGCCCAATGATCATGCCAAGTGTTATATAACAGTATAGTATTTTCCTACAAAATTAATTTGGCCAAAAAGTATTTTATAAATTTAGTTTTCCAAAAACCCCTGAATTGAGATTTGCACTGCAAGTACTTGATTTAGGGTGATAAAATTATTTCAAAAGGAACATTTGAGACCTAGTAGTCATAGGACTCCCAGAAACCACAAAGGTATAATTTTAAAAGTTATTTTCCTATTTTATTTAAAAGCTTTTTCTTAAGGTCAGAAATGGTCTTTAATAGGGGAAAACTATTTAACTGTTTCAAAAATAGTTGCCAAAATTCAGAGAGACTCAGAGGACATATATTGTCCATATATAAGAGTTTCAGCACTTGGTCATGTTCAAAATAATGGGCTGAACCCTCTAAAACCCTTTCTGGATATTTCAAGCTTTTGAAATATTTACAAAGGAAACTTTCTCCACAAATTCCAGGAAAATTCTATCATGTCATATATGACATATTTGATGATCTTGCCAAGTCCCATGCTTTGGGAAGCAAGAAAACATCCTCAAACCCCTTCATAACTATTCTGTCCATATTTGAAGTTTGAGCAACTTTACATTGCCAAACTTGTCCAACTGCTCTCAAATTTGGTGCACATGCTAGAATGGCCTAATAAGGCATCCAGACCAAATGGCACAAGATTTGGAATAGAGCAACTTGATCTGATCACCTCAAAACCCTTTCTGTTCAAATGCAAATTTGAACAACTTTACATTACCAACTTTTTATCTGGAGCTTCAAACTTTGTGGGCATGATCAATACCCCAAATGATGATGCTACACCAAGTGGTGCATCAAGGGGAGATGATTAGCTTGACTCAAACAAGATGAAACTGTTTCTGTTGATTTCTAGGGTTCACCAAAGTTACATTGGCTAGTTTCTTCTAATGAGCCCAAATTTGGTGAAGCACCCTATTTTCTCATGTCTTTCAATCCTGTTAAGTGCCATGTCAAGTGGAGGTCATTTGCTTGATCAAACACTGATCAAACACCTTCTGGCTTTTTACTAAAACCCTCATCTTGATCACTTTTACTCTTCTCCATGGCCTCAACTTTTTACCACATGATCATTCAGCTACTGGCTACCTCCAGTAAGTTCCCCAGCACCCCAGCTCCATGATTGAGGGGTAAGAACCCAAGTTTACCCTGCTGGACAGCAAGTTTTCACCAAGTCACCAGCATCCTCTTTCTCTCTCAGCATCTCCAGGGCATCCAAGGCCGCATGCCATTTCTTTACTCCTCCCCTGACCTTCTAGACACTCTTGGGCACGTTGGTTTTGACTGGAGCGGCGAGGGCGCGAAGGTGCCAGCCATACGCATGCTTTGGAGCACGCAACAGTGCGGACACGCATTGTAGCTCCAGCCAATCAGCCACCCCCGACAGCCTCGGGCCACTCCCTCGCGCCAGTCGATGCTCCTCGACGTCCGCGGCCGCCCCAGCGCTGTCCCCCCTCCTCCTGCGCCCTCCAGTGATCATCGTCGCATGCGCACCGGCCGCCCGCAACGGCCACTCTTCTGCCTCGCACGCGCGCGCGCTCCAGAAGCTCCCCCGCTCCTCCTCTCACCTCTACTGGACGTGGAGCTCGTCCAGCAACTCCGTGGACCCATTCCCCTCGCCCCTTGTGCGCTGTAGCTTCGAGCCGGAGCTCGCCGGCGCACTGGACCACGGGCCTCCATCGACCTCCTATAAATAGGACCCCCCGGGCCTCTCCAGCAGCATCAGCAACTCCACCACACCTCACTGAGCCCTCCAGCACCACCCATTCCTCCCCAGGAAGTCCCAGTACTCGGGATCGACCGGAGCTCCGCCGCATCGGGCCGCCGGTGATCTCGTAGTACGGGACTCCCCTGCCCTTCTTTTCGCCCGATCTAGAACCGCCGTGCTCCACTGACCCTTTCCCCTCTGTTTCCCCTTCCTGTTA
This sequence comes from Secale cereale, assembly GCA_902687465.1. NCBI lineage: Eukaryota > Viridiplantae > Streptophyta > Magnoliopsida > Poales > Poaceae > Secale > Secale cereale. The sequence continues at coordinate 193,925,090 of LR738709.1, forward strand.
CAGTCGGAAACGACCGGAACAACAACCTCCCGACGAGCCTCCGCCGTCCCACCTCGCCGCCGGCGAACCTGACCTCCCCGGCGTGCCGTACCACCACCCCTACAACCGCCACTCGACGCTAGACCCTACCCTGCCCTCTGTTGCCGTCGCCGTGGGCGGAAACCTCGCCGGTGAGCTCGCTTTCGCCGTGGCCGCAAGGTTGGAGATGACAGGCGGGCCCCGACTGTCATCCCTACACCTCTCCCCCCTCCTCTCAGTCACTGACCGACGGGCCCCGTCCGTCAGGTTCAAAAACCTGACGTGCGCGCGCAGGCACCCGTGCGGCTGGGCTGGTCCGCCCTGGGTCGTGCACTGTGGCCTTCTCTGGCCCAGTTGCACATGGCACTTTTCCTTTTTCTTTTCTGTAATTGTTTTAAACATTTCTACAGAAAAGAATAATGGTCCAAATAAAATAATTCCAACTCCTAAAATCTTGTAATATTCCAACCTATTTAATGGTACCACTTTCACTCACATCTATGAAACTTTTCTGTTCTGTTCAAATTTAATTCAAATTTGAGTAGTAAAACTCATGTTCAAAAATCAATAGGTTCTATTCTGTAACTCCAAAACTTCAACTAAGAATTTCCCCATCTTAGAAATTCCTCCAGTATTTAACAAAAATAAGTTGACATTTTTCTGAGCACTTTGATTTTTCTGTTTTATTTGTGGTCTTATTTTCCCGTGGTTATTACGCGACGTATAGATCCCGTATTTGACGAAGTTGCTATGGAAGAAGAAGGAGAAGGATTTGAAGACTTTGAAGACCAAGCCAATCCAGGCAAGCAACCCTTTGACCATGATACACTTGTTCTTCGGAACTCGTTTGTTTCTGATGCATGATGTTAGGGTTACGATAGTGACCTAGTTGATTCCACCATATGATGCATGCCTTGATCTTGATCTAGCTATGTGCTAGATGACGTGCATATGGGTAGTAGTAATGAATAGTGATGCATGTGTGACATGAACCTTCGTGGTTGAAGTCTTTACATAAAACCCCGTCGGGTGCCATTCATGCCCGAGGGAGATGATGAGTTGGGTGACCACTTGATGACGAAGTGGTGTACCGAGGCAAGTGTGTGTGTTTTTCAACGGATTGGTTTAAGTTGCGACCGTTATTCCAACCATACGTGTGCAACCACACTACCCCTTATGGGACGGGGCATTATTGATTACCTAGGTCGATACTAGCATGGTGCCCGCATTACTAGTGACGTGGGTGACATGAGGTCACTCTCGGGACGGGGTCGTGCTTGGATAGGCGGCCATGACTGTCTTTACAGGGCACCGGACATACCGTTGGTACCCCGTGCTTGTGGTATGTGATGAATATGGAGCGAGTCTCCGCAATTTTAAGATGTGAAATGTGGGCACGGGGGTTACTACCAATCGAGTGGACTCTATGTTAGTGTCGTCTAGGGAAAGATAGTGATCGGGTGCTTACCCCGAGTACTTGAGGTATCGCGGGTCGTGGATGACACGGAAGTTCCCCGGATCTTGTGGGTAAAGTGTGCAACCTCTGCAGAGTGTAAAACTATTCGAATAGCCGTGTCCACGGTCATGGACAGTTGGGTAACCGCTCTTGGGCTACGTCCAATATTTGTGAAACCATGCGTGTATATGTGAGTCAAGGTGGTGACTTGACTCGAAGAGTTGGATCATATTCATGTTGATATCGGTAATCTGTCTTCGAGGTTACGCGAGGTTATTGATGCATAAACTTGATAGTAGAATATTTATTTTAGCCATTTGCTAGATTGTTCATTATCGTTCAATTGCATTGCTACTTTGAACCACATCATGGGTTGCTTGCGAGTACATTCAAAGTACTCATTGGCTTGCCACTGGTTATTTAATTGGCTAGGCATGGAAGAACAGGATTATGAGGAAGAATTCTTTGGAGACGAACATGCGAACTAGGACGCTATCCTAGTTAGAATGCCTGTAGGGTTAAGGAAGATGGCATGGGTTCTACCCGTTATCGAAGACTTCCGCTATTTGAGTTATTTGCTATTCAGCCCATGAGGCTTTATCTATGTAAGACTTGGCCATAATGGCCATAATTCGTGTAAGACTATTTGTATGGATGTAAGACTCTTGTTATTCAGCTTCTGTGTGTTCAGTGAGCATTGATCTCTGGGATCACTGTACACGTGCATTCGGTGATCTCGACTTCTAAGTCGGGGTCCCCATAGTTCTTGATCTTGATTTGATGGTAGCCCAACCTCAAATCCATTTTAGAAAAGATTGAGGATCCAACGCGCTGATCATATAGGTCGTTGATCCTGGGGAGCGGATACTTGTTCTTTATGGTGACCAGATTGACAGGTCGGTAATCTACAACCATCCGTTCCGTTCCATCCTTCTTCTTGACGAAGAGGACGGGACAAGCCCAAGGGGAAGAACTAGGACGGATGAAACCCTTTTTCAAGGACTCATCGAGTTGTTTCTTAAGCTCAACTAATTCTAGGGGTGCCATTTTATAAGGTCTCCTAGAGATTGGGACAGTTCCTGGAATAAGATCTATCACGAACTCGACATCTCTGTCAGGTGGAACACCTGGTAGTTCTTCTAGGAAAACATCCGGAAAGTCACGGACTACCGGGATATCTTCGAGTTCTGGTAGAGGGCTAGCATTAAGAGAGTAGAGCTGGCGCTCAGCCATTCGGGTCAAGACATTGACTATCTTGCCGGATGGGTGTGTAGGTTGAATGGTCCTAGTGTAGCAATCAATCTTGGCGTAATGAGTTGTCATCCAATCCATACCCAAGATGATGTTTATGTCCGAGGACTTGAGAGCGATTAGAGATGCAAGGAAAACAAGTCTATCGACAAGAATTTCATTTCCATGGCTTACCCTAGAGGTTTGCCACTTTGAACCAGGAGTTTGAATAACCATGGAAGTAGGCATGTCACAAAAAGTCATGTTGTGCATTCGAGCATAGCTCTCACATATGAACGAATGAGATGCTCCAGTATCGAAAAGAACAGATGCCGGATGGCAGTTAACGAGAAGCGTACCAAGGACGACGTTAGGATCCTCATAAGCTTCCTCAGCAGAGACATAGTTGACATGACCACGTGCAGTGGGGATTGGCTTGACATAATTCACCTTGCTGGTTGGCTTACCACGGCAACGGGTTTTCCTGGTTGGTTCTGAGGACACTCACGCATGTAGTGCCCCGAATCTCCACACTTGAAGCATGTCACAGTGCCAGTGCGTGGAGCAAAGTTGGTAGGTGGTCCTCCATAAGTCTTGGCAGGTGCATACTGTTGGGTTGGGTGAGGCGCCTCATAGGATGGCCTCGGTGTGTACTTGGGTGGCATAGCAGTGCTAGGAACCCACACACGGCGCTTGTGAGAGCCAGAGCCGGATGAGGAACCAAAGTCACGAGGATGCTTGCGTGTGGCTTCGAAATCAGTCTGGCCCGTCTCAGCACTGATAGCTTTGTTTACCAGCTTCTGGAAGGAAGTGCACTCGTGCAGTCATAGATCTCAGCGGAGTTCGGGGCCGAGTCCCTTGCGGAACCTCGCCTGCTTCTTGGCATCGGTGGATACTTCCTCAGGTGCATAGCGTGCCAAGTTGCCAAACTCACGACTGTAGCCATCCACGGTTAACCGGCCCTGGGTGAAATTGCAGAATTCCTCCCGCTTGCGATCCATGAGACCTTCCGGAATGTGATGTTCACGGAATGCCTCACTAAACTCAACCCAAGTAGTGATTTGGCCTGCAGGACGTATAGCCTCAAAGTTCTCCCACCAGAGACTGACAGGGCCCTGAAGATGGTAGGAGGCGTAGATAACCTTGTCAGCTTCGGCCACACGGGTAGAGTGTAGCTTGTGGGTGATACTACGAAGCCAGTCATCCGCATCGAGAGGTTCAGTGGAATGATGGAACTTAGGTGGGCACATCTTGATAAAGTCATTGATTGACACCACGTCATTCCTCTGACGGAACCCAGTGTTCTGCTCTATGCGTTCCAGCAGACGGTTGGTCTCTCTCTTGTTCCGTTCTGCCTCGAGCATAACTTAAGCCAAGGAGGGTGGCTGGGGCAGATTCTCATCTCTAGCCCCACTAGCCTCACCCTGCTCCTGAGCAGCAGGAGTGCAGAATGTAATGGATGACACGAAATGCAGAGATGTTCATCCGTACGACATGGTAATATAGAAACTGCCATATATACACCAGTGGTCATACACACCATACATAGTTTAGTACAAGCCAAGGCTAGAGTACAACTGCGGTGAAAGACGATACATCTCATCAGAGGCATTCCAAGCTCCTATACATTATTTAACTACACCTCCGGAACTCAGTACTAGCTAAGTCATATTCCACAAGACGCGCAGGACTGTGGAAATACAACTACTACGATACTACTACTGCCACGGTCTAGCTCAGACATTCCCGTAGTAATCTTCGTAAAGTTTACCACCGTAGCCTAGAAGTGGAACATATGGATCTTGAAACTCTCAAGCACTCGAAGGCTGTGGACCATAGGGACATGGATGTGGCCTCGGGCCTGATGCTGGTGGTAACCGACGCCCACGTGGAGGCGTAATACCCCTAATGTCATGCCAATCCATACGATCCAGCAAACGAGTCCGCACGGGGTACAAATCCCGCATATCCAGATATCTGGCATGCACAGCAGGTGTAAGCCGTGTCAAAGTAGTCTAGTGGGCGGCTCGAGTGTTATACAGCTCCATCCGGAGGGCACGGACCTCACGGTCCCTATCCTCCAGCATCTGGACAGTAGTCTGAAGCAGTGGCTCCTCATGAGCAGCATCAGTATACAGACCAGTGTAGTAGCCTTCCTCTCCGGGAAGTGAGGCTGGCATGTAACAGAACTCAGTGTTCAGCAACAGGGCATGCCTAGCCCAGAGGATGGTCATTATCGAATAAGCGGCATCCTGCACTGCCATCTCGATAGTAACCCCGAGTCCATAAGACCAATGGATGGGGTCGTTAGCTCCGGGATATGAGGGGTATATCCGGACTGTGCAGAAATACTGACTCTGATTGAAATCCCGGTACTGTTCCTCCACGGTGTACACAGGATACCAGCGGTAACCGGTCTCAGTCAACACACAGACTAGCATGGCCGTGTGACCGGGCACATTAATGCACCGAGTCAAACGAACCACATGGTGAGGTGTGCGGCCAGACATCTGAAACACGAAGTAATGCAAAGGCATTAGTGTTTCTGGAAGAAATGGGGCAGCATAACAACTGTAAATGCTCAAAAAATATTTTGAGACATCATACAAATGATAGTATAGCAACTCAACAATATCATATCAAGGTTCCGGGTCCAACAAATCATCATACTAAAAGGGTAGAAACTGAACTGAGGCTTGAAACCAACAATCCTAAGAGTCTACGGATTAGTAACACGTGAACCTAGTAAGGATAAGAGGCCTAGTCCTAAATCCCCGTGGAAAGAATAGACTGACTCAGATCAGAAGGGCATAAGGTAAAGGAGTAAAAAGAGCCTCACGTTCCCTTCCACAATCAATTCCGCTACATATAACTAAGAATTATTGTAGACTCAACATCGACCAGTTTGACTTGAGAAACTTACAAGCAGTCCGGCTCTGATGCCAACGCTATCAGGACCCCGATCCTAAGTCACACCGATCTAGCTGTAACACGTCATATCACTTTGCGGCCTCACGCACGGTATCCCCACGGGTGCCACCTTACCTGGCCCGGGACCGTTTGCGCATTTTGGCACACATATATGACAGTGTCGCTAGCATCCATATGACAGAGAACTCGGGCCGACATGGCTAGTTATAAACCAAAAGTGGCACTAAATTACAGAGACAGGCATTCATGACCCAGCAACGAACGTGTCGGTCATCAACGTATGAACCCAAGTCGTAGCAAGCTACATGTACTTAAAGGAACAAAGCGTGACATTTCCCCTAAGGGACAGACACAGGAACGAAGAAGGACACATGCCGGCCAGCCTATGTGTTCCGAGCAGTAGCAAGCTACCAAGGCTCATTGGAAACACTAGGAGGCATTTCCCTGTAAGATAGGCTACCAAAGGAAAACAACTAGGTGTCGGATCCCACACATACCAAGCATTTCAATCATACACACAATATGCTCAATATGTGCAAATACAACATTGCATCACAATAGAACTCTATGACTCAAAGTACTTTATTTAAGAGGCTCCAAGAGCCATACATAACATATCCATACAGGTAGGGGTTGCATGACCCAACACTCAAGTCATACAGTCATACAAGCACAAGCGGAAGATAACATGTCTGAGTACAGACAACTTGGAAAATAAAACATGCTTGGTGTAGCCTGACTATCTACAAGGCCCTTCACAAGCTCCAGATCTCCGTCTGGGTAGCAAGCTACTCGTCGACGTCAACGTCTATGTAGAACCCATCAGAAGGGGCAGGGTTCTCCTCTGCAACAGTTTTTAAGCAAACATGAGTACACAGGTACTCAGCAAGTCTTACAATAGAACCTATCATACATGCAACATTATCAATAGGGGGTAGTGGAGTTCATAGCAGAAAGCCAACTTTGACTCTTGGCTAACCTATACTACAACTCTCAACAGATTGCAAGATATTACTACGTACACGAGTCCTCTACTCACCACAACAATACACCACCGAGGATCCTCTTCCGTCATCCTACGGAAGGGCCATCCACGGCACTCACACTTATCTTGAGGCTTTTAGTAGTATCCATCAACTTGTCTATGAACTGTAAGAGTAATCAAGTAGTCCGTACCGCGAACAACGGCTATTCGAATAGATTGGTAACCCTGCAGGGGTGTACTTCCTCACACATGTTTTCACCACTTAGCGTCTACACACGACATGTGCTCGGCAGACTTCAAGCGAAAGCCGACGTGGGTGTAGACCACGACCTAACCAACCACTCAAGTCTCTCGTCCAGGTTTATTACCTATTTGGGTTCCATCCATGGGGAGATCCGGCCGGGGTGTCGCTCACGGCCCAAACGATGTGTACAGGGTTCCCGAGTCACCAAACGGGCAACCGGTACACCATGCCACGTACCTGTCGCATCACAGCCCACTCCGAGGGTCAGTGCTGTACACGACCACCAGTAAACTACAAACACCAGAAACTAGTTGCAACTCCTGGACAGAGAACATGGACAGTCAATAAGTCGAGCGGGGTCATATCTCAGGGCCCAATGTGTGGTAGTAGTTGTAACTTGAACCACACATGCAGATCTCAGGTCCTATGGTCGGTTCCAATGAAACAACCCACCAGATACTCCTACATGGCCTTTCATCGATACCTTTACCAAACATGTTCCACACTTCCCTCTCTTTACCGATATGATCGTTTCACTCTGATCCATCACCCAGACGAACCAGACCTGACACAACTCTAAGCGTAGCAGGCAACATAAACAAATAGCATGGTGGATCACACATCACATGGCTCAATCAACTCCTACACATGCTAGTGGGTTTCAACTATTTACTATGGCAATGACAGGTCATGCAAGGAATAGGGTTCAACTACCGCAGCAAGTACCAGTTCACACGTTGTTGCCTTAATGCAGTAAAAGAGAGCAGGAGCGAGAAGATGGGTTTGTATCGGAATGATCAATGATTGCTTGGCTGACAGAGTGGTTGTCGGGTACTGCTCTTCAGCTGGATACGCATAAGTATCCTCGGGAGCAGGACCTAACACGGAGAATATCGGCGATACAATCAATAAGCAAACAAATGCAACAATATGATGCATGCTCATGATATGGCAAGATGCATGTGTTTTGGGCTAATGCAACTATAACCAGAAGGGTTTGAGCCCATTGGAATCAAAGATTCAAATGGGAACTCAAATTATTATTTATTTAAGTGCATTATCATGTTTTAGAGTATACAGTACGGTTAAGTTGCTCAAACATGCATGAAACCAGTGCCATTGGAAAGATTGGATTTTTCTGATCAATTTTCATATATAAATCTTTTCCATCTGAGCTACTGTTGAATTTATATGATTTTTTGAAGTTTAAAGCATTTTCTGGAATTTCCTGAATTGTTTTTAAATCAAATAATCCCAGAAAATCCTTTACTGCGTCAGCATGACATCATGCTGACATCAGCAAGTCAACAGACCTGACAAGGTCAAACCTGACTGGTGGGTCCCTCATGTCAGTGTCTCTGGAGCTAATTCCGGTCAAAACTAGAGTTGACTGGGTTTGACTAAGCGATGGGGCCCACTGTCAGTGACTGTGGTGGTTAATCTAATTACTGTTAGCTCCTAATTAACAGGCCACGTCAGCCCGCCGAAGTTTGGACGGCGGCGACCATTTCGCACGGCGGTGACTCGTCGGAATCCTTGTTTCGGCGACCATTTGTCGCGCGGATTAGCTCTATGTGCTCCTGGTGATGCACCGCATCCAACGGTGCCACTGGTTGGTCGTTTGGTCGCTGGAGTCGACGGCGACGAGCTCGTCCGCGGCGGCGCTCGCACGGAGTTGGCCGGGACGGCGTTGTGGTGCAAGGTAGGAGAAGTTAGAGCTGGCATTAGCTTGCTGGTGATCTACTGATCCTAATGGTGTGCTCAGCTACGAGGCATGGTGCCTGTGGCCACGACGGCGAGGTGGGCGGCGGCGGTGAGCTACGGTCAGCAAGGGGGCGGTGGCTACAAGGCGTAATCGAGACCGTGGAGAGAGGGGTTCGAAGCGTGAGCTCACAGCGGTTGCAGAGGTCGTCGAAGCGAGCTCGGGGGAGGTCGAACGGCGACGTATGGGTGGCGGCGATCTCCGGTGCCGAAGGTTGAAGACGACGGCGGGGAGGGCGTTGCAGGGCTTCTGGCGTCGTGTACGTCGGTGGGGAGCTTCGGGGCAATGTGGTGGAGCTAATGGTGTGTCGGGGAGGCGAGGGAGTGGCGTAGGGCGCGGTGGCAGCGATCGACGGCGACGAGCTCGCTCGGTGGATCTCGGCGGAGGGGAGAGAGGAGGGGAAAGACTCAGGGGAGATGGGAAACGGTCGAGGGGGTCTGCGTGGCGTCGTCCGGGTCCATCCAGGGCGTCGAAGTGGCCAGCCAGGCAGGCAGGAGGTGGCCGGCGCGTCGGCGGCGCTCGCCACCGAGCTGCTTCGTGCGCTGGCACGGCGAAGAAGGCGGGGATGCCCCTGGTGGGATGGGCCGTCTGGGCCAGCAGGTAAGTGGGCTCAGGTAAGTCTGCCTTTTCTATATTTTTCTATTTACTTTCTGTTTCATTTCTTTTGCAACTATGTTGAATTAAATAAAATGCCAAAACATTTTTATAACTCATAAAACTAGTCATGCCCACTCTATATAATATGAACAGTATGAAACATTTTAGTTTATGATTATTTGGGCACATAAAATATTTTATAGCATTTAAATGCCCAAATGCAAATACCATATGAATTAATCCAGAGACCTTGGATGTCCTAGAAAATTGTGCACCATTTTTGGCAGAGGTTTAAGACCAAGGCAGAAATGATGAACATTTTTGAAGGGCATTTTGGGTACATTGGAAAAGATTTTAACAAACCCTAGTTGTTAGAAGAGGGGTGCTAGGGTTTCTGTCATTCCCATTTCAAGTTTGTTTGGAAAGTAAACATGATGCACACTCTAGCTAGTCCTAATGCAAGCACCGACTAGGGATGTGACAGAAGAGCCCATAATGGAATTGATTAAGTCAATGATGCATATATTGCCATAAATGGATTGTTACATCCGGGGCGTTACAAACTCTCCTCCACTACAAAAAGATCTCGTCCTAAGATCTAGGACCGAAAGAAAGCGGGGTACTCGGAACGGAGAAGATCTTCTCGCTCCCATGTAGCTTCTCGGTCGGTATGGTGTGACCACTTCACTTTCAAGAATTTGATGGACTTGTTGTGGGTCTAGCGCTCAGTTTCTTAAAGAATAGCAACGGGGTGCTCACGATACGACAAGTCTTGCTGAAGATCAATCTCTTCGAAAGGAATGCTGCGTTCAGGCGTCTTGAAGCACTTGCAGAGTTGTGACACGTGAAACACATCGTGCACATTGGCAAAGTTGGAGGGAAGCTCGAGTTGGTAGGCTAGACCGCCTCTCTTGTGAAGAATCTTGAAAGGGCCCAAGTATCTTGGAGCAAGCTTGCCCTTGATACCGAACCTCTGAGTGCCCTTCATGGGAGAAACACGGAGATAGACATGACCTCCAATGTCGAAAGCCAAATCTCGGTGTTTGCCGTCATAGTAGCTCTTTTGGCGCGATTGCGCGGCCTTGAGATTCTCACGTATGACTTTGCACATTTCTTCAGCCTCTGAGATCAAATCATTTCCAAGGAGTTGGCGGTCACTAGTCCCGGACCAGGTGATACGTCCAAAACGTATCTATAATTTCTGCTTGCTCCATGCTTATTTTGTGTGATATTGCTATGATATTGATGCACTTCCATACACGTTTGATCATATTTGGACTAACCTATTAACTCAGTGCACCACAGTGCCAGTTCCTGTTTTCTGCTGTTTTTCTATTTTAGGTTTCCCCCATATTAAAAGTGCTCCAAAAATTGCAGGAAAAATATAGGAAAAATCAGCGTACAGGAAGCTTCGCGAAGAACCAAAGATGGGCCAGAGGGGAGCCAGGGGAGGCCCAGGCGGCCACCTGGCGCGGCCCCACCCCTGGCCGCGCCAGGGGGGCGCCTGGGGCCCCTGCTCCGCCTCTGGCTGCTCCCCTTCGCATATATATCCCTCTCGTCCCGAAACCCTCGAGGACAGAACCCTTTTTCGTGATCTCGCCTCTCTTCCGCCGCCGCGGCGCTTCCAAGATCGGGAGCATCAGGAGAACTCTTCCCGGCACCCTGCCGGAGGGGAGAACCACCACCGGGAGCTTCTCCACCACCATTGACGCTTCCCGGATGAGTCGTGAGTAGTCCACCTTGGACCATGGGTCCATGATCAGTAGCTATGTGATGTTCTCCTCCCCTCTTTGCTCTTCATGGTTTAGACATCGTGAGCTGCCCTACATGATCGAGGCACATATGTAATCTTTCTGCTGTTGCTTTGCTGAGTTTGCTGGGATCTGATGGATTATGAGACTATGTTCAGATTGTGTTTGAGTAATATATTTGATTCACCTCTTTTATATCTTTGTTCTTGAGTAATTCTTGCATGTTCTCCGTTGCTGTTTATTGCTTTGGCCAAGTAGTAGGTAGTAACTCCAAGAGGGAGCGTTATGCTTGATTGTGGGTTCATGCCCCCTGATGACTAGCTTGAGTGACAGAAACATGAGTCTAGGGGATGTGCTGTTGCCACAAGGGAGAAAACAATGGTGCTTGTACTTGCGGGTGCAAGGATTGTTTACTTTACGCAAAGTTCTTTTAATGCAGTTGTCTGTTGCTTTGAGTTTACACTTTGGGTGGGATTCACAACTTAATACCAGCAAGATGTTCTGGATAGATATCCCAAGGTGGATGATTAGTAGTAGATGTAGATGGATTTCGGTCTACTTGCCTTGGCGTACCGCCCATGCTTTTGAGCCTCTACCTTTCTTTGCAGCATAGTTAGCATTGGTTTGCGCACATAATCCTATCAATTGCCCAGCTGTAATTTATTTACCTCGCTTTGCTGTTTTATCATTTTTGGGAGAGAGACATCACTAGCGAACATCATGGGACCCCGGTCCATATTACTACCGCTGATCACACCTTCTATTTACTTCCTATTTCTATTTCCTAGTTGTAGTCTTAGCTATCATTATTATCTCTTGTGTTTGATCCTTTGTAAACAACAAGGCCGGAGGGATTGACAACCTCTCTATACTTGTTGGGAGCAAAGTTATCTGTATCTGTGTGCAGGTCCCGTCAACCGCTAAGTTTCTCGCGCCGTTGACACCTACTTGTCGACCCTCGGAGTCTCACGGGATTCGATCCTTGGTATCTTTGCCAAGGGAAATTTGCCGCTACGCTACATCTCAACCTTCCACTTGGGGTAACCAACGAGGGGCGAGAAGCCATCAAGCAAGTTTCTGGCGCCGTTTCCGGGGACTCCACTCTTCAAGATAGGGGAGTTGCACGCTATCTTTTATCTTTGCTTTTTAGTCTTGTTAGTTTACCTTTCAGTTTTTGCTTTAGTGTCCTTTACCAAAAAATCATAAAAATAGTTATCTTGCTTGCTGCTGCTATGGGTTCCACCGAGAACACCAAGTTGTGTGACTTCACTAGTCATAACAACAATGACTTTATCTACACGCCTATTGCTACACCTACCACTTCAGCACCTTCTTATGAGATTAAACCTGCTTTGCTGAACCTAGTTATGAAAGATCAATTCTCCGGTGCTGGAGATGCTGCTGCTTTGCACTTAAATAATTTTGTTGAGCTCTGTGATATGCAAAAAGTACAAAGAAGTAGATGGTGATATTGTTAAGCTTAAGCTTTTTCCTTTCTCCTTGAGAGGAGGTGCTAAAATCTGGTTTCAATCCTTGCCTAGTAATAGTATAGATTCTTGGGACAAGTGCAAGGATGCCTTTATTGGGAAGTACTATCCCCCTGCTAAAATTATCCAATTAAGGAGTAACATAATGAATTTTAAACAATTGGATAATGAACATGTTGCCCAAGCTTGGGAACGCATGAAATCTCTTGTCAAGAACTGCCCTACTCATGGTTTGACTACTCGGATGGTAATCCAAACTTTTTATGCAGGCTTGAACTTTACCTCGCGGAACATGTTAGATTCGGTCGCGGGAGGAACCTTTATGTCAACTACACTTGGTGCTGCCACGAAGCTTCTCGACGAGATGATGACCAATTATTCCCAATGGCACACCGAACGCGCTCCAACAGGTAGGAAGGTAAACTCTGTCGAGGAGATTTCCTCCCAAAATGAAAAAGTTGACTTGATCATGTCTCTACTTTCCAAGCAATCTTCTATTGATCCTCATGATGTTCCTTTAAATTCTTTGATTGCTCAAGATGAAGTAGATGTGAACTTTATCTTTAGAAACAATTTCAATAACAATGCTTATAGGAGTAATTTTGGTAGCAACCCTAGACCGTTCCCCTCTAATTCCTATGGGAACAACAATGCTTATCCTAGCACCAAGAACTCCACTTCTGAACTAAAGATTATGCTTAAAGACTTCATCACTACCCAAAAGGCCTTCAATAAGAGTGTAGAAGAAAAACTAGAAAAACTAGATAATCTCTCTTCGAAGGTAGACAATTTAGCCCATGAGGTAGAGTTGCTTAAAATTAGAACTTCTCCTCTTGAGGAGAGGAAGACCACTCCTATGAATGCTATTCAAGTGCAAATTAATGAAAACATTAGGATGATGGCTAAACTTAAAAAGAGATGGGCTAGAGAAAAGGAGGAAGAAGATAGAATTAAGAGCCTTCCTACCCACCACACTATTGCTACTATCCAAGTTGTCGAGGATATCCAAACTCTTAGCACCCAATGCACTCCTAGTCCCATTGGACCTATTAATGGTGATGCTATGACCTCAACCGTAGAAGAAGAAACTCCTATGACCATAGAAGCTACCAAACAAGTGAGCCTAAAGGACACCACTACCACTTTACTTAATAGTAGTGACCTTGATTTTGATAATTGCACCCTTTCTGAAGTTATTGGTTTTCTTCACAAGATGTCTAGAGATCCCCACAATAGCACACTTAACCTTGCCTTCACGGAGCATATCACTAATGCTCTCATCAAAGCTAGGGAGGAGAAGCTTAGGGTAGAAGCCTCCATACCTAGGAAGCTAGAAGATAGTTGGGATCCTATGATTAAAATTAAGTTGAATAACTTCTCTTGCTATGCTTTATGTGATGTTGGAGCTAGTACCTCCGTTATGCCCAAAAGAATGTACGATATGTTTGAATTGAAACCTTTTGATCCTTGTTCTTTTGGTGTTTGTCTTGTTGATTCTTCCATAAAGAAACCTTTGGGGAAGATCGACGATGTTCTTATCATTGTCAATGACAATTATGTTCCCGTTGATTTTACTATTATGGATATTGAATGTGAACCTTCATGTCCAATTATTTTGGGACGCCCTTTTCTTTGCACCGTTGGTGCTATCATTGACATGAAAGAGGGGAATATAAAATTCCAATTCCCTCTCAAGAAAGGGATCGAACACTTCCCTAGAAAGAAGATTAAGTTGCCTTTTGAGTCCGTTACACGGGCTAGCTATTCTCTTACTCTTGATAAAACTTGATCTTCTCTTTTTGCATCATGCCTAGCTTAAAGGCATAAAAGAAAGAGCTTTTGGGAGGCAGCCCACAACGAATTAGGTTTTATTTTGCTTGTTGTGTCTTGATGTTTGTTACTACAGTAGCATCATCATTGTATCTTTTCTTTTCAGCTTTGTGCCAAGTTTAGCCTCCGATTGCAAGAAAGTGCAAAAGTTGTGACGTGCTGTCCAGAAAACAGATTCTGTCCTTGGACAGAAAAATTCGAATAAAATCACTAGATCATCTTTTTGATCTGAATTTTTTTGACAGCGTGCTCTATACAATTGGCTTTCGAGCATCTGTTCTGATTTTTTTGATTTGAGTTGCATAAGTGCCCCGAAAAAATTATTTACTACCTGCTGGTCAGTTTTTCACAGATTCTGTCCTGTTTTGCCTTTTCTTCGTTTTGCAAACCTTGAGCTTGCTTTTTCTTTGCAAAAACCTTGTGGCAATCTTGAGAAACAGTAGCTCTTCAAGATTATCTTTATTTCCAGTAGGGAAAAATTATTTTATTGTGGGTACTAACCTCGCTAATCAGATTATGATGAGTTTTGTATGAAGGGAGTTTTCAAGTGTGCGAGGGAAGATGATAAAAGAAGATTCAGAAGGGTCAAACGCTCAAGCTTGGGGATGCCCCCGTGCACCCCCAAGAAATATTGAAGAAGACTCAAGCGTCTAAGCTTGGGGATGCCCCCATGCATCCCCTTCTCCATCAACAATTATCAGTTCGTCTTTCGCTCCACTATAATTTTATCACTTCATGCGTTATGTGCTATGCTTGGAGCGTCTTGCTCTTAGTTTCTTTTTTTAGTTTTCTTTAGCTTTGCTTGCTGTTCATAACAAGTTAGAACCCAACTTTCTTTGTGTGGGAGAGAAACACGCTCCACTTCAACCTAGAACACAACATAGGATTTTCATGCTTATCTTTGCTGTGTGTGTTCTTTGTCTTTCCATAGCTGCTGTCATGTTTAGCTCTTAGTTTTCATGCTTTTCTTTTTAAAGAGCTTTTGTTTAGTTGGTTGCTGAACTCTCTTGAGTTCTCATGTATATATTGTTAAGAGAGTTTGCCAGTTGCACTGAGTTGTGTGTCTTAACTTAAAGTAGGTAATTGAGGTTGCTATTTAATTTTAGTAGTAACTTGTAATAGTTTTGAGGTATTGCCATGAGTAATGTCTGAACTTTTGGTGTCAAGAGCTTTAGCCTATTAGTGATAGATGTCGTATTTTGGGCAATCCCTGTTTATTTTCAAAAAACCTACAAAATGGTTGAGAACTTTAGCTACTAGATGGATCACTAATCTTTGGAGGGATCGAATATTAGAGTACACTCACGTACCATGAGTCGAGGATGCACACGGATAACCAAACCCCCATACACTCCTCCTCGGGGTACTTGTCTCTTTGTGAACCTCCTAATTAGATTGAGAGTTACCGATAATAAGTGCATGAGTTCTTCGGACTAATGTGAGTATTCGAAAGTTGACACTTCCACCTAGCCATATTTTTCTAGCCTCTTCGGTACCGTGCATTGCCCTTTCTCAGCTCGAGAGTTGGCGCATACTTCATCGGTGCATCCAAATCCTTGGCACGATACGCTCTGTCATCATAAGCCTCATTATATCCTTCCTCAAAACAACCACCATACCTACCTATCAAGGCATTTCCATAGCCTTTCCGAGATACATTGCCATGCAACATCCATCTTCTCATGACTTGATCTTCATGTCATACATTGTCCTCATTGATGTGAGCCTTTCACACCTTTTTTGTCTTCCCCCTTCATCATTTTTCTCTCTTTGCCATTCTAAGTGTCAACTTTCTTGCTTACGCTCATCCATTGCATGAGTGCTCAAAATATCGAAAGGGAGTGGATCATTTTGACTTGTACCTGGCTAGTGGTCTGGGGATGAGTCAAGATAAGATTCCAAAGAAGACCAAGTGTGAAACTTTAGTAGATTAAGTTCTCAACAATACAAAAACTATGTTTTACTCTCTCATATATCCCTATCCCCTTTCTTGCACGCAAACACCATTTGGAGACATTCGAGTCATGGACATCGAGAGCTCTTGCACCTTTATGTTCTTATGTTGTTTGTTACAATGCTAATATAGACTCTTGCTTGTTATGACTTGAATTGAATTACATGCCTTGATTGCTTTACTTAAAAAGTTCTTATATGGTTGGTAGCATGTCACCACACAAATTATGCTTGTTATCATTTACCTACTCGAGGACGAGCAGGAATTAAGCTTGGGGATGTTGATACGTCCAAAACGTATCTATAATTTCTGCTTGCTCCATGCTTCTTTTGTGTGATATTGCTATGATATTGATGCACTTCCATACACTTTTGATCATATTTGGACTAACCTATTAACTCAGTGCACCACAGTGCCAGTTCCTGTTTTCTGCTATTTTTCTATTTCAGGTTTCCCCCATATTAAAAGTGCTCCAAAAATTCCAGGAAAAATATAGGAAAAATCAACGTACAGGAAGCTTCGCGAAGAACCAAAGATGGGCCAGAGGGGAGCCACGGGAGGCCCAGGCGGCCACCTGGCGCGGCCCCACCCCTGGCCGCGCCAGGGGGGCGCCTGGGGCCCCTGCTCCGCCTCTGGCTGCCCCCCTTCGCATATATATCCCTCTCGTCCCGAAACCCTCGAGGACAGAACCCTTTTTCGCGATCTCGCCTCTGTTCTGCCGCCGCATCGCTTCCTAGATCGGGAGCATCAGGAGAACTCTTCCCGGCACCCTGTCGGAGGGGAGAACCACCACCGGGAGCTTCTCCACCACCATGGACGCTTACCGGATGAGTCGTGAGTAGTCCACCTTGGACCATGGGTCCATGATCAATAGCTATGTGATGTTCTCCTCCCCTCTTTGCTCTTCATGGTTTAGACCTCGTGAGCTACCCTACATGATCGAGGCACATATGTAATCTTTCTGCTGTTGCTTTGCTGACTTTGCTGGGATCTGATGGATTATGAGACTATGTTCAGATTGTGTTTGAGTAATATATTTGATTCACCTCTTTTATATCTTTGTTCTTGAGTAATTCTTGCATGTTCTCCGTTGCTCTTTATTGCTTTGGCCAAGTAGTAGGTAGTAACTCCAAGAGGGAGCGTTATGCTTGATTGTGGGTTCATGCCCCCTGATGGCTAGCTTGAGTGACAGAAACATGAGTCTGGGGGATGTGTTGTTGCCACAAGGGAGAAAACAACGGTGCTTGTACTTGCGGGTGCAAGGATTGTTTACTTTACGCAAAGTTCTTTTAATGCAGTTGTGTGTTGCTTTGAGTTTACACTTTGGGTGGGATTCGCAACTTAATACCAGCGAGATGTTCTGGATAGATATCTCAAGGTGGATGATTAGTAGTAGATGCAGATGGATTTCGGTCTACTTGCCTTGGCGTACCGCCCATGCTTTTGAGCCTCTACCTTTCTTTGCAGCATAGTTAGCATTGGTTTGCGCACATAATCCTGTCAATTGCCCAACTGTAATTTGTTTACCTCGCTTTGCTGTTTTATCGTCTTTTGGGAGAGAGACATCACTAGTGAACATCATGGGACCCCGGTCCATATTACCACCGCTGATCACACCTTCTATTTACTTCCTGTTTTTATTTCCTAGTTGCAGTCTTAGCTATCATTATTATCTCTTGTGTTTGATCCTTTGTAAACAACAAGGCCGGAGGGATTGACAACCTCTCTGTACTCGTTGGGAGCAAAGTTATCTGTATCTGTGTGCAGGTCCCGTCAACCGCTAAGTTTCTGGCGCCGTTGACACCTACTTGTCGACCCTCGGAGTCTCACGGGATTCGATCCTTGGTATCTTTGCCAAGGGAAATTTGCCGCTACGCTACATCTCAACCTTCCACTTGGGGTAACCAACGAGGGGCGAGAAGCTATCACCAGGTGAGAGGGGTACGATACTTTCTGCCATAGAGAATTTCAAACGGTGCTTTGCCTGCACTTGCTTGGAAGCTGTTGTGGTAGGAGAATTCGGCAAATGGAAGGCAATCTTCCCATTTCATACCGAAGGAGATTACACAAGCTCTGAGCATATATTCGAGAATTTGGTTCACTCTCTCGACTTGACCACTAGTCAGAGGGTGAAAAGCCATGCTGAAGCGAATTTTGGTACCCATAGCTGACTGGAAGGAATCCCAGAACTTGGAAGTGAACAAGCTTCCACGACCTAAGGAGATTACTTGAGGAATACCATGCAAAGATACAATTCTAGAGGTGTACAGCTCTGCCAGTTGAGCTGCGTTGATGGATTCTTTGACTGGAAGAAAATGAGCCACTTTAGTGAGCTTGACAATCACAAAAAAGAAAGCATCATTTCCTCACTTGGACTTGGGAAAACCGGTGATGAAATCCATCTCAATGTGATTCAATTTCCACTCGGGAATAGGTAGGGGTTGAAGGAGTCCGACTGGACATTGATGCTCTGCCTTCACTCTTCTGCAGACATCACACTCATTCACGAATGGAGCTATTTCTCTTCTCATGCGAGTCCACCAATAGGATTGCTTGAGGTCATGGTACATCTTGGAGCTTCCTGGATGTATTGAGAGGAGCGAGTCATGTGCTTCGTTCATTATGAGCTTCCTGAAATCACCTTCGGGAAACACGAGTCTGTCCTCAAAGAACAAAGTGTCTTTGTCATCAATGTGATAGCACTTGTACTTGGGAGTACCCTTAGCAATACCATGTTTCACTTTCTGCACCATAGCATCACTGAGTTGGGCCTCACGGATTTGATCTTCCAAGGTAGGAGCGACTTGAAGGTTGGCAAGAAATCCTTGTGGAACAACTTGGAGGTTGAGCTTCCTGAATGACTCACAAAGTTCAGGTTGGAATGGTTTGAGGAGGAGACTATAGCAATAAGCCTTTCTGCTCAAGGCATCTGCAATGACATTGGCCTTGCCAGGAATATACTCAATGCTTGGAACGTATTCTTGAATCATTTCAATGCAACGAGTCTGGCGGAGGTTAAGGTTTGGCTGGGTGAAGATGTACTTCAGGCTCTTGTGATCGGTGAAGATGTCCACTTTTCTGCCCAACAGAAGGTGTCTCCACGTGATCAAGGCATGAACAACTGCTGCTAGCTCAAGATCATGTGTGGGGTAATTCTCCTCATTTGGTTTAAGCTGACGCGAAGTGTATGCAACGATCTTCTTGTCTTGCATGAGAACACCGCCAAGACCTTGCAATGAAGCATCACAAAAGACTTCATAAGGCTTGGACTCATCCGGAGGAGTAAGAACCAGAGCAGAAATGAGCTTCTCTTTGAGTGTCTTGAATGCCACATCACAATCAGGAGTCCACGAGTACTTGACATTCTTCTACAACAGGTTGGAAAGAGGCTTGGCAATCTTGGAGAAGTTCTGAACGAACCTTCTGCATTAGCTTGCGAGACCGAGGAAACTTTGGAGTTGTTTGACATTCTGAGGAGGTTCCCAGTTGACAATAGCTTCAACCTTCTCGGGGTTAATAGAAATGCCCTCGGCAGAGATAATATGGCCAAGATAGAGGACTTTATCTAGCCAGAATTCACACTTGGAGAACTTCGCATAGAAACGGTGCTCGCGGAGCCTGTCAAGGACCAAACGGAGGTGCTTGGCATGGTCTTCTTCATTCTTGGAGAATACCAAGATATCATCCAGATAGACGAGAACAAATTCATTGGTATAGGGGTTGAATATGAAGTCCATCATCCGAGAGAAGGTGGGTGGAGCATTTGCAAGCTCGAAAGACATGACCGTGTACTCGTAGGAGCCATAGCTTGTCCTGAATGCGGTCTTGGGAATATCCTCTGCACGGATACGAATCTGATGGTAACCCATCTGGAGATCAAGTTTCGAGAAAACCTTGGCTCCTTTGAGCTGCTCGAACAATTCATTGATATTGGGGAACGGGTACTTATTCTTTATTGTCTTCTTGTTCAATGGCCGGTAATCAACGCATAATCGTTCCGTACCATCCTTCTTCTTGACAAAAATAACACCACATCTCCAAGGAGAAGTACTTGGCCTGATTAGACCCATTCGTTCTTGCTCATCAAGTTGTTTCTTCAGCTCCTTCAACTCATCAGGAGAAAGCTTGTACGGATGCCGACATGCTAGCTCGGTACCAGGTTCAAGTTCAATGACGAATTCAACTGGACGGTTGGGAGGCATGCCTGGGAGCTCTTCAGGGAATACATCCTCATATTCACAAACCGCCGGAATCTAGTATATGGCATTAATCTCGCCCTTGTCATTGAGAGAAAATAGCCTGATTGTGTTATCTCGAGCTGCGAAGATAATCACTTCTTCGGAAGGATGGGTTAGCTTGACCTCCTTGTTTGCACAATCAATATTTGCATCATGCTCAGAGAGCCAATCCATTCCAAGAATAAGATCAATGTCCGAGTTACCGAGAAGAACCGGAGAAACCAGAAAATTGTAATCACCAATATGAATAGAGACATCCGGTACAACTGAGTTGGATCTCATCAATGCACCCTGAGAAATGATGCGCAACGGTTTATCCAAATAAGATGATGAGAAATCATGCTTGGCAATGAATGATCTAGACATGAAACTGAGTGATGCACCAGAGTCAAATAGTACTTTTGCAGGAAAAGAGTTAACTGCAAGATTACCAATTATCACAACAGAAGAATTCTCTGCTTGATATGCATTCATCAGGTTCGCTCTTGCTGACTTGGGATTGTGCTTGACAATAGCATTGTTGACAGGTGGAGGTGGCGGAAGGCGCCTTTGAGTACACTTGTTTGCATAGTGACCCTTCTGACCACACTTGTTGCATGTAACCTTTGAAAGTGGCCGATGATAAGGAAAGCTTGGTCTTGGAGCTTGGAACTGAGACTTGGACTGGTTGCTTGGGTTGGGACTCCTATCCAGCTCTCACTCCTAAACGAGGCGCTGGACTTGATGCAATCCCTCGTTCTCACGGAGGCTGCACCTCCGGACTATGCCCAGTTCAAACTGGGAGCTGAAACTAGGGAATTTTGCTTCCCACCCACCACCCACTTGGCGGCCATGGTCGAAGACTTCATCGACGTACTAGACTATGCTTCCGAAGACTTCGATGGCATGGCCCTCTACGTCGAAGCTGATCTAGGTC
>LR738709.1:193946576-194009125 GCA_902687465.1 Secale cereale
CACCGGGCGATTGACGACCACTTCTACCTATGATGTATACATGGTGGACGCACCCGAGGAGAAGGACGACGATGACGCTAAAGATCCAGAGGAGGATAAGCCCGTCGATGAACCTCCTAAGCGTCGGCGTCAGCGGCGCCGCTCATGATTGCGTTGAGAAAGGGAAAGTAATACCGGAACTGAAGACAATGAGGCTTCGGAGGATGCCGAAGACCCCGTAGAGCTAGCTTTTGAGCAGGACGAGCGGGAGAATAGCCAATGCAGTCCCAAACAACTCATCGATCACAATGATTCCGAAGACAGTAACTATCTACCTATCTCCGAGGAGGATGTCAGCCTGGGAGAAGAGGAATTTATCATCCCAGAGGAACCCCTCGAACAAGAACGCTTTCAGCGACAGCTTATTGCCACAACAAGGAGCAGGATATGCCCAACAACAAATGGAATGAAGTGCTAGACGCTGAAGAAAGATACGGTTGTGAGCGCCAAACAAAGAGCTATCCCAAACACAAGTAGTCGACACAATTCGATGATGAGGCCCTTGTGCCAATTCCGTCGAGGCACGATCAGGCCGATCAACCGTACCAACCACCTCATGGATGGGACAAAGCGGCTAGCAATGCCGTATACTAGCCCGCATCTCCCCACCGTAAAGGAAAGGATACAACGGCTCAGGGCCACAAGTATGAACTACTTAGGACCTGAACAATAAAGTTGGTCAGACCAGATCGATCTACGGGTCAAGAGGACATGCTCCCACATGGGATGGTGGCTATCTAGCCAAGCACACCGGATATAATCAAGTTTGGAGTCAACACCGAACACAGATGCCGTCCGAACTACGTCGCGATGTCACACGATACAGGGGCGCCGCACACCCTATGTGCTTTACCGATGAGGTGATGGATCACCAATTTCTGAAAGGGTTTAAACCCGTAAACATCGAGCCATACGATGGAATGACGGATCCCACTGTATGGATTGAAGACTTTATTCTCCACCTCCACATGGCTCGCGGAGATGGCCTCCGTGCCATCAAATACCTCCCTCTAAAGCTGAAAGGGCCAGCATGACACTTGTTGAACGGCCTCAAAGAGAACTCCATTGGAAGCTGGGAATATTTAGAGGGCGCTTTCCGGGCTAACTTTCAGGGGACTTATGTCTGGCCACCAGATGCTGATGATTTAAGCCACACAATCCAGCAATCTGGGGAGTCAGCCCGCAAGCTTTGGAATCGGTTTTTAACTAAAAAGAACCAAATCGTCGACTGTCCAGACGCTGAAGCCTTAGTGGCATTCAAACACAGCGTCTGAGACAAATGGCTCGCGCGACACCTCGGCCAGGAGAAGCTGAAGACCATGGCAGCTCTTACTACACTTATGACCTACTTTTGCGCGGGCAAAGACAACTAGTTGGCTCGTAGAAGCAACAGTACCAACGACCCTGGCACTTCCGAAGCCAGTGCTGGCAATGGCAGGCCACGACGCAACAAGAACAAGCGTCGGAACAATAACAAAGAAACATATGACACGACAATGAATGCCTGATTCAGTGGCTCCAAATCCGATCAGCGGAAGAAGCCGTTCAAAGGCAACAGGGACGGTCCATCCAACCTAGACAAAATATTAGAGAGACCTTGCCAGATTCATGGCACCCCTGACAAATCTGCAAACCACACCAATAGAAATTGCTGGGTCTTCAAGGAGGCAAGCAAGTTAAATGTTGAACACAAGGGTAAAGAACCTCAAAGCGAGGACGAGGACGAGCCTCGCCCATTGAATACCGGGGGACAAAAACAATTTCCGCCTGATGTGAAAACGATGAACATGATCTACGCCACCCATAACCCCAAGAGGGAGCACAAGCGCGTACTAAGGGACGTTTATGCTGTAGAGCCCGTCGGCCCCAAGTTCAACCCATGGTCAGCTTGTCCGATCACCTTCGATCGCAGGGATCACCCAACCAATATCCGTCATGGAGGTTTGGCGGCCCTAGTACTCGATCGTATCATTGATGGATACCATCTTACTCGAGTCCTTATGGACGGTGGAAGTAGCCTCAACTTGATATATCCAGATACTGTTCGCAAGATGGGGATAGACCCGTCAGGAATAAATCCTAGCAACACTACCTTTAAAGGAGTGATACCCGGCATAGAGGCCCGTTGCACGGGCTCATTAACACTGGAGGTGGTATTCGGCTCTCCAGACAATTTTTGAAGCGAGGAGTTAATCTTCGACATCGCTCCCTTCCGAAGTGGCCATCATGCACTACTCGGAAGAACTGCCTTCGCCCGTTTAATGCAATCCCGCACTATGCTTACCTCAAGCTTAAAATGCCTGGACCTCGTGGCGTCATCACAGTCAACGGGAATATGGAGCGCACCCTCCGTACAGAGGAGGATATCGCAACCCTGGCAGCCGAAGTTCAAGGCAGCCAATTCACGCCAAATAATTCACCGGTAGTCAAGACCACAGACACTGCCAAACGTGTCTGGCCCACATTGCAATGCGGCACCTCAGAAGAACCTGAACTTGATTAGCAGTTACGGCTCCGCGGACTACCCTCCAAGGTTGGGACGTACGTACCTCATGTACACAACTATGCCCTTAAAATACATTGGGCAGCGCCGAGGGCACACTTGAGACGATCGAATAAGAGGTGTCTATAGGGGGGGTGATTAGACACTTAACAAGAAAAGTAACAGTTTTTAAGTTCTTTAAGTTGAGGTGGAGTTTTTAGCACAATTTCAAACATTCACAATACATTTCAAGCAAGCATGCCAAGAGTATATGAGCAGCGGAAAGTAAAGCATGCAAGTTGCAAGAAAGTAAAGGGATGTGATTGGAGTCTACAAATGAAATTGGCGACACAGATATTTTTGGCGTGGTTCCGATAGGTGGTGCTATCGTACATCTCGTTGACGGAGACTTCAACCCACGAAGGGCAACGGCTGCGCGAGTGTCACACCCTGCATTTTGTAAAATGTTATTTGTAACTTTGAAGCATGAAAATTTGGACCAGCAAATTTTTTTTGCATCATTTGGCTTTTATTTGGAATTGAGTTTTCTTCATTTGCTTTTTCATGTGCTCATTAAAGTCAACTAAGATCTCTTGGAGATTTCATCTCCACACCCAAAACTTCTGCCCAATGATCATGCCAAGTAATATATAACAGTATAGTATTTTCTTACAAAATTAATTTGGCCAAAAACTATTTTATAAATTTAGTTTTCCAAAAACCCCTGAATTGAGATTTGCACTGCAAGTGCTTGATTAAAGGTGTGAAAACTATTTCAAAAGGGTTATTTGAGACCTAGTAGTCATAGGACTCCCAGAAACCACAAAGGTATAATTTTAAAAGTTATTTTCCTATTTCATTTAAAAGCTTTTCCTTAAGGCCAGAAATGGTCTTTAATAGGGGAAAATTATTTAACTATTTCAAAAAATATTTGCCAAAATTCAGAGAGACTCAGAGGACATATATTGTCCATATATAAGAGTTTCAACACTTGGTCATGTTCAAAATAATGGGCTAAACCCTCTAAAACCCTTTCTGGATATTTCAAGCTTTTGAAATATTTACAAAGGAATTTTTCTCCAAAAATTCCAGGGAAATTCTATCATGTCATATATGACATATTTGATGATCTTGCCAAGTCCCATGCCTTGGGAAGCAAGAAAACCTCCTCAAACCCCTTCATAACCATTCTGTCCATATTTGAAGTTTGAGCAACTTTACATTGCCAAACTTGTCCAAATGCTCTCAAACTTGGTGCACATGCTAGAATGGCCTAATAAGGCACCTAGACCAAATGGCACAAGATTTGGAATAGAGCAACTTGATCAGATCACCTCAAAACCCTTTCTGTTCAAATGCGAATTTGAACAACTTTACATTACCAACTTTTTATCTGGAGCCTCAAAGTTTGTGAGCATGATCAATACCCCAAATAAGGATGCTACACCAAGTGGTGCATCAAGGGGAGATGATTAGCTTGACTCAATCTAGATGAAACTGTTTCTGTTGATTTCTAGGGTTCACCAAAGTTGCATTGGCTAGTTTCTTCAAATGAGCCCAAATTTGGTGAAGCACCCTATTTTCTCATGTCTTTCAACCCTGTCAAGTGCCATGTCAAGTGGACTTCATTTACTTGATCAAACACAGATCAAACACCTTCTGCAGAAATTCTAAAACCTCCAACTTGACCACTTTCACTTTTCTCCATGGCCTCAACTTCTTACCACAGACTCATTGGGTTACCAGCAACCCCCAGTAACTCCCCCAGCACCCCAGCTCCATGATTGAGGGGTGAAACCTCAGCTTTACCTTGCTGTACAGCCCACTTTCATCTTGTTACCAGCCCTCCCCTCTCTCTCTCTGCACCCCAGAGCATCCAAGGCCTCTGGGCAATTCTTTACTCCCCCCTCTACGCCCCAGACACTGTTGGGCACGCTGGAGCGGACCAAACCAGCGAGAGCGCGTCGATGCCGGTCACACGCGCGCTCTGGAGCGCATGAACAGTGCTCCCGCACGCTGGCTCGGGCCAATCGTCGATCCCCGACGGCCTCGGGCTCTCCCCTCGCGCCTCCCAACGTGCCTCGACGTCCGCAGCCCCCACCGGCGCTGTCCCCCTCCTCCTGCGCCCTCCAGTAGCCGCCGTCGCACGCGCGCTGGCCGCCCACGGCAGCCACTCTTCTGCCTCGCATGCGCGCGCCTCCCTGTCGCTCCCCCGCTCCTCCTCTTACCTCAGCTGGGCGTAGGGCTCGTCCAGGAACTCCCCAGACTCAACCCCGTTGCCTCCCGTGCGCTGTAGCCTCGAGACGAAGCTCGCCGGCGCACTAGACCTCGGGTCCCCGTCGGGCCCCTATAAAT
The DNA here is from genome assembly GCA_902687465.1 of Secale cereale. Taxonomy (NCBI): domain Eukaryota; kingdom Viridiplantae; phylum Streptophyta; class Magnoliopsida; order Poales; family Poaceae; genus Secale; species Secale cereale. Next base: position 193,951,453 of record LR738709.1, read on the forward strand.
AGGCCTCCCCGAGCCTCTCCAACACCACCACCAGCCTCACACCTCTCCACTGATCCCTCCTGCACCCTCAGTTCGACCCCGGAGCGCCCCAGTGCTCGGGATCGACCGGGGCTCCGTCGCGTCGGGCCGCCGGCGATCTCGAGGTACAGGCCTCCCCTGCCTCTCCTTCCGCTCGTTTCGGAACCGCAGCACACCACTGAACCTTTCCCCTCTATTTCCCCCTCTGTTTGCAGTCGGAAACGGCCGCAGCAACTCCCCTCCGACGAGCCTCCGCCGTCGCACCTCGCCGCCGGTGAACCAGGGCTCCCCGCCGTGCCGCACTACCACCGCTGCAACCGCGACAGGACGCTGAGTCCGTCCCTGGCCTCCATTGCCGTCGCCGTGGCCGGTATCGTCGCCGGTGAGCTCGCCGCCGCCGTGACCGCGGGGTTAGAGATGACAGGCGGGCCCCGCCTGTCATCCCCCCACCTCTCTCCCCTCCTCTGAGCCGCTGACCCACGGGCCCCGCCCGTCAGGTTTGAAACCTGACGTGCACGCGCGCTGGCACCGTGCGGCTGGGCCAGCTCGTCTGGGCCATGCACTGTGGCCTCTTCTGGCCCAGTGCACAGGACCCTTTTTCTCTTTTCTTTTCTGTTAATGTTTTAAACATTTATGCAGAAAAGAATATTGATCCAAATTAAATATTTCCAACTCCTAAAATCTTGTAATATTCCAACCTATTTAATGGTACTACTTTCATTCAAATCCATGAAACTTTTCTGTACTGTTCAAATTTAAATTCAAATTTGAGCAGTATAACTCCTGTTCAAAAATCAATATATCCTATTCTGTAGCTCCAAAACTCCAACTAAGATTTTTCCCCATCTTAGAAAACCCTCTAGTATTTTAAAAAAATGAGTTGACATTTTTCTGAGCACTTTGGTTTTTCTGTTTTATTTGTATTCTTATTTTTCCGTGGTTATTATGCGACGTATAGATCCCGTATTTGACGAAGTTGCTGTGGAAGATGAAGGAGAAGGACTAGAAGACTTTGAAGACCAAGCCAATCCAGGCAAGCAGCCCTTTGACCATGATACACTTGTTCCTCGGAACCCGTTTGTTTCCGATACATGATGATAGGGTTACGATGATAACCTAGATGAACCACCACATGATGCATGCTTTATTGTTGATCTTGCTATATGCTAGATGACATGCAATAGTTGGTCTTGATGCTTATATGATGCATGTGTGATATGAACCCCCGTAGTCAAAAACTTTGCATGAACCCATCGGGTGCCCCCAATGCCCGAGGGTGATGAAGTGTTAGGTCATCACTTGAGAAAGAAGTGATGTGCCGGTAATATCATGTGCATGGTGGAATGATGGATTAGATTTATGTGTGACTACCGTCCCAACCAAACATGTGCAACCACACTACCCCTTATGGGACGGGGCTTTATTGATTACTTAGGTCGATACTAGCATGGTGCCCGCATTACTAGTGACGGGAAGACTTGAGGTCTTTCCCGGGACGGGGTCGTGCTTGGATAGACGGCCATGACTGTTTTTACAGGACACCGGACACACCGTTGGTCCCTTCGGGTACGCATGAACATTGAATTAGGGCAAGTCCCGTGATCTATTGTTTGCACCCCAAAGGCCGTGTGCCAACGAGTGGACTCTATGTTAGTGTCGTCTAAGGAAAGGTAATGACCGGGTGCTTACCCCGGGTACTTGAGGTACCGCGGGTCATGGATGACACGGAAGTTTCCCGGATCTTGTGGGTAAAGTGCGCAACCTCTGCAGAGTGTAAAACTATTCGAATAGCCGAGTCCACGGTGATGGACAGTTGGGTGGTGCTACTTAAACTATGTCCAGAATTTTACTCCCTCAGTGTTGATATGTGTGTGACAAGTCAAGGATGGTGACTTGACACGGTGAGATGAATCATATTCATGTTGATGTCGGTAACCTGTTCTCGAGGTTACGCGAGGTTATTGATGCATAAGCTTGATGATAACATATTGTTCTAGCCTCCTGCTAGATTGTTCATTATTATTCAAATTGCTTTGTTACTTGAACCACATCATGGGTTGCTTGCGAGTACATTCAAAGTACTCATTGGCTTGCCACTGGTTATTTAATTGGCCAGGCATGGAAGAGCAGGATTATGAGGAAGAGTTCTTAGGAGACGACCATGCGAACTAGGACGCTATCCCAGTCAGAATGCCTGTAGGGTTAAGGCAGATGGCATGGGTTCTACCCGTTGTATCGAAGACTTCCGCTACTTGAGTCATTTGCTATTCAGCCCGTGAGGCTCTATCTATGTAAGACTTGGCCATAATGGCCTCAATTCGTGTAAGACTATTTGTATGGATGTAAGACTCTTGTTATTTCAGCTTCTGTGTGTTCAGTGAGCATTGATCTCTGGGATCACTGTACACGTGCATTCAGTGATCTCGACTTCCCAGTCGGGGTCCCCACAGCGAGTCCACAGAGGGCTCCACCCACGAAGGGTCCACGAAGAAGCAACCTTTTCTATCCCACCATGGTCATCGCCCACGAAGGACTTGCCTCACTAGGGTAGATCTTCACGAAGTAGGCGATCTCCTTGCCCTTACAAACTCCTTGGTTCAACTCCACAATCTTGTCGGAAGCTCCCAAGTGACACCTAACCAATCTAGGAGACACCACTCTCCAAAAGATAAAAAATGGTGTGTTGATGATGAACTCCTTACTCATGTGCTTCAAGTGATAGTCTCCCCAACACTCAACCCTCCCTCACAGATTTGGATATGGTGGATAGAATATTTGAGTGGAAAGCAACTTGGGGAAGGCTAGAGATCAACATTCTTGTGGTTGGATTGGAATATCTTGGTCTCAACACATGAGCAAGTGGTTCTCTCTCAAAAAATGAATAGTGGAAGTGTAGGAACATTCTGATGGCTCTCTCACAGATGGAGAGGTGGTGGAGGGGTATATATAGCCTCCACACAAAATCTAGCCGTTACACACATTTGACCGAACTCGGTCAGACCGAATAAATGAACTTGATTAGACCGAAGCAGTTCAAAATGTGAATGTTCGCCATTTCGGTGGGAGCAATACTATCAACTCGGTGATACCAATGCGTTAGGGTTAGGGAAAACCTCAACTCGGTTTGACCGATTACACAAACTTGGTAAGACCGATTTTGGTAATAGGTCAATAGAGTGTTGGTCAGGCAAACTCGATGGGATCGATTCGCACATCTTGGTGGGACCAAAATGTTACGAAGAGGAAACAGAGAGTTTGCAATGCCAACTCGGTGGGCCCGATTCGCTCATCTCGGTTAGACCGAAACGTTGCAAAAAGGAAACAGAGAGTTTACATCCCCATCTCGGTGAGACCGAGATCCATATCGATGAGACCGAATTGATTAGGGTTTGCGGCAGTGGCTATGTCATGTGAACTCGGTGGCGCCTGATAGATCAAATCGGTGGGGCCGAGTTTGACTTTTAGGTTTGGGAAATATGTGGAAATGAGAAAGAGGTTGAGGGATTTGGAGCATATTACAAAGCACTTGAGCAAGTAGACCATTACACAACACCTCTTCCCCTTTTAATAGTATTGGCTTTTCCTGTGGACTCAATGTGATCTTGAATCACTAAAATGAAAATGTAGAGTCTTGAGCTTTTGCCAATCTTTGTCCTTAACTTTTTTTAAAAAGGGTTCCACATCCTCTTGCCCCGCCACTCCACTTTTGAACTCATCTGAAATATACTAGATGAAAATATTAGTCCAATAAGAGATATGTTGTCATTAATTACCAAAATCACCCAGTGAGCCCTTGTGCTTTCAATCTCCCCCTTTTTGGTAATAGATGACAATCATACATCAAAGCTTCAGATAAAGATATAAAGAATAACAAGCAAAGCTTTGGAAAAACATCTAACAAGCATATGCTCCCCCTACATGTATGCAATCATGTAAATATAGTATATAAGAGCATGTGAATGCATAAGCATGTCTGAGCAAGCAATGAGTTACATGTATCTTGGCTATATGCATCAGAGCAAATAATGTTGAATGTAGAAAATGTACCTCCATGTTTATGAGTCCTCCTTGCAAACAATATGTACATCAGCAAGAGATCATCATGCACATGGATGTGATGCATATACTTACCTTGTGGTCTTGAGCTAGCTTTGGAGAGGTTGAACTTGAGAAAACAGGGTTAGATACCACAAGATCACCTACTAAACAAAACACAATGAGTAACCACAAAGATAACAAGATTGGGATGACATGTAGAGAGTGAGTATTTTAGTACTCTATATGAATATAGACATGTCCCCAAAGATTTTCTTCCCTTAAGTGTCTTTCTCCCCCTGAATCTTATATTGGAAAATGGGAGAAGATAGGGTAGTAGAAAATCAGTGCAAACTAGCAAAATACTCCGAGCAAAGCAATCATAATACATACTAACATGTCTTTCCCCTCTTGAAGACATGTGACTTCTCTCCTCTTTGGATAACAAACATCTAGGGATATGCTTGGATGTACTTTCTCTCTCCCCTATGTGTGATAAGCTTTGATGTTCTCTCTCTCCCCCTTTGACATCAATTTTCAAGAAGGGATCTTCTAGAGCATGAGTCAAATAGGTTTGGTCCTTGGGTCACATTACAAAGCAACATGTAGATTTTAAGATGCTAGTAGAGTATAAGAATCATTGAGTGGAGCTGGAATAGATATGCAGGATGCAAATGGCAGAATCTTTGCTCAGTGTTGAAATCGGTGTGGCCGATTTATTTGCATCGGTGACACCGAGTTTAATTCAAAGAAAAGATTTTGTCATCTCAGCTCGCTTAGGCAAATAAGATCTCACAAAGATTTACAGGGAATTAACTAAAGAATTTGCAAAGAATTTGATGTAGAAAATAGAGAAAATAAAAGAAATCTAGATGAAGTTTTTTTTAAAGGGGAACAAGTATGCAAAAAATGAATGCAAGAACATAGAGAAACTCTAGAGAACTTCATCTAGAAATGGTCGGCAACAGAGTCACCTATGTTAGAGTAGATTGACTTAGGAGTCAAGTGAGTACACTTGATCATAGGTCATACTCATCGTTTAAGCTCAAAATGGGGTTGCCATTTTTTGTTTAAGCATTTTCATGTATTCACATCTTGTTGAGATGCTTTGACCCATGTCGTGGGGTAAAGCTTCTCTAAGATGGAATAATGTACCTTGGATGGTGATCTTGGTCTTGACCATGTAGTTGAACTTGTGTTGGATGCTCAAGGTTGATGTAGTTCATCAAGAGTTGGGAGCACCACTTGTAATTTAAGTTCATCTACCTACATGGGTTAGATTTGCAAGGAAGAGCACTTGTGTATCCAAAATGACAATCATGAAAATTTGATACCAAATGAAATTTGATATATATAAATTGTCAAAGGATATGTTGAAAGGATTCATGCTTCCTTGACTTCAACCATCATATTGTAGAGACTTGGTGATGTAGAGATTGCTTAGGATGTGAGTGAGTTGCAATCTCATAGATTTGGGCTCATCCAAGTACCTACAAGGGTTAGATAGCATGCAAGGGTACAAGTAGATCCTAGACATATGATCATCATTATAAGAGAGATATCAAGGATTAATCAAAGAATGATGCCTTGCATACATTCAAAGGAGTTACTACTCCAAGTTTGAGGCATCAATAATGTTCAATTCACCTCTTAAACAGCAAAATACTTTCTCATCAAGTGGTTTGGTAAATATACCCCCCAATTGCTTATCCGTACGAACATGTTAAAGGTCAATGTCTCCTTTAGCAACATGGTCTCGAATGAAATGATGACGAACTTCAATATGATTAGTTCGAGAATGTTGCACGGGATTGTGAGCAATCTTAATAGCACTTTCATTATCACAAAGAAATGGAACATGTTTCACATTTATCCCATAATCTTTAAGAGTTTGGGTCATCCAAAGTAATTAGGCACAACATGAATCGACGGAAATGTATTCTGCTTCGGCGGAGGATAAGGATACTGAGTTTTGTTTCTTGGAGGACCAAGATACAAGAGATCTACCAAGAAATTCACAAGTACCCGAAGTGAACTTTCTATCAACCTTGTCTCCGACATAGTCCAAACCGGAGTAGCCAACAAGATCGAAAAAAGACCTCTTAGGATACCAAATGCCAAAGTTTGGTGTGTGAATTAATTATCTCACTATCCTTTTCACAACCTTAAGATGACATTCTTTGGGGGACGCTTGATATCGTGCACACATGCACACGCTTAGCATAATGTCGGGACGGGAGGCACATAGATATAACAATGATCCAATTATAGAGCGGTAAACCTTTTTGTCAACCGGTTTTCCATCCTTAGTCAAGTCAAGATGTCCACTAGTAGGCATGGGTGTATTCATACCTTTGCATTCTTGCATGTTGAACTTCTTGAATAAGTCCTTGGCATACTTTGTTTGAGAAACAAAGGTACCCTCCTTAGTTTGCTTGATTTGCAAACCAAGAAAGAACTTGAGTTCACTCGTCATAGACATCTCGGACTTCTACGACATAAGTCTTCCAAACTTTTCACTAAAATGAGGGTTAGTTGAGCCAACTATGATATCATCAACATAAATTTGGCCCACACATAATTCACCACTAACTCTTTTAGTAAAAAGCGTTGAATCAATTTTCCCAATTTCATAGCCTTTTTCAATAAGGAACTTGGTCAAGCATTTATACCATGCTCTAGGAGCTTGTCTAAGACCATAAAGAGCTTTGTGAATTTTGTAAACATGTTTAGGTTTCTCGGGATTAACATAGCCAGGAGGTTGTTTAACATAGACTTCCTCCTCAATTTCACCATTGAGAAAAGCAATTTTTATGTCCATTTGATTTAAAGTGATATCATGATGATTTGCATAAGCAAGTAAGATGCGCATGGACTCAAGTATAGCAACTGGGGCATGTGTCTCACCATAGTGCATACCTTATACTTGAGTGTAGCCTTGGGTGACGAGACGGGCCTTGTTGCGAACTACTTATCCATCTTCATCTTGCTTATTGCGAAACACCCATTTGGTACCGATGATGTTTTGGTTATTGTCGGGCTTCTCAACCAATGTCCAAGCTTGGTTTCTCTCGAAGTTATGTAGTTCTTTGTGCATAGCATTCACCCAATTTGGATCATCAAGAGCATCTTCAACCTTCATAGGTTAAAGGTAACATATGAAAGAGTAATGTTCACAAAAGTTAGTTGACCGAGATTTAGAGTGAGTGAATCTCCGGTTTGGATATCATCATAAATTTTCTCTACATGATGATCTCTAGCAATTCTAGCTCTAAATCGTGAGAGATTTTGCTTGGGTCAGGGTGGAACATCCACTTCATTTTATTCTTTGTCTTGTCTTTCTTCATTGTTGTTGGTGTTGTTGTTCTCTTGTGGAGGTGGAGAAGGAGGTCGATGAGGTTCATCTTGATGCACTTCCTTGTTTCCTTCATCTTGGCGTGCCTCACTCGTTGATGCCTCCAATTCAACTTGTGGTTCACCTTGGCATGAAGTTGAGGCTTCGACTTGAATGGATAAAGTATTCTCCTTCACCTCCGTTGGGCGAATCTTGCCAGTAGACCAGTCTTGTATTGCCTCCGAAGTGTCTTTTGTCTTCTACATCAATTGGCAATTGCTCCACTTGCGAGCCATCAGATTCATCAAACTTTACATCTACCGTCTCTTCATCCTTTCGGGTGAAATTGTTCTAGACACGGTAAGTGTGAGAGTTTGAGCCGTAACCGAGTAGAAAACCTTCATGAGATTTAGGAGCAAATTTTGAACGACAGTGCTTGTCAAGAATGTAACACTTTGATCCAAATACTCAAAAGTATCCAACTTGGGGTTTGTTACTGGTGAGAAGCTTGTATGCCGTCTGGCCGAGAAGTTTGTGAAGTATAGTCGATTTGTAGCATGACAAGTTGTCTCAACCGCTTCCGCCCAAAAGTGCTTTGGCGCCTTATACTCATCAAGCATCGTTCTCGCCATTTCGATGTGTGTCCGGTTCTTCCTCTCAACAACTTTATTTTGTTGAGGTGTGTACGTAGCACAGAAATCATGTGAGACCCCTTCTTCGTCAAGAAAGGTATCCACATTGGCGTTCTTCAACTCCGTTCCCTTGTCTCTCTGAACCTTCTTGATCTTCACTTCAAATTGGTTTTGGGCCTTCCTAGAGAAGTTCTTGAAGATCTTTTGTACCTACGATTTATCGTCAAGAAAGAACACTCACGTAAATCTTGAGAAATCATCAACAATGACCAACCTGAAAGAGTTACCACCGAGACTCTTGTAAGCGTTGGGACCAAAAAGATCCATGTGAAGTAGCTCAAGCGGTCTTCTCGTGGTCATGATGTTCTTCACGGGATGACTTCCTCCAACTTGTTTTCCTGCTTGACAAGCACTACAAAGTCTATCATTGTAAAATATAACATCTTTAACACCAAGGATATGATCACCTTTAATAAGCTTATCAAGATTTTCATGCCGACATGACCTAACCTTCTATGCCACAACCAACCTTTAGAAGATTTAGCAATTAAACAAGTGTGAGGTTGGGCTTTCTTAGTGAATTCAACAATGTATATGTCACCTCTACGAATGCCGGTAAAGACCATATTAGGATTATCTCTACGAAAGACTTGGAAATCAACATGAGTGAATAGCACATTTAAACCAAAATCAACTAATCTAGACACGGAAAGAAGCTTATAGCCGAGAGATTCTACAACCAAGATATTCTTGATAGAGCTATCGTTGGATATGGCCACCTTACCAAGGCCAACAACTTTACTCTTAGAGTTGTCACCAAAGGTAACATACTTTCATGAACCATCGTTTCTAGCAAGCTCATCAAACATGTCCTTATCTCCGGTCATATGATCCATGCAACCACTATCAAGCACCCATTCCTTTCCTCCGGCTGCGTAACCACGAAGATTAGCCATAAGACCAAAATGTCTCATTTGTTCATGAAGGTCAAAGTCACTATCATCATCCTCATCATAATATCCATGTTCAATATCGTCTTGAGATTGATCAACACCTAGAGAGAGTGATTCATTAGTTATGTGATCATGACAATGTTCATCTTTATGAATTCTAATGACTTCTGATATGATATTACTAATGATTCCTACATCTTCTTTGGCACGCATAAGGTCACGAAGCTCAAATAAACATTCATCAAATTTGGGATCACTAGTGTTCATCTTATTTCAAGCAATGGACTTTTGAAGGATCACATCTAGATTTTTCAAAGAGTAGTCCGGAAATCGTTCCTCAAGGAATTTCCATATAGTGTAAGCACATTTGAAAGATGTTACGCAAACAAGAAAATTTCTAGGCAATCCTCAAGTGATAAGATCAAAAGTTCTAAGATGGCGAACCATGTCAAGATGTTCATCGGAAGTAGGATTGAAAGGGTCAATGTGGGGCACATAAGTACTAACAATATACTTGTTCAAATGATATTCATTGAAGATCTCAAGCATGTCATTTTTCCATTCCTTATAAAACTCTCCATCAAGCGTAGGCACTCTACGTCTAATACTTCCAATCATAGACTCATCCATCTTCCTCCAATGGTGATTCAACCAAAGCAATGGAGACCAAATCTCTGATACCAATTGAGAGGATCGAATAAGAGGTGTCTAGAGGGGGGGGGGTGATTAGACACTCAACAAGAAAAGTAGCAGTTTTTAAGTTCTTTAAGTTGAGGTGGAGTTTTTAGCACAATTTCAAACATTCACAATATATTTCAAGCAAGCATGCTAAGAGTATAGGAGCAGCGGAAAGTAAAGCATGCAAGTTGCAAGAAAGTAAAGGGATGAGATTGGAGTGTGAAAACGCAATTAGAGACACATATGTTTTTGGCGTGGTTCTGATAGGTGGTGCTATCGTACATCCAAGTTGATGGAGACTTCAACCCACGAAGGGTAACGGCTGCGCGAGTCCACGGAGGGCTCCACCCACAAAGGGTCCACGAAGAAGCAACCTTTTCTATCCCACCATGGCCGTCGCCCACGAAGTACTTGCCTCACTAGGGTAGATCTTCAAGAAGTAGGCGATCTCCTTTCCCTTATAAACACCTTGGTTAAAATCCACAATCTTGTTGGAGGCTCCCAAGTGACACCTAACCAATCTAGGAGACACTAATCTCCAAAAGGTAATAAATGGTGTGTTCATGATGAACTCCTTGCTCTTGTGCTTCAAGTGATAGTCTCCCCAACACTCAACTCTCTCTCACATATTTGGATATGGTGGAAAGAAGATTTGAGTGGAAAGCAACTTGGGGAAGCCTAGAGATCAATATTCTTGTGGTTCGATTGGAATATCTTGGTCTCAACACATGTGCAGGTGGTTTCTCTTAGAAAATGAATAGCGGAAGTGTAGGCACGTTCTGATGGCTCTCTCATAGTTGGTGAGGGGGTGGAGGGGTATATATAGCCTCCACACAAAATCTAGCTGTCACACACATTTGACCCAACTCGTTCAGACCAAATAAACAAACTCAGTCAGATCGAAGCAGTTCAAAATTTGAACGTTAGACATTTCGGTGGGACCGATACTGTCAACTCGCTGAAACTGATGCGTTAGGGTTAGGGCAAAACCTCAACTCGCTTTGACCGATTACACAAACCCGGTGAGACCGATTTTGGTAATAGGCCAACAGAGTGTTGGTCAAGAAACTCGGTGGGACCGATTCGCTCATCTTGGTGGGACCGAAATGTTACGAAGAGGAAATAGAGAGTTTGCAATGCCAGCTCGGTGGGACCGATTTTCTCATCTCGGTTAGACCGAAAGGTTGCAAAAAAGGAAACAAAGAGTTTACATCCCCATCTCGGTGAGACCGAGATCCCTATCGGTGAGACCGAATTGATTAGGGTTTGTGGCAGTGGCTATGTCATGTGAACTCGGTGGCGCCGGATAGATCAAATCGGTGGTGTCGAGTTTGACTTTTAGGTTTGGGACATATGTGGAAATGAGGAAGTGGTTGAGGGATTTGGAGCATATTACTAAGCACTTGAGCAAGTAGACCATTACGCAACACCTCATCCCCTTTTGATAGTATTGGCTTTTCCTGTGGACAATGTGATCTTGGATCACTAAAATGAAAATGTAGAGTCTTGAGCTTTTGCCAATCTTTGCCCTTAGCTTTTTCGAAAAAGGGTTCCACGTCCTCTTGTCGTGCCACTCCACTGTTGAACTCATCTGAAATATACTAGATGAAAATATTAGTCCAACAAAAGATATGTTGTCATTAATTACCAAAATCACCCTGGGAGCACTTGTGCTTTCAACAATGCAGAAAAATAGTCAACCCACCTTATGTATGGTTGTGCAAGGAATTCTTTTCCAGATTTTCTCTTCCTTTTACATAGACGTCCATCAGACCTCTCTCTTTTAAAGGATGTGTCACAAAGGAGAAACGACACAAACGTGCAGCAGGGCTTCATTGGGATTTTTAAAATCAATAATCTTAGGCTCTATGTAAAACTTTCCCTTTATTATTTTCTTTTTTGGCATGTAAATTGTCCAAGATGCTGTTGGCATTATCTGTAACCATACAGATAGCCGTATTAATCAGGGTATAAAAGAAACAGTTGGGTTACACATTGTTTGGAGTTTACTTTACATTACCATGTATGTTCTCTCCATACCTCAGATTGCCACATGTGCTTCAATCCGGACTTAACACCGGGGGTTGTATGCGGCCTAACACATTTCAGAGTCCGAACACCTATAGGGAACTGTTCGGCGTCCCGGATATTGCGTTATATGCATCGGCTCCGAATCATGCCTTGGGTCTATAGTTGGGTTGCCCGGCTCCTATGCTTACCACCTTACGTTCCGCATTGTTTGGCTAAGGTAGTAAAGGGTGAACTACTGCGATTGTATTTCTGGTTCGTCTAGTCAAGTACCTCAGGAGATAAAGCTGAAAACTAATCGTCATGATAAGCGAGAGCTGGTCGGCGATTCGGCGACTTAGTATTATACTATAGATCGTTAGTGATCTACTCTGTGTTACACGAGGGGCTGGTCTTCGCCCAGCCGCGTAGAGTAGGCACCGTAATCTGGATAGCCGCACATGCACAAGGGGCTAGTACTTAGCCCCACAGTCAAACTCCTATGGCTAAGTGAAAGAAATAAAGCCGCATAGTCTGATAGCCTAGTTCACTTTGCGGACACCTCCTTTACGGACCAAGACGTTGGGTAAAGCATGGTCACGCGTCATGCCGAACACCCCTGTAGCATCTACATGGGGGCTGAAGCCGACGACTGGAAACTTTTAGATATAAAAATAAACGACCGCACAGGAGGAAAAGTCACTTGAAATATAAGGCGCAAAAATATATTCATATCGTTTCATAAGCATAGTACAACCCGAACGTACTTAATGAAAAGCCACGTCCTTTGACCACTGGCCCTCTACAATGCGGGATCCTTCTAGGACATCGTCGAAGTACCTCTCCGGCCTCCGATGATCCTTGCCCTTGGGCAGGCCCGCGGTCGCCACTTTGGTGGCCTTCATGTTCGCCTAGTGCATCTTGACACGGGCAAAGGCCATTCGGGCGCCCTCTATACAGGTCGAACGAGTCACAGCGTCAACCCGCAGCCTCGCATCGTCGAGCCGCTTCACCAATCCAAAGTAGCTACTAGGGATTGTCTCAGCTAGCTAGAGCTGGACTACTAAATCCTTCATGGCCCCACCCGCCATCTTATGCAGCTCGACCAGCTGCTTCAGCTGGTCATTCAGAGGTGTTGGATGTTCTGGTGCAAGGAATTGTGACCAGAACAGCTTCTTCATCATGTTCCCCTCATGGGCTCTGAAGAATTGGGCGATGTTGGCGATACTCTTCGGGAGATCCACTAACACGCCTAGAGAACTCCACACTCGAGTCAGCGACACATACTCTGCATAAGAAAGGCCTTACCAGCCGCTATCTACCGTGCTTGGTGGATCTCCTCGCGAGCACTCCGAGACTCGCTCCGTGCCTCCTTGGCAACATTGAGAGCTTTTTTAAGCTCGGATGTTTGGTCCAAAGTCATCTTCTCCAATGCCTCGCATTTGCGGACGGTGTCTTGCAGCTCTTGTTCGACTTGGGCCACCCGAGCCTCATGTTGATGGCGGGAGGCCTGTTCGGCCTCTAGCTCAGCAGCCGCTTTATCAGTGACTGCCTTGTTCACATCGGCCTCCTTCTTGGCCTGAGCAAGGGCACCCTTGATGGTCTCGACCTTGGCTGCTCCAGCTGTGACCATAATCACACCACACAATGAGTTAAAACTCTTAAATAAAACATATCGTCTTTTGACATAATAATTTTCTAAGTCTGCATACCTTGCATTTCATCAAACCACTTGATAATGCGGTCGAGCTCCTCGCCAACTTCTCGAAGCTTACAATTGAGCTCGGAAACCTCTGCGGCCTGAGCAGTTGCCGCCAACATGGAAGCCTCTTGCAAAATACAACACAATTTATCACATTCCCGGGTACTATATGGATCCTGCTACTTCTCGAGCTTGTGTTGTATTCCCTCGAAGAGGAAAGGGTGATGCATCATAGTAGCATATGTATTTCCCTTAGTTTTTGAGAACCAAGGTATCAATCCAGTAGGAGACCACGCACGAGTCCCTCGTACCTGTACAAACAAATAAGAACCTTGCACCCAACGCGATAAAAGGGGTTGTCAATCCCTTCTCGGTCACTTACAAAAGTGAGATCTGATAGAGATGACAAGGTAATATTTTTGGTATTTTTGATATAGAGAAAAAGTAAAGGAAACAAAATAAAACAAAAACAACAGAAATTGGCAAGTTGACAGAAAACTAATATGATAGAAGATAGACCCGGGGGCCATATGTTTCACTAGTGGCTTCTCGCATCATACCGGATTTCTACGGTGGGTGAACAAATTACTGTCGAGCAATTGATAGAAAAGAGCATAGTTATGAGAATATCTAGGCATGATCATTGTATATAGGCATCGCGTCCGTAACAAGTAGACAGAAACGATTGTGCATCTACTACTATTACTCCACAAATCGACCACTATCCAGCATGCATCTAGAGTATTAAGTTCATAAGAACAGAGTAACCCCTTAAGCAAGATGACATGATGTAGAGGGATAAACTCAAGCAATATGATGTAAAGCCCATCTTTTTATCCTCGATGCCAACAATAAAATACGTGCCTTGCTGGGAAAGGACACCGCAAGATTGAACCCAAAGCCAAGCACTTCTCCCATTGCAAGAACTATAGATCTAGTAGGCCAAACCAAACTGATAATTCGAAGAGACTTGTAGGGATATTTAATTCATGCATAAAATATTTCAGAGAAGAATCCAATATCGTTCATAGATAATCTTGATCATAAACCCACAATTCATCGGATCTCGACAAACACACCGCAAAAGGAATTACATCGAATAAATCTCCTCGAAGATCGAGGAGAACTTTGTATTGAGAACCAAAGAGAGAGAAGAATCCATCTAGCTAATAACTATGGACCCGAAGGTCTGTGGTAAACTACTCACAACTCATCGAAGAGCCTATGGTGTTCATGTAGAAGCCCTCCGTGATTGATGCCTCCTCCGGTGGAGCTCCAGAACAGGCCCCAAGATGGGATCTCACGGGTACAGAAGGTTGCGGCAGTGGAACTAGGGTTTCGTGGTGCTCCTCGATAGTTTCAGGGTACATAGGTATATATAGGAGGAAGATGGATGTCAGGGAAGCAACACGGGCCCCACGAGGGTGGGGGGCACGCCTACCCCGCCTGGGCGCTCCCCTGCCCTCGTGGCCGCCACTCTCGCTTCCTGGCGTGTACTCCAAGTCTTCTGCGTTGGTATCGTTCCCAAAATAACTCTCCCAAAGGTTTCATTCCGTTTGGACTCCGTTTGATATTCCTTTTCTGCGAAACACTGAAATAAGCAAAAAACAACAATTTGCACTGGGCCTTGGGTTAGTAGGTTAGTCCCAAAAATAATATAAAAGTGTATAATAAAGCCCATTAAACACCCAAAACAGAATATATAATAGCATGTAACAATAAAAAATTAGAGATACGTTGGAGACGTATCAAGCATCCCCAAGATTAATTCCTACTCATCCTCGAGTAGGTAAATGATAAAAACAGAATTTTTGATGTGGAATGCTACCCAACATAATTCTCCATTAATTTTCTTCATTGTGGCATGAATGTTCAGATCTGGAAGATTCAAGACAAAAGTCTATATTGACATAAGACATAATAATACTTCAAGCATACTAATAAAGCAATCATGTCTTCTCAAAATAACATGGCCAAAGAAAGTTATTCGTACAAAATCATATAGTATGGCTATGCTCTATCTTCATCACACAAAATATTTAAATCATGCACAACCCCGGTTTCAGCCAAGCAATTGTTTCACACTTCAATTTTTTCAAACTTCTCAACTTTCACGCAATACATAAGCGTGAGCCATGGATATAGCACTATAGGTGGAACGGTGTGGTGGTTGTGGAGAAGACAAAAGAGGAAGATAGTCTCACATCAACTAGGTGTATCAATGGGCTATGGAGATGCCCATTAGTAGATATCAATGTGAGTGAGTAGGGATTGCCATGCAACAGATGCACAAGAGCTATAAGTGTATGAAAGCTCAACTAAAGAAACTAAGTGGGTGATTATCCAACTCGCTTGCTCACGGAGACCTAGGGCATTTAGGAAGCCTATCATTGGAATATACAAGCCTGGTTCTATAATGAAAATTCCCACTAGTATATGAAAGTGACAAAACAAGAGACTCTCTATCATGAAGATCATGGTGCTACTTTGAAGCACAAGTGTGGAAAAAGGATAGTAGCATTGTCCCTGCTCTCTTTTTCTCTCATTTTTTCCTTTTTTCTTTGGGCCTTTTTTCTTTTTTTTTTCTTTTTTTATGGCCAATTTTTTTATCTTCTTCTTTTTTGTTTCGCCCGGAGTCTCATCCCGACTTGTGGGGGAATCATAGTCTCCATCATCCTTTCCTCACTGGGACAGTGCTGTAGTAATGAAGATCATCACACTTTTATTTACTTACAACTTGAAGCTAGAACAAAATATGACTCTATGTGAATGCCTCCGGCGGTGTACCGGGATGTGCAATGAATCAAGAGTGTCATGTTTGAATAATTATGAACGGTGGCTTAGCCACAAATACGATGTCAACTACATGATCATGCATGGCAATATGACAATGATGAAGCATGTCATAATAAACAGAACAGTGGAAAGTTGCATGGCAATATATGTCGGAATGGCTATGGAAATGCCATAATAGGTAGGTACGGTGGCTGTTTTGAGGAAGGTATATGGTGGGTGTATGGTACCGGTGAAAATTACGCGATAGAAGAGAGGCTAGCAATGGTGGAAGGGTGAGACTGCGTATGATCCATGGACTCAACATTAGTCATAAAGAACTCATATACTTATTGAAAAACTCTACGAGTTATCAAAACAAAGTATTCAACACATGCTCCTAGGGGAAGGGTTGGTAGGACTTAACCATCGCGCGATCCCGACCTCCACACAAAGGATGACAATCAATAAATAAATCATGCTCCAACTTCATCACATAACGGTTCACCATACGTGCATGGTACGAGAATCACAAACTTTAACACAAGTGTTTCTGAAATTCACAATTACTCCACTAGCACGACTCTAAAATCACCACCCTTATATCTCAAAACAATCATCAAGTATCAAACTTCTCATCATATTCAATGCACTTTATATATGAAAGTTTTACTATACTCATCTTGGATGCCTATCATATTAGGACTAATTTTATAACCAAAGCACATTACCATGCTGTTCTAAAAGACTCTCAAAAATATATAAGTGAAGCATGAGAGATCCATAATTTCTACAAAATAAAACCACCACCGTGCTCTAAAAGATATAAGTGAAGCACTAGAGCAAAACTATCTAGCTCAAAAGATATAAGTGAAGCACATAGAGTATTCTAATAAATTCTGATTCATGTGTATCTCTCTCAAAAGGTGTGTCCAGCAAGGATGATTGTGGTAAACTAAAAAGCAAAGACTCAAATCATACATGACGCTCCAAGCAAAACACATATCATGTGGTGAATAAAAATATAGTCTCAAGTAAAGTTACCGACAGACGAAGACGGAAGAGGGGATGCCTTCCCGTGGTATCCCCAAGCTTAGGATTTTGGTTGTCCTTGAATTTTACCTTGCGGTGCCTTGGGCATACCCAAGCTTAGGCTCTTTCCACTCTTTGTTCCATAGTACATCAAATCCTTACACAAAACTTGAAAACTTCACAACACAAAACTTAGCCAAAAATCTCGTGAGTTCCGTTAGTATAAGAAAACGAACCACTACTCAAAGGTACTATAATGAACTCATTATTTGTTTATATCGGTGTTAAACCTACTGTATTCCAACTTCTCTATGATTCATGCCCCCGATACTACTCATAGATTCATCAAAATAAACAAACAACACACGGAAAACAGAATCTGTCAAAAATAGAACAGTTTGTAGCAATCTGTAAGTTTTGAATACTTCTGTAACTCTATTTTTTTTGAAATATATTGGTGTACATGAGGACTTTTTCTATTTATCATCTGCAAAAAGAATCAACTAAAAAGCACTCTCCAGTAAAACATGGTAGCTAATCTCGTGAGTGCTAAAGTTTCTGTTTTCCACAGCATGATCGCATAAACTTCACCCAAGTCTTCCCAAAGGTTCTACTTGGCACAAACACTAATAAAAACACAAAACCACATCTAAAAAGAAGCTAGATGCCTTATTTATTCCTAAACATAAGCAAACACAAAGAAAATAAAATTGGGTTGCCTCCCAACAAGCGTTATCGTGTAGCGCCCCTAGCTAGGCACGATACAAGAATAGATCTTAGTATTGCCATCTTTGGTAGGCAATCCAGAAGTGGCTCTCATAATAGATTCATAAGGTAATTTGATTTTCTTTCTAGGAAATTTTCCATGCCTTTCCTTAACGGAAATTGGAATCTAATATTTCCTTCCTTCATATCAATAATTGCACCAATCGTTCTAAGAAAAGGTCTACCAAGAATAATAGGACATGTAGGATTGCAATCTATATCAAGAACGATGAAATCTACGGGCACATAATTCCTATTGGCAACAATAAGAACATCACTAATCCTTCCCATAGGTTTCTTAATGGTAGAATCCGCAAGATGCAAATTTTAAGAACAATCATCAAGTTCACGAAAACCTAACATATCACACAAAGTTTTTGGAGTAGTGGAAACACTTGCACCCAAATCACACAAAGCAAAGCATTCATGATATTTAATCTTAATTATAATAGTAGGTTTCCACTCATCATAAAGTGTTCTAGGGATAGAAGCTTCTAATTCAAGTTTTTCTTCATAAGATTTCTTTAAAGCATCAACAATGTGTTTGGTAAAAGCTTTATTTTGACTATAAGCATGCGAAGAATTTAGCACGGATTGTAACAAGGAAATACAATCTATCAAAGAGCAATTATCATAATTGAATCCCTTGAAATCCAAGATAGTGCGTTCATTGATATGTAAAGTTTTGACATCTTCTATCCCACTTTTAACAGTTTTAGCATCAAGATCTAAAAACTCCGAATCATTGGGACGCCTTTCAACTAAAGTAGACCCATAACCAGTCCCATATTTATCAAGATTCATACTAGAGAACAAGGATTTAATAGGAGACACATCAATCACTTTCAGATCTTCATCTTTATTATCATGAAAACTAGAAAAACATGCTTTCACAAAGCAATCTCTTTTAGCACGCATCCTAGCGGTTCTTTCTTTGCACTAATCAATGGAATTTATTATGGCTTTGAGAGACTCATTGATATCATGCTTAGGTGTAATAGATCTAAGTTTCAAAGAATGAACATCAAGAGAAATTCTATCCACGTTCCTAGCCAACTCATAAACCTTATGCAATTTTTCTTCAAGCAAAGCATTGAAATTATTTTGCGAATTCATAAATTCTTTGACACTAGTATCAAATTTAGAGGGCATCTTATTAAAATTTCCACAAGAATTGTTGTAGGAATTACCATAATTAATAGACGAATTAGTAGGAAAAGGCCTAGAATTATAGTTTCCTCTATAAGCGTTGTCACCAAAATCATTCCTACCAACAATATTCACATCCAAAGATTTATTATTATTCTCAATCAACATGGACAAAGGCATATCATTAGGATCAGAAGAAGCATTCTTAGTAGCAAATAATTTCATAAGTTCATCCATATTTCCACTAAAAACACTAATCTCTTCAATAGCATGTACTTTTTTACTAGTAGATCTTTCTGTGTGCCATTGAGAGTAGTTAACCATAATATTATCTCCACGGCTGAATCTAAAAGATTTCTAGAAGCAAAATTCGAGCCAACATAAAAGCTTTGTATAATCATCCATAAGTTCAAACCATGTGTAGGGCAATTACGTATCATTAATTTCATTCTCTCCCAAGCTTGTGCAACATGTTCATGAACTAGTTGCTTAAAATTCATGATATCGTTTCTAAGAGAGATAATCTTAGCGGGAGGAAAATATTTCGAGATAAAGGCATCTTTGTACTTATTTCATGAATCAATACTATTTCTAGGCAAAGAAGAGAACCCCGTTTTAGAACGACCTCTAAGTGAAAATGGAAATAACTTTAATTTGACAATATCGTTATTCGTATCTCTCTTCTTTTGCATATCGCATAAATCAACAAAGTTGTTCGGATGGGTAGCATCATCTTCACTAGGAAGGCCAGAGAATTGATCTTTCATGACAATATTCAACAGAGCAGCATTGATCTCATAAGATTCATCATCAATAATAGGAGCAATCAGCGTGCTAATAAAATCATTATTGTTGATATTGGAGAAGTCACACAATTTGGTATTTTCTTGAGCCATAGTGACAAGCAAGCTATCCAACATACAAGCAAACAAGAAGCAAGCGAACGGAAAAATGGGCGAATAAAACGGTAAGGGTGAAGTGGGGGAGAGGAAAACGAGAGGCAAATAATGTAATGCGAGGGATAAGTGTTCGTGATAGGTACTTGGTATATGACTTTTGCGTAGATCTCCCCGGCAACGGCGCCATAAATTCTTCTTGCTACTTCTCGATCTTGCGTTGTATTCCCTCGAAGAGGAAATGGTGATGCAGCACAGCAGCGTAAGTATTTCCCTCAGTTTTTGAGAACCAAGGTATCAATCCAGTAGGAGACCACGCACAAGTCCCTTGTACCTGCACAATTAAATAAGAACCTTGCAGCCAACGCGATAAAAGGGGTTGTCAATCCCTTCTCGGTCACTTACAAAAGTGAGATCTGATAGAGATGATAAGGTAATATTTTTGGTATTTTTGATATAGAGAAAAAGTAAAGGAAACAAAATAAAACAACAACGACAGAAATTGGCAAGTTGACGGAAAACTAATATGATAGAAGATAGACCCAGGGGCCATAGGTTTCACACTAGTGGCTTCTCTCATGATAGCAATGGTGGAAGGGTGAGAGTGCGTATAATCCATGGACTCAACATTAGTCATAAAAAACTCATATACTTATTGCAAAAATATACGATTTATCAAAACAAAGTACTCAACGCATGCTCCTAGGAGAAGGGTTGGTAGGACTTAACCATCGCGCGATCCCGACCTCCACACAAAGGATGACAATCAATAAATAAATCATGCTCCAACTTCATCACATAACGGTTCACCATACATGCATGCTACGGGAATCACAAAATTTAACACAAGTGTTTCTCAAATTCAAAATTACTCCACTAGCATGACTCTAATATCACCATCCTTATACATCAAAGCAATCATCAAGTATCAAACTTCTCATCTCATTCAATGCACTTTATATATGATAGTTTTTACTATACTCATCTTGGATGCCTATCGTATTAGGACTAATTTTATAACCAAAGAACATTACAATGATGTTCTAAAAGACTCTCAAAAATATATAAGTGAAGCATGAGAGATCCATAGTTTCTACAAAATAAAACCACCACCGTGCTCTAAAAGATATAAGTGAGGCACTAGAGCAAAACTATCTAGCTCAAAAGATATAAGTGAAGCACATAGAGTATTCTAATAAATTCCGATTCATGTGTATCTCTCTCAAAAGGTGTGTCCAGCAAGGATTATTGTGGTAAACTAAAAAGCAAAGACTCAAATCATACATGACGCTCCAAGCAAAACACATATCATGTGGTGAATAAAAATATAATCTCAAGTAAAGTTACCGATAGACGAAGACGAAAGAGGGGATGCCTTCCCGGGGTATCCCCAAGCTTAGGATTATTGTTGTCCTTTAATTTTACCTTGGGATGCCTTGGGAATACCCAAGCTTAGGCTCTTGCCACTCTTTGTTCCATAGTCCATCAAATCCTTACCCAAAACTTGAAAACTTCACAACACAAAACTTAGCCAAAAATCTCCTGAGTACCGTGAGTATAAGAAAGCAAACCACCACTCAAAGGTACTGCAATGAACTCATTCTTTGTTTATATTTGTGTTAAACCTACTGTATTCCAACGTATCTATGGTTCATGCCCCCGATAAAACTCATAGATTCATCAAAATAAGCAAACAACACACGGAAAACAGAATCTGTCAAACACAGAACAGTCTGTAGCAATCTGTAACTTTCAAATACTTCTGTAACTCTAAAAAATTTGAAATTTATTGGTGGATGTGAGGTATTTGTCTATAAATCATCTGCAAAAAGAATCATCTACAAAGCACTCTCCAGTAAAACATGGTAGCTAATCTCGTGAGCGCTAAAGTTTCTGTTTTCTACATCATGATCACATAAACTTCACCCAAGTCTTCCCAAAGGTTCTACTTGGGACAAACACTAATAAAAACACAAAACCACATCTAAAAAGAAGCTAGATGCATTATTTATTCCTAAACAGAATAAAAACAAAGAAAATAAAATTGGGTTGCCCCCCAACAAGCGCTATCATTTAACACCCCTAGCTAGGCACGATACAAGAATAGATCTAAGTATTGCCATCTTTGGTAGGCAATCCATAAGTGGCTCTCATAATAGATTCATAAGGTAATTTGATTTTATTTCTAGGAAAGTGTTCCATGCCTTTCCTTAACGGAAATTGGAATCTAATATTTCCTTCCTTGATATGAATAATTGCACAAATCGTTCTAAGAAAAGGTCTACCAAGAATAATAGGACATGTAGGATTGCAATCTATATCGAGAACGATGAAATATACGGGCACATAGTTCTTATTGGCAACAATAATAACATCACCAATCCTTCCCATAGATTTCTTAATGGTAGAATCCGCAAGATGCAAATTTAAAGAACAGTCATCAAGTTCATGGAAACCTAACATATCACACAAAGTTTTTCGAATAGTGGAAACACTTGCACCCAAATCACACAAAGCAAAGCATTCATGATCTTTAATCTTAATTTCTAGGGATAGAAGCTTCTATTTCAAGTTTTTCTCCATAAGATTGCATTAAAGCATCAACTATGTGTTTGGTAAAAGGTTTATTTTGACTATAAGCATGCGGAGAATTTAGCACGGATTGCAACAAGGAAATACAATCTATCAATGAGCAATTATCATAATTGATTCCCTTGAAATCCAAGATAGTGGGTTCATTGATATGTAAAGTTTTGACATCTTCTAACCCACTTTTAACAGTTTTAGCATCAAGATCTAAAAACTCCGAATCATTGGGACGCCTTTCAACTAAAGTAGACCCATATCCAGTCCCATCGTTATCAGGATTCATACCAGAAAACAAGGATTTAATAGGAGACACATCAATCACTTTCAGATCTTCATCTTTATTATCATGAAAACTAGAAGAACATGCTTTCACAAAGCAATCTCTTTTAGCACTCATCCTAGCAGTTCTTTCTTTGCACTCATAAATGGAATTTATCATAGCTTTGATAGACTCATTGATATCATGCTTAGGTGGAATAGATCTAAGTTTCAAAGAATCATCATCAAGAGAAATTCTATCCATGTTCCTAGCCAACTCATCGACCTTAAGCAAATTTTCTTCAACCAAAGCATTGAAATTCTGTTGCGAATTCATAAATTCTTTGACACTAGTCTCAAATTCAAAGGGCATCCTATTAAAATTTCCGCAAGAGTTGTTGTAGGAATTACCATAATTATTAGAGGAATTACTAGGAAAAGGCCTAGAATTAAAGTTTCCTCTATAAGCGTTGTTACCAAAATTATTCCTACCAACAAAATTCACATTCAAAGATTCATTACTATTCTCAATCAACGTTGTAACATCCCAAATTTTGCCCTTGTTTTAGTAATAAGATCTTTGACCAGGAGTTTCAACTTTTCTTTTTCTGGGTTTTCTTTATTTTTCAGAGCCTCCCTTCTTTTATTGTTATGGAGTTTTGCCCCAGTGCAAAGTCCTAGGTATGTTGTTTGGACTTATTGCCCTAACCTAGAGAAACAAACCCTCCATCCATAGGTACTTTTTGCATCATTATTTTCTCCTTAAGCTCTATTAATTGAAGGAATTTTCTTCTGCCTTAAAGTCCCTTTTGCACTACAACCCTTTAATGGAATTGTCCAAAAATTCCACCAAAATTCAGTGATGTCAGGTGAAGCCCCTACATCACTTCCATGTAAAAATCCTTGGGTATCCTTTGGAGAAAGTTGAGCAAAACATCCTCCTTTGCTCTCTGGTCCAGAATGTCACTTTCTACTACAGCCCTATTCTAACTAGTTCCATTGGCCTTGAACTTTTTCCAACTTATAGCCCATCTTGCAAAACCCTTAAGTCCAGAAGAGTGGACCCATTGGAAGGTTTTTGGTTCATGAAACAATGCCATTTACCTTCTGCCCAGAACTGAAGTTTTGCAAAAACTTGCACTAACAAGTTTTTGCTTTTGATAAACTAACCTCACCACCCTCTTACTCATCCAAGGAGACACTGATCTGGAGAATTTGGCCACCCCAAGAGTTGCCTAGATGCCATTGGCATTTTGTCAAACACCCTGAGTGTATGACCAGTTTTGGCTTAGTTTTTGGTTTGTGTTATGAACTTGATCCCCTGACTAGACCAACTTGTCACATGGATTTTCCCTAGCCTATAACCCCACCCTGCTAACCCCCTTGTGGATTGGAGCCCCCTAGCATGCCTTGGCATATTGCCGAGCACGTAGCGTACGTGCTTTGGGCGCGCCCAGAGCACGCGTTTTGCACGTGCGTGCGCTCGGGTCGCCGCGTCGCGCCTCGGCCCTTGCTCGCCTGCAGAGCCACCCCCCGGCCTCATCCACTCACCAGAACCCTCCAAGCTGCCTCTGGAACTCCACAGCGCCATCGTCAGAGCGCGTTTGGCGGCACGCCGGCGGTCACAGTGGACCTCTGCCATGGTCGGCGCCGCCCAAGCCAAGAGTGCGCGCCAACTCGCCCTGGTGCAGAACCCGCTCATCTGCTAGCTTCGGCCGCCATCCTCAGTGCCAGGACCCCGATCCTAAGTCACACCGATCTAGCTATAACACGTCATATCACTTTGCGGCCTCACGCACGGTAACCCCACGGGTGCCACCTTACCAGGCCCGGGACCGTTTGCGCATTTTAGCACACGTATATGACAGTGTCGCTAGCATCCATATGACAGAGAACCCGGGACGACATGGCTAGTTATAAACCAAAAGTGGCACTGAATTACAGAGACAGGCATCCATGACCCAGCAACGAACGTGTCGGTCATCAACGTATGAACCCAAGTCGTAGCAAGCTACATGGACTTAAAGGAACAACGCGTGACATTTCCCCTAAGGGACAGACACAGGAACGAAGAAGGACACATGCCGGCCAGCCTACGTGTTCCGAGCAGTAGCAAGCTACCAAGGCTCATTGGAAACACTAGGAGGCATTTCCCTGTAAGATAGGCTACCAAAGGAAAACAACTAGGTGTCGGATCCCACACATACCAAGCATTTCAATCATACACACAATATGCTCAGTATGTCCAAATACAGCATTGCATCACAACAGAACTCTATGACTCAAAGTACTTTATTTAAGAGGCTCCAAGAGCTATACATAGCATATCCATACAGATAGGGGTCACATGACCCAACACTCAAGTCATACAGTCATACAAGCACAAGCGGAAGCTACATGTCTGGGTACAGACAACTTAGGAAATAAAACAGGCTTGGTGTAGCCTGGCTATCTACAAGGCCCTTCACAAGCTCCGGATCTCCGTATGGGTGCCAAGATACTCGTCGATGTTAACGTCTATGTAGAACCCATCAGCAGGGGCAGGGTTCTCCTCTGCAACAGTTATTAAGCAAACATGAGTAGAAAGGTACTCAGCAAGTCTTACCACAGAACCTATCATACATGCAACATTATCAAAGGGGTAGTGGAGTTCATAGCAGAAAGCCAGCTTTGACCCTTGGCTAACCTATACTACAACTCTCAACAGATTGCAAGATGTTATTACGAACACGAGTCCTCTACTCCCCACAACAATACGCTACCGAGGATCTTCTTATGTCATCCTACGGAAGGGCCATCCACGGCACTCACACTTATCTTGAGGCTTTTAGTAGTATCCATCAACTTGTCTATGAACTGTAAGAGTAACCAAGTACTCCGTACCGCGAACAACGGCTATTCGAATAGATTAATATCCCTGCAGGGGTGTACCTCTTCACACACGCTTCCACCACTTATCGCCGTTTACTCGACATGTACTCGGAAACCTTCAAGCGGAAGCCCAGCGAGGGTGTCGGCCACGACCTGACTAACTACACAAGTCTCTCTTCCAGGTTTATCGCCTATTTGGGTTCCATCCGTGGGGAGATCCGGTCGGGGTGTCGCTCACGACCCCAAACGATGTGTACAGGGTTCCCGAGTCACCAAACGGGCAACCGGTACACCGTGCCACATACCTGTTGCATCACAAACCAACCCGAGGGTCAGCGTTGTGAATGACCTCCAGTAATCTATAAACACCAGAAACTAGTTGCAACTCCTGGACAGAGATCAAGGGTAATTAATAAGCCGAGAGGGTCAATTAAGGATCCCAATGTGTGGTAGTAGCTGAAACTTGAACCACACATACAGATCTCGTGTCCTATGGACGATTCCAATGAAACAACCCACCATGTACTCCTACATGGCTTTTCATCGATACCTTTACCAAGCATATTCCACACTTCCTTCTCTTTATCGCTGTGATCATTTCACTCTGATCCATCACCCAGATGAACCAGACCTGACACAACTCTAAGCATAGCAGGCAACATAAACAAATAGCATGGTGGATCACACATCACATGGCTCAATCAACTCCTACACATGCTAGTGGGTTTCAACTATTTACTGTGGCAATGACAAGTCATGCAAGGGAATAGGGTTCAACTACCGCAACAAGTAGTAGTTCACACGCTGTTGCCTTAATGCAGTAAAAGAGAGCAGGAGCGAGAAGATTGAGTTAGTATCGGAATGATCAATGATTGCTTGCCTGACAGAGTGGTTGTCGGGTACTGCTCTTCAGCTGGATACGCAGAAGTATCCTCGGGAGTAGGACCTAACACGGAGAATACCGGCGATACAATCAATAGACAAACAAATGCAACAATATGATGCATGCTCATGACATGGCAAGATGCATGTGTTTTGGCTAATGCAACTATAACTAGAAGGGTTTGAGCCTATTTGAATCAAAGATTCAAATTGGAATTCAAACTATTATTTAATTAAGTGCATTATCATGTTTTAATGTATACAACAAGGTTAACTTGCTCAAACATGCATGAAACCAGCGCCATTGGAAAGATTGGATTTTTCTGATCATTTTTCATATATAAATTATTTCCATCTGAGCTACGGTTGATTTTATATGATTTTTAGAAGTTTTGAGTATTTTTTGAAATTCATAAATCATTTAGGATTTATTTTAAATTCCAGAAACACTTTACTGCGTCAGCATGACCTCATGCTGACGTCAGCAGGTCAATAGGAGCTGGTCCTGGTCAAACATGACATGTGGGCCCGGCATGTCAGTGTCATAGCTAATTAGCAAAGTTAATTAGTGTTAAGCTAGGAACTAATTAACTGTCAGTGGGGTCTGGGCCCACAGTCAGTGACTAACCTAACTAACTGATTTAATTAACATTTACTTAATTAAACTAGCTAATTAGGGGAGGGGTGGCCCACACGTCAGTGACCCAGGGGTGGTCAACCCCCCCGGTCAAACGAGTCAAACTCGCCGGCGATGTGACGCCAGCGAGGCCAAACACGGCGGCGAGCTTCGGAAATCGCCTACAGGGCACGGTTCGAGCCGCGGTTGGGCGCGTTGGAGAGCCCTTGCTGGCGCGCGTCGAGAGGTGGTAGCCGCCGGGCCTGTTGTGGCCGGAGGCGACGGCGACGAGCTCGGCAGCGGCGGCCGGCGTTCGGGCGTGTGTGGAAACGCGGCTACAGTGGCCTAGGCGATGCGTGCGTGGCACCTACTCCATCTACGTGCTGCGGCGAGCAAGATGGGCGTGTGTCCGAGACCAAATGGTCACCGGAGCATCACCGGCGGCAAGCACGACGGCGGCGGATTCCGGTGATCAGCGAAGCAGCAGCTACGCGGTGCAAACGAAGCGGAGGAGGGAGGGATTCTGTGTAGGGGCTCACAGCGGAGCTACTGAGCTCGAAGGAGAGGTCGGGGATGCTCTGCAGCTTCTTAATCGACGGCGAGGAACTCCGGCGATCCGAGGAGGGGGACGACAGCGTGAAGGCGATGCAGGGCTTCCGGCGATCCGTGGCTCAGCGAGGAGGAAGAGGGCGTCGCGGCGATCCTCCTGGAGACGGTCACGGGACGAGGAGGAGGCTCTAGGTGCGGCGGCGGCGACGGGTGGCCTCGGTGGTGAGAGGGAGAGAGCTAGGGGAGAGAGATGAGGACGAGGGGGGGTGAGAGAGGGGTCGGGGCAGCTGCGTGGCGATGCATGGAGACGTCCAGGCCGTCGGGGATGCAGGCAAGCAGGCTGGAGGTGGCCGGGCGCGTGTCGGCGCGCGGTGGCCACGCGCGCTGCCTACTGGCGCGAGGAGGAAGGCGACAGGAGCGGCGCTGTGTGGGCTGGGCCGGCCTGCAACAGTGCTGGGCTCAAGGTCAGTTCTCTCTCTCTTTATTTTTTCCTATTTCTTTTCTGTTTCATTTCTTTTGTAACTTTGTTTAATTATTAAAAATGTCAGAACATTTTTATAACTCATAAAACTAGTCATGCCCACTGTATATAATATGAAGAGTATGGAACATTATAGTTTATGATTATTTGAGCATTTAAAATATGTTATAGCATTTAAATGCCCAAAAACAAATACCATATGATTTAATCCAGAGTCCTTAGATGTCCTAGAAAATTGTGCACCATTTTTGGTAGAGGTTTAGGACCAAGGCAGAAATGATGAACATTTTTGAAGGGCATTTAGGGTACATTGGAAAAGATTTTATCAAACCCTAGTTGTTAGAAGAGGGGTGCTGGGGTTTCTGTCATTCCCATTTCAAGTTTCTTTGATAAGTAAACATGATGCACACTCTAGCTAGTCCTAATGCAAGTGCTAACTAGGGATGTGACAACTCACCCCCACTTAAAAGAATCGCGTCCCGAGATTCGGGTTCCTCCAGAAAGAGGGTGGGGTACTCAAGTCAAAGACGATCCTCCCTTTCCTAAGTAGCTTCACTCTCGGAATGATGTGACCATTGAACCTTGAGAAACTTGATATTGTGGCGTCGAGTGGTGCGCTCGGTTTGATCAAGAATACGAACGGGGTATTCTCAATATGTGAGATTATCCTGGAGATCAAGTGTTTCGTGGTCCACTCCGCGGATAGGATCCGAGAGGCAACACCTGAGTTGAGAAACGTGGAAAACATCATGAACTCTGGAGAGGTGCGGAGGTAGTTCCAATTGGTAGGCAACTTCTCCTCGTTTGGCGAGAATGCGAAAAGGACCGATGTAACGAGGGGCCAATTTGCCTTTGATACCGAAGCGATGGGTTCCCTTAAGAGGAGTAACCCGAAGGTAAGCCTTATCGCCGACTTCAAAAGTCACAGCCTTATGATGACTATCATATTGGCTCTTCCGGCGAGACTGGGCTATTTTCAATTTCTCACGAACGATGCGAACTTGCTCTTCTGCTTCCTGGATCATATCCGGGCCAAATAATTGCCTTTCCCCGGTTTCTGACCAGTTAAGAGGTGTTCGACACCTTCGTCCATATAGAACTTCGAAGGGGGCTTTACCCAGGCTGGCTTGATAACTATTGTTATAAGCGAATTCGGCAAATGGAAGAAACTTTTCCCATTCCATACCGAAAGAAATGACAGAGGCTCGAAGCATGTCTTCCAGAATTTGATTGACTCGTTCCACTTGACCACTTGACTGGGGATGGAAGGCGGTACTGAAAGAGAGATGAGTTCCCATATCATTCTGGAAACTTTCCCAAAATCGTGAAGTGAATAGACTTCCACGGTCTGAGTTAATCTCCAGCGGCACACCATGAAGTGATACTATCCGAGAGACATACAAGTCTGCTAACTGGCTAGCGGTAATACTCTCTCGAACAGGCAGGAAATGAGCTACTTTAGAGAGGTGGTCGATAACGACGAAGATTGCATTATTCCCTTTTCTGGTCCTGGGAAACCCGGTAATGAAGTCCATACCGACCTTGTCCCATTTCCATTCAGGAATAGCTAAAGGTTGAAGGGTGCCAGCAGGCCGTTGATGCTCTGCTTTGACTCGACGGCAAACGTCACAGTTAGCAATGAATTGAGCGATTTCTCTCTTCATCCTAGTCCACCAGAATCTCTGACGTAGGTCCTGATACATTTTGGTACCACCGGGATGAATCGTGAGAGGAGATTCATGAGCCTCCTTAAGAATCATCTGTCGTAGTTGTTGTTTCTTGGGTACCACCAAGCGGTTCTCGAAGTACACAACACCTCGATCATCCATAGAGAAACTTTTAGCAACTCCGCTAGCAATGTTCTCTTTGATCCGAGATATACCTCTATCATACCGCTGGGCAACTATGATTTGATCCATAAGGGTAGGTTTCGCCACCAAGGTGGAAAGGAATCCTCGAGGAACAATGTGAAGGTTAAGCTTACGAAATTCCTCATGGAGAAGTGGTTGCCCTTGTTGTAACATTAAGTTGTTACAATAAGACATACGACTTAGTGCATCAGCCATGACAATGGCCTTTCCAGGGGTGTAGGTGATTCCTAAGTCGTAGTCTGTGAGCAACTCAACCCAACGTCTTTGCCTAAGATTCAGATCCGGTTGGGTGAAGATGTACTTCAAACTTTGATGATCAGTGAAGATTTCACAGCGATTACCAAGGAGGTAATGTCGCCATGTTTTGAGTGCATGGACTACAGCTGCAAGCTCTAGATCATGAGTAGGATAGTTATCCTCATGTGGACGCAACTGTCGAGATGCGTATGCAATCACTTGACGGTCTTGCATGAGTATGCAACCTAGTCCTTGTCGCGAGGCGTCGCAATAGATTATAAAATCCTTGGAAAAATCTGGTGGTACCAGTACAGGTGCAGATGTCAGGCGTCTTTTCAGTTCCTGAAAACTGGACTCGCACTATGGGGTCCACTCAAACTTTTTATCTTTATTAAGGAGTTCAGTTAGAGGTTTAGCAACCTTGGAGAAATTTTCGATGAAGCGTCGGCAATAGCTCGCTAAGCCAAGAAAACTCCTAACTTGCTTGACCGATTCAGGGGGAGTCCAATCAAGGACGGCTTGAACTCGCTCGGGATTGACAGCAATACCCTTGCCAGAGATCACATGACCTAGATAGGTTACTTCCGGCAACCAAAATTCACATTTAGAGAATTTGGCATAAAGGCGGTGCTTTCGAAGTTTCGTCAATACCAGCCTTAAATGCTCGGCATGATCTTCCTTGTTCTTGGAGTAAATGAGTATATCATCGAGGTATACCACAACGAATTTATCCAAGTAC
Source organism: Secale cereale (assembly GCA_902687465.1). Classification (NCBI taxonomy): domain Eukaryota; kingdom Viridiplantae; phylum Streptophyta; class Magnoliopsida; order Poales; family Poaceae; genus Secale; species Secale cereale. Next base: position 193,982,519 of record LR738709.1, read on the forward strand.
TCCATGAATATAGAATTCATTAGCCGGGAAAAGGTGGCTCCGGCATTGGTTAATCCTAAGGACATGACGGTGTACTCATATTGGCCATAACAAGTAACAAAAGCCATTTTAGGAATGTCCCCGTTCTTATTTTGATTTGATGGTAACCCAACCTCAAATCCATCTTAGAGAAGACTGAGGATCCAGCGAGCTGATCATACAGGTCGTTGATCCTGGGGAGCGGATACTTGTTCTTTATGGTGACCAGATTGACAGGTTGGTAATCTACAACCATCCGCTCCGTTCCATCCTTCTTCTTGACGAAGAGGACGGGGCAAGCCCAAGGGGAAGAACTAGGACGGATGTAACCTTTTTGCAAGGACTCATCGAGTTGTTTCTTAAGCTCAGCTAATTCTAGGGGTGCCATCTTATAAGGTCTCCTAGAGATTGGAACAGTTCCAGGGATAAGATCTATCACGAACTCGACATCTATGTCAGGTGGAATTCCTGCCAGTTCTTCTGGAAAAACATCCGGAAAGTCACGGACTACCGGGATATCTTCGAGTTCGGGTAGAGGGCTGTCATTAAGAGAGTAGAGCTGACGCTCAGCCATTCGGGTCAAGACATTGACTATCTTGCCGGATGGGTGTGTAAGTTGAACGGTCCTAGTATAGCAATCAATCTTGGCGTAATGAGTTGTCATCCAATCCATACCCAAAATGATGTTTATATCCGAGGACTTGAGAGCAATTAGAGATGCAAGGAAAACAAGTCTATCGACAAGGATTTCATTTCCATGGCTTACCCTAGAGGTTTGCCATTTTGAACCAGGAGTTTGAATAACCATGTAAGTAGGCATGTCACAAAAAGTCATGTTGTGCATTCGAGCATAGCTCTCAGATATGAATGAATGGGATGCTCCAGTATCGAAAAGAACAGATGCCGGATGGCAGTTAACGAGAAGCGTACCAAGGACGACGTTAGGATCCTCATAAGCTTCCTCAGTAGAGACATAGTTGACATGACCACGTGCAGTGGGGATTGGCTTGACATAATTCACCTTGCCGGTTGGCTTACCACGGCCAACGGGTTTTCCTGGTTGGTTCTGAGGACACTCACGCATATAGTGCCCCAGTTCTCCACACTTGAAGCATGTCACAGTGCTAGTGCGTGGAGCAAAGTTGGAAGGTGGTCCTCCATAGGTCTTAGCAGGTGCATACTGTTGAGTTGGGCGAGGCGCCTCATAGGATGGCCTCGGTGTGTACTTGGGTGGCAGAGCAGTGTTAGGAACCCACACACGGCGCTTGTGAGAGCCAGAGCCGGATGAGGAACCAAAGTCTCGAGGATGCTTGCGTGTGGCCTCGAAGTCGGTCTGGCCCGTCTCAGCACTGATAGCCTTGTTTACCAGCTTTTGGAAGGAAGTGCACTCGTGCAGACGTAGATCTCGGCGGAGTTCAGGGCTGAGTCCCTTGCGGAACCTCGCCTGCTTCTTGGCATCGGTGGATACTTCCTCAGGTGCATAGCGTGCCAAGTTGCCAAACTCGCGACTATAGCCATCCATAGTTAACCGACCCTGGGTGAAATTGCAGAATTCCTCCCGCTTGCGATCCATGAGACCTTCCAGAATGTGATGTTCACGGAATGCCTCACTGAACTCAACCCAAGTAGTGATTTGGTCAGCAGGACCCATAGCTTCAAAGTTCTCCCACCGAAGACTGGCAGGGCCCTCAAGATGGTAGGCGGCGTAGGTAACCTTGTCAGCTTCGGCCACACGGGCAGAGTGTAGCTTGTGGGTGATACTACATAGCCAGTCATCCGCATCCAGAGGTTCAGTGGAGTGATGGAACTTCGGTGGGCACATCTTGATAAAGTCGTTGATTGACACCACGTCATTCCTCTGACGGAACCCAGTGTTCTGCTCTATGCGTTCCAGCAGATGGTTGGTCTCTCTCTTGTTCCGTTCTGCTTCGAGCATAACTTCCACCAAGGAGGGTGGCTGGGGCAGATTCCCATCTCTAGCCCCACTAGCCTCACCCTGCTCCTGGGCAGCAGGAGTGTTGCGAGTGTTGACCATCCTAAGAAAACAAAACAACGGTTTAGACAAGGATGGCAAAAATTTGACATAGAAGTGCAGCATGTAATGGATGACACGGAATGCAGAGATGTTCATCCGTATGACATGGTAATATAGAAACTGCTATATATACACCAGCGGTCATACACACCATACATAGTTTAGTACAAGCCAAGGCTAAAGTACAACTGCGGTGAAAGACGATACATCCCATTAGAGGCATTCCAAGCTCCTATACATTATTTAACTACACCTCCGGAACTCAGTACACACTAAGTCATATTCCACAAGACGCGCATGACTGTGGGAATACAACTACTACTACCACCGTCTAGCTCAGACATTCCCGTAGTAATCTTCGTAAAGATTACCACCATAGCCTGGAAGTGGAATAGACGGATCTTGAAACTCGCGAGCACTCGAAGGTTGTGGACCATAGGGACATGGATGTGGCCTCGGTCCCGATGCTGGTGGTAATCGACGCCCACGTGGAGGTGTAATACCCCCAACGTCACGCCAATCCATGCGATCAGGCAGACGAGTCCGTACGGGGTACAAATCCCGCATATCCAGATATCCGGCGTGCACAGCAGGTGCAAGCCGTGTCAAAGTAGTCCAGTGGGCGGCTCGAGTGTTATACAGCTCCATTCGGAGGGCACGGACCTCACGGTCCCTATCCTCCAGCATCTGAACAGTAGTCTGAAGCAGTGGCTCTTCATGAGCAGCATCAGTATACATACCAGTGTAGTAGCCTTCCTCTCTAGGAAGTGAGGCTGGCATGTAACAGAACTCAGTGTTCAGCAACAGGGCATGCCTAGCCCGAAGAATGGTCATCATCGAATAGGCGGCATCCTGCACTGCCATCTCGATTGTAACCCCGAGTCCATAAGACCAATGGATAGGGTCGTTAGCTCCGGGATATGAGGGGTATATCCGGACTGTGCAGAAATACTGACTCTGATTGAAATCCCGGTACTGTTCCTCCACGGTGTACTCAGGATACCAGCGATAACCGGTCTCAGTCAGCACACGGCCTAGCATGGCCGTGTGACCGGGCACATTAATGCACCGCGTCAAACGAACCACTTGGTGAGGGGTGCGGCCAGACATCTGAAACACGAATTAATGCAAAGGCATTAGTGTTTCTGGAAGAAATCGGGCAGCATAACAACTGTAAATGCTCAAACAAAGATTTGAGACATCATACAAATGATAGCATAGCCACTCAACAATCCATATCAAGGTTCCGGGTCCAACAATCATCATACTAAAAGGATAGAACCTGAACTAAGGCTGGAAACCAACAATCCTAAGAGTCTACCGATTAGTAACACGTGAACCTAGTAAGGATAAGAGACCTAGTCCTAAATCCCCGTAGAAAGAAAAGACTGACTCAGATCAGAAGGGCATAAGGTAAAGGAGTAAAAAGAGCCTTACGTTCCCTTCCACAATCAATTCCCCTACATATAACTAAGAATTTTTCTAGACTCAACATCGACCAGTTTGGCTTGAGAAACCTACAGGAAGTCCAGCTCTGATGCCAACGCTGTCAGGACCCCGATCCTAAGTCACACCGATCTAGCTGTAACACGTCATATCACTTTGCGGAATCACGCACGGTAACCCCACGGGTGCCACCTTACCTGGCTCGGGACCGTTTGCGCATTTTGGCACACGTATATGACAGTGTCGCTAGCATCCATATGATAGAGAACCCGGGCCGGCATGGCTAGTTATAAACCAAAAGTGGCACTGAATTACAGAGACATGCATCCATGACCCAGCAACGAACGTGTCGGTCATCAACGTATGAACCCAAGTCGTAGCAAGCTACATGGACTTAAAGGAACAACACGTGACATTTCCCCTAAGGGACAGACACAGGAACGAAGAAGGACACATGCCGGCCAGCCTACGTGTTCCGAGCAGTAGCAAGCTACCAAGGCTCATTGGAAACACTAGGAGGCATTTCCCTGTAAGATAGGCTACCAAAGGAAAACAACTAGGTGTCGGATCCCACACATACCAAGCATTTCAATCATACACACAATATGCTCAATATGTGCAAATACAACATTGCATCACAACAGAACTCTATGACTCAAAGTACTTTATTTAAAAGGCTCCAAGAGCTATACATAACATATCCATACAGATAGGGGTCACATGACCCAACACTCAAGTCATACAGTCATACAAGCACAAGCGGAAGCTACATTTCTGAGTACAAACAACTTAGGAAATAAAACAGGCTTGGTGTAGCCTGGCTATCTACAAGGCCCTTCACAAGCTCCAGATCTCCGTCTGGGTGCCAAGCTCCTCGTCGACGTCAACGTGTATGTAGAACCCATCAGCAGGGGCAGGTTTCTCCTCTGCAACAGTTATTAAGCAAACATGAGTACAAAGGTACTCAGCAAGTCTTACCACAGAACCTATCAAACATGCAACATTATCAAAGGGGTAGTGGAGTTCATAGCAGAAAGCCAGCTTTGACCCTTGGCTAACCTATACTACAACTCTCAACGGATTGCAAGATGTTATTACGAACGCGAGTCCTCTACTCACCAGAACAATACCCTATCGAGGATCCTCTTCCGTCATCCTACGGAAGGTCCATCCACGGAACTCACACTTATCTTGAGGCTTTTAGTAGTATCCATCAACTTGTCTATGAACTGTAAGAGTAACCAAGTAGTCCGTACCGCGAACAACGGCTATGCGAATAGATTAATATCCCTGCAGGGGTGTGCCTCTTCACACACGCTTCCACCACTTATCGCCGTTTACTCGACATGTACTCGGCAACCTTCAAGCGGAAGCCCAGCGAGGGTGTCGGCCACGACCTGACTAACTACACAAGTCTCTCGTCCAGGTTTATCGCCTATTTGGGTTCCATCCATGGGGAGATCCGGCCGGGGTGTCGCTTACGGCCCCAAACGATGTGTACAGGGTTCCCGAGTCACCAAACGGGCAACCGGTACACCGTGCCACGTACCTGTCGCATCACAACCCACCCCGAGGGTCAGCGTTGTGCGCGACCTCCAGTAATCTATAAACACCAGAAACTAGTTGCAACTCCTGGACAGAGATCAAGGGTAATTAATAAGCCGAGAGGGTCAATTAAGGATCCCAATGTGTGGTAGTAGCTGAAACTTGAACCACACATACAGATCTCGGGTCCTATGGACGATTCCAATGAAACAACCCACCATGTACTCCTACATGGCCTTTCATCGATAACTTTACCAAGCATATTCCACACTTCCTTCTCTTTATCGCTGTGATCATTTCACCCTGATCCATAACCCAGATGAACCAGACCAGACACAACTCTAAGCATAGCAGGCAACATAAACAAATAGCATGGTGGATCACACATCACATGGCTCAATCAACTCCTACACATGCTAGTGGGTTTCAACTATTTACTGTGGCAATGACAGGTCATGCAAGGGAATAGGGTTCAACTACCGCAGCAAGTAGCAGTTCAGACGCTGTTGCCTTAATGCAGTAAAAGAGAGCAGGAGCGAGAAGATTGGGTTAGTATCGGAATGATCAATGATTGCTTGCCTGACAGAGTGGTTGTCGGGTACTGCTCTTCAGCTGGATACGCAGAAGTATCCTCAGGAGCAGGACCTAACACGGAGAATACCGACGATACAATCAATAGACAAACAAATGCAACAATATGATGCATGCTCATGACATGGCAAGATGCATGTGTTTTGGCTAATGCAACTATCACCAGAAGGGTTTGAGACTATTTGAATCAAAGATTCAAATTGGAATTCAAACTATTATTTAATTAAGTGCATTATCATGTTTTAATGTATACAGCAAGGTTAGCTTGCTCAACCATGCATAAAACCGGCGCCATTGGAAAGATTGGATTTTTCTGATCATTTTTCATATATAAATTATTTCCATCTGAGCTACGGTTGATTTTATATGATTTTTAGAAGTTTTGAGTATTTTCTGAAATTCATAAATCATTTAGGATTTATTTTAAATTCCAGAAACACTTTACTGCGTCAGCATGACCTCATGCTGACGTCAGCAGGTCAACAGGAGCTGGTCCTGGTCAAACATGACATGTGGGCCCGGCATTTCAGTGTCATAGCTAATTAGCAAAGTTAATTAGTGTTAAGCTAGGAACTAATTAACTGTCAGTGGGGTTTGGGCCCACAGTTAGTGACTAACCTAACTAACTAATTTAATTAACATTTACTTAATTAAACTAGCTAATTAGGGGAGGGGTGGCCCACACGTCAGTGACCCAGGGGTGGTCAACCCCCCGATCAAACGAGTCAAACTCGCCGGCGATGTGACGCCAGCGAGACCAAACACGGCGGCGAGCTTCGGAAATCGCCTACAGGGCACGGTTGGAGCCGCGGTTGGGCGCGTTGGAGAGCCCTTGCTGGCGCGCGTCGAGAGGTGGTAGCCGCCGGGCCTTTTGTGGCCGGAGGCGACGACGACGAGCTCGGCAGTGGCGGCCGGCGTTCGGGCGTGTGTGGAAACGCGGCTACGGTGGCCTAGGCGATGCGTGCGTGGCACCTACTCCATCTACGTGCTGCGGCGAGCAAGATGGGCGTGTGTCCGATACCAAATGGTCACCGGAGCATCACCGGCGGCAAGCACGGCGGCGGCGGATTTCGGTGATCAGCGGAGCAGCAGCTACGCGGTGCAAACGAAGCGGAGGAGGGAGGGATTCGGTGTAGGGGCTCACAGCGGAGCTAACGAGCTCGAAGGAGAGGTCGGGGACGCTCTGCAGCTTCTTAATCGACGCCGAGGAGCTCCGGCGATCCGAGGAGGGGGACGATGGCGTGAAGGCGATGCATGGCTTCCGGCGATCCGTGGCTCAGCGAGGAGGAAGAGGGCGTCGCGGCGATCCTCCTGGACACGGTCACGGGACGAGGGGGAGGCTCTAGGTGCGGCGGCGGCGACGGGTGGCCTCGGTGGTGAGAGGGAGAGAGCTAGGGGAGAGAGATGAGGACGAGGGGGAGTGAGAGAGGGGTCGGGGCAGCTGCGTGGCGACGCATGGAGACGTCCAGGCCGTCGGGGATGCAGGCAAGCAGGCTGGAGGTGGCCGGGCGTGTGCCGGCGCGCGGTGGCCAAGCGCGCTGCCTACTGGCGCGAGGAGGAAGGCGACAGGAGCGGCACTGGGTGGGCTGGGCCGGCCTGCAACAGTGCTGGGCTCAAGGTAAGTTCTCTCTCTCTTTCTTTTTTCCTATTTCTTTTCTGTTTCATTTCTTTTGTAACTTTGTTTAATTATTAAAAATGTCAGAACATTTTTATAACTCATAAAACTAGTCATGCCCACTGTATATAATATGAACAGTATGGAACATTATAGTTTATGATTATTTGAGCATTTAAAATATGTTATAGCATTTAAATGCCCAAATACAAATACCATATGATTTAATCCAGAGTCCTTAGATGTCCTAGAAAATTGTGCACGATTTTTGGCAGAGGTTTAGGACCAAGGCAGAAATGATGAACATTTTTGAAGGGCATTTTGGGTACATTGGAAAAGATTTTATCAAACCCTAGTTGTTAAAAGAGGGGTGCTGGGGTTTCTGTCATTCCCATTTCAAGTTTCTTTGATAAGTAAACATGATGCACACTCTAGCTAGTCCTAATGCAAGTGCTAACTAGGGATGTGACACTCAGCCCCGCCACGTCCCCTGCTGCTACAGAATGGCCGTCGCCGGCGATCTTTTCCCCGGCCGCTGCGGAACCGCCATTGCCCGCCTATATAAGAAGCCCCCGAGCTCGTCAAGCCCTCAAGCAACCTCTCACACTCCCTCACTAATCTGCCCGTAGCAGCAGAAAGACCAGAGAGGTTGTCTTCTTCTTCTCCAGCAACCACAGCCGCCGCCACTGTCTCGATCACTCCGGCGCCAGCAGGGCCTCCCCCGCCCATCCAGCGCCACCGTCGCCTTCCCTTCGAACTTGCGAAACTGTCCGACCCCTCGAACGCGATCAAAACCCACCACAACACAAATCCCCAATCCTGCCCGAAGCCGCCTCCGCCGCGGAGCTCGCCGTCGGCGACTCCCTCCGTCCCCGCCGGCCAGTCAACCACCGGGAGGACCGCCTAGGAGTGACGGATACATCCCTGGCCTCGAATGCCCTCGAGGAGCCTCCGTTCGCCGGCAACGATCACCGGAATCCCACCTCCGTTCGGGCAGAGGAAGAGGAGGGAGAGGCGACTGGTCAAACCTGACCAGTGGGCCCCCTGGACCCACTGTCAGTGACCCAGCCCCGCCTCCACGTGTTTCAAGTGAAGGCATAAACATCAGAAGTACGTATCCCCTGACCCGAAAGCGTATTCTTATTTGAAACGTTTTCTTTTCTGTTTTAATTTCAAATCGGAGTTTGACTAAAACTTTGACCAGCTTTAACTTTTTAAATATAACTCCAAATGAATTGATTCTTTTTCCGTTGTTCCTCAATTTTGGTCTAGTTTATTTTCAAATTTATTTGAAAATTTTCCAGACAACTTTTTTGTGCTGTTTTGATTCTATGTATTAATTTCATATTCTTTCTATTAGGATTTTTGTAGAGGGAGAAAACTTCCAAAAGTTTGGAATGCATTTATCCTCCCCTCTACTTGAAGGCAAGCACTTTTGAACCCTGGTCTAATGCTTATAAGTGTCATTGATACGATTGCAACGTCACCTCTAAATGGACGCATTCATTTCTTCTTATACGTGATGATATGATCGTACCCATGAGTGCATGAGGTATACCCCTTGCTGTGGATAATTATTTGCATGACGGTGATCCCCCTCGTATGCCTTCCATGCCTAACGGAAGAAAACCGTGAAAGTCATTGTCTTGTTTAGACACGAGCTTGTCACTAGCTCCTCGTTGAGACGGTGGAGTCCGGTATGGCTTGGTGAGGCATGACGGGTGGTGATTCCGACTGTTGTTGTGGAATATAATGATTATACTAATCATACCAGTGATGCTTGAACCTCCTGAGTCGACCGTAGATCGAGTCTTGTCCTAGTAACCCCCATACTTGTTTCGTGCTACCACGTGTCCCTGCTACAGGTAGGGTATGGTTTAGTAAATTGTCGACCCCTGTTCTATCACACACCGTACAGAGAGGCCACAGTGGAAGATACCGGCTGCATCCGGTAGGCAGGCCACCGGGTCCGGGGGCATGGGTGTTTCGGTTGGAGCCGAAGGGGGTAGCTTCCCCAGTTTTGCGTGCATTATAAATTTTATGATCCCATGCTAGTCGAGGTTGTAGCCTCCCCACTTAGAGTCTGGCTTAACGGGTGTCGTGGGTGATTCCAGGCACCGGTAAGATAGGCTGGTGTGTGTGGTCAGGTGTGTCCTCGAATTAAAAGACCGTAAACGGAATTAGTCCAGAGGGACTAAAGGAATCCGTTATTCGTGGGTAAAGAGTACGCCCTCTGCAGAGATCAAATCTATTCGAATAGCCGTGTTCCTGGGTTAGGACTTCAGTCTGGGAATAGTCAATTATCGGTCTTAGCGTCGGTCTTCGGAGGAGAAACTGCTAAAACAGAACGTGGATCATGATCTGTGACCTATGATGGCTGTTAATTTTTGGTTAGGATTATTTCGGACTAACCCTTATATTATTTGAATTAATGAGTATCCCTAGGACGGTTCTACCTCCTCGATATTTGATGTCTTTTATTTATAAGCCCTTTCTGTGGTGTCGCTCAGACGCCCGACTGTGGCATGTTTGTTATTTTTTTATAAGCCCGTTTTGTGGTGTCGCTCAGACACCCGACTGTGGCATGTTGGTTATTTCTTTTATTTATGAGCCCTTTATGTGGTGTCGCTCAGACGCCCGACTGTGGCATACTCGTTATTCATTTTCCTTATCAGCCCTTTATGTGGTGTCCCTCAGACGCCCGACTATGGCATACTCGTTATTCATTTTCCTTATAAGCCCTTTATGTGGTGTCGCTAAGACGCCCGACTGTGGCATATTCGTTTAATTATTTTATTATCACTCCCTGTTTGCATATGCATTTTTATACAAATGACCTACTGGAAATATGGACTGTCATATCACAATTAACATCGTGATTATCTAATATTTTCGAGCATGATTTTATTTCACTCGTGTTCACAATGTTTGCGAGTACATTCAAAGTACTCACTGGCTTGTCCCTGGCTATTGTCTTGGCCAGATTTCTTGCATGGAGAGGAGCGTTGCGACGACTACCCAGAACCTATGTAACAGTGATAGCAGCCTCGCGAAGATAGGAGTTAACCTGGTCAGCTGTTCCCGTGGAAAATGGAGTCCCACAGATGCGGACCTGTCACAACCGCTTCTGCCATCAGCCACTAGAGACCTTGTGTTGTACTTAAAGGCCAAGAATGGTCTTATACTACATATTTTGTACTTTCGCTTGGGTTTTCTGTATCAAATGGTGACTCATCAGCTAACAGTAATCCTGGGGCTGGTGAGCACAAGGGCCATTTCTGGGGAATTTAATACCCCGAAAACCGGTCCTGACAAACGTGGACAAAGGCATATCATTAGGATCAGAAGATGCACTCTTAGTAGCAAATAATTTCATAAGTTCATCAATCTTTCCACTCAAAACAGTAATCTCTTCAATAGCATGTACTTTTTTACTAGTAGATCTTTCTGTGTGCCATTGAGAGTAGTTAACCATAATATTACCTAGGAGTTTAATAGCTTCTCATAAAGTGATTTCCATAAAAGTGCCATCCGCGGCCGAATCTAAAAGATTTCTAGAAGCAAAATTCAAGCCAGCATAAAAGTTTTGTATAATCATCCATAATTTCGAACCATGCGTAGGGCAATTACGTATCATTAATTTCATTCTCTCCCAATCTTGTCCAACATGTTCATGATATAGTTGCTTAAAATTCATGATATCGTTTCTAAGAGAGATAATCTTAGCGGGAGGAAAATATTTAGAGATATAGGCATCTTTGTACTTATTCTATGAATCAATACTATTTCTAGGCAAAGAAGAGAACCAAGTTTTAGCACGACCTCTAAGCGAAAATGGAAATAGCTTTAATTTGACAATATCATTATACGAATCGCTCTTGTTTTGCATATCGCATAAATCAACAAAGTTGTTCAGATGGGTAGCGGCATCTTCACTAGGAAGGCCAGAGAATTGATCTTTCATGTCAAGAGTCAACAGAGCAGCATTGATCTCACAAGATTCATGATCAATAGTAGGAGCAATTGGCGTGCTAATAAAATCATTATTGTTGGTATTGGAGAAGTCATACAATTTGGTATTGTCTTGAGCCATAGTGACAAGCAAGCAATCGAACACACAAGCAAACAAGAAGCAAGCAAACGGAAAACGGGCGAATAAAACGGCAAGGGTGAAGTGGGGGAGAGGAAAACGAGAGGCAAATAATGTAATGCGAGGGATAAGTCTTTGCGATTGGCACTTGGTATATGACTTTTCCGTAGATCTCCTCGGCAATGGCACCAGAAATTCTTCTTGCTACTTCTCGAGCTTGCGTTGTATTCCCTTGAAGAGGAAAGGGTGATGCAGCACAGTAGCGTAAGTATTTCCCTCAGTTTTTGAGAGCCAAGGTATCAATCCAGTAGGAGACCACACGCGAGTCCCTCCTACCTGCACAAAAAAAAGAACCTTGCAGCCAACTCAATAAAAGGGGTTGTCAATCCCTTCTCGGTGACTTACAAAAGTGAGATCTGATAGAGATGATAAGGTATTATTTTTGGTATTTTTTATATAGAGAAAAAGTAAAGGAAACTAAATAAAACAACAACGACAAAAATTGGCAAGTTGACGGGAAACTAATATGATATAAGATAGACCCAGGTGCCATAGGTTTCACTAGAGGCTTCTCTCATGATTGCAGATTTCTACGGTGGGTGAACAAATTACTGTCGAGCAATTGATAGAAAAGCGCATAGTTATGAGAATATCTAGGCATGATCATTTTATATAGGCATCACGTTCGTAACAAGTAGACCAAAACGATTCTGCATCTACTACTATTACTCCACACATAGACCGCTCTCCAGCATGCATCTAGAGTATTAAGTTCATAAGAACAGAGTAACGCCTTAAGCAAGATGACAGGATGTAGAGGCATTAACTCAAGCAATATGATGTAAACCCCATCTTTTTATCCTCGATGGCAACAATACAATACATGCCTTGCTGCCCCTACTGCCACTAGGAAAGGACACCGCAATTTTGAACCCAAATCCAAGCACTTCTCCCATTGCAAGAACTATAGATATAATAGGACAAACCAAACCGATAATTCGAAGAGACTTGCAAGGATATTTAAATCATGCATAAAAGATTTCAGAGAAGAATCCAATATTGTTCATAGATAATCTTGATCATAAACCCACAATTCATCGAATCTCGACAAACACACCGCAAAAGGAATTACATCGAATAGATCTCCTTGAAGATGGAGGAGAACTTTGTATTGAGATCCAAAGAGAGAGAAGAAGCCATCTAGCTAATAACTATGGACCGGAAGGTCTATGGTAAACTACTCACAAATCATCGGAGAGGCTATGGTGTTGATGTAGAAGCCCTCCGTGATTGACGCCCCCTCCGGTGGAGCTCCAGAACAGGCGCCAAGATGGGATCTCACGAGTACAGAAGGTTGCGGCGGTGGAATTAGGGTTTCGTGGTGCTCCTCGATAGTTTTAGGGTACGTAGGTATATATAGGAGGAAGAGGGACATCAGGGAAGCAACATGGGGCCCATGATGGTGGGGGGCGCAACTACCCCCCTGGGCGCACCCCCTGCCTTCGTGGCCGCCTCTCTCGCTTCCTGGCGTGTACTCGAAGTCTTCTGCATTGGTATCATTCCAAAAATTACTCTCCCGAAGGTTTCATTCCGTTTGGACTCTGTTTGATATTCCTTTTCTGTGAAACACTGAAATAGGCAAAAAACAACAATTTGCACTAGGCCTTGGGTTAGTAGGTTAGTCCCAAAAATAATATAAAAGTGTATAATAAAGCCCATTAAACATCCAAAACAAAATATATGATAGCATGGAACAATAAAAAATTATAGATACGTTGGAGATGTATCAGATCCTCTACCCGATTTCTTACAAATCAGACATAGCATCAGGGGCTACGGTCCGTATACAGGTTTATTATCCTATACAAATAAACGTGAAGTTCTCTTAGAGTATTACGTCACATACCTCAAAGCCTATCAGTAGGCTGTTGAAGGCTTCATTCAGTCCGCTCTTAGCAGACTGAATCTTCCCCATAACCGCACCCTGGGTGTGGTATTCTAGCACGATGGAAGCACCTTGCAGTCCTTCCTCCAGTGTGTCCAGCGCCTCCGAATTAATGGAGGTCATCGGTGGATTTGATGCTCCTCCCCCTATAGTAGGGGGCTTCCTGTCCGATTCTGGAGCCGTACTAGCCTCTAGAATGGTGTTCGATGGGAGCCCGGATTGCTTGGGCTCCCCGCCGTCGGTTGCCATGGGGACTGTTTCCCGTTGGCTGACGGTGGCCGAGGTGTTGACCTCGGGCACCCTCTCATCAGTCACGCTCCTACCTTCTCACGCAGGGGACACCCGCAAGGAAGACGCCTCGGTGTCCCCTAGGATGATAGGTGATTGAGCCCGTGGTGGCGTGTCACTCCCTGCCATGTCAGGCGGCAGAGAGTTCCCTGACGATAATGAAGCGCTGGGGAATGTGTTGGGAGGACTGCAAAACAACCAATAGAATTACTTATACAATGATAACAGACTGACCGAAGACAATAGTAAAAGTCCAAATACTTACGATTCGGCTAGGGGCTTGATCCTGGGCTATTTTCGGAAGACAGCTTAGGACTCTGAGTCTGAGCTGTCCGGGAGGTTCATCTTCCTTCTAGGTGCCCCCTTCCCCGTGTTACTGGGGCTGCCCTCTTCTTCCTCTTCCCCTTCATGGGGGAGTCACTTTCCAACTCCTCCCGTTATTCCTCTTCATCATGGGAGGAGGGTGCATCGGTATCTCCGGACATAGCTTCCGAAGGACCCTTAGGGCGGGGGCCGCTCTTGGCCTCCTTGCCCTTCTTCTTGGCCTTCTTCTCTGGCGCCTAGTACGGCGCAAACACTAGCATCGTCGTAAGCTGAGGCGTGGCTGGGTCATTGGGTAGCGTCCGGACAGTTGATCCGCTTCGCTTTCGCCATCCAGGCCTGTATGGAACGGAAATGTTCTAACACCTGTTATATTTGAGATACGGACCGGATAGGTCTTCGGCAAAATCGTGCTTACCTCCGTAACCAGAGTCACGCTATCGAATCTGATGACCTCGGTCTCCTTTGGCCACTTCTTCTAGGCCTTGAAAAGCTACTTCCATATGTCTTTGTGCGTGGTGCCAAAGAAGCGCTTCAGGGTCCGCGGTCCCTGCGGATTGAACTCCCACAAGCGGGAGGCCTGGAGCTGGCAGGGGAGGGTGCGGCAAAAGAGCATCACCTGAATCACGTTAGTGAGGTGGGTGTCGTCTATTATCATGTCGGAGATGGCGTTCTGGAGCATCTTCACCTCCGATAGAGACCCCCACACGAGGCCCTTGGTTGTCCACGTGGTGATCCTTTCTAGGGGTCCGGATCGGAATTTAGGCGTAGCCACCCAGTTAGCCTCACGAGGTTCGGTGATGTAGAACCACTCCTGCTGCCACACCTTGTTGGTTTCCACAAAATCCCCTTTGGGCCAGGTGGTGTTGGGGATCTTGATTACCATAGCTCCCCCACAATCCGGATGCTTCCCGTCGACCACCTTCGGCTTCATATTGAAGGTCTTGAGCCATAGGCCGAAGTGTGGGGGGACGGGGAGGAAGGCTTCACACACGACTATGAAAGTTGACATGTGAAGAATAGTATTCGGGGCTTGATAATGGAAATCTAGCTCGTAGAAGAACAAGATACCCCAGACAAAGGGGTGGAGGGGAAATCCAAGCCCCCGAAGAAAGTGAGGAATGAACACAGCCCTCTCGCCAAACACAGGAATGGGTATCACCTGATTCTTGTCAGGAATCCGGTGCGCTATGTTGGCGGCAAGATAGCCTACGCTTCGGAGACTCTTCACGTCTTTCTCTGTGACGGTGGAGGCCTCCTAGTTGCCCTTAGAGCCTGATCCAGCCATTGTTGGAGAAGAAGGTGGTGGTGGAGGAAGGGATGGGAGCTGCGGGCGCTGGAACTAGGAGATTGGGAAGCAAAGGGCTAGAGGAAAGCGTGAGGTAAAAGGGAGAGATCTATATCCTTTCATAGGCGGTAAATACCAAACATCCCCCACTCAAGCCATAAAACTCGCCTGTTCCCAGTGAGATCGTGGGTAAGGTATGGTTGGGTTACCCAAATCATATTGATGAGGATCCCGCAATAAGCTGGAATGATCCCTATTTCGTCAAGACATGCCAGTGGAGGGTATGCCTCGAAACGAGAAACTAGAGCCAAGAAAATGATTCAAAATATTAAAGGGTCAAATGTGATGTTTTGTCGAAAAAGTTGTCAGTAAAGACACAGTGCTTGTTTTGACATATTGCCTTCGTGGCTAAGGGTTGTACTAATCATGCAGAGCCGGACATAGTTCCTTCATCTAGGAAGACTAACTTAGAATATTCATAAGGTGGAACCCGCCTTGCAATGGCGAAGTCAGTATGCGTGCCGAACTCATCGTCATCGAAGATTGGTTCAGGGGCTAGTGAGGGAGTCCTGGACTAGGGGGTCCTCAGGTGTCCGGATTACTCGATATGGGCGGGACTGGTGGGCCGTGAAGATCAACACAGAGGATTGTCCCTCGTGTCCGAATAGGACTCCCATGTGCATAGAATGGCAAGTTTGAGTCCGAGTGTAATGTTTTCTTCCTCTACAAGATGATTCTGTACAACCCTAGGCCCCTCCGATGTATATATAAATCGGAGGGTTTAGTTTGTAGAGGTTATCAGAACTACCATAGGCTAGACATCTAGGGTTTAGCCATTATGATCTCAAGGTAGATCAACTCTTGTAATCCCCATATTCATCAAGATCAATCAAGCAGGAAGTAGGGTGTTACCTCCATTAAGAGGTCCCGAACCTGGGTAAACATCGTGTCCCTGTTCCCCCTGTTATCACCGATCCTCAGATACACAGTTCGGGACCCCCTACCCAAGATCTGCCGGTTTTGACACCGACAATGTCTTCATAGGATACCCAAAAGAAACTGTTGGGCACACCTTCTACCACTGATTCGAAGGCAAGAGTTTTTTTGCTAAAAATGTGTCCTTTCTAGATAAGGATTTTCTCTCGAAAGAAGTGAGTGGGAGGAAAGTAGAACTTTATGAGGTACATGTACCTTCTCTCAAATTGGAAAGTAGCTCATCAGAGAAAACCGTTCCCGTGATGCCAACACCAACTAGAGAAGAAGCTAATGATGATGATCATGAAACTTCGGATCAAGTTACAACTGAACCTCGAAGGTCGAGCAGAACATGTACCACACCAGGGTGGTACGATAACCCTATCCTGGAGGTCATGTTGATAGGCAACGGCGAACCTTCAAACTATGAAGAAGCTATGTTAAGCCCAGATCCCGAAAAATGGCTTGAGGCCATGAAATCTGAGATAGGATCCATGTATGAGAACAAAGTATGGACTTTGGTAGACTTGCCCGATGATCGGCAAACCATTGAGAATAAATGGATCATCAAGAGGAAGACAGTCGCTGATGGAAATATCACTATCTACAAAGCTCAACTTGTCGCAAAAGGTTTTCGACAAGTTCATGGAGTTGACTACGATGAGACTTTCTCACCCGTAGCGATGCTTAAGTCCGTTCGCATCATGTTAGCAATTGTCACATTTTATGAAATCTTGCAAATGGATGTCAAAACTTCATTCCTTAATGGATTTCTGAAAGAAGAGTTGTATATGATGCAACCAGAAGGTTTTGTCGATCCTAAAGGTGCTAACAAAGTGTGCAAGCTCTAGCAATCCATTTATGTACTGGTGCAAGCATCTCAGAGTTGGAATATACGATTTGATGAGTTGATCAAAACATATGATTTTCTACAGACTTAAGGTGAAGCCTGTATTTATAAGAAAGTGAGTGGTAGCACTACAACATTTCTGATAAGTATATGTGAATTACATATTGTTGATCAGAAATAATGTAGAATTTTCCTTAAAGAATAAGGAGTGTTTCTACCTCTCAATCCATGAGTTGATCTTGAATTTCTCGATCTTCGAGAAGATCGAATCCCGTAGAGTTCCCCTCTCCTTCCATCATCATGTTGGGTGAATTTCTTGAAGGCAAGGATGTCAAGATCTACATGATGCAAGAAATCAATGTTCTTATGAAGTACAATCTAGATCCTGAAGATCGTGTTGCCTTTGTGTCCCCTCTGTCTCCTGTAAGTGCATCTAGTGCCCCCTAGTTGGTTTTGGAGTATTGACGACAAACGAGGTTGAGGGACTAACGTGTTTGTGAGAATTGCAGGATAGCATAGGTAATAGTCCCTCACAGATTCGATTTAACTTCCAAAGATGAACCTTAAAAATGTGTGAAGACATTGAAGCCAGTGATTGTGCGTGAAGACTTTCACATGAAGCTAATGACCCATGAAGACATTCATTGAAGACTATAGAACATGAAGACACATTTTATTTCGTAGTTCTTTTTATTCCTTCTTGAGTCATAGGAACCACCGTACTGTTAAGTGGGGGTCCAAGTGAACATAGTCGAATGACTGATGTGATGCTCAACCAAAACACCTATGTCTTCAAGCGAAGACAAATGAGAGCAAATCTGATCCAGAGCTGGATAAGTCAGCTTTACTTGGAGCTCAACTAAAGTTGCCGCGTGTGTTCAAAATCCGACCGTTGGACACGTGTTAGTTCCTTAGTGACCAAGGGTCATTTCGGACATATCATGTCGGGTTGCCCCATGGCTATAAATAGCCCACCCCTTACACCATAAGTTGGTGGCTGCTCAGAGTTAGTGCATGGATTTTGTCGTTTGAGAGCAACCCACCTTCGAAGCCTTTGAGAGAAAAGATCCTTTTGATGACAAAACCCCAAACACCCAAAGTCAAAGAGAGTTACGCATCACTGAAGTCTTTCTGTCTGTGTGACCTGAAGACTTGTTACACTTGAGGACTGTGCTTCCTCCAGCCGGTTAGGCATCACATTCAGAGCGTCCTAGAGTGACTGTGGACCGCCAGTGAACGAAGTCTGTGAAGGTTTGGAAGCCTACCTTGAAGAATTACCGGAGTGATTGGGCGACGACTGTGTGTCCTTAGCTCAAGAAAAATACACTGAGGACTGTGTGTCCGGGATTGTGTGTCCTCAGGTCTGACTACCTAGCCGCCTTCTACTTCTCGATCTTGCGTTGTATTCCCTCGAAGAGGAAAGGGAGATGCATCACAGTAGCGTAAGTATTTCCCTCAGTTTTTGAGAACCAAGGTATCAATCCAGTAGGAGACCACGCGCGAGTCCCTCGCACCTGCACAACAAATAAGAACTTCGGAGCCAACGCGATAAGGGGTTGTCAATCCCTTTACGGTCACTTACGAAAGTGAGATCTGATAGAGATGATAGTTTATATTTTTGGTATTTTTGGTTTATAAGAACAACAAATAAAAGTAATAAAAGTAAAGTAGATGTAGATTGATATGTTGAGAATAGACCCGGGGGCCATAATGTTTTCTAATGGCTTCTCTCATGATAGCGATATTCTACGGCGGGTAAACAAATTACTGTCGAGCAATTGATAGAAAAGCAAATAATTATGAGACTATCTAGGCATGATCATTGTATATATGCATCACGTCCGAGACAAGTAGACTGAAACGATTCTGCATCTACTACTATTACTCCACACATCGACCGCTATCCAGCATGCATCTAGTGTATTGAGTTCATAAGAATAGAGTAACGCCTTAAGCAAGATGACATGATGTAGAGGGATAAACTCAAGCAATATGATATAAATCCCATCTTTTTATCCTCGATGGCAACAATACAATACGTGCCTTGCTGCCCCTACTGTCACTGGGAAAGGACACCACAAGATTGAACCCAAAGCCAAGCACTTCTCCCATTGCAAGAACTATCGATCTAGTAGGCCAAAACAAACCAATAATTCGAAGAGACTTGCAAGGATATTATGAACACACATAAAAAGTTCAGAGAAGAACTAAATATTTCTCATAGATAATCCTGATCATAGAATCACAATTCATCGGATCTCGACAAACACACCGCAAATAGAGATTACATCGAATAGATCTCCTCGAAGACCGAGGAGAACTTTGTATTGAGATCCAGAGAGAGAGAAGAAGCCATCTAGATACTAGCTATGGACTCAAAGGTCTGTGGCAAACTACTCACAACTCATGTGAGGGCGATGATGATGATGATGAAGAAGTCCGTGATAGATCCCCCTCCGGTGGAGCTCCGGAACAGGCTCCAAGATGGGATCTCGCGGGAACAGAAGGTTACAGCGTGGAATTAGGGTTTTCTCTCTGTTGTCAAAGGTTTCGTGGTACGTAGACTTATATAGGAGGAAGGAGGACACCGGGGGACGCTCGAGGGGCCCATGAGGCAGGGGGCGCACCCTGGGAAGGGGGCGCGCCCCCACCCTCGTGGGCGCCTCGATGCTCCCCTGACGTGGTTCTCAAGTTCCCTGTGTGTGATTTTCTATCTCTCGCGAAGGTTTCATTCCGTTTGGACTCCGTTTGATATTCTTTTTCTGCAAAACCATGAAATAGGCAAAAAACAGCAATCTGGACTCGGCCTTTGGGTTAGTAGGTTAGTCCCAAAAATGATATAAAAGTGTATGATAAAGCCCATGAAACATCCAAGACTTCATAAATAATAGCATGGAACAATAAAAAATTATAGATACGTTGGAGATGTATCAAGAATCCCCAAGCTTAATTCCTGCTCGTCCTCGAGTAGGTAAATGATAAAGAAAGAATTTTTGATGTGGAATGCTAACCAACATAGTGTTTCAATGCAATTCTCTTAATTGTGGCATAAATGTTCAGATCTGAAAAATACAAGATAAAAGTCTATATTGACAAAAGAAATAATAATACTTCAAGCATACTAACAAATCAATCATGTCTTCTCAAAATACTATGACTAAAGAAAGTTATCCCTACAAAATCATATAGTCTGGCTATGCTCCCTCTTCATCACACAAAATATTCATATCATGCACAACCCCGATTTCAGCCAAGCACTTGTTTTCATACTCTATATTTTCAAACCTTTCAACTTTCATGCAATACATGAGCGTGAGCCATGGAGAAAGCACTATGGGTGGAATAGAGGTGGTTGTGGAGAAGACAAAAAGGAGGGAGATAGTCTCACATCGACTAGGCGTATCAACGGGCTTTGGAGATGCCCATCAATAGATATCAATGTGAGTGAGTAGGGATTGCCATGCAACGGATGCACTTGAGCTAAGTATGTATGAAAGCTCAACAAAATAAACTACTGGGCGTGCATCCAACTTGCTTGCTCACGAAGACCTAGGGTATTTGAGGAAGCCCATCGTTGGAATGTACAAGCCAAGTTCTATAACGAAAATTCCCACTAGTATATGAATGTGACTAAACATGAGACTCTATACAATGATGAACATGGTGCTACTTTGAAGCACAAGTGTGGAAAAAGATTGTAGAAATTGTCCCTTCTCTCTTTTCTCTCATTTTTTTGGAGGGGCTTTCTCTTTTTTTATTAGCCGCTCTCTATTTTTTTGGGCCATCTCTTTTTTATTGTCCTTTCCTCACATGGGACAATGCTCTAAATGATGATCATCACACTTTTATTACAACTCGATACTACAACAAGTATGACTCTATATGAATGCCTCCGGCGGTGTACCGGGATGTGCAATGAATCAAGAGTGACATGTATGAAAAATTATGCATGGTGGCTTTGCCACAACTACGATGTCAACTACATGATCATGCATGGCAATATGACAATATGATGCGTGTCATAAGAACGGAACGGTGGAAAGTGGCATGGCAATATATCTTGGAATGGCTATGGAAATGCCATGATAGGTAGGTATGGTGGCTGTTTTGAGGAATAATATGGTGGCTGTTTTGAGGAAGGATATATAGTGGGTTTATGTTACCGGCAAGAGTTGCGAGGTACAAGAGAGGCTAGCAATGGTGGAAGGGTGCGTAGAATCCATGGACTCAACATTAGTCATAAGAACTCATATACTTATTGCAAAAATCTATGAGTCATCAAAACAAAGCAATCAACGCATGCTCCTAGGGGGGAGGTTGGTAGGAGTTAACCATCGCGCGCCCCCGACCTCCACACAAAGGTTGGCACTTTACAAATACCTCATGCTCTAACTTCGTCACATAGCGGTTGTGCATGATACTGGAATCACTAACCTTAACACAAGTATTTCTCAATTTCATAATAACTCCACTAGCATGACTCTAATATTACTATCCTCATATCTCAAAACAATTATCAAGCATCCAACACCTCATCATATTCAATGCACTTACTGTGAATTTTTTTACTGCATTGACATTGGATGTCTATCATGTGAAGACTAGTTTTATTAGCCTAAACACATTACCATGTTGTTTTAATAGACTCTCAAATAGATATAAGTGAAGCATTCAACAATTTCTACAAAATATAACCATCACCGTGCTCTAAAAGATATAAGTGAAGCACTAGAGAAAAAACTTTTCAACTCAAAATATATAAGTGAAGCACATGGAGTGTCCTAACAATTTCTAGGCCATATTTAACTCTCTCAAATAGGTATGTACAGTAAGGATGATTGTGACAAGCTAACAAGAAAAGACTCAAATTATACAAGACGCTCCAAGCAAAACACATATCATGTGGTGAATCAAAATATAGCTACAAGTATAGTTACCGATGGATGAAGACAAAAGAGGGGATGCCTTCCCGGGGCATCCCCAAGCTTAGGATTTTGATTATACTTGAATTCCTTGGGGTGCCATGGGCATCCCCAAGATTAGGCCTTAGCTACTCTTTGTTCCATAGTCCATCAAAGCAATACTCAAAACTTGAAAACTTCACAACACAAAACTTAGACAAAAATTCTCGCGAGCTCCGTTAGTATAAGAAAGCAAACCACTACTCAAAGTTACTCCAATGAATTCATTATTTGTTTATATATGTGTTAAACCTACTGTATTACAACTTCTCTATGGTTCATACTTGCCAATACTACTCATAGATGCATTGAAATAAGCAAACAACACACGAAAAACAGAATCTGTCAAAAACAGAACAGTCTGTAGTAATCTGCAGGTTTCGCCTACTTCTGGAACTCCAAAAATTTCAAACTGACTTGGTAAATTTGAGGAATTTGTCTATTAATCATCTGCAAAAGTAATCAACAAAATATCACGCTCCAGTAAAATCTGACAACCACTTTAGCGAGCGCTAACGATTCTATTTTTCACAGCAAGACCACATAAACTTCACAGAAGTCTTCCCAAAGGTTCTACTTTTGACAAACACTAAAAAAACATGAAAACACATCCAATGTGACGCCCCCGATTTGTCCGTACACTAATCATGCACGCAAATGTGTACGACCAAGATCAGGGACTCACTGGAAGATATCACAACACAACTCTAGACACAAATTAAAATAATACAAGCTTTATATTACAAGCCAGGGGCCTCGAGGGCTCGAATACAAATGCTCGAATAACACAAGAGTCAGCGGAAGCAGAAATATCTGAGTACAGACATAAGTTAAACAAGCATGCCTTAAGAAGGCTAGCACAAAAATAGCAACGATCGAAAAGGGCAAGGCCTCCTGCCTGGGACCTCCTAACTACTCCTCGAAGCCGAACTCCATGTAGAAACATCATCGGGATCTTCTGGCTCCTGGACTCCATCAATCTGGTTGCATCATCCGAGAAGAAGGAACATGAGGGGAAAAGGGGGAGAAAGCAACCGTGAGTACTCATCCAAAGTACTCGCAAGCAAGGATCTACACTACATATGCAATGATATATGTGTAAAGGGGTAATATCTGAGGACTGAACTGCAGAAAGCCAGAATCAGAGGGGCATAGCTAATCCAAACGAAGACTACGCTTCTCGTAACCTCCATCTTGCAGCAGAAGATGAGGGTAGCTGGAAAGTAACAAGTATCCTCGCCTCTCGCAGCCTTCGTCTTGCAGCAGTAGAAGGGAGTAGATGGTAAGTTCACCAAGTAACATCGTATAGCATAAACCTACTCGGCGATCCTCCCGCACATCACCCTGTGAGAGAGCAACCACCGAGTTATCTCTGGCACTTGTAAGGGTGTGTTTTATTAAGTATCTGGTTCTAGTTATCATGAGGTCGGAATACAACTCCGGGTCGTCCTTTTACCGAGGGACACGGCTATTCGAATAGATTAACTTCCCTGCAGGGGTGCACCACATAACCCAGCATGCTTGATCCCATTTGGCCGGACACACTTTCCAGGGTCATGCCCGGCCTCGGAAGATCAACACGTCGCAGCCCTACCTAAGCACAGCAGAGAGGTCAGCACGCCGGTCTAAGTCCTAGGCGCGCAGGGGTCCGGGCCCATCGCCCAACGCACACCTGCACGTTGCGTACGCGGCTGGTGAGCAGACCTAGCAACCTCCATTACTAAGGAAGTTGCGTTACGCGGTCCAACCCGGCGCGCGCCGCTAAGTCGCTGACGTCAAGAAGGCTTCGGCTGATACCACGACGTCGAGTACCCATAACTATTCCCACGTAGCTGGTTAGTGCGTATAGACCAAATGGCCAGACTCAGATCAAATATCCAAACTCGTTAAGCGTGTTATTATGAAATAACCGCGGACAACGACCAGGGCCAGGCCACCTCTCGACTGGGTGTCTCAACCTGCCCCTGTCGCTCCGCCACAAAGATCCACTCGGGGGCCGTCGGGAACTCAGGCCCACCACTACCTGGATGGAGCCACCTGTCCTTTCAGTCCCCATATCGGAATCACTTGCGGGTACTCAAAGAGCCGACCCGACTTTAGTCACATCAAGTATCATGTATATGTGTATGTAATATATACCCGTGATCACCCCCAAGTGATCATGGCCCGATAGAATAGCAGGGCAGACGGACAAGGGTGTAGGGCCACTGATGGAATACTAGCATCCTATACTAAGCATTAGGATGGCAGGTAAAGTATCAACAGTTGTAGCAACAATGACAGGTTATGCAGCAGAATAGGAGTAACCGAATAGTAACATGCTACACTACTCTAATGCAAGCAGTAGAGAGAAGAATAGGCGATATCTGGTGATCAAAGGGGGGGCTTGCCTGGAAGCTCTGCAGACAAAAGGAATCTTCGGAAGCGTAGCCGTAGTCGAACACCGAAGCATCAATGGTCTCGGGGTCTATCACAGTATCGGAGTCTACAGAAAATAAGCAACGAAGGGGAAACAAATAAATAACAGAGCAAACAATAGCACACAAAGCATAACATGGAATTACGCGGTGCTACGTGTGACCTAACGCAATGCTCGGTGGTACAGGCGAAGAGGAATAACATCCGGGAAAGTATTCCCGGTGTTAGGCATTTTCGGGCAGATGAAACGGAGGGGGAATGTTGCACGTTTGGTATGATAGAGATGTGTGGCGGACGAACGGACTGCGTATTCGGATACGTCTCGTCGTTCTGAGCGACTTACATATATAAAACTTTTTCATCCGACTTACGGTTTATTTTCTATGAATTTTCAAAGTTTTAAATGAATTTTCGGATTTAATCTTAATTCGAATTTAAAAGCAGATTATACTTTTGTCACCAAGTGCTACTCTAACCTGTGTGTATGCCAATGGGTCCAGTGGGATTGGGTTGACCCAGTCAAAGGTTGACTGGTCAACATAGGAATAGTGCAAGTGGGGCCACGTGTCATTGGCTATGTTTGTTTTTATCTTCTTAATCTAATAGTGGGTCCACACGTCATCGGTTATTAGACTAACTTAGCACTAAAATACTCCTAAACTAAACCTACTTCTAATTAAAAAAAAGGGCAAGTGCCAGAGGCACAACGCCTCGTGGTTTTGCTCAGACATGCCACGCCCACGCACTTGGCCATGGCTAGCTTCAGCGTATAGCAGCAGCAGCTAAGCAACCAATAGCAGTAGTGCAGCGCAGCAGCTAGCGAGCAGCAGAAGCAGCAATAAGCATCGGCACCGCACGAGCAGCAGCAAGTGCACGGCCACATGCGCCAAGCGGCCGGGCAGCTAGAGGAGCCGCAGCGGCAACGCAGCCGTGGGCGGGGGCGCGCGGACGTGCGCAGACAGGCGCCGGGCGCGGCGCGGCTAGCAGGGTGGCTGCATGGCGAGCAGCCACCGGCGACGGAGACAAATGGCAGTGGAAGTACCTGGCAGCAGCACCAACAGCAGCTATGCGGCAACATCAATAGCAGCATAGCTCGAGCAGCAGGAGCATGTGAGCGTTCGTGCGCGGACGAGTTCCTGCCTTGGTGAGCGGCGGCGAGCGTGGGACGGCGTCTACGGCAAAGGATTCGAAGGGGAAACAGGGGGAATCGAACGAGGTGCTCACGGTGAGCATGTAGGCGATGTCGGGGAGGCCGGAGGCGACCCGGAGCAGCGGCAACGACGACAAGTTGGTGACGTCCACGACGAAGAAGGGCTCGATGGCGAGCACACGGACCGTCCCGGCTTGATCTGACCCCCGGGACGGACGGATCCGGCCGCGACGGACTTCCTGGACGTCCTCCCCCACGTAGGCAACAACGGTGGCCGCGATGGCGACGATGCCGCGTCGACGACATCTCGTGCACGAGGAACAGAGGAGAAGAGCGAGAGGAGGGGAAATTTCGGGGGCTAGGGTTTCGGAGGTCGATGAGGGGGGGTCCTGGCGACGCTCTTATCCACAGCGGGAGCCGGGGATGGCCGCCACGAGGCCGGGGTGTCGTGGGATGGCCGCCACGATCCCCTGCCCCCTGTAGCGAGGTGGGAGACAGGGGGAGGTGTGGTTGGGCTGGGCATTCGGCTAGATGGGCCAAATTGTCCAGTAGATTAGGCCCTTCCCCTTCTTTTGTATTCTTTTATTTGTTTTCTGTTATATTGTTATTTCCTATAGGAAAACATTTTTATAATATAAGGGACTTAGCTCATAATTAATGTTGAAGTTTCTAGACACCGCCACAAAAGTTTAGGGTTTAACTAAAATAATATGTAATATTCATATTTTACAAAAGCATTTTAAATTACTCTTTTGACCTTGTTTTATTGTTTAGGACATTTAAATATCTTATAAAATGTTGGTTTCAGCATGATAATTATCCAGGGATTATTTGCCAAACTTTGAACATTTTAGTTTCTATGTTTGAGAAATTTGAATTTTGACTTGATTTTGAAGAATGAATTTGAATCGGTTTCAAACGAACGCGAGTTTATCAACAGTAACCGAGGCAACGTGGCATCATTAACAGGGAATTACTGTAGTCTGATTACCCGGGCGTCACAATTCTCCTCTACTACAAGAAATCTCGTCCCGAGATTTAAGCGGTGGAGCACGGGACGGGGGGGGGGGG
>LR738709.1:194009205-194055609 GCA_902687465.1 Secale cereale
GTAGCAAAAACCTAACGAGTCTTCTCGGTCTTGACTGCCCTTTCGAAGAGGTTGATCCCTTTCGTTGATGTCTACATTCTGCTTCAAGTCATCGTGATCAAGTCATCATCCTTTCTTCGGGGTCTCCATCGTCCTATGAACGCGACAATGGGGAAAACTTTGGAGGAACATATCTCCACGAAGTTTATGCGTCTGACGGCGAATTCAGATTGTGATACATGAAGTACCCTACGAGTAGTATTTCAGTGAATTCGTTGAGTGCACTATACGATGGTACCAAAGTTTCAAATGGGTAGGCAATCATTCGATGCCTAGATAGAAGCTAGAATGGGGGCTTGAACAACGAGAATAACATGGTGTTTGATTCCAGGATGAATAATGGTATGGCATTTAGCTCGTGAATCACATACGAAGCCAGGTGCAAAGAATACATTAGAATCCGGGTTGTAAAGAAGAGTTAGGTTTCGATCCAGTGGACCTGTGGGTTATGGGCCCACCATGTGGGTTGAAAATAGGAAGGTTGGTGACGTCTTGCACGATCTCGTAAGCAAGGTATGTCGGAGGATAGCATGCCAGTTATGTCGGCAACAACATCGGTACCAAGGGCGAGGGACGGAGAGAACTATTTTCTTGCTCGTTGAACGAGGCGGACCAATAGGCAAAGTTCTCGTCCATCGGTGGTTACCGGAATGTTATGAACAATAGTAACAGGGTCTTACTGACAGAGTTGTATACCAAGGCGTTCACATAAGCAGAAATTATTACTGCTTAGATTACATGTAGATCAAAGAAAGGTAAAACAAACAAATGGAAAGGAAAATTATGATTACACACAATTATTAGGAGTATATCCTTCCCATGGACAAGCAGAACATGGCATACAGGGTAGGAGAGCAAGTACCCAACCATTCAGATATGGAGGCAAGGATTAATAAAGAGGTTACCCATACATCGGTGTTTTGATAACTGACCAAGAAACATTTAGCATTGGGCTTCAAATGCTCTTGTTGAAAATCGGAGTATCACAGACATGCTTCGAGATAGCATTGGCATGTTCTTTAAGCAAAGGCCGGACTTGGATACACAAAGGATTCATCAGGAGCAGCTTATAAAATAAGTCTTACAATTTCCTCCTGTAAGAATGGTTATCCTTGCAAAGAAATTATAATGATAGGTCCTCCAGCCAGGGGTGCTAGGCATGACATCATATTACCGGGTCATCAAAGGACCAACATTATAACTCCTGGAAAGTTGTCCCAACCATCATATCTGACCGAGATTCAGATCCGATTGGTGTCACGATACCCCAGACTCGGGATGTTTGAGAAGAAAAGGTGCAACATAAATCGACGAAATGACATTTTAAGATTCTCGGGAAATGAACTATGGGAGCGGGTTCCCGAAACAATAGTTCATGATTAAACCAAGGAGAGGATGAGGAGGTGGCTGATGGGCTCAGCAACAATTCATCAAGAATTCCAAACGGATGGGTTTCCACAATAATGTGAACAAGAAGATGACACTTGTCAATTCAAATGATATAATGTTGTATGCTCGAGGAAAAACATACACCATTAATCATTAGTTGATAGGTGTGCCCGAAACATGACCTTAGGCGGCAAGATCAATGTTAGAGTGACGATTCAATAACCAACAGTCTAATAACGAGCTGTGGATCGTTAACTTCAAAGCAATAGGGTTGCTAGAAATACAGAACTCAAGCAGCATCGCTAGCATATTGGTATCCCGGTTAAAAACAACACGGGGACCAAGGAAGAATGGTGATGGTGAGAAGTATCATCATACCGAGAATTTCTAAGAGGTGGAGCAATACCCACATCATTCTCGACATAAAAGACAGTAATACTTCAAGGCAGAACACAACACTAGCTAGAGAGCAAGTTGTATTCATAATGTGGACAAGTTCGCGATGAAAGCAAGTCAAGGGTGTTGTGATGATAATAAAAATCATCGAGGGCAAGGAGGGTATTTCTCATCATGAACACAGTTGACATCTCGGAAGAAGTCAAAGTGTTGAAAGTGATCCGACACATTTGCCGGGAGGTTTCAAGAGGATGCAATCAAACAACAACGACAACAAGCAAGGGAATGACGAAATGGCAAGTTATAGGGTCAATATATAAGATGCAAGCTCGGAACCAAAGTTGCCCTTCAAGACAAGCAAGAAGATGGTGAAAGCTCGACGTAAGTCGTGCTCACACTGAAGAATTCGCGCACCAGAGAAGGACGAGGTAGCACAGTCAAATATAGTAAGACGAGGATGCAACCGCTAGTCTTGGAATGACCAGATTGAGTTCAGAATTTCCCAAAAAAAATATTAGGGGTATTTGATTTGTAGTGCGGAATAATTCCACTAGTCGGTGTCCTCGGTTGACAACAACCCAGAACCCGTAGAGTGATTACGACAAGGAAAGACATTACTTCAACAAAGTTAGTAAGATGTGGTGCAATGGCAAGACATCTTCGAAATACCAGGTGGTAATACTCGAAGGTAGAAAATGATATAAGTAGAACCGGGTCATTGACCTATGACATTGACATATGACAATAGATACTTCAACCTTGCCAAAATGGACGAAGCACTGGAATGAATTCTCACCAGATATATCAGATCAGGACAGCATGGTCGGAACCATAACTGTAAGGAATCAATTGAAGAATACCGAAAGAATCATACAGTTGGATAATCATTTTGCAAGAAGCTTCTGAGACGGTCTACATCATTTTCATGGGCATGAACACAAGTTCAAGGTCGACTCCCACTTCTTTAATGCATATCATTTCATTCTCCTCTCGCTTTGATATAACTGTAGTGTTGGAATTTTATCTGGTAGAACACCGGAAGAGTATGACTTGTGAAAACTTCAGGTTCTCACGGATTAGCGAAAGGCATAGGTTCAACCCATCGGGCATCTTAGTAACATATACCACAAATTTCAAAAGTAGTTACACCAGCTCGAAAGTAGAGCATGGTTGGCCAAACAGAGGATACAATTTACCAAAGGCATTATGTATCAGGGGAAGAACTCACAAGGTGATTGAATATGAAGGGCACTGTCGGATAACAATCCAACAATGGATCGGGCGATCCACAACGGAGCTGATGTGAGTATCGGTACTCACTCAAAGGAAGAAAGAATGTAGAGGCATCAGTTTCAAGAATCACATGATTAGTCGGATGCTTAAATAGAAAGAAATTATGGTTTCAAAAAAAAAACGAAGGATCAGAAGAAGACGCTCTGATCAAGGATGGATGAGTTGAAAATACTTAGTTGGACAATCAATAAAGGTTTGAATTGCCGAGAACCAACTCATGTCCGGAATGACGTCTGAGCCGGAAAGATAATTTTAAAAGGATAACCTGATGATTGCGTGCATACACACACATTGGATCAATATGCTCAAAATGGCTAAGACAAGGGATGTTAACGAAGACTACTAGTCATATGAAATTAACCATAATGCAAGCAGGCAAGAATTTCAAGAGTAACAGCCTGCAGAGGATTTTCGAAACATCGAAAAGTATTCCGAAATTTTTTGGGAGACATATGAACAATCGAGAAGGATGGATCCTCGATAAATGTGAGGAAATAACCGTAAGGGTTTTCATGTGAAATAAAATTGCAAGACGGTAAACTCAAAGGATTCTCAGGACAACAGAGAATATTTCGAGGCATCTTGTAATAACAAGAGTGACGAGGAACGATCATGAGAATGACAAATGCACACAGATATCCATAGGGATATATCGGTGGCAGTGAATTGCAAAGGCGATGATCACAAGGGTCTCGGGAAAATATCGAGGGATATCCTCAGAATCTTCCGACGAACCAGGTGATCTTCCGTAATGAGGGCTCTCCGGGAGAAATAGTTGCGAGAACCTAGAGTCAGAGTTAATAAAATCTTTTAACCCGAATAGAAGAGAGATCAGAGTCCCAGAGTATAGACGAGGAATAAAAGATTCTAACACCACCCATTGGTGTTGTGGGCCCGTAAGCCACACAACAAGTTATTAAATTTGTTTTTCAAAGGCTAGACTCAACTTCGGCCAAGGAGTTGGAAAGGGGGAATCCTACAGGCAGTCGGCTCTGATACCAACTTGTGACGCCCCCGATTTGTCCGTACACTAATCATGCACGCAAATGTGTACGACCAAGATCAGGGACTCACTGGAAGATATCACAACACAACTCTAGACACAAATTAAAATAATACAAGCTTTATATTACAAGCCAGGGGCCTCGAGGGCTCGAATACAAATGCTCGAATAACACAAGAGTCAGCGGAAGCAGAAATATCTGAGTACAGACATAAGTTAAACAAGCATGCCTTAAGAAGGCTAGCACAAAAATAGCAACGATCGAAAAGGGCAAGGCCTCCTGCCTGGGACCTCCTAACTACTCCTCGAAGCCGAACTCCATGTAGAAACATCATCGGGATCTTCTGGCTCCTGGACTCCATCAATCTAGTTGCATCATCCGAGAAGAAGGAACAAGAGGGGAAAAGGGGGAGAAAGCAACCGTGAGTACTCATCCAAAGTACTCACAAGCAAGGATCTACACTACATATGCAATGATATATGTGTAAAGGGGTAATATCTGAGGACTGAACTGCAGAAAGCCAGAATCAGAGGGGCATAGCTAATCCAAACGAAGACTACGCTTCTCGTAACCTCCATCTTGCAGCAGAAGATGAGGGTAGCTGGAAAGTAACAAGTATCCTCGCCTCTCGCAGCCTTCGTCTTGCAGCAGTAGAAGGGAGTAGATGGTAAGTTCACCAAGTAACATCGTATAGCATAAACCTACTCGGCGATCCTCCCGCACATCACCCTGTGAGAGAGCAACCACCGAGTTATCTCTGGCACTTGTAAGGGTGTGTTTTATTAAGTATCTGGTTCTAGTTATCATGAGGTCGGAATACAACTCCGGGTCGTCCTTTTACCGAGGGACACGGCTATTCGAATAGATTAACTTCCCTGCAGGGGTGCACCACATAACCCAGCATGCTTGATCCCATTTGGCCGGACACACTTTCCAGGGTCATGCCCGGCCTCGGAAGATCAACACGTCGCAGCCCTACCTAAGCACAGCAGAGAGGTCAGCACGCCGGTCTAAGTCCTAGGCGCGCAGGGGTCCGGGCCCATCGCCCAACGCACACCTGCACGTTGCGTACGCGGCTGGTGAGCAGACCTAGCAACCTCCATTACTAAGGAAGTTGCGTTACGCGGTCCAACCCGGCGCGCGCCGCTAAGTCGCTGACGTCAAGAAGGCTTCGGCTGATACCACGACGTCGAGTACCCATAACTATTCCCACGTAGCTGGTTAGTGCGTATAGACCAAATGGCCAGACTCAGATCAAATATCCAAACTCGTTAAGCGTGTTATTATGAAATAACCGCGGACAACGACCAGGGCCAGGCCACCTCTCGACTGGGTGTCTCAACCTGCCCCTGTCGCTCCGCCACAAAGATCCACTCGGGGGCCGTCGGGAACTCAGGCCCACCACTACCTGGATGGAGCCACCTGTCCTTTCAGTCCCCATATCGGAATCACTTGCGGGTACTCAAAGAGCCGACCCGACTTTAGTCACATCAAGTATCATGTATATGTGTATGTAATATATACCCGTGATCACCCCCAAGTGATCATGGCCCGATAGAATAGCAGGGCAGACGGACAAGGGTGTAGGGCCATTGATGGAATACTAGCATCCTATACTAAGCATTAGGATGGCAGGTAAAGTATCAACAGTTGTAGCAACAATGACAGGTTATGCAGCAGAATAGGAGTAACCGAATAGTAACATGCTACACTACTCTAATGCAAGCAGTAGAGAGAAGAATAGGCGATATCTGGTGATCAAAGGGGGGGCTTGCCTGGAAGCTCTGCAGACAAAAGGAATCTTCGGAAGCATAGCCGTAGTCGAACACCGAAGCATCAATGGTCTCGGGGTCTATCACAGTATCGGAGTCTACAGAAAATAAGCAACGAAGGGGAAACAAATAAATAACAGAGCAAACAATAGCACACAAAGCATAACATGGAATTACGCGGTGCTACGTGTGACCTAACGCAGTGCTCGGTGGTACAGGCGAAGAGGAATAACATCCGGGAAAGTATTCCCGGTGTTAGGCATTTTCGGGCACATGAAACGGAGGGGGAATGTTGCACGTTCGGTATGATAGAGATGTGTGGCGGACGAACGGACTGCGTATTCGGATACGTCTCGTCGTTCTGAGCGACTTACATATATAAAACTTTTTCATCCGACTTACGGTTTATTTTCTATGAATTTTCAAAGTTTTAAATGAATTTTCGGATTTAATCTTAATTCGAATTTAAAAGCAGATTATACTTTTGTCACCAAGTGCTACCCTAACCTGTGTGTATGCCAATGGGTCCAGTGGGATTGGGTTGACCCAGTCAAAGGTTGACTGGTCAACATAGGAATAGTGCAAGTGGGGCCACGTGTCATTGGCTATGTTTGTTTTTATCTTTTTAATCTAATAGTGGGTCCACACGTCATCGGTTATTAGACTAACTTAGCACTAAAATACTCCTAAACTAAACCTACTTCTAATTAAAAAAAAGGGCAAGTGCCAGAGGCACAACGCCTCGTGGTTTTGCTCAGACATGCCACGCCCACGCACTTGGCCATGGCTAGCTTCAGCGTATAGCAGCAGCAGCTAAGCAACCAATAGCAGTAGTGCAGCGCAGCAGCTAGCGAGCAGCAGAAGCAGCAATAAGCATCGGCACCGCAGGAGCAGCAGCAAGTGCACGGCCACACGCGCCAAGCGGCCGGGCAGCTAGAGGAGCCGCAGCGGCAACGCAGCCGTGGGCGGGGGCGCGCGGACGTGCACAGACAGGCGCCGGGCGCGGCGCGGCTAGCAGGGTGGCTGCATGGCGAGCAGCCACCGGCGACGGAGACAAATGGCAGTGGAAGTACCTGGCAGCAGCACCAACAGCAGCTATGCGGCAACATCAATAGCAGCATAGCTCGAGCAGCAGGAGCATGTGAGCGTTCGTGCGCGGACGAGTTCCTGCCTTGGTGAGCGGCGGCGAGCGTGGGACGGCGTCTACGACAAAGGATTCGAAGGGGAAACAGGGGGAATCGAACGAGGTGCTCACGGTGAGCATGTAGGCGATGTCGGGGAGGCCGGAGGCGACCCGGAGCAGCGGCAACGACGACAAGTTGGTGACGTCCACGACGAAGAAGGGCTCGATGGCGAGCACACGGACCGTCCCGGCTTGATCTGACCCCCGGGACGGACGGATCCGGCCGCGACGGACTTCCTGGACGTCCTCCCCCACGTAAGCAAATCACACAAAGTTTT
The DNA here is from genome assembly GCA_902687465.1 of Secale cereale. Classification (NCBI taxonomy): domain Eukaryota; kingdom Viridiplantae; phylum Streptophyta; class Magnoliopsida; order Poales; family Poaceae; genus Secale; species Secale cereale. The sequence goes on from LR738709.1 coordinate 194,016,560, forward strand.
TGGGATAGTGGAGACACTAGCACCCAAATCACACAAAGCATAGCATTCATGATCCTTTATTTTTATTTTGATAGTAGGTTCCCACTCATCATAAAGCTTTCTAGGGATAGAAACTTCTAACTCAAGTTTTTCTTCATAAGATTGCATCAAAGCATCAACTATGTGTTTGGTGAAAGCTTTATTTGACTCTAAGCATGCAGAGAATTTAGCACGGACTGCAACAAGGAAATACAATCAATCAAAGAGCAATTATCATAATTGAATCCATTGAAATCCAAAGTAGTGAGTTCATCACTATGCAAAGTTTTAATCTCTTCACTCCCACTTTTAACAATTTTAGCATCAAGATCTAAAAACTCCGAATCATTGGGACACCTTAAAGCAGAATCATCTCCAATCCTATCTTCATCAAGATTTATACTAGAAAATAAGGATCTAATAGGAGACTTCAGATCTTCATCTTTATTTTCATGATAACTAGAAGAACACACTTTAATTTAATCCTCTCTTTTAGCACGTATCCTAGCGGTTCTTTCTTTGCATTCATCAATGGAAATTATCATGGCTTTGAGAGACTCATTGATATCATGCTTAGGTGGGATTGATCTAAGTTTCAAAGAATCAACATCAAGAGTAATTCTATCCACACTTCTAGCAATTCATAAAACTTAAGCAATTTCTCTTCAAGCATAGCATTGAAATTCTTTTGCGAGATCATAAACTTCTTAACACTAGTTTTTAATTCAGAAGACATCTTTCCATAAGAGTTGTTGTAGGAATTACCATAATTATTAGAGGAATTACTAGGAAAAGTCCTAGGATTAAAATTACCCCTGTAAGCATTGTTATCAAAATTATTCCTACCAACAAAATTCACATCCAAGGATTCATTGTTATTTTCAATCAAAGTGGACAAAGGCATATCATTAGGATTAGAAGAAGCACTCTTAGCAGCAAACAATTTCATAAGTTCATCCTTCTTTCCACTCAAAACACTAATTTCTTCAGTAGCATGCACTTTTTTACTAGTAGATCTTTCGGTGTGCCATTGAGAATAATTAACCATAATATTATCTAGGAGTTTGGTAGCTTCTCCTAAGGTAGTTTCCATAAAAGTGCCTCCCGCGGCCAAATCTAAAAGATTTCTTGAAGAAAAATTCAAGCGAGCATAAAAGTTCTGAATAATCATCCATAGATTCAAACCATGTGTAGGGAAATTACGTATCATTAATTTCATTCTCTCCCAAGCTTTTGAACATGCTCATGATCTAGTTGCTTAAAATTCATAATATCGTTTCTAAGAGATATGATCTTAGCACGAGGGAAATACTTAGAGATAAAAGCATATTTGCACTTATTCCAGGAATCAATACTATTTCTAGGCAAAGAGGAAAACCAAGTTTTAGCATGATCTCTAAGTGAAAATGGAAATAACTTCAATTTAACAATATCGTTATCCGTATCTGTCGGTGTACAAAAAGAGGGGTACACTTTTTGTACCCCTATGACTGTGCACGGGCAGTCAGAGCCACGGTGCCATCACACCAAGCATGGCAAGGGAGGTAAGCCGGGGCAAGACTGAGGCTTGATGGAGACTGGAGCGACGCCAAGAACAAGACCACGAAGAGCAAAGGGACGAAGAGGCTTCCCCCGGCAGGATCCTTGCCGGGGCTGGCTCTGGCAGCCCCGGCAAGACCCTTGCCGCGGCAGCTCGCCCCGCGCCTATGGAGCGAATCACCCTTGAGTACACCGCCCCCATGGGGCGAGGTTTCGGGATATATCCCCGTGGTGGCATGCAGATCTTTGTGAAGACCTTCCAGATCAGATGCAAGATAAGAAGACGACGAACCTTGGCGGGATCCCAGCCAAGGAGGTCCACAAGGCCCCCGGCAAGCACCTTGCCGAGGATGACAGCAGGCGCCGCGGCAAGACCCTTGCCGGGGCCCCGGCAAGGCCCTTGGCGAGGACACCCACGGGGCCACCATCAGGCCCGCACCAACTGGGTTTCCACTGACCCACGCAGCTGCCAACCCAACCAGCTGGACATGCTCCTGCGTGGCAACACACAAATCTTCATGGAGACCCGCCGTTGCGCCACCTCAGCTGCCTGTCTGCCTACATGGCACCTCAGGCACCGCTGGCCAGGGCACGTGTCAACTCGAATAGGAGCGGCGACGGACAAGACGGGCGTCTCCCCTCGTCCCCGATAAAGCAAGGACACCTAAGCAGGGCGCATTAAATGCACCTTGTCCTATAATGCGAGGGATAACCTCGCATCACTGTACCCTTTCTACCTCCTGTGTGCCACTGTGGCAACCCCTTTTCCCTATAAAAGGAGGCCCGAGGCGACCAGGAGGGGGATTCGGCTTTTCGGAACCCCTCACGACTCTTTTGGAGCTCCTCGTTAGCTGAAGAACACCAACATATAATCCACCAAAGCAGGAGTAGGGTTTTACGCGTCTTTGCGGCCCGAACCTAGGTAAAGGAACCGTGTCCTGAGCGTTAGATCCGCTCTTCTCTCAACCCCGCGCCCCGCAACCGTAGTAGGGATTCTTGTGATCCCATAGGTGTCGATCCAAATACACCGACATCTTTGGCGCACCAGGTAGGGGGCGCAGTTGTGGGAATCGGCTCTGGTGATCGGCCCGACGCTCTCTCGTCTTCGTGGCCCTTTGAGGAAGCCAGAAGACGTGTTTTCGAACGGCTGCAAATAAAAGCTAAGTTACATCGAACCCTAGATATTTATATCCTATCATTTAAAGTTATTATCCTCGGAGCTGTCATTCCTTGTGCAAAAAGAAACCTGCACGCGGATGGGGCCCTTCCCGATAGGCAACGCCTTGTTCTGTTTCGAGTCAGCTCAACAGTTCCGACGGCTGCGTCGAAACGGTAGGGTAGCCTTCCGCAATTGACAAAGCTCTCGACTCTGACTCGAGTCAAACTCGACAGTTCGAGCGGCTGCGTTGAGAGCGGCAAGGTGGCAGACCCTTCCGCAATTGACAAAGTTCTCGACTCTGGCTCGAGTCAAACTCGACAGTTCGAGTGGATGCGTTAAGAGCGGCAAGGTGACAAACCCGGTAGCACGCTCACCCGGCAGGCCAATGGGGACCCATCCCCAAGACGCCGCTTTGGGTATTTCGCGCCGGCAAGCCTACCTAGTTAACGTAGGGTGGAAACAAAGGGTGGCAGCAAACAGGAAAATAACATGCATGGTTCTGAAGATATTTCAAAGTTATATTACATCATGCCATCACTGCGGTTCTAACTAAAGATAAAATTTGTCTTGGGCATGAACTCGCAGCGGCAAAGGAGAACGGGATATCTAATCCCGGCGCTGGCCCTCCACCCTCTTGATTTTGTCGATGCGGCTGATGACAGGCTTGATGCGCTCCTTGAGCACCGTGAAGTTGGCATCCTCTGGCAAGCTGTCCATTGCGGCTTCGAAGTCGAGGGTGGGGTTCCAGAACGCCACCTTGGTGAGGACCTTGGTCATGACTCCCCGGCAGAGCCGCTGGGCCTCCCCGGCTAGCGTGGCCGTCCTATTGGAGTGAAGATCAGTCAAGGCGCTGAGGACGCCCTCGAAGAACAGGGTCAGCTTGGCGTTGACAGACCCGCTCCATTCAGGGGCATACCTCATGTTCGGCACCCCCATGAGGGCGAACTGTGAGGTAACCCTGCCGGCGATGTCCTCCAGCCGGCTGATCCACCTGTTCTCCTCCACCACGTATTCTTGGTGGGAGGCGCCCTCGTCTGCCCGCAGCTGCTTCTCCTCCTCGAGGCTCTTGGCCAAGGCCCCCTCCCAAGCAGAGCTCTTCGCCAACGTCTTCTCGAGATTCCCTAGCCTCAGCCTGAGATCTCTGATGGAGCCTTGCGCCTCGGAGAGCTCCCCAGTCTTGCTGATGACCACTCCCTGTGCCTCTGTCAAGGCGCAGTTGAGTCTGGTCTTCTCGTCAGACAGCCTGAGGGCCTGCTCCTTCAGCCCGTCCCGTTCCACTTCTAGCTCTTGTATCTTGCCGGCGTGAGCCAGAGCCTAGGCATCGAGCGCCTCCTTGTGCCTCTGCCCCGGCTCGTGAGTCCGCCACTCGACAAGAGCCTCAAGCTCCTCATCCTTGCCGCGGAGTGTCACGTCAAGCTTCACCTCACGTGTGGAGAGGTCTTCCTCCTGGGAATCGAGGGCGGCTTGATGCTGGTTCCGGGCGGCCTCCGCTGTGGCAGCCAAATTCGCCGCCTCTTCCTGGGCCTTCTCCATGGCGGCCATCTTCATGATGAGCTCCATGTTGCGCTGGGCCAGATCTTCCTGGGAGGCCCTCTGCTCCTTGCGGGACTGGTGGAACCAGGCTTGCGCCTCAGCGACGCGCGCCTGGAAGTCCGCCTCCGCCTCGTCCACCGCTGCCATTCTTGACTTAACCTTGTCCAAATGGGCGCGGTAGAGCACCTGGAGCTTCCGGAAGTTGGCCCCCATTGCCCGGAAGAGCTGCTCCTTTGGGGAGCCGTCGCCGCCGGTGCTCGGTTATTCAACAACCTCGAGCCCGGCGGCGGCGAACACCTCGCCGTCGAAGACTTCCTCCCCGGTGGGCGCCCAGGAGCTTGACGCCCCGACAAGGTGGACGAAGAGGTTGTCGCTCACCTTCAGATACTTGCCGGGGCCCGGGGTCGCGGAGGAAGAGGGCTGGTCATCAATCGCCTCCTCCTCAGCTATGGCCTTGCCGGCCTCCCCAGCAGGCCCACCGCCGGCGCCCTCGGCGCACCCTTGGCGGCATCCTCGACAGTCTCGCCCACGGCGGCCCCGGCGGCATCCTTGGCGGCGATCTCGTCAGCCTTCGCCGCGGCCTCCTCAGCAACCTCCTTGATGACGGCGTCCATGTCCTCCACATCCGTTGGAGGAGGGCCTGGGCCATGACGGGGGAAACGAAGTCAAGAAAAAGCACAAGGGAAAAGCAAAGGCGAAAGGCGGGCAACTCACCAGCGCAGGGCTGTGCAGGGGAAGTTCCCTCCCCACCGGTGTTGGACGCCGTGGGCGGGCCGCCAACACCCAAGTCCTCCTCCTCCTCCATGCGTGTGGGCTCCATGCTTGGTGCCCTTGCCGGGGACGCCCCTCGTAGCGGCGTGGTCGATGGGGGTGGCGTGTTGGGAGTGGCCCCCACGGCTTCTCCTGCTGCTGCTCCCGTCCTACAGAACCGGCAAGGTCGACGCCTTCAGCATCTGACGCCTACTGCATGTCGAGCGAGAAAAGGTTGGCGGACTTACGTTGGGGGCTGTGCCGGGGGCTGCCGTCGGAGCTGCTCAACACCACCAGTGGTGTCTCTGTAGCCCCGGCCGGGGGCTGCCTGCTTGCTGAAGCCTTGGCCCTCTTCACCCTCTGGGCCAACGTCTCTGCGTCCCTGAAGAAGCGAGGACAAGTTAAGATGAGTGGCATGATCAAGAGAGATGGTGGTGACGATGAAGAATACTTACTCGTCGTCCATCTCCTCCTCCTCTGTCGTTTTCTTCTTCCTCTTCGGGCTGAGGGGCCCGAGGTCGAAGGGGAGCTCCGCGTCGCCCTCCGAATCAACGTCTGCCGGGGGAGGCGAAGGAGGGAGTGGAGTTCGTGCGCGCCTTGAAGGAGAGGGAGCTGCCGCTTTCTTCTTCTCGGCCACCTTTGCCGACTTCCTCGCCGCTGTGGCCCTCGTGAGGCGCCCGGACTCTTCCAGGTCCAATTGAGGCTGCACAGCCTTGCCGGGCCGGAACGGCTCGCTGGAGCAGGCCTGCCGCAAGACTCGCCCTCTTCCCCTGATTGGCGCCGAGCCTGCCGCCACATCCTCCGACGATGACGACTCGTCGGCCGTGTCCTCAACCAATGGGGCCCCGGTGCTGGCGCTGCTAGCTTCTCCGGCAGCCGCTGCCCACTGAGCGAACTCCTCCTCCTCCGCAGCCGCGGCGTCCTGGTCCTCCATACCTCTGGCGCTGCCGGCCTCCTGGATGAGCTGTGCCTCCTTCGCCCTGGCGGCGATGTAGTCCAGCTCCTCCGGGGTGGTGTCCCCGACGAGCCACCGCTCGGCGTCGGGATTGACGCACACCTCGACCAGGGAATCAAAGAACTGCTGCACGACCTTGTCCTCCGGCTCCTGCCAGCTCGGGACGGGGCCATGCGCGCTACATTCCAGCATCATGACAACGATTTCGGACTGGCGCGAATTGTTGCAAAGCGGGACCACTCCTGCTGGCATCTTGAAGAGCTGCCCCTTGACGGCCTTGGCGGTGGCCTTCGCAGCCTTGCCGGTCCGCTCGACCTCGCCGTCGTGACTCACATCCAGCTGGAAGATCCGCTGACAGAAATGGGCAAGTCCCATCACTGTAAAGTTGTGCTTGAGGCCAGTGTAGAGCCGCATGACGTCGGCCGGGTTCCTGAAGAGCCAGGCCGGCCTCCCCTTTTGGTGCAGCGAAGCGATCCGACGGCGGATGAAATCCGCCTCGATCATCTCGAGGGTGAGTCCGGCTTGGACAAGCCGGGTGATCCTAGTGACGGCGACGGCGAGCTTCCCGTCGGCGGCGTCGACGTTTCTCCAGTCGCTGCCGCGGACCGGCGGCACCCGGCGGACCTTGCAGAACATGGGTGGCTCGTCCTCCTCGATCCAGCACCACCGGCCGCGCCATTGTCCCACCTCTCCTTCACGGCGCCCTCCGGGTACACCACCTTGAGTCTCAGAATCCATGCAATGCCTCCGGAGACCGAGCCTCCCGGCTGGACCCGAGGGATGAAGTAGTGGCGGAAGAGCGCCATGTTGGGTTGCACTCCGACAAAGCCCTCGCAGAGGTGCGCGAAGAAGGCCATGCACACCACCGCATTTGGGGTGAAATCCAAAAGACGGAAGCCAAAAGTGTGCATGATGTCGTAGAAAAAATCGGAGAAGGGAGGACACAACCCGCAGGAGAAATAATCAACGAAGAAGGAGTACCGATTTGAGCTGGGCGGAGCACAGGCGGCCGGAACTACGCGCGTCGCCGGGTGGCCCAAGCCCTTCGCCCGATCCCCCGTCTCCGCCCCCCAAAGGGGTTTGAAGACGGCTCGGAGCTCGAAGACGTCGACCGACGACAGGAAGAAGATAGCGGCCTTCGTCCGATCCCCCGTGAATACGCCCTCTGGCAGCGCCAAAGGCCCGGCACCCTTGGCCGCCCCTTTGCCCTTGGCAGGTTTGGACGCCATGACGGCTGAATAGGAAGACTAAGGGAAGGGGATGGCGAAGCAACGGCGGCGGACGACGGGGAAGGCTTCGGGAGGAAGGAAGCAAAGGAGCAGCGGCTCTGAGATTGGAAGGGGCGCGAGGAAAGTGGAGGAAGTGAGCAGCGCGCTCGCGGTTATTCCTTTTTATGGGGAAGGCGCGAGCCGCCTCCTTTCGCATTTACTGCGACATGACGCATGCGTGCGGAAACCGCCCCACGGATGCCGCCCACGTCACGCACACCCCTCCACCCCACGCCGCGCGCGCGGGCCATGGGAGGCGCAGCGCGCGGAAATTTTACCACGGTGAGAACCACCCCGCCTGCCCGCGCACCGGCCCAACAACGTGCCGCGCTTATGTGTGGCCCAGGCCCAGGGGCTCCTGTCGGTGTACAAAAAGAGGGGTACACTTTTTGTACCCCTATGACTATGCACGGGCAGTCTGAGCCACGGTGCCATCACACCAAGCATGGCAAGGGAGGTAAGCCGGGGCAAGACTGAAGCTTGATGGAGACTGGAGCGACGCCAAGAACAAGACCACGAAGAGCAAAGGGACGAAGAGGCTTCCCCCGGCAGGATCCTTGCCGGGGCTGGCTCTGGCAGCCCCGGCAAGACCCTTGTCGCGGCATTCGCCCCGCGCCTACGGAGCGAATCACCCTTGAGTCCACCGCCCCCATGGGGCGAGGATTCGGGAGATATCCCCGTGGTGGCATGCAGATCTTTCTGAAGACCTTCCAGATCAGATGCAAGATAAGAAGACGACGACCCTTGGCGGGATCCCAGCCAAGGGGGTCCACAAGGCCCCCGGCAAGCACCTTGCCGGGGATGACAGCAGGCGCCGCGGCAAGACCCTTGCCGGGGCCCTGGCAAGGCCCTTGCCGAGGACACCCACGGGGCCACCATCAGGCCCGCACCAACTGGGTTTCCACTGACCCACGCAGCTGCCGACCCAACCAGCTGGATAGGCTCCTGCGTGGCAACCCACAGATCTTCATGGAGACCCGCCGTTGCGCCACCTCAGCTGCATGTCTGCCTACATGGCACCTCAGGCACCGCTGGCCAGGGCGCGTGGCAACACGAAGAGGAGCGGCGATGAACAAGACGGGCGTCTCCCCTCGTCCCCGATAAAGCAAGGACACCTAAGCAGGGCGCATTAAATGCACCTTGTCCTGTAATGCAAGGGATAACCTCGCATCACTGTACCCTTTCCACCTCATGTGTGCCACTGTGGCAACCCCTTTTCCTTATAAAAGGAGGCCCGAGGCGACCAGGAGGGGGATTCGGCTTTTCGGAACCCCTCACGACTCTTTTGGAGCTCCTCTTTAGCTGAAGAACACCATCATATAATGCACCAAAGCAGGAGTAGGGTTTTACGCGTCTTTGCGGCCCAAACCTGGGTAAAGGAACCGTGTACTGATCGTTAGATTCGCTCTTCTCTCAACCCCGCGTCCCGCAACCGTAGTAGGGATTCTTGTGATCCTATAGGTGTCGATCCAAATACACCGACAGTATCCCTTTTCTTTTGCATATCACACAAATCAACAAAGTTGTTTAGATGGGTAGCGGCATCTTCACTAGGAAGGCCGGAGAATTGATCTTTCATGACAAGATTCAACAAAGCAGCATTGATCTCACAAGATTCAGCAGCGGTAATAGGAACAATCGGAGTGCTAATAAAATCATTGTTGTTGTTATTGGAGAAGTCAAACAATTTGGTATTGTTCTGAGCCATAGTGACAAGCAAGCATCCAACACACACAAGCAAACAAGAAGCAAGCGAATGATAAACACACGTCGGAAGAAGGGCAAATAAAACGGCAAGGGTGAAGTGGGGGAGAGGAAAATGAGAGGCAAATAAATGTAATGCGAAAGATAAGGGTTTGCGCTTGGTACATGGTATATGACCTTTGCGTAAGCCTCCCCGGCAACGACGCTAAAAATTCTTCTTGCTACTTCTCGAGCTTGTGTTGTATTCCCTCGAAGAGGAAAGGGAGATGCAGCACAGTAGCGTAAGTATTTCCCTCAGTTTTTGAGAACCAAGGTATTAATCCAGTGGGATACCACGCGCGAGTCCCTCGCACCTGCACAAACAAATAAGAACTTCGCAGCCAACGCGATAAGGGGTTGTCAATCCCTTTACGGTCACTTACGAAAGTGAGATCTGATAGAGATGATAGTTTATATTTGTGGTATTTTTGGTTTATAGGAACAGCAAATAAAAGCAATAAAAGTAAAGTAGATGTAGATTGATATGTTGAGAATAGGACTTGGGGGCCATAGTGTTCTCTAGTGGCTTCTCTCATGATAGCGATATTCTACGGCGGGTAAACAAATTACTGTCGAGCAATTGATAGAAAAGCGAATAATTATGAGACTATCTAGGCATGATCATTGTATATAGGCATCACGTCCGAGACAAGTAGACCGAAACAATTCTGCATCTACTACTATTACTCCACACATCGACCGCTATCCAGCATGCATCTAGTGTATTGAGTTCATAAGAATAGAGTAACGCCTTAAGCAAGATGACATGATGTAGAGGGATAAACTCAAGCAATATGATATAAATCCCATCTTTTTATCCTCGATGGCAACAATACAATATGTGCCTTGCTTCCCCTAATGTCAGTTGGAGAGGACACCGCAAGATTGAACCCAAAGCCAAGCACTTCTCCCATTGCAAGAACTATAGATCTAGTAGGCCAAACAAAACCAATAATTCGAAGAGACTTGCAAGGATATTATGAGCACACATAAAAAGTTCAGAGAAGAACCAAATATTTCTCATAGATAATCACAATTCATCGGATTTCGACAAACACACTGCAAAAAGAGATTATGTCGAATAGATCTCCTCGAAGACCGAGGAGAACTTTGTATTCAGGTCCAGAGAGAGAGAGGAAGCCATCTAGATACTAGCTATGGACCCGAAGGTTTGTGGAAAACTACTCACAACTCATGGTGATGGCGATGCTGAGGATGATGAAGAACTCCGTGATAGACCCCCCTTAGGTTGAGCTCCGGAACAGGCTCCAAGATGGGATCTCACGGGAACAGAAGGTTACGGTGGTGCAATTAGGGTTTTCTCTCTGTTGTCGATGGTTTTGGGGTATGTAGACTTATATAGGAGGAAGGAGGACACCGGGGGACGCTCGAGGGGCCCACGAGGTAGGGGGCGCGCCCTGGGCAGGGGGCGCGCCCCCCACCCTCGTGGGCGCCTCGATGCTCCCCTGACGTGGTTCTCAAGTTCCCTGTGCGTGATTTTCTCCAAAAATATCTCTCGCGAAGGTTTCATTCCGTTTGGATTCCGTTTGATATTCTATTTCTGCAAAACCCAGAAACAGGAAAAAAAAACAGCAATCTGGACTGGGCCTTTGGGTTAGTAGGTTAGTCTCAAAAATTATATAAAAGTGTATGATAAAGCCCATTAAACATCCAAGACTTCATAAATAATAGCATGGAACAATAAAAAATTATAGATACGTTGGAGACGTATCAAGCATCCCCAAGCTTAATTCCTGCTCGTCCTCGAGTAGGTAAATGATAAAGAAAGAATTTTTGATATGGAATGCTAACCAACATAGTGTTTCAATGTAATTCTCTTAATTGTGGCATGAATGTTTAGATCTGAAAGATTGAAGATAAAAGTCATATTGACATAAGAAATAATAATACTTCAAGCATACTAACAAAGCAATCATGTCTTCTCAAAATACTATGGCTAAAGAAAGTTATCCCTACAAAATCATATAGTCTGGCTATGCTCCCTCTTCATCACACAAAATATTCATATCATGCACAACCCCGATTTTAGCCAAGCACTTGTTTTCATACTCTATCTTTTAAAACCTTTCAACTTTCACGCAATACATGAGCGTGAGCCATGGACATAGCACTATGGGTGGAATAGAGGTGGTTGTGGAGAATACAAAAAGGAGGGAGATAGTCTCACATCGACTAGGCGTATCAACGGGCTATGGAGATGCCCATCAATAGATATCAATGTGAGTGAGTAGGGATTGCCATGCAACAGATGCACTAGAGCTAAGTATGTATGAAAGCTCAACAAATGAATCTAGTGAGTGTGCATCCAACTTGCTTGCTCACGAAGACCTAGGGCATTTGAGGAAGCCCATCATTGGAATATACAAGCCAAGTTCTATAACGAAAATTCCCACTAGTATATGAAAGTGACTAAACATGAGGCTCTCTACAATGAAGAACATGATGCTACTTTGAAGCACAAGTGTGGAAAAAGATAGTAGCAATTGTCCCTTCTCTCTTTTCTCTCATTTTTTTTGAGGGGATTTCTCTTTTTTTTTAATTAGCCCCTCTCTATTTTTTTGCCCATCTCTTTTTTTATTGGCCTTTCCTCACATGGGACAATGCTCTAAATGATGATCATCACACTTTTATTACAACTCGATACTACAACAAGTATGACTCTATATGAATGCCTCCAGCGGTGTACCGGGATGTGCAATGAATCAAGAGTGACATGTATGAAAAATTATGCATGGTGGCTTTGCCACAACTATGATGTCAACTACATGATCATGCATGGCAATATGACAGTATGATGTGTGTCATAAGAACGGAACGGTGGAAAGTTGCATGGCAATATATCTCGGAATGGCTATGGAAATGCCATGATAGGTAGGTATGGTGGCTGTTTCCAGGAATAATATGGTGGCTGTTTTGAGGAAGGATATATAGTAGGTTTATGGTACCGGCGAAAGTTGCGTGGTACAAGAGAGGCTAGCAATGGTGGAAGGGTGAGAGTGCGTATAATCCATGCACTCAACATTAGTCATCAGAACTCATATACTTATTGCAAAAATCTACGAGTCATCAAAACAAAGCAATTAACGCATGCTCCTAGGGGGGAGGTTGGTAGGAGTTAACCATCGCGCGCCCCCGACCTCCACACAAAGGTTGGCACTTTACAAATACCTCATGCTCTAACTTCGTCACATAGCGGTTCACCATATGTGCATGATACGTGAATCACTAACCTTAACACAAGTATTTATCAATTTCATAATAACTCCAGTAACATGACTCTAATATTACTATCCTCATATCTCAAAACAATTATCAAGCATCCAACATCTCATCATATTCAATGCACTTACTGTGAATTTTTTTACTGCACTGACATTGGATGTCTATCATGTGAAGACTAGTTTTATTAGGCTAAACACATTACCATGCTGTTTTAATATAATATCAAATATATATAAGTGAAGCATGAGAGTTCAACAATTTCTACAAAATATAACCACCACTGTGCTCTAAAAGATATAAGTGAAGCACTAGAGGAAAAACTATTCAACTCAAAAGATATAAGTGAAGCACATAGAGTGTTCTAACAATTTCTGGGCCATATTTAACTCTCTCAAATAGGTGTGTACAGAAAGGATGATTGTGACAAGCTAACAATCAAAGACTCAAATTATACAAGACGCTCCAAGCAAAACATATATCATGTGGTGAATAAAAATATAGCTCCAAGTATAGTTACCGATGGATGAAGACGAAAGAGGGGATGCCTTCCCGGGGCATCCCCAAGTTTAGGCTTTTGATTATCCTTGAATTCCTTGGGGTGCCATGGGCATCCCCAAGCTTAGGCCTTTGCTACTCTTTGTTCCATAGTCCATCAAAGCAATACTCAAAACTTGAAAACTTCACAACACAAAACTTAGACAAAAATTCTCGCGAGCTCCGTTAGTATAAGAAAGCAAACCACTAATCAAATGTACTGAAATAAATTCATTCTTTGTTTATATAGGTGTTAAACCTACTGTATTCCAACATCTCTATGGTTCATACTTGCCAATACTACTCATAGATGCATTGAAATAAGCAAACAACACACGAAAAACAGAATCTGTCAAAAACAGAACACTCTGTAGTAATCTGCAGGTTTCGCCTACTTCTGGAACTCCAAAAAATTCAAACTAAATTGGTAAACTTGAGTAATTTGTCTATTAATCATCTGAAAAAAGAATCAACTAAATAGCAAGCTCCAGTAAAATCTGACGACTACTTTAGCAAGCGCTAACGATTCTGTTTTTCACAGCAAGATCACATAAACTTCACACAAGTCTTCCCAAAGGTTCTACTTGGCACAAACACTAAACAAAACATGAAAACACATCTAATCAGAGGCTGGATGAAATATTTATTCCCTAACAGCAACAAAAACAAAAATTATAAAATTGGGTTGCCTCCCAACAAGCGCTATCGTTTTACGCCCCTAGCTAGGCATGATACAAGATAAATCTAGGTATTGCCATCGTTGGAAGGCAATCCATAAGTGGCTCTCATGATAGATTCATATGGTAATTTGATTTTATTTCTAGGAAAGTGTTCCATGCCTTTCCTTAACGGAAATTGGAATATAATATTTCCTTCCTTCATATCAATAATTGCACCAATAGTTCTAAGGAAAGGTCTACCAAGAATAATAGGACATGAAGGATTGCAATCTATATCAAGAACAATGAAATCTACGGGCACATAATTCCTATTGGCAACAATAAGAACATCATTAATTCTACCCATAGGTTTCTTAGTGGAATCCGCAAGATGAATGTTTAAAGAACAATCATCAAGTTCATGGAACCCTAGCAAATCACACAAAGTTTTTGGGATAGTGGAGACACTAGCACCCAAATCACACAAAGCATAGCATTCATGATCCTTTATTTTTATTTTGATAGTAGGTTCCCACTCATCATAAAGCTTTCTGGGGATAGAAACTTCTAACTCAAGTTTTTGTTCATAAGATTGCATCAAAGCATCAACTATGTGATTGTTGAAAGCTTTATATTGACTATAAGCATGCGGAGAATTTAGCACGGATTGCAACAAGGAAATACAATCAATCAAAGAGAAATTATCATAATTGAATCCCTTGAAATCCAAAGTAGTGGGTTCATCACTATGCAAAGTTTTAATCTCTTCACTCCCACTTTTAACAATTTTAGCATCAAGATCTAAAAGCTCCGAATCATTGGGACACCTTAAAGCAGAATCATCTCCAATCCTATCTTCATCAAGATTAATACTAGAAAACAAGGATCTAATAGGAGACACATCAATAACTTTCAGATCTTCATCTTTATTTTCATGATAACTAGAAGAACATGCTTTAATATAATCCTCTCTTTTAGCACACATCCTAGTGGTTCTTTCTTTGCATTCGTCAATGGAAATTCTCATGGCTTTGAGAGACTCATTGATATCATGCTTAGGTGGGATATCTCTAAGTGTCAAAGAATTAACATCAAGAGTAATTCTATCCACACTTCTAGCCAATTCATCAACCTTAAGCAATTTCTCTTCAAGCATAGCATTGAAATTCTTTTGCGAGATCATAAACTCCTTAACACTAGTTTCAAATTCAGAAGACATCTTTCCATAAGAGTTGTTGTAGGAATTACCATAATTATTAGAGGAATTACTAGGAAAAGGCCTAGGATTAGAATTACCTCTATAAACTTTGTTACCAAAATTATTCCTACCAACAAAATTCACATCCAAGGATTCATTGCTATTTTCAATCAAAGTGGACAAAGGCATATCATTAGGATCAGAAGAAGCACTCTTAGCAGCAAACAATTTCATAAGTTCATCCATCTTTCCACTCAAAACACTAATTTCTTCAATATCATGCACTTTTTTACTAGTAGATCTTTCGGTGTGCCATTGAGAACAATTAACCATAATATTATCTAGGAGTTTGGTAGCTTCTCCTCAGGTAGTTTCCATAAAAGTGCCTCCCGCGGCCGAATCTAAAAGATTTGTAGAATCAAAATTCAAGCCAGCATAAATGTTCTGAATAATCATCCATAGATTCAAACCATGTGTAGGGCAATTACGTATCATTAATTTCATTCTCTCCCAAGCTTGTGCAACATGCTCATGATCTAGTTGCTTAAAATTCATAATATCGTTTCTAAGAGAGATGATCTTAGCAGGAGGGAAATACTTAGAGATAAAAGCATCTTTGCACTTATTCCACGAATCAATACTATTTCTAGGCAAAGAGGAAAACCAAGTTTTAGCACGATCTCTAAGTGAAAACGGAAATAACTTCAATTTAACAATATCGTTCTCCGTATCCCTTTTCCTTTGCATATCACACAAATCAACAAAGTTGTTTAGTTGGGTAGCGGCATCTTCACTAGGAATGCCGAAGAATTGATCTTTCATGACAAGATTCATCAAAGCAGCATTGATCTCACAAGATTCATCATCGGTAATAGGAACAATAGGAGTGCTAATAAAATCATTGTGGTTGGTATTGGAGAAGTCACATAATTTGGTATTGTTCTGAGCCATAGTGACAAGCAAGCAATCCAACACACACAAGCAAACAAGAAGCAAGCGAACGATAAAAACACGGTGGAAGAAGGGCAAATAAAATGGCAAGGGTGAAGTGGGGGAGAGGAAAACGAGAGGCAAATAAATGTAATGTGAAGGATAATGGTTCGTGATAGGTACTTGGTATATGACTTTTGCGTAAGACTCCCCGGCAACGATGCCAGAAATTCTTCTTGCTACTTCTCGAGCTTGCGTTGTATTCCCTCGGAGAGGAAAGGGAGATGCAACACAGTAGCGTAAGTATTTCCCTTAGTTTTTGAGAACCAAGGTATCAATCCAGTAGGAGACCACGCGCGAGTCCCTCGCACCTGCACAAACAAATAAGAACTTCGCAGCCAATGCGATAAGGGGTTGTCAATCCCTTTACGGTCACTTACGAAAGTGAGATCTGATAGAGATGATAGTTTATATTTTTGGTATTTTTGGTTTATAAGAACAACAAATAAAAGCAATAAAATTAAAGTAGATGTAGATTGATACGTTGAGAATAGACCCGGGGGCCATAGTGTTCTCTAGTGGCTTATCTCATGATAGCGATATTCTACGGCGGGTAAACAAATTACTATCGAGCAATTGATAGAAAAGCGAATAATTATGAGACTATCTAGGCATGATCATTGTATATAGGCATCACGTCCGAGACAAGTAGACCGAAACGATTCTGCATCCACTACTATTACTCCACACATCGACCGCTATCCAGCATGTATCTAGTGTATTGAGTTCATAAGTACAGAGTAACGCCTTAAGCAAGATGACATGATGTAGAGGGATAAACTCAAGCAATATGATATAAATCCCATCTTTTTATCCTCGATGGCAACAATACAATATGTGCCTTGCTGCCCCTACTGTCACTGGGAAATGACACCGCAAGATTGAACCCAAAGCCAAGCACTTCTCCCATTGAAAGAACTATAGATCTAGTAGGCCAAACCAATCCAATAATCCGAAGAGACTTGCAAGGATATTATGAGCACACATAAAAAGTTCAGAGAAGAACCAAATATTTCTCATAGATAATCTTGATCATAAACTCACAATTTGTCGGATCTCGACAAACACACCGAAAAAAGAGATTACATCAAATAGATCTCCTCAAAGACCGAGGAGAACTTTGTATTGAGTTCCAGCGAGAGAGAAGAAGCCATCTAGATACTAGCTATGGACCCAAAGGTCTGTGGTAAGCTATTCACAACTCATGGTGAGGGTGATGATGATGATGATGAAGAACTCCATGATAGATCCCCCTCCGGTGGAGCTCCGGAACAGGCTCCAAGATGGGATCTCACGGGAACAGAAGGTTACGGCGGTGGAATTAGGGTTTTCTCTCTGTTGTCGAAGGTTTCGGGGTTCGTAGACTTATATAGCAGGAAGGAGGACACCAGGGGATGCACGAGCGGCCCACGAGGCAGGGGGCGCGCCCTGGGCAGGGGCGCCCCGCACCCTCGTGGGTGCCTCGATGCTCCCCTGACGTGGTTCTCAAGTTCCCTGTGCGTGATTTTCTCCAAAAATACTCTCGCAAAGGTTTCGTTCCGTTTGGACTCCGTTTGATATTCTTTTTCTGCAAAACCTTGAAACAGGCAAAAAACTACAATCTGGACTGTGCCTTTGGGTTACCAGGTTAGTCCCAAAAATGATATAAAAGTTCATGATAAAGCCCATTAAACATCCAAGACTTCCGAAATAATAGCATGGAACAATAAAAAATTATAGATACGTTGGATACGTATCACCGCCCTAACCAGATGTATAGTTGAGACATCAACTAGAACTGGTCTACCAAATCCCTGTCTCCATCAAGCAACTGGTTCTATCCCTATTCTCTTTTACATTTCAGTTTGTCTTCGTGAAGCCATTACTCGTCTGCCTGCTCTGTTTGTCTTCACTGTGTGAAGACCACTATCTGTTTAGCTTCAGTTATATCTTCCATCTCGATCCATGTTATTTTGTCTTCCATTGTGTAACATATAGGTTCATTTCTATCGTTTGTCTTCAAATCCCTCGCGCTTTGAATACTTTCATAAAAATCACCTATTCACCCCCTCTAGTCGATAACTTGCACTTTCAATTGGTATCAGAGCAAGGTGCTCCCTTGTTCTGTGTGATTTAGTTTAACCACCTGGAGTTGTAGCTATGTTGACTGCAGGGATAATCAAAGTCTCCGCTGCGTGTCCTGTCTTCGATGGCACTGATTACCCCTACTGGAAGAATAAGATGCGCATGCATCGTGAAGCTCTTAACGTTGACCTCTGGTATGTCGTCAAGAATGGTGTTCCCAAGGCCGGTGAAGGTGTCACTCCTGCTGATGTAAAGAAGTTCATTCAGCTAGATTCAACTGCTAAGAATATCATCTGCGGTCATTTGACCAAAGGACAGTATGGTCGTGTGAGTGCTCTGGAAACGTCGAAGCTAGTCTGGGACAGGCTCTCCAAGGTCAATGAAGGCGTCTCAACCCAAAGAGACTGAAGGATCCGTGTTCTTCGCAACCTCTTCAACCGCTTCAAGAGAAACGACAATGAGAATGTCCAGCTCACATTTGATCGCCTCACTGACATTACCAATGAGCTTCATGCACTCGGCGCCACTGAGATCACAAAGCATGAAATCGTCAAGACACTCCTGAGATCACTTGACAGCTCATTTGACAGCCTAGCCCTGATGATTCAAGAACGTCCTGACTACAAGACTCTCGATCCGTCTGACATACTTGAAAGGCTCAACACACATGAGTTTTAACTATGTGAGAAAAGAAACATCTATGGACCCAACTATGGCCGAATTCGAGCCTTGAAGGCAAAGGCTGTTTCTTCATCTGAAGAAGAATCTGACTGCAGTTCTGACGATCCTGAAGACATTGACAGAGAACTAGCGATGTTTGTGAAGAAGTTCCAAAGGTTCTCAAGGAAGAATAACTTCGGAAAGTCTTCAAGATCAAGCTCAAGAAACAATGAAGCTTCCTCTCATGACTACAAGAAGAGAATTTGCCACAAGTGCAAGAAACCTGGTCACTACATCTCTGAGTGTCCACTGTGGGACAACGAAAACAAGAAGAAGAGCCAGGAATATGATTCTGATGAAAAGAAGTTCTCAAAGTCTTCTTCCAAGTCTTTGTCAAAGTCTTCATCACACAAGAAGAGCTCGTCTGGCAAGGCTCATGCATTTGTTGGCAAAGAGATGGATTCAGAGGAGGAGTCTGCTTCTAAGGAGGTAGAGGAGGAGTCCGAAGAGGAGTGTGATTCAGGCGTGGCAAGCTTGGCTCTGGCTTCAGCATATGTTGCCAAGTCCATCTTCAACACTGAAGACCATGGCCTCGTCACCAACACAAATGCCACGGATGAAGATGACTCTACTCCCACCTTCTGCTTCATGGCACGTGGTGCCAAGGTAAACTCACGCGATGCTTACTTTCAAACCTCAAGTGAAGATGACTCTGATTGTGAATCCTAACCTAGCTACAAAACACTTGCTAAAATTGCAACTGAACAACAGAAAGCTATGGAACATATTCGAAAATTGTTAGACAAAAGCGATGATCTATTGGATGCGGAAATGACCCGATCTCAGTCCTTAATTGAAGACATTAAAAATCTTCATGTTAAGTACGAAGAACATAAAAGTCGTCATGAAACGCTCTCAACTACTCATGAAAAGCTTTCCTATGATTATCTTCAAAGGAAGCAAGAACTTGAGAAATTGAGAATGGCTCATGAAGATCTTCAAAAAGAGAGCGAGTGACTTCATGCTCAACAGATCAGTCCCGCTTAGGAAGGATTTGAACCACCATGTTTAAAATGCCTTGATATCACGCTAACTCTGTTGCTGAATGTTCTACTACTGCTACTGTCGCAATATCTTCAATTGCTGATGTGGCAACTAACCCCTCTAAGGAGGATACCACTACTATTGCTGATGAGAATGCCAGGTTGAAGACATTGCTTGAAACAGGAATGTTCAAAAGTCTTAAAGGGCATCAGACACTTTGTGATGTCCTAAAGAAACAGATTCTGAACCGAAACCCTAGGAAAGAGGGTGTTGGGTTTCAAAGGAAAATGAATGTTGATGGTTCCTACTGGAAGCCTGAGCAGTATCCCAAAACCACATGGGCTGCTGCAAAATGTCCACTAGTAGATCCATCCACTTTATCTGGCATCACTTGTGCTAACCCAATCATCATTGACGAATCATTTGATGCAAACTATAAAATGTTTAAAAATCGGAATGGTGAAGTGTTTGCCAGGTATATTGGTACTAACTACAGGAATGGACCACCAATGAAGAAGATCTGGGTGCCCAAAATTTGTCTTGAGAATCTTCCTGTGAATGTCATCATGACACCACCTGGGAAGAAGACAAACCCCAGACCAAAGGCTTCGTATGGTCCAAAGGCTTCATACAGACTGAGGACTCAATAGAGTCACCCTAATGCCAATGTTTTGCAGGGAAATCATACTCAGACCTATGAATATGAGCGTGTTTCATCAAACCGCTATGTTCATAAAACTATGAAATTTTCTGCTTACTCGTATGAGTATTATTCACCTCCTGCAAGGGCTCCTAAGCCAAAATTCTCAGATGCTCCACTTAGACTTATTGCCTCTAAACCACCCCTAAAGATGTGGGTGGTTAAGAATAATTAACTTCTCTTGCAGGGAAGGGTCTCCAGCCGAATATCATCTTCCGACGCCAATGCTGGGGACCTTAAACATCTTTTGGGACGCAGGATCAAATGTCCAAATGGTTTAACCATGTATTTCATCCCATGGTTTCTTGACAAGTTTCCTATCGTGACTAACCAAGATCTAAACTTCCATAACCCACTTGTTCGTCAAATGTTTATGCTTCACACTTCATTTTGTGAAGACTTTGTCGCTAACTGATCTGTAGGGTACTGCTCCGGAAGCCACTGAATGGATAATTAACAGTGGATGTACCAATCACATGACTGGTGACCGATGTCTTCTCATGGACTCAAATCTACGTCCTTCTCCCAAAAGTCACATCACTTTCACTGACACTTGTAAAAGCAAGGTACTGGGACTTGGCAGAGTTGCTATCTCAAAGGATCAACACATGGACAAAGTAATTCTTGTTGAATCACTTGGATACAACTTAATGTCAGTCTCCATGTTGTGTGATCTAAATATGATTGTGATATTTGGAAAATATCATTGCCTTGTGCTTATTGGATCTAACAAATCTCTAGTCTTTAAAGGACATCGAAAAGGTGATCTGTATATGGTAGATTTCTCTGCAGGACCAGAACTCACGATATATCTTCTTGCAAAAGATTCAAAGTGTTGGCTTTGGCATTGAAGACTTGGCCATGTTGGCATGAGGAACCTACACACTCTCGTCAAGAAGAAGCATGTCATAGGCATAGAGGGCGTCAAGTTCAAGAAAGATCATTTATGTGGTTCCTGTGAAGCTGGAAAGATGACTAGGGCCAAGCACCCCTCGAAGAAAATCATGACGACATCTCGTCCCTTTGAGCTGCTTCACATGGACTTATTCATCCCCACTCACTACTACTGCTTGCTTATATGGTTTCGTGATCGTTGATGACTACTCTAGATACTCTTGGGTGCACATAATCCTATTTAAGACTGAAGTGCCGGATGTCTTCAGACGCTTCGCAAATAGGGTCATGAACAACTATGGCATCAATATCAAGCACATCAGAAGTGACAATGGAACTGAATTCAAGAACACTGGGCTCGACACCTATCTTGATACATTGGGCATTACGCATGAGTTCTCAGCTCCATACACACCTCAACAGAATGGCATCGTCGAGCGCAAGAACATAACTCTCATTGAGATGGCACACACTATGCTTGATGAATACAAGACACCAAGAAGATTCTGGCCTGAAGCCATTGATACTGCATGTCATATCATCAACAAAGTTTATCTTCACAAGTTCTTCAAGAAAACATCATATGAACTACTGACTGGTAAGAAACCAAATGTCAGCTATTTCAGAGTCTTTGGTGCAAAGTGCTGGATCAAGGATCCGCATCACACTTCCAAATTTGCACTGAAAGCACATGAGGGTTTTATGCTCGGTTATGGAAAGGACTCGCAACCTATCGGGTCTTCAATCTCTTTCACTATAAAGTGGTTGAAACCTTATATGTGCGGTTCGATGAAACTAACGGCTCACAAAGAGAGCACCTGTCAAATGTGCTAGATGAAGCCTCTCCAAGTGAATCTATCAAACAAATGGGTACAGGTGAGATCATACCCACCGAGGAACATACTGAAGACGAAATCATCATCTCTCCACCCAACAATTCCGAAGACTATGCTTAGCCTGAAGCCAGCACTGAACATGAAGACAATCAACAGAATGAGCAAAGTCTTCGCCCAGCTCATCCTCGTGTCGCAAATGAAGTCCAAATTGAAAAGATTCTTGATGGCATCAACGCAACTGGTCCACTCGCTCGCTCCAAAGCAACTCAGCTAGCAAACTTCTGTGGCACTCTGCTTTTGTCTCAATATCTAAACCCAAGAAAGTTGATGAAGCCTTTAAGGAATCTGAATGGATTCAAGAAATGCAAGAAGAGCTTCAACAATTTGAGCTGAATAATGTCTGGGAATTGGTAAAGCGTCCTGATCCACGGAAACATAACATCGTCCGCAACAAACAAGACTAAAATGGTCAAGTCGTCAGAAACAAGGCTCGTCTCGTTGCTCAAGGCTATACTCAAGTAGAAGGGATTGACTTTGATGAAACCTTTGCTCCTGTTGCCAGAGTTGCCATTCGCATACTGCCAGCATACGCCAACCATCATAACATATTTCTGTATCAAATGGATGTGAAGAGGGCATTCCTGACTGGGAAAATTGAAGAAGAAGTGTATGTTGCACAACCTCCGGGCATTGAAGACCCAAAGCGTCCTGACATGGTTTACAAGCTAAACAAGGCACCGTATGGACTCAAACAAGCTCCTCGTGCATGGTATGACACACTCAAAGACTTCTTGAAGAGAAAAGGCTTCAAACCTGGATCATTGGATCCCACACTCTTCACAAAGACATATGATGGAGAACTGTTCGTATGTCAGATTTATGTGGATGACATAATCTTTAGATGCACTGACAAAAGATACAACGATGAGTTTGGTTACATGATGCAAGAGCAATCTCAGATGTCTATGATGGGTGAACTGAAGTTTTTCTATGGTCTCCAAATTCACCAACAGAAGAATGGCATCTTCATATCTCAAGAGAAATACCTCAAAGATTGCCTGAAGAAGTTTGGAATGCAAGATTGCAAAGGGTACTCGACGCCAATGCCAACTAAAGGTCAATTGGGCTCCAACGACAATGGTAAAGAGTTCGATCAAAAGGTATACCGCTCCATGATTGGTTCTTTACTCTATTTATGTGCATCTAGGCCTAATATATTGCTTAGCGTTTGCATGTGTGCCCGATTCCAAGCGGCACCAAAGGAATCGTATCACCTC
Organism: Secale cereale; assembly: GCA_902687465.1. Taxonomy (NCBI): domain Eukaryota; kingdom Viridiplantae; phylum Streptophyta; class Magnoliopsida; order Poales; family Poaceae; genus Secale; species Secale cereale. The sequence continues at coordinate 194,039,624 of LR738709.1, forward strand.
GCTGTGAAGCAAATTCTTCGATATTTGGCTCACACCCCCACTGTAGCGATCACGATCCGAATGGACCGAAGTCGTTGTGTTTCAATGTCATCCCTGGATCGGTAATGTTGATACACACAATACTTGAAGGATTTATAGCAGAGTGGGAATCACGCACTTATTACATCAAGTGTCTCCAAAGAGAACTTATTACAAAAGTCTATGGCATAAGGCCACCTAACATAATAACATCGGAAGGTTTGGAAGATAAGTGAGTCCATCAACTCCAACAGCATAGCTGAGTGCATGACAAACGACCTAGGACGTCTTACTCCTCGTCTGAAAAGTCTGCAACGTAACATGTTGCAGCCCGAAACGAGTCAGCACATGGAATATGCTGGCAAGGTAACACAGTAGATGCAAGTAACAGAATAAAGACTAACACTATATGCATATTTTGCTGATGGAGGCTCTAAGGTTAAAGTTTTTTGTGTAAAGCCAATTTTTCCCTACAACAAAGGAATAAATTTTATTTTAACTATCATGGTAGTTGAAACATCATTGAGAAGGTACCTCCAACTCAATCCCAATTAAAAGTAATCATTAACCCAACAAATTAACTTTAGAGTGATGAGATCAACCAATAATTCAAGTACCAGATACTCAAGTTTGTACATAACCGGGGACACAGCTAATCATGATGAGTTTGTACACTCTGCAGAGGTTTGTGCACTTTTCCCTCAAGACTTGATCTCCTCCGTTGGATTTCTCGCACTGCATGGTGTTTGAGAAACGGATGACCGAGACACAGTCTTTCAGAAGCATTAACTCTTTACCCCGGGTGGACCGGTACACCTACTTTCCCCTACATATGCTAGTCCACCACTAAAAGAGCTCACACAACTTACTCATACTATGCCAGAGCCCATAATGGCATTGTGGCTGCACACGAAAGTTTCAAGCATGAATAGTTGTATGATCCCTTTGAGCCTGGGTGGAATTCCATAGGACAATCACACGGAACCCCGAGATTTCCTAGGACAACACTGGATTCTCCAGGCGCCCTGCAACCAATCCACCCAGATTTGTATTCAAGTAGCCACCTTAAGTTGAACCATTAATTAACAACTCACATGTGTCATGGATTTCACTCAAACCCAAACCACGTCTACGAGCATAGCATGATAACCTAAGCATAGCGTAGAAGTAACTCCCAAGGGTTTGAAAATAATGCAGGTAATAGGTTCTACCTCAATCTACTTCCTAGTCCCACAAGTTAAGAGATCCTACTCATCCAATGTGTGAGGGTTTGATCTAATGCATAAAAACTGGGTAATAAAGGGGTATGATCAAAGTGTTACTTGCGTTGCTGATGATTCGCAAAACCTATAGAGACTCGTAGTAGAATGCTTCACAGTCCGAGTATTCTATCGCAAGCAAACAAAAGCACATATAAGCAATCAAGCAATGATGCACAAACAAAACTCCAAACAAGAAGATCTAACCAGAAAGTTCAACTTAATAACTCCGGTTTGCAAAAAGACTCAAATCGAACGAAGCAACGAAGCTCAAACTGCGAAAGAAACAAGATCCATTTACTAGATTGATCTAGGGTCAAATTTTACAGTAACAAAACTTTGTTCAAGTTGGTTAAACAGAAAGAGGGCGTCGAGACGAAGGTCTGGGATTTTGAATCACCTGATTCTGAATCTCGAGCGAAAAGAAAAACGAAAAACAAGATCAGGGCAGAAATCTCGATCGAAATAATCGCGGATAAATACCCCTAAAAAGAAAAACTGACGAACAGATTAACGAACGAACGTTCGTTAACTGAAACTAAACGTCGAATTTGTTCGTTAAGACGAACGAACGCTCGCTAAACAGCTAAACCGAAAAAACCGATCTAATCTAAAAAAAATGAAACTAGGGTTTTGCTATAAAAAACCGGGTCGATTTCTTCTAGAAAATCGGGACGGCGGGCGGCTACCTTGTCGAACTCCGGCGGCGGGCGGCGAGTCCAGCGGCGGCGACGGGCGGCGGTGGCGCTAGGCGGCGGCGGCGCTAGGCGGCGGCGTGGTGGCGGCTGACGCTAGGGTTAGGCGCGACGGGCGACATGGCGGGGCGGGGCGGCTGAGGGGGGGGCGGCTGGGCTGGCTTATAAAGGCCCGGGCCAGGGGGAGTCCTGGACGAACACGGCCCAAAGTCGGTTCACCACTTTTTTTTTAACCGAGTCCTGACGTACAAAAACTAACAAAAGAAATACTAAACGGACTCCAAAAATTCCGAAATAAATTTTCAACGTCCTCTAATAATATTTAGGACAAAGTGAACATTTTCCCGGACCTAAATGCAATTTTGAAAAACACGCATTTTTCCTATGCAAATAAAATCGCAAATAAATCCGAATAAAAACCAAAAGTGATTTTAATATTTTTCCTCCGATATTTCTGTTATTTTGGAGAAGTCATATTATCTCCACTCATATATTTTATTTAAAAATATTTTTAGGAGAAAAAAATAATTGAAACCAACACTATCCTCGTACCGGTATTCAAGTAAACTCAAATATAAAAATGGTAGAATTCCCAACTCTCTCCATAGGTCCTTGAGTTGCTTAGAATTTTCGAGGATCGCCACGCACAAAATGCAAAGAATTATGAATGCAGTATGATCTATACATAACATTCCAAATTGAAAATTTGGGATGTTACACCCACACTAGGATTATGGTATCGCAAGGGCTCTATATTTGATCTAGTTGGATTCTCAGATGCTGATTATGCTGGTGACAAAGTTGATCACAAGTCCATCTCAGGCACATGTCACTTTCTTGGACGATCTCTTGTTTGCTGGTCTTCAAAGAAGTAGAACTCAGTGTCCCTTTCCACAGCTGAAGCTGAATACATTGCTGCTGGATCTTGTTGTGCTCAGCTTCTCAGGATGAAGCAAACTCTCAAGGATTATGGCTTCAACATGGAAAAGGTGCCTTTCTACTGCGATAATGAGAGCGCCATCAAGATTGCTCACAATCCAGTTAAGCACTTGAAGACAAAGCACATTGAAATTCGTCAGCATTTTCTCAGGGATCACGTGATCAAGAAGCATATTGAAATCACTCATGTCAACATTGAAGAGAAACTGGCAGATATCTTCACTAAGCCCTTGGATGAGAAAAGGTTTTGCAAGCTGTGGTGTGAGCTAAATATCTTAGAATCCTCAAATGTCATGTGATTGGACACACATCCTAACGCTTATGCATTTTGACGACTTAGATGTGCAACACACTAAGTAACGTATGTCTTCAATTCATGAAGACTTACACTCTGAGTGTGAATACATTAATGTGGAAATTGACTCTGGAGCACCACAATAATTGTGCGTCGTGTCCTAGTCTAATAATTCCTATACGGTGGGTAACGCCACCACCAAACTTTTCTGAAGATTTCATTTGGCGTCATAACTGCTTTATCTTCATACCATGTTTGTCTTCAAAACACATCTTGTTAATGTTGGTCTGATTAATTTTCTCAATATAACTATATGTATGTATATATGTATGTGTGTGTATACATATATATAGTTATGAATATATATTTTCTCAGTACAAATATATTTTCCTCTACAGCATTCACTTATAGCTATGAATTCAAACTTTTTGATCTAAGTGAATGTGATCAGACCCTGTTCCCCTCTATGCTTTATCTCTCCAACTCTCTCTATCTCTTCATATGCATTCTATTGACACTTGTTGAATGTCCTCACTCTGTCCTTGTCAGATGAAGATAAGACAAACTTTAAAAACATTTTTAATGCTATGTCCCTTTTTGCCCAAAATTCGGAGGAACCGAAATGACCATCCGACATATCTAGCGCGCGTGGGATCGTGGCTCAACTCTCCATAAGATGCATGCCAGCCACGTGTCGTCCAAATGTGAACCGCCAGGGGCACCTGCGTAATTGCACTACGCCATCGCCCCTCCTTATAAATACTCCACCCCTCGCGGACATTATTTCCTTCTTCCAACTCTCGCCATCTCGCACAACCCTAGCGCCCCCGCTAGCTCCAGTCAACGCCGGAGATGAAGCGCTTAGATGCCGCGACCTCTTCGACGCCGTCTTCACGCCGGCCGTGGACCTCGTCTCCCCGCCGCCGCCGTAGGTGTCTTTCGCCGCCAAGTTAGGGCACGGGAGATCGATCTGCTCGGCATCCCAATTTTCCCGTCAAGTAGTTCTTCATTGCGGTAAATAGATCCCTATTTTTACCACTGTTTTGATCCGTCAAATTCATAAATCTTCGCCACAAGTGGTTTATGTTCTTTTGAGATCTGTTTTTATCTATTCTTCTCTCATATGCTGCAAACATATTCACTTATGCTACACTACTAGTTAGATTCCTCACTTGTACTTATTCCCGGATTCATACAAATCTGGACCAACTCACACCATATAAGTGAATGTCTTCGCACTATGAGGTCAATGTCTTCAATCATCTTTAATATTCAAAATCTTCTGAGAATGCATATGACCTCTTCCCCTTCCCTCGCATCTCTAATTCTGTCACAGGTACATGTCCATGGGGGAATCCCTTGGTTCTCATAGTCTGCATTCATTTGCAGAATTCTTACAGCGTCACATTGAATCACCTGAAGCCAGTTCCTGTCTGACCAGTCACAGGAAGACAAATTGCATTGTGAAGCCTTTTTGTCTGAACCCTATGGCTTCCGAGAAACAACCCAAGAAGGGTGGCAGGCAGAGACGTACTGACACAGCCGAAGATCTTCCTCCTGATCTATTCCAAATGTACAAATCTGACCCAGAAGAATCCTACGGAGAACGCAAGTCTCGAATCCAATGGATTCGAAGATATTGGGTAGAGCAATGGTTTCAGTACAAGTTTGTAACCCCAGAGTATGCTTCCAAGAATGCCATTCGCCCTCCATGGGGTGATATCGTCTACAAGAAGCTCTAGACCAAGACTAAGTCTGAAGCTATTGCCAAGAGCTTCTTTCCATGCAAGGTCAGAGGACCAATGCCTTCAAATGCTGACCCATCCAGTCTTTGATGGTGCCATGATGATGAATATTTGAAGAGAACTACAAATTTGCCAAGAACTTTGCCACTCAGAATAGGAAAGAACTGGGCATCAACTTCAATCCTGGCCCATCTCGGCCATGGTCTGATGGCTCACGCGAAGCCAATGAAAATTGTGTCGGCCTCTTCAATGGCCTCGATGGATTGCTTTCCCGCATTGCTGCTCAAAGGGCAACCGTGGAAGATGTTGCTAAAGACATGGAACCTGAAGTTGTTCCCGAGTCTGTGAAGCCAAAGAAGAAATCAAAGGCTTCCAAGCCTGCTGCTGCCCGAAAAGCTTGAAATGTGAAGTCTTTGAAAATTGTACCTCCTGAATCCAGTGTGCAGTCTGAAGATCACTCTCGAATCTCTCAGTTCTCCAAGCAGCTTGTGAAGCCATCTGGCGAAGGACTCACTCCTGGAAGCATCCTGCGCAATGATGATGAGATCATAGATGTGTCCCGTGATGAAGATCTTGCTGATGATGCTTTGGAGATGATGATTAAGAGCAAGCAACAGGCTGAAATCTTCAATGATTTGCCTCTCTTTGATGCTGAAATCATCAACAACTTCATTGATGAATGGCTTAAAGACACATCTGTTTCACTTGATGATCTTCAGCTTCCAATTGACATCAGTGTGACCTTTCAAGGGTACATTGCTCAATAACTGACTGGTGCACAGAAGGTGATTGAGCAAAAGAACAAAATTGATCCTGAAAAGGCCCTGTTCAAGAAGCACATGTCAAGTATCAACGCCAAAGAAGTCCAAGGCTTCAAGACCATGATGACTGACCTCAAGGCTGAATTTGCCAAGCCCCGTGAACTGGCAAAGGGCTCAAGAGACCGTCTCAAGCACTATGCAGAGAAATGTGTCCAAGCCCACAATGAAGCTCTGAAGAGAAAAGCTCTTGGGCGTCCTGGCATTGATCCCAAGCTGGCTGCCAAGAAACCCAAGAAGAACAAGAAGCCTGCTGCAGAAGACACTAAACCTCCAAGGCAGGCAAGACCAAGCATTGTCTTCCCTGACAGCATGACTGGCATGAAGCCAAAGGTTCCTTCAGCAGCTTCTCCTCAAAAGAAGACGAGACAGGCTAAAGCTGAAGCCAAGAAATGCAAGCATCATGATGCCTCTACTACTTCTCCCTCCAAGAAGAAGCAAAAGCTCAAGGCTTCAAAGGCTTCACAGCAGCCTCATCTTTCCTCCACAGAGCCATTGGTGGTCGAACCCATCTCTGTTGCCCTTCCTGCCTCTTCCAACTGAGAAAGACGTCTAGTTGTACATGAGCCTGGTCCCTCAGAGGCTCATCAGACTGAAGAGATTCCAGCGGCTAACTCACCTGCAGCTGAAGACATTGGTCATGATGACAATGTGCATGATGATGAAGTCCTTTCTCAGCTTGAACCCAAACATGTTCAATCACCTGCTCCCACGAGCAGTGAACTCATATGCATTGGCAGTCCCACGACGCCAATGACTCAAGATGAATATTGGGAAGAGCAACACCCGAACACCCCCCTGCATGAAGTTATTCCTCGCACTCCACCGTCTCCTGCTACAACACCAGTACTTGAGACTCCGACAGCAACACCAGAAGTTGACATGGAGAAGATCACTGGAAATGCTTCACCCATTGCGTCACCCAAATTTCGCAGGCTTCGCAAAGGTCTCAGGCCTCAAGCATCCATGTCAAGCATTCCTGAAGATGGAGAGCAAAACTCTAGCTTAGTGGCACGTCAAGTGTTTCCTGACGACATTCGTTCAGAGTCTGCTCATGAATCTGAAGCCAAGCTGGCTGAAGACATTCCGGCTTCATCAGCCGATGAATCAAAAGAAGACACTTGTGAAGTCACCCCCCTCCGCAAGACTCTATTGCCAAAGAAGAAGTGCCCATCATGCAAGAACCCGTTCACCAAGAAACTGTTATGCATGAGGCCACTCAGCCTGAAGCCACTGAACCTGAAGCAAATGAGGCTGATACTTCTGTGACTGCTGAAGCACTTGACACTATCATGATTGAAGCCTCTATGCAGCAAGAAGTCACTGCCACTCCTCCAGTGAGTGTGCCTCAAGTCATTGCTCCTGAAGTGACTGTTCCCTCGTCTGGGCCCTACACAATGGCCCAAGCTTACAACAAAGACGATGTGCTTGTCACAGTAAAATGGCCACTTCTGAAGCTTCCCACTGCCCCAGGACCACAATATGATTATCATGTGGCACGGAGGCCTCGGACTCTGAAGCCAAAGCCCAGATTGCCACGGCTTCCGAGCACTGAAAGTACACAAGGGTCATTCAGTGTGCATAGCTTCAGGGAAAACAACACATTCTTTGATTCTGCTAAGAACCCATACAAGATGCCCAAGATTTCTTCTGATAGGTTCTGGAGCTTTCAGCAACGAAGCTATTACTCATTTATTCTGTACATTCAGGACCAGATTTCTCTGCATCAACGTCTTGATTGTGATGCCATTGCTGGACTGCCCTGCTTTGAAGAAGCTCTTGATTGCTTCAGAGAAGTTGGTCTGCTTCCCTTTGTCACTGCCAAGGAACATTGGAATGAAGTGCTTCTGCTGCAATTTTATGCCACTCTGCATATCAGAGGATATAGCAAGGTTCCGAAGACTTGGGTCCTTGAGTGGATGTGAGGAGATACTCATTATGAAGCTAATGCTTAGACACTCCTTGAGCTTACTTCCCTGCCCACTCCTGGTGAGTTGTACGAACCAGGCTGTTCTCTGCATCAGAAACAGCTTCAAAGAGTCTTCAAGAAAGCTGAACCCAACATGAGCGAAATGCTTAGCACGATGAAGCCACTGCGCCATGATGCTGATCTTCCAAAGGAATTCCTTGTCCAAGACCTTGAGTACTTGCCTCGCACCATATACCATATCTTGAGGCATACTGTTTGGCCTGTCAAGGGACACTCATCTGAGGCTGCACTGACTGGCGTCATGAAACTTTGATCATCCATATTTTCAATGGCATCCGCTTCAACACTCATGACTTCTTCCTTTGCCAACTGGCTGCCTCTGCCGCTGATCTGTTTGGCCTCAAGCTCTACGCTCCTTGGATCATGAAGCTCATTAAGCTTCGTTCAAATGTCAGCTATCAAGCCTCTACACGAAACCATGTTGTCTTGTTGCCTGAGGTTGATACATCTTATGAAGCCATCTATGATGAGCCTGCCAAGCAATCACTTCACCTGCACAATGCTGATCACCAAAGCTTCACACAGCAGGATGACAGTGTGTATGTGCCCAATGCAAATGTGCCTACTTATCCTCTGGCTGGACACCCGCGCCTCCCACATCGTGCTAACACTGATGTCACTGGCAGCACCATTGCTCAATGGCCAAAAAAGCGCAATTGTGTCCTAAATGACCAAGAGCTTCTTGTTTCACTTCACCAGAAACAAGATAGGCCTCATGACTGGATGAAGCACCAAATGCAAAGTCTTCTCACAGATGTTAATCGCATTCGGAACTTGGCGACCAAGAATTCGTTTGTTGCGCATGAAGCATGTCGACGGACCTGGAAGAGCCTTACCCTGCTATGCTGTGAAGCTGATCTTCAAGTAGATGGCTTCACTAAGAACTTCAAGTTTGATTCCAGTCCTCCGCAAGCTGCGACTTGGCGTCCAACTCCATCTATTGAAGATTCTGAGTATCCATCTTCGGCCGCAACTGTTGTTGCTCGAGTCATCGATAAAGAAGACGATGCCACTTCCCCAGCAATCACTTCACTACATCACGATTCTGCGTCAGGCCCCTCTGCACCACCAAACTCCAACGTCGACCCGGCTGCCCCAGCATCTTCTACGCCTGGGAACGCATAGATACTCTATGTCTTCAAACCTTTTTGGTCCTTACTGACAAAAGAGGGAGAAGCATATGAGTTGATAGTCTTCAAGCTGGTCCATATATGGGTCGGGTGCTTTATTTTTGCTCAGTTCTTACAACTCTCATTTTGAAACATTTGGCTCTTGAGTTGTAACACTTAAAACTTGATGGTCGTGTGCTACATTTGCTCTTGTTTCTTCTGCTTGGTTAAATATCTATCTTATGCGCACGAAGTCATTCAGCAGATGCCCATTTTCCATTATGCATCTCATTATTTTCACTTCATCCCTGTATGCATGATTGTTTGTCTTCATACAATTGAAGGAGATCTCCACAAAGCAAAACCTGCCATGTGCCTTTGCATTCAAAAGCAAAACTACTATGTGCACATCTTCAGGGGGAGCCCTCTCAACTTTATGAAGCCATTGATCATGTTTGTCATCAATCACCAAAAAGAGGGAGATTGCAAGTGCATCTAGTGCCCCCTAGTTGGTTTTGGAGTATTGATGACAAACGAGGTTGAGGGACTAACGTGTTTGTGGGAATTGCAGGATAACACATGTAATAGTCCCTCACAGATTCAGTTTAACTTCCAGAGATGACCCCTAAAAATGTGTGAAGACATTGAAGCCAGTGGTGGTGCGTGAAGACTTTCACATGAAGATAATGACCCATGAAGACATTCATTGAAGACTATGGAACATGAAGACACAGTTTCTTTCGTAGTTCTTTTTATTCCTTCTTGAGTCATAGGAACCACCATACTGTTAAGTGGGGTCCAAGTGAACAGAGTCAAACAACTGATGTGATGCTCAACCAAAACTCCTATTTCTTCAAGCGAAGACAAATGAGAGCAAATATTATCCAGAGCTGGATAAGTCAGGTTTACTTAGAGCTCAAGTAAAGTTGCCGCGTGTGTTCAAAATCCGACCGTTGGACACGTGTCAGTTCCTTAGTGACTGTCGTGGAATTAGCATGGCAGATGTCCGGTTTAACGGACTTAGTGATGGAACCATCGCACGGGTTAGCTTGAAGGGGTTAAAAGCACACAAAGGACACAGAGGGTTTATACTAGTTCGGCCCCTTCAATGAAGGTAAAAGCCTACGTCTAGTTTGGTTTGGTATTGCTTGGGCGTCGATGAACAGGGAGCCGATCGCTTGCCTGTGTCTCGACGGGTTGTTTCTTTTCCTTGAACCGTCGCCGGGTCGTCCCTTTATATAGAGGCGACGCCCGGTCCGGTTTACAGAGTCCCAAGGCTGGCTCATATTTGTGTCAGCCTCGGTCTCCGCTCTTTCTTCCTTATCTCTCAAGTTACATGATAAGACGGTTTACAAACCGTAACTCTACACATGGGCCCTAAGCCTTCATGGGCCGTAACCTCTACCGAGCTTTACAATTATACAACTATATCATCACAATCCGGTTTACTCTAGCCGGTTTACACCTACTAATAATATCACTGACATTAGGCCCCAGAATGATTTGAACTTGTTCATATAAGTATTCTCAGTCTTGCATAATTCTCTTTCTTGTATCTTCTCAGTTTTTGTAAACCGGCTGTGACGTCATCCTTGAAAATCGTTTGATTCGACCGTGACATCACTTCCACATTTATCGCACACGGCTGTTTATTATCTTTGCTTTAAAGGCCATCCCGAGAATCGAGGCGACAGGGAATCTTTATCCAATATCTTTCTTCCTAAAATCCCGCGCTTACCATTTCGTCTCTCCTCGGCCTATAAATACTGCTGAGGCTCATCTCTTTTCCCTTCCGCTTCTTCTTCCTCCGTCTCCGTACCCGAGTTTAGGCCGCCGTCCGTCGAGCTCGCCGTCGCCCGCAAGTCCGGCCGCTGCATCAACCTGAACACGACCAGATAACTCGCCGCCTGACGTTTTCTTCTGCCTCAGGTATCTCTTTTTCCCTCGCTGTAAATCGGTAGCTTAGGGTTCTTCCATGCCTCCGCCATTAGACCTTAAAAAGCTTCGGCTGTTCATCCTATACGCCATGCTCGTAGTAGTTTTAACCATTAGATTTATCTTCGAAACTTGCTCCTGTTTCGTAAGTTTATGCTTAGATCTATACTTCTCAGTTTACCCTTAGATCCATTTGCTCTGTATAAGACACCCGCAGTTCTTCTGTAATAGACCTGCATAAACTTCCTCTTTTCCTTACCGCGTAGATCTTTTTTACCTTAGCTTTCTGTAGAAACCTGTTTCTTCGTCCTTAGTCGGTCATACATTGCTTCTGCCACGCTTCAACCATGAACATGACCGTTTAGCTTCTTTCTTTTGTTGTCATAAACCGGTAGTAGCTCGTTTCCTGCTTACTTCCGGGTTAGTAATGCCATTAGACCCTTGTCTAAACCGTCGATGTGATCTTGCATATATGATCCGGTTTATGCCTCTGTACTTAAATAATCCGGATTTTATACTTCACCTTTTCAGCACTTTCCTTCTGCTAATATGTCTGCCAAGCAGTTCGTTTCTTGCGACTGGGTTCCTTCCATCATCACGGAAGAGGATTTAGTTAAAGCTGCTTCAATTGGCATTCTGGGTCCTCGAGTAGTTCTGAAATGGCGGCCCCCCGGAAATGAATGCCCCCCTACTCCCAAAGAGGGAGAAGTTATTGTTTTCTTTGATCATATGACCCGGGGCTTTAGCCCTCCCAGTTCAAAGTTCTTCCGGGACGTGCTTGCCGCTTTTCAACTTCATCCTCAGGACATAGGTCCAAATTCGATATCAAATATCTGCGATTTCCAAGTTTTCTCCGAGGTGTATCTTCAAGAGGAGCCACCAGTCGACTTGTTCCCAGATTTCTTTCATTTGAACCGGCGAACTGAGTTTACTAGCGGACCTCATCAAGAACTTGGTGGGGTTAGCATTCAAAAGAGAAGAGACGCGGTCTTTCCTTACGCTGCTCTCCATACTCACCCCAAGGATTGGAACAAATCTTGGTTCTATTGCGAGATACTTCGCCTGAAGGGGAGAACCCACTGTCGGGTTATCGCAAACATCGCCTTCCCGAAGATCATCCGCTGCCACAGCGTCTTAGCTCCTCAGACCGGCCCTGGTTTGCCTCTCAATTTGCAGAACTCAAAGCTTTTATGGCAAACAGATTGACTGGAGTTGACTTCGTTTGTTGTTGGCTCGCTTGGAGCATCCTTCCTCTGAGCCGGCGCTCCCGTCTGATGTGTCAATATACCGGTAAGCCGGACGATCCTCAACGCCATACCGACATCATGCTTCCTGAGAAGGAAGTTACTGAATCTGCAAAGAAGATGCTCAACGTCCCTTTGGAGGAATGTAGCCAAACCGGATTGGCTCCATATTACCAGAAGAATAAACTGCCAGATGTAAGCTTTCAATCTCTTCTGCTTGCTTTTAACCCGTCCATTTAAATTATCTTCTATTTATCTTTCTTCTTGTATACAGGCCGATGATCCTTTTTGGAAGAGGAAACCTCAGGACAAGTCAGGCAAACTGCCACGCCGTAAAACCTATGCTGTTAAGAAGAGAAAGGTGGCTGCTGGCTCCGGTTCACGTGTTGAAGAAGATGATCCGGACTCTGAGGTATGAGTTAATCCTGATATGTTTTATTCTCTTTTATCCCGATTTATGTTAACAATGTCTTTTCGCAGGATTTGGCCGAAGGGGATAAAGTGGCAGAAACTGAGGTAATCGCTCTTTCTTCAGATTCAGAACCACCTCCACCAAAAATTCGTCGGGTAGTCCGGAAATATCAGTTTTCTCATCCTTATGCTCAATTGGACCCAAATTTTCTTTTGAAGAAACAGCAACATGAAGCCCGCCGGACTACACGCCATAGTGGCTATGTAGTCGAGTCTTCCGGAATATCTCTCAATCCGGCTCGGAGGCGCCGCTTTGAGGTTTTACTTTCCCCAACTCTTCTTCATCCCAAGGCTGGACTTATACGCAAACCACTTAAACCGTCTGACCCTAATTATCAGGAGACTCCTTTATCTTCTTCTGGCGAATCCACTGCCACACAAGCCCCAACTCTGAAGACTGTCCCTGGGTAAGTCCTTTATTTCATCCGGTTTACCTTTGTATTTGCTTTCGTGACTCTGATTTCCTTTCTAATTCTTTTCAGCAAGCCTAAGCCTAGCAAAAGGGCAAAGGCCAGCAAAACGGCTGCTGAGACTGCCGCTGATGATCCGGCGGCTGATCCGGATACAATCATCCCTCCGGAAAATGAGCCTACTGTTTAGCTTGAAGATCCCGCTCCCATGGATCATAATTATGCCACTGCTCCTGAGAATCCCAACACTGAAGATGTCCATGAACCAGCGAGTCCTGCCCGGGCCAACCCTCCTCGTACTAGCCCGGCTCCCGCTAGTCCGGTTCATACTGCCACTCCACAACCGGCCGCTGCTTCTTCTCCGGAAATTCAAATAACCGGTACAGGTTATACCGCTCTTGCTGAGCCCGTTGTTTTAGCTAAGCATAACGCTAAAGCGGATAAACTCCAGCAAGAGAAGGGCAAATGGAGTACTGACTTGTCTAGTTTCGCCGAGCTGAGTGCCCAGGAGGTTTATTCCGGGTATTTGAACCGGCTGCATACCAGTCGGGACTATGAAGCGGGCTTGGTCAATATGATGAAGGATAAATACGAGGTATCTTTCCTGTCCTTTGCTTTTGCCTTCTTTGTATTTCTGTCTATATCATGGTAGCCCCCAAGTTCCGGTTTAGCTATGTTAGAAGGTGAACCGATACTTCCAACTGTGAGAATATGATCTTACATTAGCCCCCAAGTGCCAGGGGCATAACTCGGTTTATGTGCCTGGGACTTGTCTGAATCTTTCTTTCGAAGTTTCAACTGCCCATTAGCCCCCAAGTGTCAAGGAGACAACTTGTTTGTGTGCTTGAGACTTGTCTTTAATTGTCACTCTTTGATACTTCAATTGCTCATTAGCCCCCAAGTGTGAAGTGGATAACTTGGTTATGTGCTTGAGACTTGTCTGAATTTGTCATTTATCCTACTTGATTTCCTTTGCAGGCTGATTTGACCCGGAGGGCTGAAGAGATAACTGAGCTCCGGAATAGACTTGCTGAAACTGAATCTGCTGCTGCCAAGGCCAAAAAAGATGTGGCGCTGAGCTTGACTACTGCTGAACAATTAAAGAAATATTTTGAAACGGAACGGGCAACCTGGGAAGTGCAGAAAAATGCTCTTGAAAAGAGAGAAAAGGACGCTGAGGAAGCTCTTAATCCGGTAACAGAAGAGTTGACCGGTTCAAAGCGGCAAATAGAACTTATGACTTATGCCGTCTTCGGTAAATACTTAACCTGCCCATACTTTCATTTGTGCAACCTTTAATCCGTTCCGGTTTAATTGTGATAACCATATGCAGGACGGCGCGTCACCCATCTTGGGGATGATCTCCGGAAGAAACTCAAGGCCTCTTATACTCTGGTTGAGCAGCTGTATTCCGGCGCTAAAGGATTATAAGTGTAATGTCTTTCAATAAACCGGCCCCCACCACCATTCAAGGCACTCTGGAGAAGCTTTCTATCTTGCCAGCACGCTTGGAGGAAGTGAAGAAGTCTGCTGCCCCAGCCGGTTCTCTTGTAGCGCTCACCAGAGCCAAAGCGTCGGTTCCAGACTTCGACTGGAAGAAGCTCTGAATGGGTATCCCAGCACCAAAGAAGATGGATCGGCCTTCACTGGTAAAGACCTTCATGCTTTAACGAAGGAGATGCGTCCTCTTGCCAGCAAACTTGCTGTTGAATCAGACTTGACCAGGTATCATCCGGCGTACGATTTACAGAATGAGCGGGTGGATCGACCGGTTTATGATACCGTAAATCTAATCCAACCAGTGCGCCCCCACACTTTCTCCCCAATGTTGATCCGTCTGATCTTATTACGGAAGAGATGTACTTCCGTGCTTTAACAAAAATCGATTGGTGCGTCCCTGACTTTCAGCCGCTTCAAGAAGAGGAAGAAGCTCCGGAACAGGTCGATCCTCAGCCGTCACAGCAGGAGGAAGCATAGGCCACACAGTTTATCTTTGTAGCTGCAGTATTATTTTGCCGAAAAAACTTTAATCCGTTCAGGCCTGCTGTGCCTTGTAATAGGATAGCTTTAAAATATTGTCCGTCTTGATCCGGATGTCCCAACTTTGCTTTGACATTTTGCCAATTTGAATCTTGTCTGATATGGTTTATCTTGCGTACTATCTGTTTCTGCATAGATAACACTTAAAATATGTCCTAGCGGTTTATCGCCGGACCGATTAAATTGCTCACAAAATATATCAAACATGTGTCTGTTTATACCAGAAATAACTTCATACCTGTGATTAAGTATGCTTGATGTTCTTAACCGGCGAACATTGTTATTTCCGAGGAAGCTCTTGGCTCCATTGGGGCATACCCAATTATTCCGGGTTTACAAGAACTACCGGTTTAAATAATGCTGGAGCTCTATGTCCAAACTTTTGAAGATATGTGGTCAACCTTGAAGTTGTCCCACTCCGGATTAAAGAACCATAGAAACACATGAGAACAGAAATACAAAAAACACAGGTTTGCAAATAAAATGATGTAGTCGAGGCTTTTTGCGAGCTGCCAGGCTCCAAACCGAGCTTATGATTCGAATACGATCATAGAAACTGGACCGCAAGGGGCTAAGCTAGGATTCGGATACGATCCGTAGCCCCCTTGGGATCGTGAAATTTTAGCCAAGCAATGGATTAGAATACGATCCAAGGAGCTTATGATTCGAATACAATCATATAAAGCGGACCGCAAGGGGCTAAGCTAGGATTCGGATACGATCCGTAGCCCCCTTGGGATCGTGAAATTTTAGCCAAGCAATGGATTCGAATACGATCCAAGGGGCCCATGGTTCGAATACGACCATGTAAACCGGACCGCAAGGGGCTAAGCTAGGATTCGAATACGATCCGTAGCCCCCTTGGGGTCGTGAAATTTTTAGCCAATCAATGGATTCGAATACGATCCAAAGGGCCCATGGTTCGAATACGACTATGTTTGAACAGGAATGGCTATGTTCTCTTTGGTTCGAATACGACCTATGTTTGAATAGGAAGCCTTTAGTGAGTTTAGAAGCA
>LR738709.1:194055619-194084814 GCA_902687465.1 Secale cereale
TCCGTAGCCCCCTTGGGATCGTGAAATTTTAGCCAAGCAATGGATTCGAATACGATCCAAGGGGCCCATGGTTCGAATACGACCATGTAAACCGGACCGCAAGGGGCTAAGCTAGGATTCGAATACGATCCGTAGCCCCCTTGGGGTCGTGAAATTTTTAGCCAATCAATGGATTCGAATACGATCCAAAGAGCCCATGGTTCGAATACGACCATGTAAACCGGACCGCAAGGGGCTAATCTAGGATTCGAATACGATCCGTAGCCCCCTTGGGGGCGTGAAATTTTTAGCCAATCAATGGATTCGAATACGATCCAAAGGGCCCATGGTTCGAATACGACCATGTAAACCGGACCGCAAGGGACTAAGCTAGGATTCGAATACGATCCGTAGCCCCCTTGGGGTCGTGAAATTTTTAGCCAATCAATGGATTCGAATACGATCCAAAGGGCCCATGGTTCGAATACGACTATGTTTGAACAGGAATGGCTATGTTCTCTTTGGTTCGAATACGACCTATGTTTGAATAGGAAGCCTTTAGTGAGTTTAGAAGCAGAGCGCCTATATGGGAATCGCGCCTTGCGGAAAAGCCCTCTTTGGTCCCTTATAGAATTGTCCTGCATAACCAGATAGGCTGATCAAAGCATCTTATTTTCTTAATGAAAATGATATATAACAAGAGAAATAATACTGTAGATGGATATCACCATAAGATAGTTATATTGGAAAAGGGGCTGATCCCCCGGTTTATCGAGGGCGCCGGTTTATTCATTAATCATAATATATACATAGGATACAACAGAGCTCATGGCTCAAGTATAGTAGGGCCGCAGGAGAGCGATGTTCCACGGCCTCTTTGTCTCTTCTTCTGATGTTCGTGAGTCCTTGTGTTCTCGAACGTCCACCAGGTAATATGAACCGTTGTGTAGATTCTAGGTGACCACAAAGGGCCCTTCCCAAGGCGGGGACAGTTTGTGCATGTCTGTTTGGTCTTGGATGAGCCGGAGTACCAAATCTCCCTCCTGGAACGTCCTGGTTTTGATCCGACGGCTGTGATGTCTGCGCAAGTCCTGTTGATAAATCGCGGACCGTGCTGCCGCTATGTCACGCTCTTCATCTAGCCGGTCCAAACTGTCCTGTCTTGCTTGTTCATTGGCCGCTTCAACATAAGCCGTCACCCGTGGCGAATCATGACAGATATCACTTGGAAGGACCGCTTCAGCACCATACACCATGAAGAAAGGTGTATAACCTGTGGACCGGTTCGGCGTAGTATTGGTGCTCCAAAGGATAGAAGGTAACTCCTCAACCCAGCACCCTGGTGTTCTTTGCAAGGGAGTCATAAGCCGGGGCTTGATACCTCGCAAAATCTCCTGATTAGCCCTTTCAGCTTGACCATTGGATTGAGGGTGAGCTACAGAAGACACATCTAGGCGAATATGTTCCCGTTGACAAAACTCTTCCATCTCTCCTTTAGATAAATTTGTGCCGTTGTCTGTGATGATGCTATGTGGAAAGCCAAACCGGAAAATTACCTTTTTGATGAATTTAACCGCTGTTGCCGCATCACACTTGCTCACAGGCTCTGCCTCAATCCATTTTGTAAACTTATCCACAGCCACCAGCAGATGAGTTTTTTGATCTTGGGATCGTTTCAAGGACCCAACCATACCAAGCCCCCAAGTCACAAACGGCCAAGTAATCGGTATCATTCGGAGCTCCTGTGCCGGAACAAGAGCACGTCGTAAAAATTTCTGACAAGCATCGCACCTCCGGACTAGATCCGTTGCATCAGCATGGGTTGTCAGCCAATAGAACCCATGTCAAAAAGCTTTAGCCACCAAGGATTTTGAACCGGCATGATGACCACAATCCCCTTCATGGATCTCACGAAGGATATCACAACCTTCCTCAGATGACACACACCGCTGAAACGCTCCCGAAACACTGCGATGGTGAAGTTCTCCGTTTGCAATTGTCATGGACTTGGAGCGCCGGATTATCTGTCTCGCTTCGATCTCGTCGTCCGGCAACTCCCCACGGCTTAGATATGCCAAGTATGGGAGCGTCCAATCCGGAATAACATGAAGTACTGCAACTAGCTGCGCCTCCGGATCAGGAACAGCCAGATCTTCCTCCGATGGTACCTGAACTGATGGACTGTGCAGCTCATCCAAAAAAGTATTCGGTGGCACCGGTTTACGTTGAGAACCCAGCCGGCTCAGAGCATCGGCCGCTTCATTCCTTCGCCAGTCTATGTGATCCACCTGATACCCTTTGAAATACCCTGCTACCGCTTCAACTTCTTGTCTGTAAGCTGCCATGAGAGGGTCTTTTGAATCCCACTTGCCGGATACTTGCTGTGCCACTAAATCTGAATCACCAAAACACTTGACCCGGCTCAAGTTCATCTCCTTAGCCATCCGTAGGCCATGAAGCAATGCCTCATATTCTGCTGCATTGTTAGTACAAGGAAACATTAGACGGAGGACATAACAGAACTTGTCACCTCGCGGGGAAGTTAACACAACTCCAGCCCCCGAGCCTTCTAATTGCCTTGAACCGTCAAAATGAATCGTCCAGTACGTGAGATCCGGCTTCTCCTCTGGTGCTTGCAGTTCTGTCCAATCATTGATGAAATCCACCAATGCTTGGGATTTGATAGCGGTGTGTGGCACATACTTCAATCCGTGTGGGCTAAGCTCAATGGCCCACTTCGCCACTCTGCCAGTAGCTTCCCTGTTCTGGATTATATCCCCCAACGGAGCTGAACTGACAACAGTTATTGGGTGGCCTTGGAAATAATGCTTCAACTTCCGGTTTGCCATGAACACACCATATACCAGCTTCTGCCAATGCGGGTACCTTTGTTTGGATTCAATGAGAACTTCACTGACATAATAGACTGGACGTTGAACCGGATATTCCTTTCCTGCTTCCTTGCGCTCGACCAAGATTGCCACGCTGACTGCCCGTGCGTTGGCGGCGACGTATAACAGCAATGGCTCATTATCAACAGGGCAGCAAGGACCGGCGGTACTGCCAGTTGCCGCTTCAAATCCTCAAACGCAGCATTTGCCTCCTCACTCCATATAAATCGGTCTGTCTTTTCAGCATCTGATAAAGCGGAATTGCCTTCTCTCCCAGACGGCTGATGAACTAGCTCAATGCTGTGATCCGGCCAGCGATACGCTGAACATCATTGATGCAAGCCGGTTTAGTCAAAGATGTTATTGCCTTGATCTTCTCCGGATTGGCTTCTATTCCTCTTTTTGACACCAAGAATCCAAGGAGCTTTCCCGCCGGAACACCGAAAGCACACTTCTCCGGATTAAGCATCATTTTATAAGCTCGAAGGTTGTAAAAGGTCTCCTTGAGGTCCTCTATCACCGTCTCCTCCTTCCTTGATTTCACCACAATATCATCCACATAAGCATGAACGTTTCTCCCTATCTGCCCCTTAAGACAATTCTGTACGCAACACTGGTAAGTTGCTTGGGCACTCTTGAGCCCAAAAGGCATAGACACATAGCAAAAAGCACCGAAAGGAGTTATGAAAGTTGTCTTCTCTTGGTTCTTAACTGCCATCTTGATATGATGATATCCTAAATATGCATCCAAAAAACATAGCCGCTCACATCCCGCTGTAGCATCAATGATCTGATCAATACGAGGGAGAGTAAAAGGATCGGCTGGACAAGCTTTGTTTAGGTCTGTGTAATCCACACACATTCTCCACTTTCCATTTTTCTTTAATACCAGCACCGGATTAGCCAACCACTCCGTGTGAAAAACTTCAACTATGAACCCTGCGGCCAAAAGCCTGGCCACTTCTTCTCCTATAGCATTGTGCCTTTCTTCGTTGAAGCGGCGCAGATACTGCTTGACCGGTTTAAACTTCGGATCAATGTTAAGACTGTGCTCAGCGAGTTCCCTCGGTATACCTGGCATGTCAGAAGGTTTCCATGCAAAGATATCCCGGTTCTCACGGATGAACTCGATGAGCGCGCTTTCCTATTTAGGATCAAGGTTAGCGCTGATAGTAAACTGCTTGGATGAATCGCCTGGCACAAAGTCAACTTGCTTGGTCTCCTTCGCAGACTTGAACTTCAATGCCGGATCATGCTCTGTAGTTGGCTTCTTCAACGGGGACATATCTGCCTGATCAACATTGTCCTTGTAAAACTTCAATTCCTCCGTAGCACATACTACCTCCGCATAAGCAGCGTCTCCTTCTTCACACTCCAATGCAATCTTGAGACTTCCATGAACCATGATGGTTCCTTTGTGACCCGGCATCTTGAGCTGTAGATAAACATAACACGGCCTAGCCATAAACTTGGCGTAAACCGGTTTTCCAAACAGAACATGTTATGGGCTCCGGATCTTGACAACTTCAAAGGTTATCATCTCCGACCTGGAATCATGTTCATCTCCAAAGGTAAGTTCTAGGTCAATTTTCCCAACTGGGTAAGCTGATTTACCTGGCACTACTCCATGAAACACCGTGTTTGACTGTCTTAGCTTCTTATCTGTCAGCCCCATGCGACGGAAGGTCTCATAGTACTGTATATTGATGCTGCTGCCGCCGTCCATAAGAACCTTGGTGAATTTGTAGCCACGCACCTTGGTGCTACCACTAAGGCCAATTGGCCCGGATTATCAACTCGCGGCAGGTGATCCTCTCTGCTCCACACAATAGGTTGCTCCGACCAGCGTAGGAACTGTGGAGTTGCCGGTTCAATCGCGTGGACCGCCCGCTTTAAGACTTTTTGATCCCGTTTGCACAAACTAATAGTGAACACATGATACTGTCCACTGCTCAGCTCCTTCGGATTACTCTGATATCCGGATTGCTGCTGCTGTTGACGCTGCTGATTGCCTTGATTGTTGCTATTACCCTGGCCTTGCTGTTCGTTGTTTTGGTTATTGTAACCACCCTGACCATACTGATGGTTGCCTTGGTTATTGTAGCCATTGTTGTTGCCACGATATCCTGATCCGGAGCCGTTCCCCTGATGACCCGGACCATAAAACCCGGGGCCTGATCCGCCGCCTGGTGGTCTGTTGTTAGATCTGACCCGGTTCAGGGCCTCCATCATGGCCTTGCATTCTCCCCAGGTATGTTTAGCTGGATACTCCTTTGATCCATGCTTCGGGCAAGGCCCGTTCAATTCTTGCTCCCAAGTAACGAACCCCCCACCGGTTTGTGGGGGCGGTTTACCCTTGTTGCGCTGAAAGCCTCCTTGAACTTGGGTATTGGCCACGAAATCAGAGCCACCCTCTGCCTTTCGTTTGCCTAAGAAGCTTGTTCCGACCGGATTAGCCTGCGCTGGTTTACCAGACTTATTTGCCTTTCCAGATTTATCTCCATCCGCTTCTGGATACTTAGTGTTGTCGGAGTCCCCGTACTTCACCAGAGCGCTCATGAGAGTTCCCATGTCATTACAATCCCGTTTGAGCCGTCCCAACTTTAACTTCAGAGACTCAAACCGGCAATTGTTTTCCAGTTTTACTATCGCCGTACTGGGGCTGATACCGTTTGAAGAGTGTAGGATTTCTGATACTCGCCGCACCCATGCACTTGTAGGCTCCTGCTCTCCTTGTATACAGGCTGCCAGATCCACCACTGACATTGGCTGCTTACACGTATCCTTGAAATTTTTGATAAATTGGCGGCGTAACTCACCCCATGATCCGATGGAATTAGGTGGTAAGCCCTTTAACCAGGTCCGGGCTGTACCCTCAAGCATCATGGTAAAGTACTCGCGCAAGCCGCTTCATCCACGTCCAGCATCTCCATAGCCATCTCGTAACTCTCAACCCAAGCCTCTGGAGCCAAATCTGCTGTGTAATTAGGCACTTTACATGGACCCTTGAAATCCTTGGGTAACTTCACGCTCCGTAGAGCGGGGACAAGACACTGCACCCCAAAGGAACTCATCGTGACTCCTGTCTCTGCTGTGGTTGTGTGAACCGGCGTCGTTTGGCGGATCTCCTCGTGGGCCGCAGATCTAACCCGGTTTGCTGCCTCCTGAGCTTGTGCCTCTACACCCGCCGGATTATCCTGTCTGTGACGGTGTCGCCTCCGTTCACTACTGGACACCTCCGGTTCCTCCCAATGCCTAGTATAACTCCGGCTGTGACGGGGTGTTGAATGAAGTCTCTCCCTGCTATAGGAGTATGCCTGCTGCTGTGTCAAAGCCGTATTAAGCAGATCCTTGACCCTGCGTGCCTCCATTGCCACGGGGGATGTCCCCTCAATGGGTAAAGCGGCCAGACGTGAAGCGGCAGCAACAATGTTATCCAAAGGGTTTGAGTAATGACCCAGAGGAGTGGGAACGTGAGGCGTAATCCGTCGATCTTGCTCCGCCGTGGGCTGTTGAATCGGTTCACCCCTCACAGGGGCCGTCCTCCGGTTTACCTCCGGATAATTGCTGGCTCCCGCTCCCGGCGTCCCGAAAATATTCATCGCCTCATAGACCGGCGGTAGACAAGACTGGTACCTTCGAGTCCTTACTCCTTGCTCAGAGGCCTGTTCCATCCTCAGCTGGAAAGCCTGTGACTCCAGCTCTGCCTGCCTTGTCGCTATCATAGCTGTCTCTGCCTTCAGATCCTCTCTCGCTTGCTCGATCCGGCCCCTCAGCTGAAGGAGTTCTGCATCGTGTTGCGCCTTGTCTGCTGGAGCCACCACTGCTACTGCCCGGGTTGTGAACTCCTCGACCAAGGCGGATAGAGCGTCAGAGGGCGAGAGGGCCTGGCCGCTCCCCCCTGTACCAGCTTCTGCTGTGTTCGCCCCGTTCACCGTAGACTGCGGCGTAGGTTGTGAACCGGCCATAAAGATAGCCACCCGGTTTGGCAGATCAAAGGGGTCCGGAATACTGTCTCCATCGGACACACCCTCAGATCGGCCGTCCCGCAACATATACAAGGACTCAGTTTCTCCGGTTGAGGATCCATCATCGGAATAGACAACTGTCTCGCCACCAGAATCTGATCCGTCCTCGGCTTGGACTCCATGTATTACTCCAACGAAAACACGCTTCATGGTAGGCTGAATCCGGGCCGATCTCGCACGCTGAGCCGGCTCGATGATGTCGGAGAAGATGTCCGGCTCAGGTCCCGGTTCGCCAATCTTGCCGATGAAGACGTGGATGCCGCCGAAAGGAACCCGGTACCCGTATTCGATTGAATCGGCCTCCGGGCCCCACCCAGCATCGTCGATGTAGATCCGGCCACGGCGACTCTTGGTCATCCGGCCGACCGCGTAGCCCTTGAGTCCTTCAAAGCTGCCCTTCAAGAACTCGAAATCGTCGTGCGGAGGCCCCACGGTGGGTGCCAACTGTCGTGGAATTAGCATGACAGATGTCCGGTTTAATGGAATTAGTGATGGAACCATCGCACGAGTTAGCTTGAAGGGGTTAAAAGCACACAAAGGACACATAGGGTTTATACTAGTTCGGCCCCTTCGATGAAGGTAAAAGCCTATTTCTAGTTTGATTTGATATTGCTTGGGCGTCGATGAACAGGGAGCGGATCGCTTGCCTGTGTCTCGACGGGTTGTTTCTTTTCCTTGAACCGTCGTCGGGTCGTCCCTTTACATAGAGGTGACGCCCAGTCCGGTTTATAGAGTCCCGAGGCCGGCTCATATTTGTGTCCGCCTCGGTATCCGCTCTTTCTTCCTTGTCTCTCAAGTTACATGATAAGACGGTTTACAAACCGTAACTCTACACATGGGCCCTAAGCCTTCATGGGCCGTAACCTCTACCGAGCTTTACAATTATACAACTATATCATCACAATCCGGTTTACTCTAGCCGGTTTACACCTGCTAATAATATCCCTTTCAGTGACCAAGGGTCATTTCGGACATATCATGTCGGGTTACGTCATGGCTATAAATAGCCCACCCCTTACACCATAAATTGGTGGCTGCTCAGAGTTAGTGCATGGCTTTTGTCGTTTGAGAGCAACCCACCTCCGAAGCCTTTGAGAGAAAAGATCCTTTTGAGGACAAAACCCAAAACACCCAAAGCCAAAGAGAGTTAAGCATCACTGAAGTCTTTCTGTCCGTGTGACCTGAAGACTTGTTACACCTGAGGATTGTGCTTCCTCTAGCCGGTTAGGCGTCACGTTCAGAGTGTCCTAGAGTGACTGTGGACCGCCGGTGAAGGAAGTCTGTGAAGGTTCGAGAGTCTACCTTGAAGACTTACCAGAGTGATTGGGCGAGGACTGTGTGTCCTTAGCTCAAGGGGAATACGGTGCAGACTGTGTGTCCGGGACTGTGTGTCCTCAGGTTTGAATACCTAGCCGCCCTAACCAGATGTACAGTTGAGACAGCAACTGGAACTGGTCTACCAAATCCCTGTCTCCATCAAGCAACTGGTTCTATCCCTATTCTCTTTTACATTTCAGTCTGTCTTTGTAAAGCCATTACTCGTCTGCCTGCTCTGTTTGTCTTCACTGTGTGAAGACCACTATTTGTTTAGCTTCAGTTATATCTTCCATCTCGATCCATGTTATTTTTGTCTTCCGCTGTGTAACATATAGGTTCATTTCTATCGTTTGTCTTCAAATTCCTCGCGCTTTGAAGACATTCGTAAAAATCGCCTATTCACCCCCCTCTAGTCGATAACATGCACTTTCATCTCCCTACCTCACGTCTTGAATCTTGGGAAGAAATTTTTCTTTAGTGGGGGTGAGTTATCACAACCCTAGCTCAGCCCCTGTTTTCTTTCCATGATCGTTATGTCATAATGTTTAAATTTGAAATCAATCTGAATTGGGGATGTTCAAACCCTTGCACCAAATGAATTCAAATAGGTTCAATTCAAATGTTTTCAATGACCCAAAATGCTCTTGAGAAAAGTTCATCATTTTTGAATTGGTCGAGAACCTCTGCCAAAAATGGTGCACATTTTTCTAGGATACTGTGGATTTTTGAATTAAATAATAAGGTATTTGCATTTGGACATTTAAATCCTAGTAATATTTTCGAATGTCCAAATATTTCTGAAAGTACTTGAGGGATATAGGAAATAATTTCAAAAGTGCCCACAAATATTATCAGCATTTTACGAAATGGTTTGGTATTTTATTCAAACCAAAATAAACAACAGAAAAAGAAAAAGAAAAACTAAAACATGAAAGAGAGAGAGAACTAACCTGGCTTACATGGCGGCCCAGCTAGTGGCCCTGCCCACTACCATTGCCAGTCATCTCCCTCCTCTCTCCAGGAGGACGAGAGGTGCGTGCCTGATGCTTGTGGCCACACGCCGTGGCCACCACCTCCCTCCCTGCATGCATGTCCCCTTCCTGACGCCGTTGTGGATGCCATGACCCCTGCATCTCTCCCTCACTCTCCCTCGAGCGCTCTCCCCTCCTCTGTTTCTCTCGCGCGCAGCCACCCGTGCACGGCCGTCGCCGCTGTCTACTGCCACCACAGCCACCGACCGTCCTAGTCCATCCAGCGAGTCCAAGAGAACTGCCTCGACTCTGTCTTCCTCCTCGATGATTCACGCAACCGGGGACGCACTGCAGTGCCTGCATCGCCCTCTACTTCAAGCCTGGTCGATCGAGATCGCCACCGTCATTCTATCGTCACCAAGCCGTCCCCAAGCCCACTTAGCTTCTCGTCAGACTCCCTGTGAGCTCCTCTTCTCTTCCCCTCACTCCGTGCACTAAATTTCGTCCCCTAGCTAGCTGCGCTGCCAGACCCGAGACCTCACCACTGCCATACCTGACGCCGCTATGGCCAAAGCCCGTTTACGTTGCTCTTGAGCACGTGGACGTGCTCCTGACATCTCTAGGGAGCTAAATCACAACCCATCATGCTCCTCATCGCACAGCAGCACTGCGCCCGCGCACACCTGAACTCCAGCCGCCGCCGCAAGCTCGTTTCCGGTGAGCTCCGGCCACCCCAGCTCCTGGCGCTTGCCCAGAAGATGCGCTGCCCCACCAGCTAGCCATAGTCGCAAACTAGGCGTGAAACGGTGCTGTGTAGCGCCGCCCCGAGCAACTCCGGCGCTCCATCGCCGTGCTTTTGCTCGCCGGTGTTAACTGCTGACGTGGCGCCGATTTAGTTAGCACTAATGACCCCGCTAAACAACCTAGAGCCATTGCCATGTGGGCCCCCATGCTTGCTTAGGTTAATTTAATTTTTGTTTAGACTAGTTCATAACCAGTGGGACCCACACGTCATCATTGACTTCGCTAATGTTGTCGTTGACTAGGCCCACGTGTCTGTGACTCTAGCCAGCACTGTGACACTGACCAGTGGGACCCACTGGTAAGGTTTGAGCTAGTCCGGCCTTGTTGACTGGATGCTGTAAGCATGATGCAGTGCTGACATCATAAATGTTTTCTAGATAATTAATAAATCAAAAATGATTTATGAATTTCAGAAAATACCCCAAAATTTTAAAAATAATAGAAAATCAACAGTGACTCCAAATGAATTAATTTATATATGAGAAATTATCAGAAAAATCCAAAGAATCTGTTTATGGCATTGTCTTGCATGTTTGACTAGCCTAATGTTGTTGTATATGAAAATTTGATTAAATGACATTTGAAATGCCTTACATGGAGTTTGAATTTGACCCTTGGGTTCAAACCAACTTCATTTAAATTGTTGCTAGTTGCATTAGCCCAAATCACTAGCATATTTCCATGTCATGATCATGCATCATATTGTTGCATTGCATTGATTGTGTTCTTTTTGTTTGCCTGTGTTCGTTCCCTCTCAGTGGACGTAGTACCGACGATGAGTTCGATGACGCCGTTGAAGAGTTATACTATCTTCAAAAGTGGCAGGCAAGCAAACCCCCGTTGAGGATTCTGATAAAATCCCACTCGCTCCCTCTTACTCTCTTTTACTGCATTAGGACAACAATGATTCAACTGCCTTTTGCTGCGATAGCTGAACCCCTTTCCTCTGCATGACCTGTCATTGCCACAGTAAATAGTTGAAACCCACTAGCATGAGTAGTAGTTGTTTGAGCCATGTTGTGCCTACTCATTCATGCTTGCTTGTTATGCCTGCTATGCTTAGAGTTGTGTCAGGTCTGGTTCATCTGGGACGGGTTGGAATGGAGGTGAACATGTCCTACTGTTGAGAGTTAAGCGTGTGAACACAATTTGGTAAAGGTAGCGATGAGAGGACATGTAGGAGCACATGGCGGGATGTCTCATTGAAGCCGTCCTCAGGAATTGAGTTCTGTGTTTGTAATCCAAGACAGTTACTACCACATATTGGGATCTTTAATTGACTCTCTCCACTTATTAGCTGCTTTGATCTCTGTCTAGGAGTTGCAACTAGTTTCTGGTGTTTCTAGGATATGTGTTGGAGGCCATGCGTAGCGCTGACCCTAGGGGTGGGCTATGATGCGGTAGTTACACCGTGGCACGGTGTACCGGGGCACCTGTTTGGTGGGCACGGGAGCCCTCACTACAAAAAAACCACTTCTATGATAATACGTGTTTGTCATAGTAGGTCACGTTTTCTGTCATGCATGTACATCCATGAAAATTTTATGACAGAATCAAGATAGTCATACATGTGCTATCATTGAAGTGTTCCATGACAATACCAAAATTATCATCACAGAAGTGTTCACTTCCATGAAGATAAAGGCGCATCATGGAAGTGCTTTTGTCAAGGGTAACCGACACATGTCATCCACCATAACGGGTCACCGTTAAGGTGCCGAGTCCGGTTTTGGATCCGATAACCCGCTAACAGCGAGGACCAATGGGGATTTTCCACGTGTAAAATTCTCATTGCCCAAAGGAACCACGTGTCGTCTCCGGGTTGGGATCGGTTTCATCAAGCGAGTGGACGGAACGAGCCTATTGTACGTTGACACGTAGCTTGGCCCAACAATGGCCCGTTTAGGTTAAAAGGCCGGGCCTGTCAAAATTAGCGGGCCAGTCCATTAGCGGCCTACTTGAGTCAGAGCCATACACAAGCACGACCCATACAAGTTACACAGAATCGACCCATCAAAGGCCCATTCTAGATTTGTTAATTTCCAGCCCATCGCCAGTTCCAGCCCGTTAATGGGCTACTACGACTTTGGGCCCAATTACGGCTTGACCTTCTTTCGGCATGTTCGTAGTCCATCGTCAGTTCCAGCCTGTTAACGGCCATGTACGTCATTTGGCCTTTTCTCGGCCCATTATGCAGTAGGGCGAACTTCTAGCCATTGTGACTTTCAGCCTTTCCTCGGCCCATTAGGTAAACGAGCCAATCGAGATTTCGGCCTGCTAAGAGCTGTTGTTATGGTGGACCCCCATCGTTTTGGATCCACTAAATGTTAAGTTGACCAGCCCAATTAAGGCCCGATTTAACATACACGTTTGTTCGTTCGGATGGAGTCCAGGTAACATTTGGGCTTGTTGGCCCCTGTTTCAACGATATACCATATACAAAGAATTATCCTACTCTATACTACAGTGTCTAAAAACGTACACTTATACAATAAAGAGACGAAGGCATAGAAACTAAGTCCTACACTATACAATAAAGAAATTACAACAGATTATCCTCACTAGGCATTATAGTTCGGCGTTCGGCACGGGTGATAATGAAGCATACACAAACAACAAATTACATACACCGGGCAAATAAAGCTCATACATCATGGACACACATCAATAGAACTTACCATTTGAACTATAATCTCTTTAGAAAATATGATTGGCCGGATTCAGATAGCACAAATTTTAGTCTGCAAAATCTCCAATTCCTTTGTTGTTACCTCAGTGTCTTGTTTCATTTTTTGACTCCTCCATCTAATACCTGCAAGTCCAGTCTCAACATGTTGATTGGATGTTGAGAATCTTGTACACGTTGTCTTTCCACCTCTAGTTGATGCTCGAGAACATCAGCACAGTCCAACTTTGTGTCGATGTCACTTCATCCTGAAATGTTTCTCTAAGTACACATGGCTAGGAAAAAAATATAGTTACAACAGTGAAGCGAGCAAGACAGACTATTTTCTCCATGGCAAAACATGACTAACAATAATGTTACATGCCATGAAGCATAAGGAGGTGATATTTTAAAATTATAAAAGTGGTAGTCTGTGCAGCCCGCATGCAGAAATCTCTCTTAGCTCACTAGAGGAGCATGATGATGGGGCCAAATCCAAAACATAGACATGTTACAAATTTAGACCTCATGCAGTTACTGAACATTATATATGTACTAGCAAGATGCCCGTGCGTTGCACGGAACATCAAGATGCATTTGTATGAGTAGTTTATCTTGTGAGAGAAAAGGATGAACTGGGGAAGGCCTTATTTGCAAATGTGGAGAGGGGTGTGGGTATGTTTTTGCAAAGTTGACATAGTTTCCTTCCTATCCGTCAGATATAAATCGAACGCCCTACAATGCAGGTTAGCAGACACACCATCATCACCAACTCTATTTTTTATAATTGAACGACCTAGGAGTACTAACCTATTTTCCTATATATATATATATATATATATATATATATATATATATATATATATATATATATATATATATATATATATATATATATATATATATATATATATATCTTTACCTAATAATAAAGCACGGAACGAGTTTGTCGGGTTCACCGTCATAATACGCTTTCTTTTCATGTTATAATACGCTTACACAAAGGTCCTTGTGCTTTTTAGGAATTAACCCGCAGTCCTAATGTCTAAGTGAAAAAAACACGATTCGATTTTTACTCCTGGCCCCGGTCTCCTTCTTCGACCCACACATGAACCGCCTCCCCTCCAGCCTGCCCGCCGATGCTCCGTCTAGCCCTCTTCTCCATCTTCTCCCCCTACCTCTACTCCCCCAGGCCATACCGTGGTGGATGACATGCCCGCCGGTGCTCCATCCTCCCCACTTCTCCATCTTTCCCCTAGCCATCTCCCTCCTCCCTCCCTGTTCCGCCCCCACCCCTACTCGGATCTGGTCTGGAACTAGGCGCCGACGACTTGGAGGCAGAGGACACTTGAGCGCTCCTTCTGGATCGGGTCAACGCGGCGCTACCGCTCGATGCGGAACGGCGGGGATGGCTGGATCGGCGGCGGCGACTGGAGCTTGCACAACGACGGCGGCAGCTGGAGCTTGGGATTGCCAGCTCTGGGAGGAGCGCGTCTCGCGGGCCGCGGCTTCACTAGAAGGAGCACAGCTACGTAGTCCGTCGCTCGCGCTGCTGGGAGAAAGAAGGGACGGCGTGATGGCCTAGGCAGGAGCTCACCGGAGCCAAGCGATGTCACACATGGGCGGGAGGCAGAGGGATCTGGTGCGGCGGCGCGCAGTCCTTCCAGGTGGAGGCATGTTGGGTGCCTCTGGCTGTCACCGACGCGCACTGAGACAGGTGAGGAACAAAGCATCATGCTGAGTATTTGAGGTGCCTTCTTTAGTTTCAGAATCGTCTAAACTTCTACACAACATGGCCTCGAAATACAGAAATAGATTATGTCTTTTGTTAGACTAGATTGTTGCCTATGTTATGCTATTTGCAGGCTATAATTGTTCAG
Source organism: Secale cereale (assembly GCA_902687465.1). NCBI lineage: Eukaryota > Viridiplantae > Streptophyta > Magnoliopsida > Poales > Poaceae > Secale > Secale cereale. Next base: position 194,070,155 of record LR738709.1, read on the forward strand.
GGAGCCATGCAATTGGAGTTGAGAGAATTATCAGCACGGAATGTAAAGAAGTGTTGAGCCAGTACAAAGGGACGATCCTCAATTTGTCAATAGCAGAGGTATGCCATTTTCTCTATTTTCCATCGCTTGTTCAAATTTCCATCCATGGAGGAGTTTCTCGTGAGATGATTCTTTTATGAATTATCCGTAATTGCAACTGATATGGTAATGCTCTATGTTCGTGCATACAGACCCACATAAAGTAAGATCGGTCTGTGTTTATTTGATGGTACTCATGCTATCATTTTAGTTCCTTATGACGGGTTGTGATGTAAATTAATTCAACTGCCCTTTCAGTGCTGCAAATTAACTCATTTTCATGATGGAATAATTTTTTGCATCAACAGTATTGAATCCGTTGTCGGTAAAGAAAATGTTGGCTCAGATGTTATGTGCACAACCTGTGGGAGATGGTTGTTGTGTGGATAGAGAATCAGTTCCATGAAAACAAATAAAGGAGCGGATATTGCAATAGGTTAACCAGGTTACTTTGTGATTTGCCTTGCCCTTTACCATTCTCTGATGCAATGTAATTCATGAAAGAAAGGTAACAGGTGACAATACTTTTGCCTTTTATTCCAGCTGTGTGAGCGTTACGGAGCCCGAACAGGGAGTCAACAGTCAGCTGCTGCCAGATCTCAAAAATGCGGGTTCTCTTTTCGTTGCTTACAGCGAGAGCCGTCGTGGTGGATGGGAACGACCACCACGGATCACTCGCGCCCAAGTCATGATCGAGTTGCTGAATGTCCACAAGAAAATTTATGTGTAAGCAACGCTGCAGCCCCATCTCTCTCTCATACAGTATTCTATGATATGCTTTTACAATTTGTATTGACAAAATCGTAATATAAACAAGGTGGTACTAATTTGGGGGTACGCACTAAAGATTTTCCCCGTCGCGTCGTCCATCCACCGAAAAACAACACAACCAGCCGACGGCAAGGATCTTCTTTCTTTTGAGGGCGGCAGCGACTCTCTCGCTCGATCGGACCGAGTGGCATCTGGTGTGGCGCACGAGGGGAGGAGGACGGGATTGACCCAAGACGGGGGCTGAGGCCGGCGGCGCCCTCTACACAAGCCTTAGCGGCGGTGCCCTCTACACCTTCTCGCTCACCCCCGACAAGCGCAGCTCCAGGACCCCTGTCGCTGCCGCGGCGAGCAGCGTGTCGTAGTCATCCTCCACACTGTCAGCTCTGTACAAGAAACAAATCAGCATCTTTCACGGCCACAAGTTCTTCACTATGCCTCCGTCGCCTCCACCAACATTGTTTCCTTGCTCGGTGCAATTACATGGATGTCCGGCGCCTCGGCTAGCAGCGAGAGCGACCATGCCCATGGTGGCCATGCACGCTAACCTACCAAGCCCACAGCTTGATTGAACTACAGGAACTAGTGGCACTTGCGCATCTCGCCGGATACTCCCGCCCGTGAAGCTAGCTTGGGCTCTAATTGATCCTGTCAATACGCGCGACGAGATCTGAGCAGCATTGTACTAACGTTGGTAATGTTGCACACGCTGAAAAAGGTTGCCGACGAGGTCACTAGGGACTCCATCTTCATCTCCAAAGAACTCCGACTTCAGGTGACCCCTGCCACAGTTTTCAGGTAATTCATTATTCATGTTTGATCACAATTCTTTAACTTTCACTATTTTGAATTCGTATTATGCACAATATAATTTGTAATTTTTTTATCTTTGCAAATAAGGGAAATACGATCCAAAATTGGAGTAGATGGTGGAAACCAAATGTTTATGTGATTTGATATGATGTACTCCCTTCGTTTCTAAATGGAAATCTTTTTAGAGATTTTAGTAAGAACTACATATGGTTGTATAAAGACATATTGAGAATATAGATTCACTCATTTTGCTTCGTATGTAGTATCCCACCTGCAATTTTTTAACGTGTCTAGATCATGTTTTCCTCAGCTCCGGCATCTTCAAGAGCTTTGTCATGCCCTATTATTTTCAACTTAGTCTGTGTCCACATCAATTGAATTGGATTGGTTCAATTCAATTCATCAAAAAATTATATATTTGTTGCACTTTTAACCGTAGCAACGCACGGGCACTTTTGCTAGTATATATATATATATATATATATATATATATATATATATATATATAGGGACAATTACATTTGAGCCCCTAGTTGTGTCACACCCGTGTGTTTTGCCCCTAAATTCAAAAAACCCTCGTTTCTACCCAAGTTCGTTTGCTCTTCTTATACTTTTGCCCTTTGACCATTTGACCGTAACTTTGAAAACATCATAACGAATTCATACTAACTCGTAAAAATGCATATAAGATATCAAAATGTTCGGAAAAACATCATCTATATGTGCACATCATTTGTATTCATGACAAAAGTGTTGAAAATCCCAAAAAATATCATATGGTCTCAAACTGAGGTATAGAATTTTCAGCACTGTTGTCATGAATGCAAATGACATGCACTTATGGGTGATGTTAATTCGAACATTTTGATATCTTATTTGCATTTTTCTGAGTTAGTATGAATTCGTTATGAAGTTTTCAAAGTTGCGGTCAAACGGTCAAAGGGCAAAAGCATAAGAGGAGCAAACGAGCTTGGACAGAAACGAGGGTTTTTCGAATTTAGGGGCAAAACACACGGGTGTGACACAACTAGGGGCTCAAATGCAATTGTCCCATATATATATATATATAGGACTCCTCTTCCGTACTCTTGGGAGTACATACTCCCACTCGTTAATAGATCCTTTAGAATGGATATACCCAATAACGAGCAAACCAACCGATAAACAAAAGGCCATACATGCAATAGGTAGTGTCTGCATGCATAACTTGATCATGTAATTAAGGAACGATATTTGTGGTGCTGCCGTCATTCGCAAGCTGGATTTTTTTGTTGAGGCCGTAAGCCATATACTTCACGTAGTATATACCAGTATATATCATCTTCCAAGGTAAGTACTGCCCTTACATGGGGTATATAGCAATTTATTAGTTTGCATGTAATACTTTTTAGGAACTCATATAATATTTTTCCAAGGGAGTATACCATTTTGATTTTGCGATGTAGTACATGCACATATTTGTATATTCCACATATTTTCTACAGGGTATATAAGACTTCTCATTTATGGAGTATATGCCACATATTTTGCACGGAAGTGCATACAATATTTTTCTGATGTAGTATACCACATTTCTGGAACTGGTTACAGTAGTTGACACTACTTTTTATTACTCTTCTTGGTAGTGTAATCCTACTATCGAAAGTACTAGTACATAAGGTACTAATTTTAAGTAGATATGATTGTACTGAATCTTCTCTATATAATTTGACGACCAAGTTATATACGCTGATTAGATCAGGAGTATATATACTACATTAGAAATCAAAAGGATAGTTTATTAAAGAGTGAGTACATACCAATTTTTATGATTCAGTATATACTAGTACATTTTCTTTAGGCAATAACCATTTTCAGGTCAGCTAATACTAATTGCGTTTGATAGTATATACTGCCTTTTTTAGTTAGTGCAACCACATTTTTCTAGTCTATGTATACTATATTTTTTTTACCTGGTGGAGTTTATAACTTATAGGTATATACTACTGCTACATGGTTTTTGGACTTTTCGCAAAAGAAAGGTATATACTACTACGTAAGGAGTGCAATTTCTTAAAAAAATACATGAATTAATTGAAGTATAATCCAAGAAAAAGAGTATGATTTTGTTCTAAGCATCTAGATCTGGTATCCTAGTATGTGGTGCCATGACCCATGAACATAAATTAGAGGAACATGGTCGAATCAATGCGATTGTAGTCTTCGACGTCCGTCAGAGCATTGCATTAATCCGTGTGATGGGAGGCATCGTCGCACACGGCCCACAGGGTTGTAACATCGATATTCAGTAGCCGCGGGCTAGTTGAATGACCGACACGCGCTGCATCTATCAAAACATGGTTGGATCGAATCAGTCGCCTCATATGAAGTTGTCTATGATGAGATTAGCAATTCAAACTAAAGAATCCAACCTGTCAAGCTTAGAGGCAAAGAAGAAAAATGGAAACTCAATACAAAGAAGGAGGATGAAAAAAGAAAGTGCAGAATATGCACGTAATCAGATGTGGTACAAGCCTACAATTGATGGGACGCCAGATGAGATGCCAATGGAAACAACCAACTCACTTCCACCGGATGAAATCAACTAATCAAGTAATTAGTGATCAGCTCACTTACCAATATGAAAAAATCCTTTGCGTGTTAATGGCCACGAAATGAGTTGCCCGCGGCCCCATCCAGTGAATCAAATTGCCAGAAAATAAGCGTGTATTCGGCGGTTGAAGCCGCCGGGGCACGCGTGGGTGAGCTCCATCGTCGGGTGAGTCGGCCTAACTATGGAGTCACGACCAGCCGTGCAGTACAAACGCGGGGTACATCCGCCGCGGCCGCTGCCACTTCTGCATGTATTTGTTGTCACCGCCGCCATGGAAGGGAATATGCCACTCGTGGGAGATGGATGAGAGGATTAGACGGAAAGCTCCTACAAAATTGGTGTACAGGTATTTAGTTCATTAGGCACTGACTTATTTAGTACTAACGGGTCTGGAGGATGATACCCGCATGGACCAATGATGAATCGTAGGTGGAGCTAGGAGTATGCAGTGCTAGGAGTACTAACCTATATTCCTATATATATATATAGGGTGGGTCTATTCTCATAACACCCCTTAAGACCTTATTCTCCTAACAAAAAGCTTATTCTCCTAACAACCCTCCCCCACCCGTACAGAGCTTCTAGCGTGGGAGCGCCCCCCGACGCCGGCGTCCTCCCCGACCCTTCCCCGCCTTCTAGCGCGGGAGCGCCCCTGACGCCAGCGTCCTCCCTGACCGCTCCCTGCCTCCTAGCACGGGAGCGCCCCGGCGGCGGGCCTCCTCCCCCACCCCTCCCCGCCTCCTAGCGCGCCAACTCCCCGGCGGCCGGCGGCGACACCCACCCTTCCCCGCCTTCTTCCGCGCCACCGCCCCGGCGGCCGGCGGCCACCCCCCACCCCTCCCCGCCTTCTTCCCCGTCAAGCACCACGGAGAGCGAGCCAAACGGCCGGCAATGCAGTCCGCCGGCAACGATATTTCCGCGACGGCGTTTAGGAAGCGACAACGCACCTCACCTTCGCCCCTAGACCACCGGGGGGATCCGCCGCTGAAGCATCCTGCCTCAGTCATGCATGACAGGCGGAAGCGAACTGCAAAGATGACTACTCCATCGCTTTCGTCGTGGATGCGAACTGCAGTACACAATCTAAGAAGAAGCACTAGGAAAAGGGCGTAGATCAACACATATGCAGTTTTACATTTTAAAAAACATATTAACTTGTAATATGTTTGATAAAATGCAGTTATCTTCTATACGAAAAAGAAAATAAGATCTCAGAATGCGGTTCTCTTCTGTATAAGAACTCTGAGATCGGAATGTCATTTGGAGAATGCAGTTCTCTTCATCGTATAGAACCTGACATGACCATGAATCAATACAGAATGCAGTTAGAAGACAGAAAAATGTAGAGTCAGACTAGGATTCGCGTACACTGCAGTGCGTGCGTCGCGTTTAAAAGCTTGCACTGCACTTCGAGTACACAGTGCAGTGCGCTTAGTGCAAAAAAATGTAAACAAAAATGATTCCGCTTCTGAAGCGATGCAGTTCGCTTACGGGAAACGATTCCGCTTCTGAAGCGATGCAGTTCACTTACGGCGGACGATTCGGTTCGCCTGCCCTAAAATAAATGCGCCCACTATCGCCCGAAGCGCCCGCGCCCCGCCCCTCCTCTATCCCGACGGTTGCACGCCGCACGAACGCCACGATCATCACGAACCCACGATCGCCAACACGGTTGGGAGAAGAGATCGTGTCCTCGGCAGAAGTTGCTGCCGCTCCCATTTAAATCCCGTGCTCCATCGAACAGGCCGTCCGCACAAAACACACGACGCTGCGCCTTCCTCCTCCTCTACCTCCTCTTTGCAGCAATGGGGTTTAGCAGAACCTACGACGCCGTGCATGCGCATGGGAACACGAACCTGAAGGTGATCTACACCACCGACGTCGCCGCCATGGCGACGTACGTCGAAGAGTTCAAGACAGTTCTCCAGCGGCGCCGCCAGAAGATCGTCGGCATCGACATGGAGTACACACCCGACCACAGCAGAGCGGCCCTGGTTCAACTATCCATCGGCAAGTATCACCCAGTGCTTCTTTTCCAGGTATGTGGTACATTGGGCAAGAGATGCATCACCTTCGACAGGTTCCTCGGCGACCCAAGGTAAGGAATTCTCTCTGCCGAGTACGCGTTGCAGTTCTATATGCCCGTGTATGCAGTTCCGAAAGGTATAACTTGCGGTTCACTTTCCTTAGGTTCGAGTTCGCTGGCTTCGCCATCGAGCAGGACAAGCAGAAGCTCGCAGCCTGCAACCTCCACATCCCCAACTTCGGCGACATCCAGACGAACTGGAGGGTGCCTGATGGAACGAAGCCACTGGACTCGCTGGGCGATGTAGCTGCTGCCATCATCGACGACGAGTACGCAGACATGAAAATGAAGATGACAGACCACGACCACAGCCTGTGGACTTCCATTCTTAGCACCAAGCACGTCGAGTATGCTGCCAAGGACGCCTACACTGCGTTCGAGATATGGAACCGAATCAGCACCATGAAGAAAGGCCTCGCGCGCGCTGAAACAGAGAAGACAAGGAAGCGCCCGAGGTCATCCAGGAGGGGGTGGGGCAAGGGGGCATCAACTTCCACCTCCAACTCCAACGGGTGGAACTGGTGAAGCAGGACAGATGCTGAAACCCAAGGATTCCTGTCGCAAGTGCTCGATTTAGTTTCCCTCTGCGTATGTAGATTAGTTTGCTTTCGTTCTAGTTTGCTTTGGGACAATGTTTGCTTATGTTGCGTTAGTTTGCTTGATGATGTACTATGTTAATTATGACCGCAGAACCGTGGTTTCTATCTATCAAATATATGCAGTTCTCCGTAGTCTGTTTTCAGTATGTATATTGCTTCAAAACTGCTGATGTAGCTAGGATACACATAAAAAACAAAACTATCAGAGCAGTTCACATAGAGAATTCTTTCACAAAACTGCTCCTGTTAAAGAAGGTTGATGCAGTGCTCTTTTATTAAAAAAACTCTAGTTCCGTGTGTGGGTTAAAAAAAAGAGAAAAAGCTCGGTGAGGGTTTCCAGAATGCATGTTCTTCAACTGCTGCTGCTGATAGGATGCACATGAAAGACTATATGCAAAAAAGCAGTTCACTTATACTCAGAATTCTCATAAGAAAATACACTAGAAGCCACTCAAAAAATGTCAGATTATTACAACAAAAATGTCTCATGCTGCTGCTGCTCAAGCGAGACTGATCTAAAGCAAATTTAACTTGATTTCCAAACACTTTGCATGCCTAAAAAACATAGCCATCACAACATCCCCTGCCTGAAGACCAGCTTCCTCCACAAATTCCTTCCAGCCATCTTTGAGAACCAAACAATCATCAGAGCCAACAGAATACATAACATCAACATCATGATATCCATTCTTGCTGACCAACACCAAATTAACACAGCTTTCTGTTACCCTGACTAGACCAGAAGGGAATTTCTGCAAAGAAAAACAACAAGAACAGAAAAAAAATAAGAACAACTAAGAAAAAGATTACAATCTTTCATAAAAAAATATTGATGTCAACACGTAATAATATTGACTAGACAACATTGCTGCTGCTCCTACAATGTTCATAAAAAAACTACTATGGGAAAAGCAGTTCGCTTATACTTGGTAGCAAAAAAATTTCTTCAGAAAACTAATACTCCTACAAAAATTCAGGTAGCATTAACTACAAACAACACATGAAAAAGAATATCCAAGAAATACATACCCATGAAACACTGACATCATCGTCAGTCAACTGATGGACGAATGGAGCCCGAAATCCAATACCTGAATAATATAGAATAGAACAGAGAGCGCTGTGCCGCTGCCTCTGGTTCAGAACCAAACCTTCTGAAAAAACGCATGTCTCCAGCATCGGCTCCACCCTTGCCAGGCAGCCGCACGCGCAATCCATTGCCAGGCGAAAAACAGATCTGGTTGGGAGAAAAAACAGATCGAGCAGGAGTGGCGCCGCCACGGATAAGGTGAGATGGGAGCCGCCAGGGATAAGGTGGGAGGGGAGCCAATTGACCCACCAGTATATATATATGTAAAACAAACAACATAAAAAAACGACAAATAAAGCAGTGCGGTTACATAACAAAATGCATTCCGCATTGCATATTACTGCAGTCCACCGCGCTTGACCAAAGCAAAAAAACTAATCAAACTAGTCCCCCGACACCCCCGTGGCTGTAATGCAATTCATACAGGCTCGCATTGCATATTAATGCAGTTCGCCGCACTACAAAAAATTCAACGCGCATTTGCATATTACTGCAGTCCACCGCTCTTGACCACGATTCACAGACGAAAAACACAGCCTGCAATGCAGTTCTAACAACTATATAATGCAAAAAAACTCAAAGAACATCTTTGAGAAACGACCAGAGCCAGTCGCGCCGCAAAAAAACATGGACAAAAAACTTAAAATTCTTCCAAATTAACAACTTAAACCGCTCCAATTCATACGGATAGATCAAAAGCAGCCCGTAATTGCCGAAAACAACAGAATATTACATACAAAACGCAGCAATTTCGATCCGCACGGGGAAGAACAGAGAACAGAGAACAGAGAAAAGCGGACGAACGGACGCAGATCCGCCAAATCCAAGGATTTCCGTCGTTTTCTCGCAGAATTCAGTGCTTAACCACATATTAAATCAGCACACGCACGAATAAACCAGTAGAAATCATACAAACTAGCCAGAAACGATGCTAAATGAATGTTTCCTGCTGCACCTCTATGTGGTGCACAGCAGAAGAAGGAAGCAGTGCGCATAGCTTTCGAATGCAATTTTGCAATGCAGTTCGGAACTGTTAGGAGAATATTATTCTCATAATGTTATGAGAATAGACCGGCTGTATATATATATATATATATATATATATATATATATATATATATATATATATATATATATATATATATATATATATATATATATATATATATATATATCTTGCGTATAAGTACGCAAGCAGTTGGCCATTCTGTAGCTCAATTAAAGTCTTAGGGAGCATAATGAACAATAGAGGGATTCATACAAACCTACTACAATCATTAGCCTCGTATAAAACTAGATTGTGAGACTCATGCATTAATAGTTGGTTAATAGACTTCAAAGCTTCAAGCACACTTCGCCAGAGTAATTAAATGGTAAGGCATGTAATTATGTCAGCTAATAGTTATACAAGTACCCAACATCAGGCATCATTGTTTGGGCATCTCATTAACTGAGGACAAATAAAGCAATTGCAAAGAGCAATTTAACTATGCCTGAAACAAACAAGCAATTGAACTGTTGAGTTGGCAGTATGAATACATGCACGCCTCAATAACATCCACGACCTTGTTACATTTACTATATAAAGGAAAAAGTAATGTAATATTGTTTGCCCCCTATGAAGTATCTCGATTAGTATGGAATCAAGATCCTAGTAATGATAGGGAGGCTAATAATGTGAATATGCGTTTGCATTGGTTGTGACATTTATGACATCGACAACTCTACCATAGCAGGAAGCAGTTTCACACTATTCACTACTATAAGATGATTTAGGTATTTAAAAGTAGGCTACATCCGTAATGAGTCAACATGCATACATCTGATTTACAAAAAAGTTAGAACATCATATAGTAGTGAGCGGAGGGTTTTTTAATCAATGGCCAAATGACTGGGTTACATGTGAAGAACCCTATGCAAGCACAATGTCAGATAAATAGGATGTCCTGGTAATTGTAATATAGTGACTTACCATAACTGGTTGAATAGGCTCAACGATGCTCCTCCTCTTGCAAGGCTCCTTCCTAACATCTTGTACTTGGAAATCCTCAATCTTATCTTCATTGCACCCCCTCTTCAAGGTGACACAAACTAGTTACTGGTCTCCTTGGAAGATAAATATGCATACTTTCATGTCTATGAACAACACAAAAGGATGAGTTTATAACAAAACAACACCACATAATGAAACATGCCACATCTCCAGGCACTATGTGTGCACTGTGTAAAAACTAGGCATACCTCCGAACTGGATCTCCAGGTACTCTGAGAGAGCCTACTTTAGTGTACAGCCAAACCTTTATGTCACCTATGAGTTATACAAGCCCCCACTACAACAGGCCCTAGTGTTTAAATCGTTAACAAGCTCTATTAGGTCAAGAACAACAAGTAATCAAAATAAACAGTCCTAGTATGGCTTGCTGATACAAACAAGCAATTGAACAGATGTGTGAGCAAATCTTGCACAACATTGAATTACATATCAAGAAAAAAAAGCATAGAAGGAGGCTTAAAGACTATCGATTGACTTACCAAATTTAAGGGGCATTTAAAGACCATCAATTAACTGACCAAATCTTGCCCTGCCTGCTTGCATCTCCTCTCCCTTACCCTCTACCTCGATCCCCTGCCTGTAGATCTAGGTTTCCTGCTGTTGTTATACGATGAATTGCTATGAGCTGCTGCTACTATATGATGAATTGCTATGAGCTGTTGCTGCTGCTATATGATGAGTTGCTATAAGGTGCTCCTGCTGCTGCTATATGATGAATTGCTATGAGCTGCTACTGCCGCTGCTATATGATGAATTGCTATGAGCTGCTGCTGGTATATGATGAATTGCTAGCTGCTGCTACTGCTGCTGCTGCTGCTGTACGATGAGTTGCTATGAGCTGTTGCTGCTATATGATGCTTTCAGGCGGTGCTGCTATATGATAATAACCAGCCACTTGGACCATCAAAATTCTATAAATAATCATTCTTCATTTAAATTTAGGTCATGCATTCTTCACTTAAATTAGGCAATGGGATCTCTATGGAAGACAATGACCAAAGTAGATTGTGTCAAGGTATCTTTGTATTTGCATTTTGAACAAATATTGATGTTCTATTTTCCTATCATATTAATTACTCACTGACTTCAATTTGTGATGGTTGCAAGTCAAATTAATTTTCATATGAGCAGCAAAATGACAAAATATAATGCAATCTAGACTTTTCACTGATCATACCACAGATAAGCTGAAAAGGGAGGCAATGAAAAGAACTGGTTAGCTTATTATCCTGAGCTTATATTCAAAGGTGCTTACTTTCAACTCGAAATAACTATCCCTAAGAAACTTGGCGAACAACACTGACATACAAATAACATGTCATGATGATTGCAATGGGAGTGACCTACCATAGCACACCGTATAGGCTCACTGATGCCTCTCCTTTTTTGTGATGTTCCATGAAATTGCCACATACATCTTGTACAAAGAAATCTTGTACTTTTTCATTGTGTAACCCTATCTGCAAGTTGACACAGCTAATTCCAGATATCTCTACATGATAATACATTGCATATCCATTGCGCATATTTAAACCACCAATTAACGATTGTGTGCGTAGCATAAACTAGCCATGACTCTGTGCACTGGACTAGTAGGCACTCTAAGGGAGCCTAATGTAGTTCAATGTAATTCCTACATGCCACCTACGATTTTGTGTAATGTACTACCTCTATTCCTAAATATATGTATTTGTAGAGATTCCAAAACGGACCACTTACAAATGTATACAGATGCATTTTCAAGTGTAGATCACTCATTTTTCTCTGTATGTAGTCTATAGTCGAATCTCTAGAAAGACTTGTATTTAGGAACGGAGGGAGTATCATGTATGACATTTATATATCTAATTTAGCAGCCCGTAGTGCAAATCATTGTCTGCACAAAGGGATTACTGGTCGAAAATCCTAGCAAAGCATGTTGGCAGGCACACAACTATATAAGAGAGAGAGAGAGAGAGAGAGAGAGAGAGAGAGAGAGAGAGAGACGCACTTACATGATCATAGCAATGCCTCAGTCTAGCATCTTGGTTGGCCAAGCTGTTAGATCCAAAATAAACATCGTGATTGTAGTTTTTTTCAGCTGCAAAACATGTAAGAGAGACAGGTTAGTATATTTGAAGTACATCGGGCAGGTGATGCTGGACGGGTTTAAAGGTGACAAGAACCTAGGCCGCGGTGGGTGCTTGGCATCTTGCCAGCCGTTTGGAATTAGGTTAGAAACGTCAAGGGTGATCATGTTGCGTTGGCTGTCGGGGTCCGGTAAGGAGATCTAGAACCATGGAGTAGGGTGTTTGTGGAGCGGCTTTGGTAGGGTGGACTATGGTGTGGGCGAAGCAGATCTGAGGCCGTAGATAGGGGCGTCGGTGAAGCTGCTTCGGTGGTTGGGTTCAGGACGATGTCAACGATGCAGATCTACAGCCGTGGATGGGGCATCAGAAGCTGCTCCGATAGGTTGGACGAGGGTGCGACGAAGCGGATCTGAGGCCGTGGAATTGGGCGTTGGCAGAGTGGCCCCGGTAGGGTTGAGAATGGTATAGGCGAAGCTACTCTGGTAGGGTTGATGATGATGTCGGCGAAGCAGCTCCGGTAGGGTTGAGGAAGGTGTCAATGAAGAGGATCAGAGGCCGTAGACGGTGGCGTCGGTGGGGTGGTTTCGGCGGTGTGGATGAAGCGTCTCTGGTGGAGAGTACGAAGGAGCCGTTGTAGATGCGCTGCGGTTGACGAGAGTACCAGCGAAGAAGATCCGGCGCCGTGGACAAGGACAACACTGAATGGGCTGTGGTACGGTGGTAGATGAGCAGTCTACTTGTTTCTCGGGGAGGTGGGAGGGGTAGATGCAGCCGCAGAAGCAGATCCGACGAGGTGGACGCCGCTGGCAGTGAATGGGCTCTGGTACGCCGGTGGTTTAGCAGTCTAGGGTTTCGATCCGGGAGGGGTAGAAAGGACGATGAAGTACGAACGGCGTGATGTAAGATGCTTTGGTGCTGTGGAGTAGTCGTTTTTGCGGGAGGGGGAGAGGAAATGGGGGTGCCGTGTGGTGGGGGGAATCGGAAGTTACCAAAGCAGCCCCGACCTATTATGTAAATGAGGGTCGTCTTGTAATTATTTTTCTTCATGCACCAAGGACAGAAGGGGCATTTCGCATGATAAAGACTAGGTGGCGGAAATTTTAGACGAAGGCAGGAGATTTTTCTGCCCGCGGGATCGTCTGTATCCAGTTTCAACTAATTTTGGATAATGCTAGCGGGAAGGTCATGCGAGACTGTGTACACGGAGCAAACGTATACACTTAATGACTGGTATGAATTCCACCCTAGAAAAAAGACAATAACTCGGGATGATGCACTGATAACTTGGACGTTCACATGGGCGCGACCAATCATACGGGTGTAGAGGCGCGTTCACAAAAAAATGGATCAAACGCTCAGCCTATGCATTTCTCGTGTAAATATATAATTTAGTGCCATTGGTTATTTATTTCAAACATAATGCTTTTTTTGCGGGGGATAAACATAATGCCTTGACGTGTTAATTTTAATATAGAGGCACAAAAAGAAATGGATATTGTAGTCCCAGAAAAGAAATGGATATTGTAGTCTGCTACTTAAAAGTGTTACCACATATGTTTACATGGCCTCCATTTCATAAATTGCGTACCTGTAGAATTCATATATGAATATTACATATATTACTTGATAATAGAACCTTAAATCATCCAAGACTAATGAATTTGAATCCAAAACTAACAACGGTGCATGTACATGATAACCACAATGGTTGTTTGAAGAAACATCACTGTAACATTGGCATGCACAATTGAAAAGGACTATTTGGAAGGAAAAAATGTGATATGTGAGTGTCCAATCTTTATAGCGTTGAATTGATATTGTATCTTCGGCCATGATACGAAGTAGATATTGATTTATGTTCAAGCGATGCACGTCCACGGTCGATAGTGATACGTGAATGAATTGTGCAATCTCTCTCACACGCATACATATCTCATTTCTTGACATGCGCACTTCGTGTTTTTCTCTCCCTCCACCAAGGTTAGAATTCGTCTTTCTACCCTGTCCGACAAGTCTCTCACACAAAAACACACACGCTCTCTTTGTTGAACACGCCCACCCATTTAGTTCTGCCCACCCGCCGCCACTAATGTCTCAAAGTATAACTATGTCTCACGCACATATGCGTAAGGTTAACTCGAGTCCCGGAACCATATGAATACACACAATGGGATTCCAGTAGAGAACATTTTGTTTTGAGATTTCGCTCACACACACACATACAAACACATACGTGCGCACAAACATTGTTTCTCTCTTCATTTTTTCCGGCACTTGCATGCACACCGCTTCTATATCTCCATGATGATTTAAGTATGCCTCACACATATGCTATCTACCTATCCCTTAATATAGATATGTATCACACAAACTCCTTCTCCCTGTATCTAAGTGTCACTCGCACCCCCCCACACACACTTCCCGACACCGAAGGATTAGGTGGCACCTCGATCTTGATACTGATCTATCTACTGGCTTCAATCTGAATCACACACACACACACACACACAC
>LR738709.1:194084974-194097296 GCA_902687465.1 Secale cereale
CTATCAACTGGTCTCTCTCTAAAACACACACACACACACACACACACACACTCACTAGTTGTGCCTATGTGCCTAACGCGCACACACTCTTGATATGTCTTTCTCTCCCTCTCCCCTGCCCAGCCCCAACAATGACCGCAGAAGGGTGAGAACTCGATCTTGATTTTAGTCTACCAATTGGCTTCTCTCTCAAACATACACACACACACACTAGTTGTGTCTCTGTGCCTTGTTCACACACACTCGATATGTCTTTATCTCCGTAGCCCCCTCGATTTGTAGACTTCTCACGCACACACAACTGTAGTGATGATGACATTGAACCGAGTGTGCCTTGTTTTTACCGACCTCATGTGATAGTTTTCACCCTGTTTTCTATTAATTAACAAGGCAACCTTTTCTTTGTTACTACTAGTGAATTTGAGGTCATTCGGGGCAGACATAAAATATATGAGTTCAACCAATTATCGCAGTAAATATTTAAACATAAACTTCCAAGATGCCCATGCGTTTTACGGAACATCAAGATGCATTTGTATGAGTAGTTTATCTTGTGAGAGAAAAGGATGCACGAGGGAAGGCCTTATTTCCAAATGTGGAGAGGGGTGTGAGTATATTTTTGCAAAAAATGTCATAGTTTCCTTCCTATGAGTTAGATATAAATCGGACGGCCTATATTGCAGGATGGCAGGCACACCATCATCACCAACTCCGTTTTTTATAAGAGTACTAGCAAGATGCCAGTGCGTTGCAGGAAACATGAAGATACAATTATATGAGTAGTTTATGTTGTGGGAGATAAGGATGAAAGAGATAAGGACTTATCTGTAAATGTGGGTAGGAGTGCGGGTGTGTTTTTGCAAAATTGTCGTAGTTTCCTTCCTATCTGTCAGATATAGATCGGACGGCCTATATTGGAGGATGGCAGGTGATACATCTCCAACGTATCTATAATTTTTGATTGTTCCATGCTATTATATATTCTATTTTGGATGTTTAATGGGCTTTATTATACACTTTTATATTATTTTTGGGACTAACCTACTAACCCAAGGTCCGGTGCAAATTGTTGTTTTTTTTGCCTATTTTAGAGTTTCGCAGAAAAGGGATATCAAGCGGAGTCCAAACAGAATAAACTTTCGGAAGAGTTATTTTTGGAACCATATCTACCCAGAAGAGTTGGAGTACACGCGAGGGAACAAGAGAGGTGGCCACGAGGATCCAGGGCGCGCCCCCTCCCCCTTGGCGCGCCCCCTCCCCCTTGGCGCGCCCACCACCCTCGTGGGGCCCCTCTGGCTCCCCCGATGCCCTCCTTCCTCCTATATATATCTATATACCCTGAAAACATCGAGAAAACAGAGAAAACCCTAATTCCACCGCCGCAACCTTCTATTCCTGTCAGATCCCATCTTGGGGCCTATTCCGGAGCTCCCCCGGAGGGGGGATCTACCATGGAGTGCTTCTACATCAACGCCATAGCCTCACCAATGAGTTGTGCGTAGTTTATGACAGACCTTCGGGTCCATAGTTATTAGCTAGATGGCTTCTTCTCTCTTTTTGGATCTCATTACAAAGTTCTCCTCCATCTTCGAGGAGATCTATTTGATGTAATCTTTTTGCGGTGTGTTTGTCGAGATCTGATGAATTGTGGGTTTATGATCAAGGTTATCTATGAACAATATTTGATTCTTTTCTAAAATCTTTTATGTATGATTACAATATCCTTGCAAGTCTCTTCGAATTATTGGTTTGGTTTGGCCTACTAAATCTATAGTTCTTGCAATGGGAGAAGTGCTTGGCTTTGGGTTCAATCTTGCGGTGTCCTTTCCCAGTGACAACAGGTGCAGCAAGACACGTATTGTATTGTTGCCATCAAGGATAAAAATATGTGGTTTATATCATATTGCTTGAGTTTATCCCTCTACATCAGGTCATCTTGCTTAAAGCATTACTCTGTTCTTATGAACTTAACACTCTAGATGCATGCTGGATAGCGGTCGATGTGTGGAGTAATAGTAGTAGATGCAGAATGTTTCGGTCTACTTGTCACGGACGTGATGCCTATATATAATGATCATGCCTAGATATTCTCATGACTATGCACATTTCTATCAATTGCTCGAGAGTAATTTGTTCACACATCGTATAATTCTGCTATCATGAGAGAAGCCACTAGTGAAACCTATGCCCCCGGGTCTATTCTCAACACATTAATCTTTTATCTACTTCACATTGCTTTATTTACTTTCTGTTCTTATACCAAAAATACCAAAAATATTATACTATCCTATCTATCAGATCTCACTTTCATAAGTGACCGTAAAGGGATTGACAACCCCTTATAGCGTTGGCTGCGAAGTTCTTATTTGTTTGTGCAGGTGTGAGGGACTCGCGCATGGTCTCCTATTAGATTGATACCTTGGTTCTCAAAAACTGAGGGAAATACTTACGCTACTATGTTGCATCACCCTTTCCTCTTTGAGGGAATACAACGCAAGCTCGAGAAGTAGTAAGAAGAATTTCTAGGGCCGTTGCCGGGGATGCTTATGCAAAAGTCATATACCAAGTACCTATCACAAACCCTTATCATTTGCATTACATTATTTGACTCTCGTTTTCCTCTCCCCTACTTCACCTTTGCCGTTTTATTCGCCCTTTTTCGTTTGCCTTTTTGTTTGCTCGTGTTGCCTCTATTGGCTTGCATCTTCGCTTGCTAAATTATGGATCCTCATCCACTTGCTAATCTTTTTAAGAGATCCAATTATGATGAACCAATTGCTAGTGAGATGCATGCACTAGATTATCTTCATGAGGTTTTGCTTGAAATTCGTGAGTCCGAAAATAGTGATGAAGTGTTGAAAGAAGAAGATTATAAAGTGACTCATGATAGCTCCTTGAATGAAAAGCATGATTGTCGTGATGTTATTATAAATTCTATTGATGTCAATTGTGTTAATGATATGCAAAACCCTAAGCTTGGGGATGGTACTATTGCTATGTCCACTACTTGTTGCAATGATCATGATTGGGGTGATTCTTCTTAGGATCTTAAAAAATTATTTAAGCCCCATGATATATATATGAGATTGATAATAATATTTGCAATAATAATGAAAGTGGGTTTGGAAGAGTGTCAACTTTAGATCCCACATATTTGGAGAATGTTCAATCTTATGAATTTTTTGATAAAAGTGGATACGGAATGGTCATGACTTTAGTTAATGTTGATCCCACTATTTTGGAAGAGTGTCAACTTCATATGCACGTGGATCGTATTGAGAATATGTTTTGTGATAGCGATATGTTGAATTTGCTTATGATCCTACTTGCAATTATTATGAGATAGGAAAATATGGTTGTAGAAATCTTCATGTTACTAATTACCTCTCTTCATGTTGAGATTGATCTCGTTTCTATCTTCTTCCTTGCATATGTTAGATCTTGCTTGTTTTGCTAATTTTTTTTCCTATAAAATGTCTATGCATAGGAAGTATGTTAGACTTAGATGTGATTTTCACATCCTATATGATGCTCCTTTTGTGCTTCAAGTCTTGTATTTAATGTGAGCATCATTGAATTCTCAAGCCTATCTTAATGGCTATAAAGAAAGAGCTTGTTGGGAGGCAACTTATAATGCCTAGTATGAGACTATACCTCCCACGTGTCGAGGCACGACTTAAAGGCATAATCTCATACTAGAATGATCTCAAGTATGGTATCTTTGCACAACTCATGTAAAAGAGGGGATGAAAGAAATAAAAGAGTAGTTGGCTTACACTCGCCATGTCACACAATGAAATACATCAACATACATCATCCGAATAACACAGGGTCCGACTACGGACGAAACCAAAAGAGAAAAGATACCACAACCACAAGGCCTGATCGCCCCTAGTAGGAACCACTACTGATAGTCGGAAACTTCACATACATACGACCAGCTCTTCATCAAACTCCCAGTGAAGATCTTGTCCCTCTCTTGCACTGTTCTCAGCGGTACCTGCATCTAGTGTGTGTTGAATCTGTGAGCCACAAAGGACTCAGCAATCTCATTCCCGGGTATCAAAACTACCAAAGCCTTAGGTGAGGAAAGGCTATAAAAGTGTCTGCAGCAAGCACTAAGCATCTAACTTACGAGTTCAGAGCGAGAAGAGAATAAGTGCCAATGGTTGCCAAGTTGATCAAGAAGTGATCCTAACTACTCACGGTCAAACATAACCCCATCGTGTTCACTTCGCGAAGCCCTTCGGAAAGAGACCATCACAGTTACTCACACAGGTAGTGTATTCTTATGAATATGGTGTCAAGTTATCTACAATCGAATATTAACAAATTCCCATCTGCCGCATAACCGCGGGCACGACTTTCGAAAGATCAAACCCTGCAGGGGTGTCCCAACTTAGCCCATCACAAGCTCACGATCTGCGGAGTCGCAACTCCAAGGTGGGAAGACCCGAGTATTCTCGGAATCCCGTGCTCAAGATATCTCGACAAAGGTAAAACTAATCGAGCAAGACCTCCCGGCGTGCCGACACCCTGATAGTAGCCGTGCGTATCTCGTCTCAGGCCATGACCGGATGAGCAAAGTGTACAGGTGCCAAAATACCCCAAGTTGCCAAGGGGCGGACCCGCACAGTGCTCTTGTTTGGACCAACACTCAGAACAAGCACTGTCCCGGGGGTTGATTAATAAATCCTCGGGTTAATTACTCCCTCGGCAAGTTTTAGTTCTTAGGAAAATGTAGAACATGAGTTGGGCCTTGCTGGAAAAGCTTTAAGCAGTGCGAATTATCAAGGGGGCCCATAAACCCCAACCGTGTTAGGAACACAAAATCAAGGAACATAACACTGGTTTATCGGGTCCTAAGGTGGCATGAGTGGAACACAACACCAAGCAAAAGGCCAAGCCTCTCACCCATTGCCAAGTATATAGGTGTGTTAATGTATTTAAGAGATATAGTGATATTCCAACAACAAGTTCCATCATGGAGCAATCTTCATCTTCACATGCAACTAACAACGCTATAAGAGGGGCTGAGCAAGCGGGTAACATAGCCAAACAATGGTTTGCTAGGAAGGTGTCAAAGGTTAGAGGTTTCATTGCAACAATAGGAGGCTGACAAACAGGAATAGGCATCGAGGCATATCTAAAGAGCGAGAGAACTAGCATAGGCAAAGATAGAGGTGATATCGGGGAATGGTCATCTTGCCTGGGAATCCGCAAGGAAGAAGAACGAGTCCATGAAGTAGTCGAACAAAACATCAACTCCGGAGCGAAACCGAAGCTAACGAGAGAAGCAAACCGGAACGAAGCAAACAACACGGTAAACACACAAGCACAAACATGGCATAAAGTACAAACAAATATGATGCATGTCCGGTTTAAATATGCATGGCATGGCAAGGTGCACAAGCAATACTACAAGTTAAGTGGAGCTCAATATGCAACGAGTTGAATATTGACAAAACACCACATTTTATTTATTTAGTTGACTCTCGTTTATTTACAAGCAAGATTAAATGTTTTCATTAAACATGGTAAGAGGTGAAGCATGAGCAACACTACACCATCTAGTCATTTTAAATGAGGCCGGAAATAACAACAACAATTCCGGAAACTCCACATGTCATTTAGTAACTATTGAAGCAATCAACAATTTAAACACTTAAAGGTTGTTATCATGATGCGGATGTCAAATGCAAGTTTTATGCAATTTTTAGTTAAAAGTTAACATGAGCAAGATACTGAGTATTCATCGCCTTGACGGAAAGAAAAGGGGGTCGTGGCGGCGAAAACGGATACGGTGCCACGGCAACGTTCCGATGATCCGACACTCGTTAAGATATCGGTACAAAAGAAGGACGACAGGAACATGAGCGTGTCATGGAAAGACGATGGGGTGATCCCGGTCTCCGGGTTCCCACAGGTCGGCGACAAAAGAGGGGCACAACGGACATGGTGCAAACAAGGGATGCATCTCATACGTCGCAAGCAAACGTTCTCGGGTGTCATCCTGCGGTATACCTTCGGAGCATGCATTTTCGGAGCGGTTCGGGTTCGTAATGGAAGAAGTCGTTCGCCAGGCGTCGTGGGAAGTAGTCGTTCACGTTTTGGAGTCGTACACGGGGCGTCGGGGTCGTCATACACGGTTTGTTCCGAAGAGGTACTCGATGAATCCAACGTTTTCGAGGCGACGGTAGTGGAACTTGACGTTTCGTTCATGGGTCTTCGGCGAGGGTAGTCATTCACGATGATGTAGTGGTACTTGCGATTCCCGTGTGTAGCCGTACTCGAGGGTCGTGGAAGTAGTTGTACTTGTGGTCTCCGGCGACGGTAGTCGTACGCATATCGACGAGGTACTTAGTCTTGTGAAGAGGTACTTGGCGTTCCGGTCTGTAGTCGTACATGGTTCGGAGTGGTACTTGTGGTTCTAGACTTTGGCGTCGAGGTACTTGGTGATCCAAAATGGAGCATCACAACAGGCTTCCATCCTTGCGAGACTTGGTAAGAACCAACCGAAACACCACAAGTCCGACTTGGCGGTCAACAACAGCCGGATCCTCCATGATCCGGCCTGGAGATGGCTGGTGTGACAGTGCGGGTGTCGGCGCGGGGACGGAGTCCTGGTGGAGCTCGATGGCAGCGGAGCAACATGGAGGCGCGAACATGGCGAGGAGGAGGCGTCGGGAAGAGAACTTGGTGGCGACGACTTGCTGTGGTCGAGATCAAATGGAGGGAGGGGCACGGTACTGACGAGGCCGGGGCGTCGAGGTACTTGGTTCAGCAGCGCACGAGGTCAGGGTGTCGAGGGTGATGAGGTCGCGGCCTCCTGGTGGTCGCCACGACGGTGGGGCGAGGTGGCGCAAGGGAGGAAGACCGAAGGCACGGGGTAGCACGTCGGCCGGCAACAACATCGGCGCCCGACGCGGGTGTCATGGCGGGGCGGCGCTCGGTCCTGGCGAGGCTGAGGCGGCGAGGTGCGGAGAAAGGGGCGGAGCGTCGGAGTCATGCCAGATCGAGGGGCTCCTCCCCTCGCGGCAGGGCTGACGAGGCGGAGGTCGCGGGGTGAGCAGAGGGAGCGAGGGGGTTGGGCGCGATGCGGGTGTGGAGGCGACATGAGGGAGAGAGTGAGAGGGTCAGAGGGGATCCGGAGAGTTGCGACGAGGGAGAGGGAGATCAAAGCGGAGGTAGCGGCGCTGCGGGAGAGGCTCGAGGGGAGAGGCTCGTCCAAGGGTTAGGAGTAGGTAGGGGGGGCGGCTGGTGGGAGGCCGCAGTGGGCCTCTGGCCTGCTGGGCTCAATGCTCCCTCTCTTCTACTGTTGTTTTCCAAAAAAACATAAAACAACAAAGAAGAAAAGAAAAGGAAGGAGTTGCTAGGGATAGAAGTAGGGCATGAGGTTATTTTTCTCGGGCTCATAAAAATGACCGTAATCCAAGAAAACAGAAGTGGCATGATCGAAAGATATAATTCAAATATATTTGAATTTCATTCAATTGGGTTTGAACTAAGACTTGATTTTCGAAGTGTCCAAAAATGCTTGGATTTTTGGAGGAACCTCGGTAAAAGAGATACGAATTGTTAGCAAAGTTTTTGAACTCAAACTAGAGATGGAATAGGCATGCGGGATATATGCAAGTGTGTTTGGGTCAATTCCAAACAAATGGAATAATTTAATATAGCTCCCTAATAATATTGAGAGGCTTTTATAAGTTATAAGGAGAAGTCACCGTAGTGAGTATCCCTCAATTTAAATGGACCAAAGATCGAAACAAATTATTTAGTTGAGTTTAAAAAAAATTAAAAGACTTGATGGCATGATGACATGATGCAAAACAAAAATAAAATGAAGCAAACAAATAAAACACACGGCGAAACCCAGAACATAAGGAAGTCTTCTGGAGCATCGGTCTTGGGGCGTCACAACTCTCCCACACTAACAAATGATATCGACCCGAGATCCTCGAGATGGCCCCGCATAGAAGAGGAAAAGAAGAGGTAAAACAAAGCTGTTTCTTTGACAAACGAGTGAAACCACGAACTTGAGAGGTTGAACAAATTGAATGAAAGAAAACAACGGAGATGAACGAAATTGAAAACACCCCGTTAGACAAGAGGAACAAGGAACACCATGAGAACCTTGTAGGATGAAAGACATGAAACAAGAGCTTACGAACCAAAAGAATATGAAACCGCAACTGTATAGCCAAGCAATAAGAATGACATAATTTGAACAGCACTCCGTCTGAAAAAGGAAGAATAAACATGAGCTTGAGAAGATTGGATGATACTTGATGAAATCAACAGCACATTGCCTCCGAAACAATTGAAAGAATGGCACAAGGTTAAGAAAGATTTCAGATAGCACTCCGGTTGAAAAGAGAGGCAAAACTTGAAAAGATGAGAGAATTAGAATGAAGGTCACGACACTCCTGTTAAATGGACGAGAAAAGAAAAGAACATGATCTTGATATGACAAGATGATGGTTCGAAGAGAGCAATATCACAATGCCTTCGGAATGAAAGAATATATGCTAGATCGTTGGAAAGAAAAGATCGGAGAAGAAAATGACAACTTCTCCCACGAATGAATCTGAAAATCATCCTTACAAAGAAGGGTTGAACGGAGTTGTTAGAAATTCAACAACGAAAAGAATAAGCTTGATGTGGGCTTATGGAAAACATCTCAAAACATGAGGTGAAAATTCTGCCACTAACTTAAACAATTGATTTAATTGAGAGCACCAAAGAGATGAAAATTTTCTTCCACCAAGATGATAAAGAGATAACTTGGATCATTGATAAGCACCACAATAGCAACAATCCTTAGGGAAAATCTTTTAGGTGAAATACAACCCTAGATTACTCCAAAGAATAACTTGAAGGGTTGGAAATATCTCCTGAACAAAGAAAATGATGGGTTTAAATATCTCATTCTATATAACTTGTGAATCATGAAACAAGACGGGAAATTGTCAAGAATGACATAACACCATCTCAAAAGATAAGGTAGAAATAATTACACTTTAGAATGCAAAAAGAAGAATACTTGAGCTCCAACAAGAATCTTGATGAAGACTTCGAGGCTGAATTAAATCTTGATGAACCACAATGAAGAACTCCGGTAACAAAAGAATGAGAAGTGAAGCATGAAAAGAATAAGATTGAAGCCTTGCAATGATTAGATGAAGCTTTGTGACAACATAATTGAGAGAGTTTGGAACTCCGGAAAGAAAAGATGAACAACCAATAATTTGATATCATGAATGAACTTTAGACAAAGGAATTAAATCACCTTGAAGAAATAAGAATAAGAATTGTGTCATGCTTATCCTTCACCAATTTAAATTGATGACAACCAATGGATTTGGCATACTACTTATTCTTGTTGTAAGGAATTAAAGAGAGATCTCGCACAAACTTGAGAAAAGTCTTGAACGACTCACCGGTAGGATTTCGGAAAGAATGAGTGAAATGACATGATAACACAGTAAAGAATGTTTAACGGACCACCGTACAAATTGAAATGGAGTGATGACAAAGAATAATCCACCATAAGGAATTGAAATTGTGTGAATATAAAAGAATGAATCACCGGGAAGAATATGGAGACGAACGAAGAGGCATCAATTAAGAATAGTTGGAGGTCGAAGTTGAAAACTGAGAACGAAGAAATCTTCTGAAATGATGGCCTTCGGAGGATCACAATGGGAAGAATTCATGAAATCCTTCGGATGGGTATAAAAAGAATTCCACACAATCGGAACAATAATGAGGATGGCATGAAGCTAGAATCATGAATCTTTTAGAAGAACGGGCAAGATTTAAGAGAAACTCTTCTTCGGTCTTCATATGTTGAGAAGAACGACGAGAATACCATGAAGAATTGAGATACTCCGAAAGAATGAAAAGGGGAAAGGTGGAGCTAAAGATGAAAATAATTGGAAACAATCTTGGAGAAGGCATGTGACTGATGGAAATCATTCTTACGTCACATTTTAAAAGAATTTCAGTATAACTCCGAAAAAAATAGAAGAGTCAGGTAAGATCCTGGGGAAAGACATGTGGGTTAGGGCCCACTCAAAAGAAACATCGTTGGAATTGATTACTTAAGATATATTGCACCGGTTGAATTAAATGTCTTGAATGGGGTAACAATCTCAAAATATATTGAACTGGTTAACAATGGAAATACGAATCTTCCGAGATATCTTGAACACTCCGGAGAAGAATTAGAGAGAGTTGAATAAACAGGAGAGATTTCGGATAAGAAATTTTAACATGGGAAAACATGTGAAACAGGAGGAAGGATATAATCAACACCGAAGCTTGAATTAAATCCACCGGAGAAGAAACGAGAACGGAGAATGATAAACTAAAGCTTCCTTAGCATCTTCATGAGAATCACCGGATAAGGACATTAAACAAAATTGATGAAGATGCATCACAAGAATAGAAGGACACTTGATTAAGGGCTCTGCTCCATAAAGAAAAGGGTGGGAGGGTGGGAAAAACAAAGGCAACTTGGGATGAATGAAACAGACACCGTTGAGAAAAACTAAAAATTGGTCTTGCGCATATTAAAAGCACCAGGTTAACTTGAAGAGAAACACGCCGGTTTCAAGAATTTACATGACAATCTAGATGATCAAGAAGGACTAGCACTGTCATAGAACTATGAGAATATCGATTAGGAAAGGTATGGAATCAACATTTGACTTCGAAGCAACACGAATACCACAATCAAAACAAAATGAAGGGTTGATATGTTGCAACATATAGTCTTCACAATATCATTCGAACAGAGAATTGAATGAATGAGTTCTGTAGCTTAATGGTACGTCAACTTGTCGAGAAGCCACTTGGGAGAACAAAAGGTAAATAAAAAAACAACAAGGAATAGATAGAACAAATATAAGATAGAAATTTCGTTCCACATATTCGTGTTGAAAGCTCATGGAATGTGTTACAAAAGGGTTTTGCAATCCCCGGATCAGCATAGCCAAGGACCCTTTAAGATGCAACTCCCGATTGCAACAACGCCCATAAAACCTCTTCACTCAATGTTTAACCCCGAACTCCATATCATGCGCTCGTTGAAGAATGCCTACGAGCTACTAGAAGAACCCACCTATTAATTTCCGAAGGTTTCCGGTTATGCAATCGGGTGTTGGGGATACAGGGGAAGCACCGTGCACTCAACTCTAATCATACATCCAGCTTTCCATCCTTCAGCACATAACCAGTCATTTTCGGAAACCATTTACCTCGGACCCTCGAAACGCATCTGCTATACAAGCTGTGGCAATAGTCCCGAACTACCTCCCCAGTACTGGGTGATGTGGGGGTTATCTTACCACCAACCGCATAGAAGAGTTTTCGATGTCTGCCGTCTTAAGTATTCTAGAACCGCTGTGATACATTTGTGACAACAACACCTCGGAGCTCAACTCCCCGGGACACTGCCACATCCCCTAAATGACAGGAGGCATCGAGAACAATGTTCTCGTCACAAAGATATCGGAACAAACCAAACAATACTCGCGTGATCCTAAAAAAATTTTAGTGAATTTTTGAGTGTAGAAGAGATAGAACATCGTCAGGAGTCCCCACCAGAGCGGTGAAGGGGATGAGGACTAAAAGAATTCCTACTCTCCGATATATATATAAGACTCAAAACATTTTGTGTGTGTGCCTAGACTCAACCGTCAACGGTTCGATCAATCAGGGGGACTCCTAGGTCGGAGAAGGCTCTGATTACCAACTTATAATGCCCAGTATGAGACTATATCTCCCACGTGTCGAGGCACGACTTAAAGGCATAATCTCATAGTAGAATGATCTCAAGTATGGTATCTTTGCACAACTCATGTAAAAGAGGGGATGAAAAAAATAAAAGAGTAGTTGGCTTACACTCGCCACATCACACAATGAAATACATCAACATACATCATCCGAATAACACAGGGTCCGACTACGGACGAAATGTCACAACCCTAGTTCTGGTATGCACTAGGTTAGTTTTGTGGTTTGCATCATGTTTAAATTTCAAATGAAATTGAATTGAGGACTTTTGAAACCCTCAGAAACCCTTTTTAAAATGACCCAAATAAAAGTTGCTCCAAAAAGGTCCAAGAAAATGTTCATGTGGCCCTCTAAAAAGTATTGGTCAGAGATAAAAATCAAGCCAAAATTATTAGGAGCTCATAAGTATTTATTTTGGGCATTTGGAATTAATTCAATAGCTATTTGCTTGGATATATATATATATATATATATATATATATATATATATATATATATATATATATATATATATATATAT
>LR738709.1:194097427-194153441 GCA_902687465.1 Secale cereale
TATATTTTATATATGTCCAAAATTCTGGTTCTTTATTTTGAGGGGTTGGGTTAATTCATAGGTCCCTGCAAAATAAACATGTCAAAAGACAATAATTGATTTAATTTAGAAATTAAATCAAAACAAATGTCAGAAAAAAATATAGAAAAGAAATAAAAGTGGTTAGCTTACCTGGGCCACTCACCTGCTGCCTGGCCGGCCCAGCTGGCAGCCCAGCCCGCTCCCTCCCTGTCGTCTTCCTCCCTGCCAGGAGGACGAGCGCGTGCTCGGCGCCCGCGGCCACGCGCCACGGCCACCTCCTGCTTCCGCCGCTGCCGACGCGCCTGGGTGCCGCTGACGACGCCACGCAACCCCCTGGACCGCTCACTCCCCCTCGGTCTCTTCCCCCCTCCTGGCGCTCTCCCTTGCGAGCGCCCGAACGCCACCGTCGCCGCGGCTCGCCGTAGTCATAGCCAGAGCCGTGCCCTCGCCCCTCCGTAGAGCCCACGGGCTCCACCACGACTCCCTCGTCCTCTCCGTCAAGCCACCAGACGCCGGACGCCCCGTGGAGCCGCCGTCGACATCGTCTTCCTCCTCGGACGCTGCCGACCGCCGACTCCGATTCGCCGTCTTCAGCGCCTCCCCGAGCCCACTGGCCTGCTCAGCAACCCCGCCGTGAGCTCCTCTCCGTTTCCCCCATGCTTTCCCTCTCTTCTCCCCCTTCTCCCGCGTCGTAGCCGTGGTTTTCGTTCCGGCCGAAGCCACCACCGCCGCGAGCTCTGCTCCGGCGAGCTCCGCGGTTCCCACGATCTTCCCTGTGCGCGGCTGGATGCGCCCGTGCACGGGCTACCCGCCGGTGGCCTCCGTTTGCCCAACCGTGGCCTCCAACTCGTTCCGGTGAACTTCCCCCGTGGCTCGAGGTCGTCGCCGGCGAAACTCCGGCGACTGACGTGGCGCGTGCTTAGCTGCTAACCCTGCCACCTAAACCACCCCCTAAGCCACTGACTATGGGCCCCAGGGCTTGGTCAAACCCTGGTCAGCTAGGTTTGACTCGGGTTTTGCCCCGGTGTCACTGACGTGTGGCCCCACATGTCAGGTTTGACCCAGTCAGCGCTGTTGACTTGCTGACGCAAGCATTCTGGAATTATTTTTAGTCAGGAAATTCCAGAAAATAGTCAAAACTTCAAAAATTCACAGAATTTCAACCGTAGCTCAGAATGAAATAATTTATATATGAAAAATTATCAGAAAAATTCAATCTATCCATCTGTACCATTTTCATGCATGACAAATGAAGTTAAACCTACTGTTTATTTGAAAACACATATTTGGCATTTAGAATGCTTATTTTAAAATTGCATTTGAACCCTTGGCTCAAATGGACTTCTTTCAAATTGAATGCTAGTTGCACTAGCTCCAACAACATCATAACTTCATGCCATATTCATGCATCATATTGTTGCATATGCTTGTGTCTGATTGTCGGCACCGTTCTTCTCGATAGGTCCAGATACGGAGACCGATCCAGAGTACCTGTCAGAGGAGCAGTGCTCTGCACGTTGTTTTACCAGGCAAGCAAACCCCCTTGTTCATTACGATACAATCCCTCTCTCGCTCCTGCTGCCTGTTATTGCGTTAGGACAACAACGATTTCAACTGCTACTTTATGCTGTGGTAGTTGAACCCATTCCTCTGTATGACCTGTCTTACCACATTAAATAGTTGAAACCCACTAGCATGTGTAGGAGTTGATTGAAGCCATGTTGTGATCTTACCATGCCTTGCTTGCTATTGCTTAGAGTGTGTCAGGTCTGATTCATCGGGAATGAATTGGAGTACATTGATATGTTCTGATGCTGAGGGTTAAGTGTGTGAACACGATTTGGTAAAGGTAGTGGTGAGATGCCATGTAGGAGTACATGGTGGGTTGTCTCACTGGAACCGTCCCTAAGAACTTAGTTATGTGTATGTTGTCCAATGACACGCTACTACCACACATTGGAATGCTTAAGTGCCCCTCTCGACTTATTAATCAACATGATCTCTATCCAGGAGTTGCAACTAGTTTCTGGTGTTTGTAGGTAGTGTTATTTCTCTACCAGGTGGCACCCGGCAGGGTGGGCTTGGGACAGACTAAGCACACGTGGCCCGGTGTACCGAGTGGCACCCGGATGGTGGGCTCGGGAACCCTGTACACATCGTTTGGGGCCGTGATGGAAACCTCGGCCGGACTCCCTTGCGGATGGAACCCGAATAGGCGATAAACCTGGACGAGAGACTTGTGTGGTTAGTCAGGTCGTGGCCGACACCCTCGCCAGGCTTCCGCTTGAAGGTTGCCGAGATACACGAGATGTACATGGCGGTAAGTGGCGAGAGCGTGTGTGAAGAAGTACACCCCTGTAGGGTTAACATAATCTATTCGAATAGCCGGGTCCGCGGATATGGACTTCTTGGATGCTTACGTGGTACATAGACAACTTGAAGTGGATACTCTAAAATGCTCAAGACAAGTGTGACTGCTATGGATGGCCTTCTCGTAGGGAGACGGGGATGAATCCATAGTGGTGTATTGTGTGGTGCTTAGTGGACTCGTGTGCGCCACCTCAAAGGAGTTACCAACAATCCTAGAATAGGATAGCCACTGAGTCAAAGCTGGCTTGCTGCAACTAAACCCCACCTTGCCTTCTTGATACAAGTGCATGTATGATAGGATCTGATGTAAGTCTTGCTGAGTACCTTTGTACTCATGTTTGCTTAATTTATGTTTTGCAGATAGGATTGATGTCTCACTAGTAGTTCCGCTTGGACTTCGACAAGTAGCTTGTACCTCAGCTACGATCTTGGACGGGTGTTGTAGATAGTCAGGCTCTTCAGCCTTTTTCATTTGTAGATGTCTGTACTCAGACATGTAGTGTTTCCGCTTGTTGCTTGTATGCTCTGAATGTTGGGTCGTGAGACCCATGTTTGTAATACTTGGCTCCTCGGAGCCTAATGAATAAATACTTTGTTTATTAGAGTCTTGTTGTGATGCCATGTTGTATTTGCACATATTGAGCATATTGTGTGTATGTTATTGAAATGCTTGGTATGTGTGGGATCCGACACCTAGTTGTTTACCCTTGGTAGCCTATCTTACAGGGAAATGTCTCCTAGTGCTTCCACTGAGCCTTGGTAGCTTGCTACTGCTCCGGATCACTTAGGCTGACCGGCATGTGTCCTTCTTCGTTCCTGTGTCTGTCCCTTAGGGGAAATGTCACGCGTTGTTCCTTTAAGTCCTTGTAGCTTGCTACGACTTGGGTTCATACGTTGATGACCGACACGTTCGCTGCTGGGTCATGAATGCATGTCTCTGTAATTTAGTGCCACTTTTGGTTTATAACTGTTCATGTCGGCCCGGGTTCTCTGTCATATGGATGCTAGCGACACTATCATATACGTGAGCCAAAATGCGCAAACGGTCCCGGGCCAGGTAAGGTGGCACCCGTGGGGATACCGTGCGTGAGGCCGCAAAGCGATATGGTGTGTTACATGCTAGATCGGTGTGACTTAGGATCGGGGTCCCGACAGCGTTGGTATCAGAGCCTGACTGCCTGTAGGATTACCAAGCCAAAATGGTCGAAGTTGAGTCTAGAAATTCTTTATTTATATAAGGGAATTGATTGTGGAAGGGAACGTAAGGCTCTTTTTACTCCTTTTACCTCATGTCTTCTGATCTGAGTCATCTTACCTTTCCTACGGGGTTAAGGAACTAGGCTTTCTTTTCCGTCTATCAGGATCACGAGTTACTACTCCGTAGTCCCTTAGGATTGGTTGATCAGAGTCCTACTCCCGTTTTCTAGTTCTTTCAGTATAGTTTGTCTAGTACTATCACAGTACTTTGAGTGATGATGTTGAGATGTCGTACTACCCTTTGCTAGCAGGATGTCTCATTCGGAGCATTTTACTGCCGTTATGCTGCCGGAATTATCCTAGTAGTTCGAGAGATACTAATTTCTTGTTCTACCTTATGCATCCTATAGTTGTTGATGTTTCCGTCTTCGGTTTCGCTTCTCAGGATGTCTTCAGTTAAGCGAAGCTCAGCTGCTCGTAGACAGAACCACGGAGGTGGTAGGGATAAGGAGGATCCTCCCGACCAGCCTTCGTTGGCGGAGTTAATGTTAGAGATGGAGAGAAACAAGCGTGAGTCTAACCGCTTGTTGGCACATATTGAGGAGAACACCGCACATCAGTCCAAGGAATTAGCAACCATCCATGACTTCATTCGTCTGAAACCACCCACCTTCCATCATCCCATTGAGCCACTCGACGCAGATGACTGGCTCCGTAGTATCACTCACAAGCTGCGTTCTGCGAACGTAGCTGAAGATGACAAGGTTATCTATGCCACTTATCACCTGGAAGGTCCTGCTAGTCTTTGGTGGCAGAACTATGAGGCCATGGTTCCAGCTGGCCAGATTCCTACCTGGAGAGATTTTACCGAGGCTTTTCGCGAGCATCATATTCCTCAAGCCCTTATCGATCGTAAGAGGGAAGAGTTCTGTAGTCTTACATAGGCTATGATGGCTGTTGATGCTTATGGTCGAGAGTTTGAGAACCTCGCCCGCTATGCTACAGAAGAAGTGTCCACGGACGCCAAGAAGCAGGCTAGGTTCCGGAAGGGTCTCAACCCCAAACTGCGTCGTGATCTCCACTTGCATCATTGCAACACATTCCAGGCTCTTGTGAACAAGGCCATCAATGCAGACACAGCTCAACTCACTTACGAGGAGTCTCGTAAGCACACCCTTGATTTGGGATCTTCCTCCGGTACTAGATCCCAGAAGCGTCGGATTTGGGTCCCGAACTCTGTTCTTCCACCCACTTATCCTCCGAGGCCATCTTGTGTGGTACCTTATCCAGCTCAGTCTTATGCTCCACCCAAGCCTATTGGCAAACCGCTTGTCAATGCGGGTCCACGACCTACCTCAGGAACTTGCTTTACATGCGGAAAGCCAGGACACTATGCACGTGACTGTTCTCAGGCCAGTCTTGCTCCACCCCAGCCCGAGAAGTCCGTTCTTCATAGTAAGCCACCACGCAAGACTATCATTGCCAATCCAGCTCCCACTAAATATGGACGTGTGCATCACGTCTCAGCTAAAGATGCTCATGATGATCCAAATGTTGTTCTTGGTACACTCCTTGTCAATTGCCATCCGGCTTCGGTTCTGTTCGATACCGGAGCATCTCACTCCTTCATCTCTGAAGGCTATGCTCGTTTGCACGACATGTCATTTTGTGACATGCCAACTCCGCTCAAAATCCAAACCCCGGGGTCTAGATGGCAAACTACCAGAATAAGCCATGGTAATGGAATCCTTGTTGACAGGCTTGTATTCCTTGCCTCACTCATAGCCCTCAAGTCTTCAGATATTAACATCATCTTGGGTATGGACTGGATGACAGCTCATCATGCCAAGATCGATTGTTACACTAGGTCTGTTCAGCTTACACACCCATCTGGCAAGATAGTCACTTTCTCCACTAGAGTTGCAAAGCGTCAACTCTATTCTCTTAATGCCAGCCCCCTTCCAGACCTTGAAGATATCCCGGTAGTCCGAGACTTTCCGGATGTCTTTCCAGAAGAACTACCAGGTGTTCCACCTGATAGGGATGTAGAGTTCGTCATAGATCTTATCCTAGGAACTGTTCCAATTTCTAGGAGACCTTACAAGACGGCACCCCTAGAACTAGCTGAGCTTAAGAAACAACTTGATGAGTCCTTGCAAAAGGGTTTTATTCGTCCTAGTTCTTCTCCTTGGGCTTGTCCCGTCCTCTTCGTCAAGAAGAAGGATGGCACGGAACGGATGGTTGTAGATTATTGTCCCGTTAATTTGGTCACAATAAAGAACAAGTATCGGCTCCCCAGGATCAACGACCTGTATGATCAGCTCGCTGGATCCTCAGTCTTCTCCAAGATGGATTTGAGGTTAGGCTACCATCAAATCAAAATTAAAAACGGAGACATTCCTAAGACGGCTTTTGTCACTCGTTATGGCCAGTACGAGTACACCGTCATGTCTTTCGGTCTAACTAATGCTCCAGCCACTTTCTCCCGCTTGATGAACTCGATCTTCATGGAGTATTTGGATAAGTTCGTCGTGGTTTACCTCGATGATATTCTTATTTACTCGAAGAACGAGGAAGAGCATGCCGAACATCTTAGACTTGTTCTAGAAAAACTCAGAGAGCACCGCCTTTATGCCAAGTTCTCCAAGTGCGAATTTTGGTTGCCAGAAGTGACCTATCTCAGCCACGTAATCTCAGGGAAGGGCAATGCTGTCAATCCTGAGAGAGTTCAGGCCGTTCTTGATTGGACTCCGCCTGAAACAGTTAAACAAGTTAGGAGTTTCCTTGGTCTAGCCAGCTATTGTCGCCGCTTTGTTGAAAACTTCTCGAAAGTGGCCAAACCTCTCACGGAACTTCTCAGGAAGGATAAAAAGTTTGAGTGGTCCCCACAGTGTGAGCACAGTTTTCAGGAACTAAAAAGACGCCTGACCTCTGCTCCCATACTTGTGCCACCGGATTTCACTAAGGACTTTGTTATCTACTGTGATGCCTCACGACAGGGACTAGGTTGCATTCTTATGCAGGATCGTCGTGTGATTGCCTATGCATCTCGACAGTTGCATCCACATGAGGAGAATTATCCTACACATGATCTAGAGCTTGCAGCTATAGTCTATGCACTTAAGACCTGGCGGCATTACCTCCTTGGTAATCGTTGCGAGATCTACACCGATCACCAAAGTCTCAAGTATATCTTCACCCAACCAGATTTGAACCTTAGGCAAAGACGTTGGTTGGAGTTGATCTCAGATTACGACTTAGGAATTACCTACACCCCGGGCAAGGGAAATGTCATGGCTGATGCACTAAGTTGTAAGACCTATTGCAACAATCTCATGTTGCAGCAGGGCCAACCACTTCTCCATGAGGAACTATGTAAGCTTAACCTTCACATTGCTCCTCGCGGATTCCTTTCTACCTTGGTGGCGAAACCTACCCTTGAGGATCAGATCATTTCTGACCAGAAGTTTGATAGGGGCGTTGTCCGCATCAAGAGAAACATTAAAAGGGGAGTTGGTGGATGTTTCTCTATAGATGATTGAGGTGTAATTTTCTTCGAGAATCGCCTGGTGGTTCCCAAGAATCAACATCTGCGACAATTGATCCTTAAAGAGGCTCATGAATCTCCTCTCACGATTCATCCCGGTAGTACTAAGATGTATCAGGACCTACGCCAGAGGTTCTGGTGGACTAGGATGAAGAGAGAAATTGCTGAATTCATTGCTAAATGTGACGTTTGTCGTCGCGTTAAGGCAGAACATCAAAGACCTGCTGGCACCCTTCAGCCTCTAGCTATTCCTGAGTGGAAATGGGATAAAGTTGGTATGGACTTCATCACCGGCTTTCCCAGGACCAAGAGAGGGAATAATGCTATCTTCGTAGTCATTGATCGTCTCTCCAAAGTGGCTCACTTCCTACCTGTTCGAGAGAGTATCACTGCTAGCCAGCTTGCTGACTTGTATATTTCTCGAATAGTGTCACTTCATGGTGTTCCACTAGAGATCAATTCAGACCGTGGTAGTCTTTTCACTTCTCATTTCTGGGAGAGTTTCCAGACTGCCATGGGCACCCATCTTTCTTTCAGTACCGCTTTCCACCCTCAGTCAAGTGGTCAAGTGGAACGGGTTAACCAAATTCTCGAAGACATGCTTAGAGCTTGCGTTATCTCATTCGGTATGGATTGGGAGAAATGCCTTCCTTTCGCCGAGTTTGCTTATAACAATAGCTATCAATCTAGTCTCAAGCAAGCTCCTTTTGAGATACTCTATGGATGAAGATGTCGAACACCTTTGAACTGATCAGAAACCGGTGAAAGACAATTCTTTGGACCGGATATGATCCAGGAAGCAGAAGAGCAAGTTCGTATCATTCGTGAGAATTTGAAAATAGCCCAATCTCGTCAGAAGAGCCAGTATGATCGTCATCATAAGGAAGTGGCTTATGAGGTTGGTGACAAAGCTTATCTTCGGGTTACTCCTTTGAAGGGTACCCATCGTTTCGGTATCAAGGGCAAGTTGGCTCCTCGTTACATTGGTCCTTTTCGCATTCTTGCTAAACGAGGAGAGGTTGCCTACCAATTGGAACTACCCCCACATCTTTCTCGAGTTCATGATGTCTTCCACGTCTCTCAACTCAGGCGTTGCTTCTCGAATCCCATCCGCGGAGTGGACCACGAAACGCTTGATCTCCAAGATAGTCTCACATATCGAGAGTATCCCATTCGCATTCTGGATCAAGCAGAGCGTATCACTCGACGTCATAACATCAAGTTTCTCAAGGTTCAGTGGTCTCATCATTCCGAGAGAGAAGCTACTTGGGAGCGAGAAGATCGTCTCCGACTGGAGTACCCCACCTTTTTCCGCCTACTCCTGAATCTCGAGACGAGATTCTTTCGAGTGGAGGCGAGTTGTCACAACCCTAGTTCTGGTATGCACTAGGTTAGTTTTGTGGTTTGCATCATGTTTAAATTTCAAATGAAATTGAATTGAGGACTAGTGAAACCCTCAGAAACCCTTTTTAAAATGACCCAAATAAAAGTTTCTCCAAAAAGGTCCAAGAAAATGTTCATGTGGCCCTCTAAAAATATTGGTCAGAGATAAAAATCAAGCCAAAATTATTCGGAGCTCATAAGTATTTATTTTGGGCATTTGGAATTAATGCAATAGCTATTTGCTTGGATATATATATATATTATATTTTATATATGTCCAAAATTCTGGTTCTTTATTTTGAGGGGTTGGGTTAATTCCTAGGTCCCTGCAAAATAAACATGTCAGAAGAAAATAATTGATTTAATTTAGAAATTAAATCAAAACAAATGTCAGAAAAAAAATAGAAAACAAATAAAAGTGGTTAGCTTACCTGGGCCACTCACCTGCTGCCTCGCCGGCCCAGCTGGCCAGCCCAGCCCGCTCCCTCCCTGTCGTCTTCCTCCCTGCCAGGAGGACGAGAGCGTGCTCGGCGCCCGCGGCCACGCGCCACGGCCACCTCCTGCTTCCGCCGCTGCCGACGCGCCTGGGTGCCGCTGACGACGCCACGCACCCCCCTGGACCGCTCACTCCCCCTCGGTCTCTTCCCCCCCCCTCCTGGCGCTCTCCCTTGCGAGCGCCCGAACGCCACCGTCGCCGCGGCTCGCCATAGTCATAGCCAGAGCCGTCCCCTCGCCCCTCCATAGAGCCCTCGGGCTCCGCCACGACTCCCTCGTCCTCTCCGTCAAGCCACCAGACGCCGGACGCCCCGTGGAGCCGCCGTCGACATTGTCTTCCTCCTCGGACGCCGCCGACCGCCGACTCCGATTCGCCGTCTTCGGCGCCTCCCCGAGCCCACTGGCCTGCTCAGCAACCCAGACGTCAGCTCCTCTCCGTTTCCCCCATGCTTTCCCTCTCTTCTCCCCCTTCTCCCGCGTCGTAGCCGTGGTTTTCGTTCCGCCCGAAGCCACCGCCGCCGCGAGCTCTGCTCCGGCGAGCTCCGCGGTTCCCACGACCTTCCCTGTGCGCGGCTGGATGCGCCCGTGCACGGGCTACCCGCCGGTGGCCTCCGTTTGCCCAACCATGGCCTCCAGCTCGTTCCGGCGAACTTCCGCCGTGGCTCGAGGTCGTCGCCGGCGAAACTCCGGCGACTGACGTGGCGCGTGCTTAGCTGCTAACCCTGCCACCTAAACCACCCCCTAAGCCACTGACTATGGGCCCCAGGGCTTGGTCAAACCCTGGTCAGCTAGGTTTGACTCGGGTTTAGCCTCGGTGTCACTAACGTGTGGCCCCACACGTCAGGTTTGACCCAGTCAGCGCTGTTGACTTGCTGACGCAAGCATGACGCAGTGCTGACGCAATTAGTTATTTTCTGGAATTATTTTTAGTCAGGAAATTCCAGAAAATAGTCAAAACTTCAAAAATTCACAGAATTTCAACCGTAGCTCAGAATGAAATAATTTATATACGAAAAATTATCAGAAAAATTCAATCTATCCATCTGTACCATTTTCATGCATGACAAATGAAGTTAAACCTACTGTTTATTTGAAAACACATATTTGGCATTTAGAATGCTTATTTTAAAATTGCATTTGAACCCTTGGCTCAAATGGACTTCTTTCAAATTGAATGCTAGTTGCACTAGCTCCAACAACATCATAACTTCATGCCATATTCATGCATCATATTGTTGCATATGCTTGTGTCTGATTGTCGGCACCGTTCTTCTCGATAGGTCCAGCTCCGGAGACCGATCCAAAGTACCTGTCAGAGGAGCAGTGCTCTGCACGTTGTTTTACCAGGCAAGCAAACCCCCTTGTTCATTACGATACAATCCCTCTCTCGCTCTTGCTCCCTGTTATTGCATTAGGACAACAACGATTTCAACTGCTACTTTATGCTGCGGTAGTTGAACCCATTCCTCTGCATAACCTGTCTTACCACAGTAAATAGTTGAAACCCACTAGCATGTGTAGGAGTTGATTGAAGCCATGTTGTGATCTTACCATGCCTTGCTTGCTATTGCTTAGAGTGTGTTAGGTCTGATTCATCGGGAATGAATTGGAGTACATTGATATGTTCTGATGCTGAGGGTTAAGTGTGTGAACACGATTTGGTAAAGGTAGTGGTGAGAGGCCATGTATGAGTACATGGTGGGTTGTCTCACTGGAACCGTCCCTAAGAACTGAGTTCTGTGTATGTTGTCCAATGACCAGCTACTACCACGCATTGGAATGCTTAAGTGCCCCTCTCGACTTATTAATCAACATGATCTCTGTCCAGGAGTTGCAACTAGTTTCTAGTGTTTGTAGGTAGTGTTATTTCTCTACCAGGTGGCACCCGGCAGGGTGGGCTTGGGACAGACTAGGCACACGTGGCCCGGTGTACCGAGTGGCACCCGGATGGTGGGCTCGGGAACCCTGTACACATCGTTTGGGGCCGTGATGGAAACCTCGGCCGGACTCCCTTGCGGATGGAACCCGAATAGGCAATAAACCTGGACGAGAGACTTGTGTTGTTAGTCAGGTCGTGGCCGACACCCTCGCCAGGCTTCCGCTTGAAGGTTGCCGAGATACATGAGATGTACATGGCGGTAAGTGGCGAGAGCGTGTGTGAAGAAGTACACCCCTGCAGGGTTAACATAATCTATTCGAATAGCCGGGTCCGCGGATATGTACTTCTTGGATGCTTACGTGGTACATAGACAACTTGAAGTGGATACTCTAAAATGCTCAAGACAAGTGTGAGTGCTATGGATGGCCTTCTCGTAGGGAGACGGGGATGAATCCATAGTGGTGTATTGTGTGGTGCTTAGTGGACTCGTGTGCGCCACCTCAAAGGAGTTACCAACAATCCTAGAATAGGATAGCCACTGAGTCAAAGCTGGCTTGCTGCAACTAAACCCCACCTTGCCTTCTTGATACAAGTGCATGTATGATAGGATCTGATGTAAGTCTTGCTGAGTACCTTTGTACTCATGATTGCTTAATTTATGTTTTGCAGATAGGATTGATGTCTCACTAGTAGTTCCGCTTGGACTTCGACAAGTAGCTTGTACCTCAGCTACGATCTTGGACGGGTGTTGTAGATAGTCAGGCTCTTCAGCCTTTTTCATTTGTAGATGTCTGTACTCAGACATGTAGTGTTTCCGCTTGTTGCTTGTATGCTCTGAATGTTGGGTCGTGAGACCCATGTTTGTAATACTTGGCTCCTCGGAGCCTAATGAATAAATACTTTGTTTATTAGAGTCTTGTTGTGATGCCATGTTGTATTTGCACATATTGAGCATATTGTGTGTATGTTATTGAAATGCTTGGTATGTGTGGGATCCGACACCTAGTTGTTTACCCTTGGTAGCCTATCTTACAGGGAAATGTCTCCTAGTGCTTCCACTAAGCCTTGGTAGCTTGCTACTGCTCCGGATCACTTAGGTTGACCGGCATGTGTCCTTCTTCGTTCCTGTGTCTGTCCCTTAGGGGAAATGTCACGCGTTGTTCCTTTAAGTCCTTGTAGCTTGCTACGACTTGGGTTCATACGTTGATGACCGACATGTTTCCTGCTGGGTCATGAATGCCTGTCTCTGTAATTTAGTGCCACTTTTGGTTTATAACTGGTCATGTCGGCCCGGGTTCTCTGTCATATGGATGCTAGCGACACTATCATATACATGAGCCAAAATGCGCAAACGGTCCCGGGCCAGGTAAGGTGGCACCCGTGGGGATACCGTGCGTGAGGCCGCAAAGCGATATGGTGTGTTACATGCTAGATCGGTGTGACCTAGGATCGGGGTCCCGACACGAAACCAAAAGAGAAAAGATGCCACAACCACAAGGCCTGATCGCCCCTAGTAGGAACCACTACTGATCGTCGAAAACGTCACATACATACGGCCATCTCTTCATCAAACTCCCAGTGAAGATCTTGTCCCTCTCCTGCACTGTTCTCAGTGGTACCTGCATCTGGTCTGTGTTGAATCTATGAGCCACAAAGGACTCAACAATCCCGTTCCCGGGTATCAAAACTACCAAAGCCTTAGGTGAGGAAAGGCTATAAAAGTGTCTGCAGCAAGCACTAAGCATCTAACTTACAAGTTCAGAGCGAGAAGAGAATAAGTGCCAACAGTCGCCAAGTTGATCAAGAAGTGATCCTAACTGCTCACGGTCAAACATAACCCCACCATGTTCACTTCCCGAAGCCCTTCGGAAAGAGACCATCACGGTTACTCACACAGGTAGTGTATTCTTATGAATATGGTGTCAAGTTATCTACAACCGGATATTAACAAATTCCCATCTGCCACATAACCGCGGGCACGGCTTTCGAAAGATCAAACCCTGCAGGGGTGTCCCAACTTAGCCCATCACAAGCTCATGATCTGCGGAGTCGCAACTACAAGGTGGGAAGACCTGAGTATTCTCGGAATCCCATGCTCAAGATATTTCGACAAAGTTAAAACTAATCCAGCAAGACCTCCCGGCGTGCCAACACCCTAATAGTAGCCGCGCGTATCTCGTCTCAGGCCACGACCGGATGAGCGAAGCGTACAGGTGCCAAAATACCCCAAGTTGCCAAGGGCGGACCCGCACAATTCTCTAGTTTGGACCAACACTCAAAACGAGCACTGGCCCGGTGGTTGATTAATAAATCCTCGGGTTAATTACTCCCTCGACAAGTTTTAGTTGTTAGGCAAATGTAGAACCAAAGTTGGGCCTTGCTGGAAAAGCTTTAAGACGTGCGAATTATCAAGGGGGGCCCATAAACCTCAACCATGTTAGGAATGCAAAATCAAGGAACATAACACCGGTTTATTGGGTCCTAAGGTGGCATGAGTGGAACAAAACACTGAGCAAAAGGCCAAGCCTTTCACCCATTGCCAAGTATATAGGTGTGTTAATATATTTAAGAGATATTGTGATATTCCAACACCAAGTTCCAACATGGAGCAATCTTCATCTTCACCTGCAACTAACAACGCTATAAGAGGGGCTGAGCAATCGGGTAACATAGCCAAACAATGGTTTGCTGGGAAGGTGTCAACGGTTAGAGGTTTCATGGCAACAATAGGAGGCTGAGAAACAGGAATAGGCATCAAGGCATATCAAAAGAGTGAGAGAACTAGCATAGGCAAAGATAGAGGTGATATCGGGGAATGGTCATCTTGCCTGGGATTCCGCAAGGAAGAAGAACGAGTCCATGAAGTAGTCGAACAAAACCTCAACTCCGGAGCGAAACCGAAGCTAATGAGAGAAGCAAACCAGAAAGAAGCAAACAACACGGTAAACACACAAGCACAAACATGGCATAAAGTGCAAACAAATATGATGCATGTACGGTTTAAATATGCATGGCATGGCAAGGTCCACAAGCAATACTACAAGTTAAGTGGAGCTCAATATGCAACGAGTTGCAAATTGACAAAACACCACATTTTATTAATTTAGCTGACTCTCGTTTATTTACAAGACAAGATTAAATGTTTTCATTAAACATGGCAAGAGGTGAAGCATGAGCAACACTACACTATCTAGTCATTTTAAATGAGGCCGGAAATAACAACAACAATTCCGGAAAATCCTCATGTCATTTTGCAATTATTGAAGCAAAAAACAATTTAAACATTTAAAGATTGTTATCATGATGCGGATGTCAAATGCAAGTTTTGTGCAATTTTTAGTTAAAAGATAGCATGAGCAAGATACTGAGTATTTGTCACCACGACGGAAAGAAAAGGGGATCGTGGCGGCGAAAACAGATACGGTGCCACGGCAACGTTTCGATGATCCCACACTCGTTAAGATATCAATACAAAAGAAGGACGACAGGAACATGAGCGTGTCATGCAAAGACGATGGGGTGATCCTAGTCTCTGGGTTCCCATGGGTCGGCGACAAAAGAGGGGCACAACGGACATGGTGCAAACAAGGGATGCATCTCATACGTCGCAAGCAAATGTTCTCGGGTGTCGTCTCACGGTATACCTTCGGAGTGTGTGTTTTCGGAGCGGTTCGGGTTCGTAGTGGAAGAAGTCGTTCGCCAGGCGTCGTGGGAAGTATTCGTTCATGTTTCGGAGTCATACACGCAGCGTCGGGGTCGTCGTACACAGTTTGTTCCGAAGAGGTACTCGATGAATCCAACGTTTTCGGGGCGACTGTAGTGTAACTTGATGTTTCGTTCATGGGTCTTCGGCGAGGGTAGTCATTCACGTTGATGTAGTGGTACTTGCGGTTCCGGTGTGTAGCCGTACTCGAGGGTCGTGGAAGTAGTTGTACTTGTGGTCTCCGGCGATGGTAGTCGTACGCATATCCACGAGGTACTTGGTCTTGTGGAGAGGTACTTGACGTTCCGGTCTGTAGTCGTACATGGTTCAGAGTGGTACTTGTGGTTCAAAACTTCGGCGTCGAGGTACTTGGTGATCCAAAATGGAGCATCACAACAGGCTTCCATCCTTGCGAGACTTGGTAAGAACCAACCGAAACACCACAAGGCCGACTTGGCGGTCAACAACAGCCGGATCCTCCATGATCCGGGCTGGAGATGGCCGGAGTGACGGTGCAGGTGTCGGCGCGGGGACGGAGTCCTGGTGGAGCTCGATGGCAGCGGAGCAACATGGGAGGCGCGGACATAGCGAGGAGGAGGCACCGGGAAGAGAACTTGGCGGCGGCGACTTGCCGTGGCCGAGATCGAATGGAGGGAGGGGGCAAGGTACTGACGAGGCCGGGGCGCCGAGGTACTTTGTTCGGCAGCGCACGAGGTCAGGGCGTCGAGGGTGATGAGGTCACGGCCTCCTGGTGGTCGCCATGATGGCGGGGCGAGGTGGCGCAAGGGAGGAAGACCAAAGGAACGGGGCAGCACGTCCGCCGGCAACAACATCGGTACCTAGCGCGGGCGTCATGGTCGGGCGGCGCTCGGGCCGGGCGAGGCTGAGGCGGCGAGGCGCGGAGGAGGGGTCGGAGCACCGGATTCATGCCAGATCGAGGGGCTCCTCCCCTCGTGGCGGGGCTGACGAGGCAGAGGTTGCGGGGTGAGCAGAGGGAACGAGGGGGTTGGGCGCGATGCGGGTGTGGAGGCGACGTGAGGGAGAGAGCGAGAGGTTCAGAGGGGATCAGGAGAGATGCGATGAGAGAGAGTAAGATCGAAGTGGAGGTAGCGATGCTGCGGGAGAGGCTCGAGGGGAGAGGCTCGTCCTAGGGTTAGGAGTAGGTAGGGGGGCGGCTAGGCCTAGTAGGCCTGATGGGCCGGCTGGTGGGAGGCCGCAGTGGGCCTCTGGCCTGCTGGGCTAACTGCTCCCTCTCTTCTACTATTGTTTTCCAAAAAAACAGAAAACAACAAAGAAGAAAAGAAAAGGAAGGAGGTGCTAGGGATAGAATAAGGGCATGAGGTTATTTTTCTCGGGCTCGTAAAAATGAGCGTAATCCAAGAAAAATAGAGGTGGCATGATCGAAAGATAAAATTCAAACATATTTGAATTTAATTCAATAGGGTTTGAACTAAGACTTGATTTTCGAAGTGTCCAAAAATGCTTGGATTTTTGGAGGAACCTCGATAAAAGAGATACAAATTGTTGGCAAAGGTTTTGAAGTCAAACTGGAGATGGAATAGGCATGCGGGATATATGCAAGTGTGTTTGGGTCAATTCCAAACAAATGGAATTATTTAATATAGCTCCCTAATAATATTGAGAGGCTTTTATAAGTTATAAAGAGAAGTCACCGTAGTGAGTATCGCTCAATTTAAATGGACGTAAGATCCAAACAAATTATTTAGTTGAGTTTAAAAAAAATTAAAAGACTTGATGGCATGATGACGTGATGCAAAGCAAAAATATAATGAAGCAAACAAATAAAACAAACGGCGAAACCCGAAACATAAGGAAGTCTTCTGGAGCGTTGGTCTTGCGGCGTCACACAACTCAATTTTATTTTATTTGTTTTTGTTTCTGTTTAGGAATAAATATTGCATCTAGCTTATGTTTAGATGTGTTTTTGTGTTTTAATTAGTGTTTGTGCCAAGTAGAACCTTTGGGAAGACTAGTGTGAAGTTTATATGATCATGTTGTAAAAAACAGAAACGTTAGCGCTCACGAGTTTGGCTGTAATTTTTTACTGCAGAGTGCTATTTAGTTGATTCTTTTTTTAAGATAATTAATAGACAAATTCCTCACGAACTTGGAATACAGTAGGTTTAACCCAATATAAACAAATAATGAGTTCATTACAGTACCTTTGAGTGGTGGTTTGTTTTCTTATACTAACGGAGCTCACGAGATTTTTGGCTAAGTTTTGTGTTGTGAAGTTTTCAAGTTTTGAGTATGGCTTTGATGGACTATGGAACAAAGAGTGGCAAGAGCCTAAGCTTGGGGATGCCCAAGGCACCCCAAGGTAAAATTCAAGGACAACAAAAAGCCTAAGCTTGGGGATGCCCCGGGAAGGCATCCCCTCTTTCGTCTTCATCTATCGGTAACTATACCTGGGACTATATTTTCATTCACCACATGATATGTGTTTTGCATGGAGAGTCATGTCGATTTGATTCTTTTCTTTTTAGTTTTCCACCATAATCCTTGTTGGACACACCTTTTGAGATAGATAATTATGGTTTATAATTTATTAGAATACTCTATGTGCTTCACTTATATCTTTTGAGCTAGATAGTTTGGCTCTAGTCCTTCAATTATATCTTTTAGAGCATGGTGGTGGTTTTATTTTGTAGAAATTTATGATCTCTCAAGCTTCACTTATATCTATTTGAGAGTCTTTTAGAACAGCATGGTAATGTGCTTTGGCTATAAAACTAGTCCTAATATGATAGGCATCCAAGATGAGTATAGTAAAAACTTTCATATAAAGTTCATTGAATATGATGAGAAGTTTGATACTTTATGATTGTTTTGAGATATGAGGATGGTGATATTGGAGTGATGCTAGTGGAGTAATTTTGAATTTCATAAATACTTGTGTGAAAGTTTGTGATTCCCGTAGCCTGCACGTATGGTGAACCGCTATGTGACGAAGTTAGAGCATGAGGTATTTATTGAGTGTCATCCTTTGTGTGGAGGTCGGGATCGCGCGATGGTTAACTCCTACCAACCCTTTTCCTAGGAGCAAGCTTTAAATACTTAGTTTGGATGACTCGTAGATTTTTGCAATAAGTATATGAGTTCTTTATGACTAATGTTGATTCCATGGATTATACGCACTCTCACCCTTCCACCATTGCTAGCCTCTCTTGTACTGCGCACCTTTCACCGGTACCATACACCCACCATATACCTTCCTCAAAACAACCACCATACCTACCTACCATGGCATTTCCATAGCCATTCCGAGATATACTGCCATGCAACTTTCCACTGTTCCGTTCATATGAGATGCTTCATCATCAATCACATAG
The DNA here is from genome assembly GCA_902687465.1 of Secale cereale. Classification (NCBI taxonomy): domain Eukaryota; kingdom Viridiplantae; phylum Streptophyta; class Magnoliopsida; order Poales; family Poaceae; genus Secale; species Secale cereale. The sequence goes on from LR738709.1 coordinate 194,115,376, forward strand.
AGTCATATTTTGTTCTAGCTTCGAGTTGTAATCTTTGAGTTCTAAGTCAATAAAAGTGTGATGATCTTCATTATTAGAGCATTGTCGCATGTGAGGAAAGGCCAAAAAAAAGGAGATGGCCCAAAAAAAATATATAGAGAGGAGCTAAATAAAAAATGAGAGAAAAGAGAGAAGGGACAATGCTACTATCCTTTTCCACACTTGTGCTTCAAAGCAGCACTATGATCTTCATGATAGAGAGTCTCTTGTTTTGTCACTTTCATATACTAGTGGGAATTTTTTTCATTATAGAACTTGGCTTGTATATTCCAACGATGGGCTTCCTTAGATGCCCTAGGTCTTCATGAGCAAGCAAGTTGGATGCACACCCACTTAGTTTCTTTTGATGAGCTTTCATACACATATAGCTCTAGTGCATCCGTTGCATGGCAATCCCTACTCACTCACAGTAATATCTATTGATGGGCATCTCCATAGCCCATTGATATGCCTAGTTGATGTGAGATCTTCCTCCTTTTTGTCTTCTCCACAACCACCACTCTATTCCACCTATAGTGCTATATCCATGTCTCACGCTCATGTATTGCGTGAAAGTTGAAAGGTTTGAAAAAAATTGAGTATGAAAACAATTGCTTGGCTGTATGGGGTTGTGCATGATATGAATATTTTGTGTGATGAAGAGGGAGCATAGCCAGACTATATGATTTTTTAGGGATAACTTTCTTTGGCCATGTTATTTTGAGAAGGCATGATTGCTTTGTTAGTATGCTTGAAGTATTATTAATCTTATGTCAATATAGACTTTTGTCTTGAATCTTTTGGATCTGAACATTCATGCCACAATAAAGAAATTACATTGAGAATTATGTTGGTTAGCATTCCACATCAAAAATTATGTTTTTATCATTTACCTACTCGAAGACGAGCAGGAATTAAGCTTGGGGATGCTTGATACGTCTCCAACGTATCTATAATTTTTTATTGTTCCATGCTATTATATATTCTATTTTGGATGTTTAATGGACTTTATTATACACTTTTATATTATTTTTGGGACTAACCTACTAACCCAAGGCGCAGTACAAATTGTTGTTTTTTGCCTATTTCAGAGTTTCGCAGAAAAGGGATATCAAACGGAGTCCAAACGGAATGAAACCTTTGGGAGAGTTAAACCGTATCTACCCAGAAGACTTGGAGTACACGCAAGGGAACAAGAGAGGTGGCCACGAGGGTCCAGGGCCTGCCCCCTCCCCCTAGGCGCGCCCCCACCCTCGTGGGCCCCCTCTTGCTCCCCCGATTCCCTCCTTCCTCCTATATATATATATCCATATACATTGAAAACATCGAGGCAACAGAGAAAACCCTAATTCCACCACCGCAACCTTCTGTTCCCATGAGATCCCATCTTGGGGGCTGTTCCGGAGCTCCGTCGGAGGGGGGATCTACCACGGAGTGCTTCTACATCAACGCCATATCCTCACCGATGAGTTGTGAGTAGTTTACCACAGACCTTCGGGTCCATAGTTATTATCTAGATGGCTTCTTCTCCCTTTTTGGATCTCAATACAAAGTTCTCCTCGATCTTCGAGGAGATCTATTCGATGTTATCTTTTTGTGGTGTGTTTGTCAAGATCCGATGAATTGTGGGTTTATGATCAAGATTATCAATGAACAATATTTGATTATTTTCTGAAATCTTTTATGTATGATTATAATATCCTTGCAAGTCTCTTCGAATTATTGGTTTAGTTTGGCCTACTAGATCTATAGTTCTTGCAATGGGAGAAGTGCTTGGCTTTGGGTTCAATCTTGCGGTGTCCTTTCCCAGTGACAGCAGGGGCAGCAAGGCACATATTGTATTGTTGCCATCGAGGATAAAAAGATGGTGTTTATATCATATTGCTTGAGTTTATCCCTCTACATCATGTCATCTTGCTTAAAGCATTACTCTGTTCTTATTAACTTAAGACTCTAGATGCATGCTGGATAGTGGTCGGTGTGTGGAGTAATCGTAGTAGATGCAGAATCGTTTCGTTCTACTTGTCACAGACGTGATGCTGATGGGCCTCGAACCCCTCGTTGGTTACCCCAAGTGGAAGGTGTAAGATGCAGTAAGTAGAAGTGTTTTCCCCTAGCAAAGATGCCAAGGATCGATTCCCCAGAGACTCCTAGGTTCAACAAGTAGGTGTCACTTGCTACGGCGCCAGATTAGTAGCAACCAACGTGGACCTGCACACAGATACAAATAACTTTGCTCCCAACGAGTACAGAGAGGTTGTCAATCTCTCCGGCCTTGTAGTTCACAAAGGGTTAAAAGCAATGATAGTAGTGATAGATAGTTTTTGCAATAGTAAGTAAATAGTGAAAAGTAAATAGTGGGTGTGATCAATGATGGTAATGTGGACCGGAGTCTCATGATGTTCACTAGTGATGTCTCTCTCCCAAAAGACGATAAAACAGCTATGCGAGGTAAACAAATTACAGCTGGGCAATTGACAGGACCACGAACGCAAACCAATACTGACTACATTGCCAGAAAGGTTGAGGTTCAAAGCATGGGCGGTACGCCAAAGTAAGTAGACCGAAATCCATCAATATCTACTACTAATCATCCACCTTGATATATCTATCCAGAACATCTCGCTGGTATTAAGTTGCGAGTCCCACCCATAGTGTAAACTCAATGCAACAGACAACTGCATTAAAAGAACTTTGCGTAAAGTAAACAATCCTTGCACCCGCGGGCACAAGCACCGTTGTTTTCCCCCTTGTGGCAACAACACATCCCCTAGACTCATGTTTCTGTCACTCAAGCTAGTCATCGAGGGGCATGAACCCACAATCGAGCATAACGTTCCCTCTTGGAGTCACTACCTACTACTCGGCCAAAGCAATAAGTTACAACGGAGAACATGCAAGAATTACTTATGAACTAAAATATAAAAGAGGTGAATCAAATATATTACTCAAGATCAATCTGAACATAATCTCATAATCCATCGGATCCCAGCAAACTCAACATAGCAACAGCATAAGGATTACGTAGGTGCCTCGATCATGTCGGTCAGCTCACGAGGACTAATTAGTGAAGCACAAGAACGGGAGGAGAACATCACATAGCTACTGGTCATGGACTCATGGTCCAAGGGAGACTACTCACGAGTCATCCGGGAGGCGTCCATGGTGGTGGAGAAGCTCCTGGTGGTGATCCTCCCCTCCGGCAGGGTGCCGGGAAGAGTTCTCCTGGTGCTCCCGATCTTGGAAGCGGCGGCGGCGGCGGAACAGAGATGGGATCGCGAAAAGAGTTCCTCTTCTGAGGGTTTCGGAGGGTCCTTTAAATATATGCCAAAGTAGGGCATCGGGGGAGCCTCGGGGGGCCCAGGCGCCCCCCCGGCGCGGCCCAGGGGGGGGGGGCGCCCACAGGGCGCCTGGAGCCCCTGTGGCCCGCCCCAGGCTGCCCTTCGGACGCAGTGTTGTTTTCGGAACGCTGATTTTTTATATAATTTTTCTGGATTTTTCTAGGCAGTTCTCGAAACGTGAAAACCTGAAATACAAAAACAGCCGAAAACAGAAACTGGCACTGGGGTGCACTGGATTAGTAAGTTAGTCCAAATATGATCAAAAGTGTATGGAAGTGTATCAATATCATAGCAATATCACCCAAAAGTGGCATGGAGCAAGCAGAAATTATAGATACGTTTTGGACATATCAACATCCCCAAGCTTAATTCCTGCTCGTCCTCGAGTAGGTAAATGATAACAAGAATAATTTCTATGCTGACATGCTATTAACCATATAGGACTTTTTTATAATCATATGACAAAAGCTTACTGAGACAATGATTCTATAGTAATTAAGTTGCCTCAAGAGAAAATCACAAATGACTGAAAGTTTTACAATATGAAACTGAAACATCAAAAAGATTTGTAATGAACATGATGTGCAAATATGATAAAGTGATATCTAGCTTGCCCCCTTTAGTGATGCAAAACATAAATGCAGGGGCACCTTCAAGGTTTAAGTGATGACTAGATACAATCATTTCAGAATAAAAGATATCACAATCATGCAAAAGACAATGCTACTTTGGGACAATGCACATTACACTCAGAATGACAATCATGCTCTCAGTAGTTGGTGCTTCAACATAAAGGTAAAAGAAAGGTTAAGTGCTAAAGCTTTTTATTTTGAAAACATGGAAGCAATTGTGTCAACGGTAGTAGTACTTCATATGTGTCATGCATAAAACATCCTATAAGTTGCAAGCTTCATGCATCGAATACTAATAGTGCTCACTCCTTGTCCTAATTAGCTCGGATCCCCATGGGTTATCATTGCATTACATATGTTTCAACCAAGTGTCACAAAGGGGTACCTCTATGCCACCTGTACAAAGGTCCAAGGAGATAGATCGCATTTGATTTCTCGTTTTTGATAGATCTCAACTTGAGGACATCCATACCGGGACAACATAGAAAATAGATGATGGACTCCTCTTTAATTCATAAGCATGTTCTCATAAGAGATTGAGGATTAAGGTCCAAGCTAAAACTTCCACCATGATGCATGGCTTTGGTTGGCGGCCCAATGTTCTTCTCTAACAATATGCATATTAATTCAACCCACGATAAATCACCCTTACTTCAGACAAGACGAACATGCATAGCAACTCACATGATATTCAACAAAAGTGTGACAGTTGACGGCGTCCCCAGAAACATGGTTACCGCTCAGCAAGCAACTTATAAGAAATAAGATACATAAGCAACATATTCTTTACCACAATAGTTTTTAGGCTACTTTCCCATGAGCTATGTATTGCATGGTTAGTTTGCTTAGTACAGGTGGAGGTTAGCAAAAGACTGGGAGCGACCAACTAAGAGAGCAATGACGGTCATAATCATGCAGAGTGACAAAGCAATATTGAATCAGGCATGGTAGTTATATCGTTACCCAGAAACAAAAGATCATCAAGGCTTGACAGACTTTCTTTACAGTCTTGAATATGCGTGAGCATACGCCAAGTCAATCAAAATAAATTCTTGAAGGAAGATATTACTAAACCATACCACATCATAGGCAAACAAACCAAGTTGGTACTCCAATAACACATTGGGAACCCCCCAGCTATTTGAGATTAACCATAAGAAAACCTGAACTACTAAGCACCATCATGCAAGTAGCATCTTTATCATAGACACATTGACCAATGCAACGAAAGCAAACTCTCTTAATAAGGTGAGCATGGTAATTAAAGAGAGTTCAAGCAACCAACTAAATAAAAGCTCTTGAAAAGATAAGCATGAATACTAAGAGCAGAGCACGATAGTAGCTATTAAAAGACAAAGAACACACACAGCATAGATAGACAAGAAAATTCTATGTTATGTTCTAGGTAGAGGTGGAGCGTGTTTCTCTCCCACATAAAGGAATGCTGGGTTCCGACTCGTTATGAAAAACTAAAAAGAAAACTAAAAGCAAGACGCTCCAAGCATAGCACATAACACATGAAGTGATAAAAATATAGTGAAACGAAAGACGAACTGATAATGTTGATGGAGAAGGGGATGCACGGGGGCATCCCCAAGCTTAGACGCTTGAGTCTCCTTGAATATTTCTTGGGGGTGCACGGGGGCATCCCCAAGAATGAGCGCTTGACACTCCTGAATCTTTTTATCATCTTCCCTCGCACACTTGAAAACTCCCTTCATACATAACTCATCATAATCTGATTAGCGAGGTTAGTACCCTTAATAAAATAATTATACCTTGCTGGAAATAAGGATAATCTTGAAGTTCTACTGTTTCTCAATATTGCCAAAAGGTTTTTGCAAAGAAAAAGCAAGTTCTTAATTTGCAAAGTGAAGGTAAGGCAAAACAGGACAGAATCTGTGAAAAACAGAACAGCAGGCAATAATTGATCTGTTCGGGATACTTCTGCAACTCAAATAAAAAAACTCAGAACTGACGCACGAAAGACAATTACATAGAGAACGCTGTCGAAAAAATTCAGACCAAAAAGATGATCTGGCGATTTTATACGAATTTTTCTATCCAAGGACAGAATCTGTTTCCTGGACAGCACCTCACAACTTTTGAACTTTCTAGCAATCAGAGGCTATACTTGGCACAAATATGAAAAGCAAAGATACAATGATGATGCTACAGCAGTAAACAACATCAAGACACAACAAAATAAAAAAAATTATTCATGTGGGCTGCCTCCCAAAAGCGCTTTCTTTTATGCCTTTAAGCTAGGCATAATGCAAAAATGATGCTCTCGTAGTAATAAGAGTTGAAGAACAAAAGAGAGCATCAAGAAGCACATATAAATCATATTTAAGTCTACCCCTCTTCCTATGCATTAGAATCTTGTAAAGAAATAAATTATTGAAGCATAAAGCAATAAGCATAGGAAGACAAAACAAGTGCAGCTTCAAAACATTCAACATAAAGAGAGGGAACTTGATATTATTAAGATATTTAGAACCACGTCTCCCTCTCTCATTATAAATTTCAGTGGCATCATGGATGAACTCAACAATATAAGCATCACATAAAGCATTGTTACCATGATCCACACGCAAAAAGGTACTCTTACTCTCCACATAAGCATCATGAAGAGGATAAAACTTATTATAAAAGAGAGACATAAGCTCTTGCCAATCAAGCAAGTGCGAGTTATCGAGAAGCTTATACCAATCTAAAGATTTATCTATAAGTGATACGGCGAACAATTTCCTCATGACAAACTCCCTTGATACACCTGCAAGCTTAAATAATGAACATAGTTGTGACAGATATAGCAAGTGTTCACCGGGATGTCTGTCTCCTGCATAACGATTAGCCTAGATATAATTGATAATACCAGCTGGTATTTTATAGGGCACAATTTCAGTAGGGGGAGGAGCAACCACCACAGGTGCGGGGCGTTCTCCCGCAAGCAACGATCCAATAGCAAGGTTGTCCATAAGCATAACTAGTGAAATACATGAAGAAAACTGAAAGGTAAACTAACAAGACTAAAAAGCAAAGGTAAAAGATAGCATGCAACTCCCCTATCCTGAAGAGTGGAGTCCCCGGCAACGGCGCCAGAAAATACTCCTTGATGGGCCTCGAACCCCTCGTTGGTTATCCCAAGTGGAAGGTGTAAGATGCAGTAAGTAGAAGTGTTTTCCCCTAGCAAAGATGCCAAGGATCGATTCCCCAGAGACTCCTAGGTTCAACAAGTAGGTGTCAATTGCTACGGCGCCAGATTAGTAGCAACCAATGTGGACATGCACACAGATACAAATAACTTTGCTCCCAACGAGTACAGAGAGGTTGTCAATCTCTCCGGCCTTGTAGTTCACAAAGGGTTAAAAGCAATGATAGTAGTGATAGATAGTTTTTGCAATAGTAAGTAAATAGCGAAAAGTAAATAGTGGGTTTGATCAATGATGGTAATATGGACCGGAGTCTCATGATGTTCACTTGTGATGTCTCTCTCCCAAAAGACGATAAAACAACTATGCGAGGTAAACAAATTACAGCTGGGCAATTGACAGGACCACGAATGCAAACCAATGCTGACTACATTGCAAGAAAGGATGAGGTTCAAAGCATGGGCGGTACGCCAAAGTAAGTATACCGAAATCCATCAATATCTACTACTAATCATCCACCTTGAGATATCTATCCAGAACATCTCGCTGGTATTAAGTTGCGAGTCCCACCCATAGTGTAAACTCAATGCAACAGACAAATGCATTAAAAGAACTTTGCGTAAAGTAAACAATCCTTGCACCCGCAGGCACAAGCACCGTTGTTTTCCCCCTTGTGGCAACAGCACATCCCCTAGACTCATGTTTCTGTCACTCAAGCTAGTCATCGAGGGGCATGAACCCACAATCGAGCATAACGTTCCCTCTTGGAGTCACTACCTACTACTCGGCCAAAGCAATAAGTAACAACGGAGAACATGCAAGAATTACTTATGAACTAAAATATAAAAGAGGTGAATCAAATATATTACTCAAGATCAATCTGAACATAATCTTATAATCCATCGGATCCCAGCAAACTCAACATAGCAACAGCATAAGGATTACATAGGTGCCTCGATCATGTAGGGCAGCTCACGAGGACTAATTAGTGAAGCACAAGAACGGGAGGAGAACATCACATAGCTACTGGTCATGGACTCATGGTCCAAGGGAGACTACTCACGAGTCATCCGGGAGGCGTCCATGGTGGTGGAGAAGCTCCCGGTGGTGATCCTCCCCTCCGGCAGGGTGCCGGTAAGAGTTCTCCTGGTGCTCCCGATCTTGGAAGCGGCGGCGGCGGAACAGAGATGGGATCGCGAAAAGAGTTCCTCTTCTGAGGGTTTCGGAGGGTACTTTAAATATATGCCAAAGTAGGGCATCGGGGGAGCCTCGGGGGGCCCAGGCGCCCCCCCGGCGCGGCCCAGGGGGGGCGCGCCCACAGGGCGCCTGGAGCCCCTATGCCCCCCCCCAAGCTGCCCTTCGGACGCAGTGTTGTTTCCGGAACGCTGATTTTTTATATAATTTTTCTGGATTTTTCTGGCAGTTCTCGAAACGTGAAAACCTGAAATACAAAAACAGCCGAAAACAGAAACTGGCACTGGGGTGCACTGGATTAGTAAGTTAGTCCAAATATGATCAAAAGTGTATGGAAGTGTATCAATATCATAGCAATATCACCCAAAAGTGGCATGGAGCAAGCAGAAATTATAGATATGTTTTGGATGTATCAGATGCCTATATATAATGATCATGCCTTGATATTCTCATGACTTTGCTCTTTTCTATCAATTGCTCGACAATAATTTGTTCACCCACCGTAGAATTATGCTATCATGAGAGAAGCCACTAGTGAATCCTATGGCCTCGTGTCTATTCTCAACATACTAATCTTTTATCTCCTTTACTTTGCTTTATTTACTTTCCTATCTATCAGATCTCACTTTCATAAGTGACCGTAAAGGGATTGACACCCCCTTATAGCGTTGGCTGCGAAGTTCTTATTTGTTTGTGCAGGTGTGACGGACTCGCGCATGGTCTCCTACTAGATTGATACCTTGGTTCTCAAAAACTGAGGGAAATACTTACGCTACTGTGCTTCATCACCCTTTCCTCTTCGAGGGAATACAACGCAAGCCCGAGAAGTAGCAGTAGGCTATATATATATATATATATATATATATATATATATATATATATATATATATATATATATATATATATATATATATATATATATATATATATATATATATATAGCCGGTCTAATCTGCTAATATTAGCAGAATAGTTATCCTGCTAACACTTTCGAACTGCACGCTCAATGGAAGTGCACGTCATTTTTCGAAGCAATAGCACTGCAGTACCAATGCGAGTGCACTTCATGTCACAAAAAAACCGTATGCGTTGTTTTTCCAGTACCTTTTTCGCTCTATCTTTTTACAACTTGTCGGAATTATGCGTGTAATATAACGTTGAGAAGCTATGGAGTAGGCGCAACTTCGCCATGTTGAACACTTTTCGAGATACCACGCGGTTTAAGAGCAGTTTTGAAAATAGTGCGGCGCACGACGAATGGTAGCGAGCGTTTTTCCGTGATTTTTTTCTTAACCGCTCGTCGGAATGAAGCAAAAGGTACACCGATGGAAAGGTATCATCGAGGCGCTTCTTTTTCATATCTATTATTTTCTCTAATTCATTGCAGTTTAAGAGCAGTTTCAAATTTACTAAATCGCGGAATTCTGGTTTTTAAATGTTTTCAAATTTTTTGTACTGTTTTCGCTCCAGTTTTTAACCGTTTATCGAAATGATGCGTGTAATATACCGCTGAAAAGCTATGGACGAGGCGCAACTTTCGTATGTTGTAATGTTTTTGATATTCCTTAAGGTTTTAAGTTAATTTTTCAAATCATGCGGCGGATGACAAGTGGCAGCTGCTCGTTTTTTCGTAAAAAAATTTAGATCGCTCATCGGAATGATCCAAATAATACGCCATTGGAAAGAAAACGTCGAGATGCAACTTGTTCATGTTGAACGCTCCCTCTAATTTCTTACGGTTTAAGAGCAATTTTGAAATTACGAAAATGCGGACACTTTGTTTTTCGCGACACAAAATTCGACGAGTGAACTTCATCCAACAGAAAACCATACTGCTTCGGTTGAAAATCGCACTACATCAGACAAACAAAAAATCGACCAGTGAACTTCATCCGACAGAAAAACCGCACTGCTTCGGTCGAAAATCGCACTACATTAGACAATCAAGTGAACTTCTTGATTTATTTTTTGCCCGACGTAAATTTTCTCGAAATTATTTTTTTGTTGTCTTTTTTCAATTTTTTTATGAACGAGAGTGGACCGCAGAGACTAGGGCAAGTGAAACGGTGCATATATCGAAGTAAACTGCATTACTATTTTGTTGCTTCGCTATTTTTTTTGCGCTTTCATGTTCGGCACAAGTGAACAGCATCACTCTCAAAAGTGAACCACATCCGAAAACCAAACACAGTACAAGCATTGATATAGTTCGACCGAATTTTGAGACACACGAAAACAAATTGCACTTCATGCATAGGGATAAGGAGCTGCTACACAAATTGCAAACACCCACACCTCCGTAGTCTCACAAACTGCATTAGACAAAGAAGTGAATCTCTCATGGGAATTTCTCTTTTTTTACAAAGTGAACCACCTAGATGAACTGAACAAACATGCACAATGATGGAAGGACAAGGCGAGCGAATTGCATTCAACGTGTTATTTATTCCCCGCATTCTGTAGGAAACAAAACAAAAATAAAGTAAATCCCACAGTGCATCCACGAGATTCTCCCATTCTCCCCTAGTAGAAACAAAACAAAAAGACATCAATGCGAGGGGACTGCATTCTCCCCTCAAAATAGAAAAAAATTGTAGTGAGCCGCCCGGATGGGAGTAGTGAGCTGCAAATTGAACAAAACTGTTGCTGGTGTGCGTTCATCTCCGCCAAGTCACAAACTGCAATGCTGCATTACTGAACCGCATGCCATACCTTGGCAAACTTCAATTCTGGGCCTTCAACGAGTAGCACAGACCGAGCGGTTTGAAATGAACTATAGTAAGTGCTCACAACAATACAATATCATCAGCTCTCAAGAAAGAAATACAATATTATCAGAGAAGAGTGTGCTGAGTCTAAAGAGAAAGAGAGTGGTTTGGCCACGAAGTAGTTGCACAATGCATTCGCATATCCATCCCATGGCTCCACAAGTCCAAGTTATTTTTTATGAACTCCATAGGTCCAAGTGGCTAGTAGTCTAGCAGTGCATGCACGTAACTTTGGTGCCGCATCTTTGTGAGACTAAGGAAATTACCAATCATGTTATATTCAGTCTAAACTCCCATCCCTTTCTCAGGTGACAACACTACACGGTCTAAAGAACTTCTATTATTACCTCTTTCTGGAAGCAAGATGCAATTAGTTCCATTGTTGCCAGCCTAGATGTGGAGAATACCTGCATCCGGTGGAGACAGAGAGCGGCAGAGGGGCTTCCTTTCCCCGGGCAGATCTGGTGGTGGGGTGGCGATGCAATCGGCGAGCTGCACGACACGCGCCACCAGACTGCAGCCGGCGAACCGCAAGTTGTGGAACCGACGAGATCCACGGCACGCTCCCCGGACTGCAGCCGGTGAGCCGCAAGTTGTGGAACCTGCGAGCTGCACGGCACGCGCCCCCGGACTGCATGCATGCGCACCCCGCACTACACCACACTCGCCAGAAAACCGCAAGGGCCCATAAAGCGATCTACAAAGGAGCTGGGGAGGAGAGAGCCATGGGGGCTTGTCGGATCCGGGGAGGAGAGGGCCACGGTGACCTCAACTCGTGGGAGGGGTGGTGCCGCCCCCAGTGGCGAAGACGGTGTAGATCCAAGGTGCCGGAGGGATATGAGGTGCCGGGGTCGAGATGGGGGGCACCGGTAGGAGGAAAGCTAGATCCGGCCGCGACGGTACAACAGGAGGTCACCCGGGCTGGGAGGTTGTGGATCCGGCCACTGCAGCGCATAAGGAGGTCACGAGGTGGCAGAGGGCAGATGTGGTCGATGCCCATGGTGCTCGCAGGCACATGCGTGGCGGCGACCTGGGGATGGGCAGCGCGGCGGCGACCTGGGAAGGGGCGGTGCGCGGTAGGTTTGGGGAGGAGGCGCGCTGCATGGTGGTGGGCGGTGCGGTGGGCGGCGCGGTGGAAGAAGGTGGTGGCTGGGCGGCGGGCGGCACGGTGGGAGGTGGTGGGAGGCAGTGGCGTAGGGTGGGTGGGAATCAGGGGAGACAGTGGTGGGGATCGGGAAGAGGGTGGAGGGGAGGTGGAGGTCGTGGGGAGTGGGGGAGGGGCACGGGGAGAGATGTTTGTTGGTGTGGGCGGGGTTTTTTTTTCTCGCCGTAGTTCGGTGGTTAGTTTGTAGCTTCGGGGTGGGCGTCGGGTGTTAGCAGAATAAGCCCCGGTGTTAGCAGAATAAGGTCTTAAGGGGTGTTATCATAATAGACCCACCCTATATATATACTCCTATAAAAGACTCAGTTGGTGTTGATGGTGTGTATGCCATCCGTCACTTCTGACCATCAGATCTGCATCTAATGGCTGTGAGGTAAGTTGTGGCCTGTTTGCAACAATAGCCCATATTGAGGTAAGTTCTATGCTCCAATTTGCAGAAAACCCCATATTATCTTATAAGCAACCACATCCCTCCCTCACTTCATCAAAACATCCTAAGAAATATATTTTGAGTGAAAAGTAAAATATTTTTAGTGGTATATATGTATATCAAAACAAGAGTGTTTTTCTTTCAAGTTTGTGAACATGTACTATTCCACTTCGGATCCACTTCAACGCACGGGCACATTGCTAGTAAGAGCAGAGATATATCTCTTGAATCGTCCACAGTGAACATCTGATGGACTGGTTAGCGCTGGATGCTTGCAACTCGATGACTTGAGTTTGAATACTATCTTAAACTTTATATTTTATTTATTTTTAATATATACTTCTTTCGCTACTGTACTAACAGTGGAACCCACAGAGTACTTAGAATAAGATAAAGGATGGATTTTTTAAGTTCTGTACGAGTTTGTAGCCACCCTTCAAGTCATGTACATTGTACGTGCAATTAACTTTTTGTAGAGGGAGAATCATACACGCGATAAACTCAAATGGAATGGATGTGACTACTATTTCGAGCATAAGAGCATCTCCAAAGGCAACCGGTGCAAATTTGCTCCTGCTTCCTTCTGCGTAGTACGACATCCAACGCCAGCGCCATACATTTTCACAACTCTAACAAACCAGAGGAAATTCATGCAAACACGGACTGATTTCATATAAGCATGAAGGGTTTCCTATTAAAAAGCCGAGTCTTCATATAAACATGACAAATTTCATTACATTTACAAGAACTAAGTGGTGCTAATCCGGCTCTCGTGGTATAATTAATACCTAATCTAAATGGCCGCCTGCAGATCCCATTGTCTTCCTCATGTCCAGCAGACACTTGCGGGGTCGACGAAGGTCCTCGCAAGAGACGAAGCAGCAAAAAAACCACCTGTATATGCAGTCGTCGCCTCGGCGGTGGCCTTCGTGGGACCCAAGCGGCGGTGGCCTCCCGTGTTCTACTTCTCCTCGATGATGGCGGCGAACATGGAGAAGCTGACTACCGACTCCTTGCTCTCCGTGCACTGGGCTTCTTTCTCTGCCCGCATGGCACTGCCGCAGGCACGGGAGGCGCGCCCACAGATACGGGAGGCACGGCCGTAGACACTAGTGGCACGGTACGACGTGGCAGCGACGACGCCCATGCGACCGTGCCGGCGTGGAGCAACTCACCACTCCTTGTCGAGCTGAACTGGAGCGGCGAGTTGCTGAACCACGGGCCGGTTAGGGGCGGCAACTGTCTCCGTCAGGCCAGGCGAGGTAGGTGAAGCACCGAGCGGCCTCGCTCGTATCCAGAGGGCTCGGCGGGCCACCCAGCCAGGTAGTATGCCGGAGAATAGCTCCTCGGAAGCCTTTAGAAGAGTGGAGAAAATGGTGAAAGAGGAGATGGGGGAGCGGCGGCGGTGTGCGTTTTTTGCCTGCTGTCTGGCCTCGTTTAAATAGAGGACAGACAGTAGGAGCTTGGTCGACGTCTGGCCTCGTTTAAACTGAGGGCGGGCGGGAGAAGCTCAGCTGTCGTTGAGTTTCATTCAGGCCAGCTCATGAACAGACGTGTGGCTGAAGTAGGTTTCTTGGTTTGCATGCGGGTTTAAGGGAGGCATTTGATGGAGGCAAGGAGGCATGTTCAGCCGAGCATGCAGCAGGCGGCGCAATACTATTCAATTTGATAGCTACAGTAAACCTGGACAGTTCCCGATATAGCTTTAATGCAGACGAGGGAGAGGGTAGCGGTTCCCGAAATGTTGAACGACCAATGAAGCATGTTGATAAATGCATGACAGATGTAATGGGAGGAGGACAGGGAAAAGAGGCAGCACGATGTGAATGCAACATAGTTTGCACACGTATAAAGGCGTCCCTCCATTCCAACGCATCTACCACATCGTACGCACCTAAGCCCCTACACTAAGCACAAAAGTGCTGACTCCAGACCCATGGCAACGGTGCGCGCGAGTGGCCAGTGGCTGTGCCAGATGGTCCACGACACCGGCCGGCATGGCTCCAAGGATCGTCTCCAGATGGTGTTGGTGACCGGATGATTCATGGCCATCATCGATGTCAGCTACGACTCTCAGTTGGACAAGATGATCGTTGCCACCATCAACAAGTTCACCATCGTGAAGAAGCTCGCAGACGACATCGCCATACTCCTCCAGCCTATGCGCCCACTCTCCTCATTGCCTGCCACCCTAATCGGCCTCCACGGTGAGAAACTCTTTAAAGCATTACTGGCCCTGCGACTTCCTGCCGATGGAATGAAGAATATCCACCTCGAGGTCGCGCTCGCTGCTAGGCGCCTCGCCCTGCAAGAATTCATCAACCTACACATC
The DNA here is from genome assembly GCA_902687465.1 of Secale cereale. Classification (NCBI taxonomy): domain Eukaryota; kingdom Viridiplantae; phylum Streptophyta; class Magnoliopsida; order Poales; family Poaceae; genus Secale; species Secale cereale. The sequence goes on from LR738709.1 coordinate 194,130,408, forward strand.
CACGTGTACGAGGAAGTCGTGTACATAGGCATATACAAGGCCAATGAGGACGCTACAACATCGGCCTTCATCAACCGACTGGAAGCCTTGGACACCTTTGTTGAGAAGGACCTTGACCTATCCACAAAAGTCGCCACTCCTCAGCCGCTGGTCGGTGGCCTGATGTACTGAGTCGAGGAGGAGGAGGCCGTTGATGGATGCATCTTTCTTTATGCCTCCTATAATCACCACTGCGATCGCGTCACCATGGCCTTAATTCTTATTCTACTATTGCATTGCCGTTCCAGTTGATAAAGGCATGTGTGATCCCTTTGCTCACATTTGGCGTCAATTATATGCATCACTGTAAGTATGTAACTAGTACTACATCCATCAATATATAAGTTGTGCTTACCCTTTGTATCAACACTGTAGTTTACGGATGATGCTTGACCTGATCTATGAACTAATCGTAAATTCAAAAACTGAGACCGAACTTATAAATTCAAAACTACTCGTGCAGCAGTCCTGTCATGTTTGCAAGTTCAAACCAAGAAATTGGAACACGTACATGAACCATTTCCCTTACCGTCGCATACCACACCGTCATTCCGCCCCCCGGTCAACGCACATTGGCGGGCTTTATATCACTACAACATGTGGGACCGCACGTGACCAAACAGACGACGCGCCAACCTAGCTACTACCCTGCTTATCTGGCGGGTAAAGCCCCACCCTAGCATTTCCAATCATTATTTCTATCTATCGATCGTGCCAAGGAGCAGAACCAAATGTTACAATTTATAGATAGTTCTCTACTCCTATAAAAGACTCAGTTGGTGATAATGTGTGTCTGCCATCCGTCATTTCTGACCATTAGATCTGCATATAACGGTTATGTGGTAAGTTGTGGCATTTTTGCAACGCACGGGCCAGCACATTAGTAGTAGTAAGAAACAAATTCCGGGTTTGGCACGAGTTTGTACTACGGGAGCACCACAAGGCCTTGCGCAGGAATTACATTTCCCTCTCAGGGCCCACAGGACCAAACTTCAGTGGCTAGTGGACCTGCCTTTGAGTCAATGACATGTGGACACTAAATACGGCTGGCCCGCATGGCATTGTCTTTAAAGCAGAGGGGAGGTGGGACCGAGAGGGGTGAGGCGCAGGTCGGCGGACCTGTGGCTGCCATGGGTTCGAGCGGCGTCGTGGGAATCGCGCGGGACGAGGCTTGCCTGCTCCACTCCCATGCTCCGATAAATTCTCCCGCACCACCAATTTTCATCCAACGGTTATAATATATTTCCTCGTGTGGGTCATCTGTAGCCTAAAAAAAGGTATACGAGGGCCGTATTTCTAGGAAATAATTTCCTACATGAATCTGTACATGCATGCCAGACCCTTTCCTTTCCTGCTCGACGTGCTCGTCCTCCGAGTGTGGCAACAGGTGCCTACCTAACCCATGTAGCACGATGCGCCGCCAACGAGTAGCACCTCCTCCATGCCAAAATCGATGTCTAGGCTACACACATGCAGCCGCTCCCGTATTATTTTACCCACATGTTCTCAGTACCACACCGATCTTTTTTTTGCGGGGTAGTACCACACCGATCTTGGACGAGACCATGGAGCTTGTGGCCAAGAAAAGTCTCTGCCTAGCCAACGCATGTCGAGGTGCTTGTTTATTGTGACGTGTCACACGATATTTACTAGCTCGCGCTCCGGATGAGCGGCAGGGTGGTGCTACGGCAATGATGGCCGGGTGGGAGCTCGGGCGGGAGCCAGCGATCTACTCCGAGCACATAGCTCGACTTTGGCTCGAGATTCCGACCGCTTGCATCGTCCCGAGAATGTACCACTCAGCGGCAAGGCTAGAATGTCGGATACGTATAGGCGTGTGCTCATGGGCGGGAGCAACCTGCTCAATGGATACTGGTTTGCGAACGTGATGTACTCGCCATAGTTGAGCTAGAGTTCCTGGAGGCGTTCCTTCCGTCGTACATTGACGCGCGGCTCAACGGTGTACGGCCACGGACCAGCGTAGGTCAGCTATGGGGAAGCGTCATTGGTGTGGTTCGAGATGCCTAGATGGCTATTGTAGCGGCGACATTCGTGACTCACTCGTTCGAGATGAACCCGCTAGTGGTGGCCTAGCCGTGGTGAGGGTGCCACAACTGGACGTCGGGGTGTTACGAGGCATATATGGCCACACCGGCGGGCTAACTATATCACCGAAGTAGAAGGCAAAGATGGGGCTTTATTATATTTATTATATTTGTGGCCGAGGAGTGATGCCCGGGACGAAATGTGTCGCAGCCGCTGGATGAAAATTGGATGGTGCTGGAGTACGGATCGGAGCATGCAAGCCGCGTTTAATCGCGTGTGACTGTGGTAGAAACTTGATGGTCACCGCAGTTCAGCTGGCCCGCATGTCATCCGAACAAAGGTAGAGGAGCGGTGGGGCTAAGAGGTGTGAGGCGCACATCAGGAGACGTGGTGCCATGGGTTGGAGCGGCATGGTGGGAATCGCGTGTGGTAGTGGTGAAACATGAGGGTTGCTGTGGTTCAACTTCCATGGACAAGCTGTCATGTCTACTGACACATGCATTGCATACCGCTCACTGCAAGGAGTAGTAGTAGAGAAAACTAGGTGGATAAATAGTCCATTATATATAGTCAATTAGACCATATCAATGTACACAGAGTACACTTGTTCCAAACACATGCACATCCGCGAAATAGTTCGTTTATATCAATGTACACAGAGAGGAAATATACTTTTTACAAGAGAGGAAATAGTTCATCGACATCAATGTACACAGAGAGGAAATACAATTTTTACAAGAGAGGAAATAGTTCATCCATCTAGTCTTCTTCTTCTTCTCATTTTCTATGGGCGACGGCTTCGCAACAAGCTCCTTCGACCTTGCAGGTATCTTGAATCACACATGGGCATCGAGGACATCATATTTTATCCACTTGTAGGTCAAGGGATAATTATCCCACCCAAACAACCTTAGTCCCCGCGTCTTGTCACCCTTCATAAGTTTTGTTCCGAGCACAGAATTTGCTACGTCGAACAAGGATGGTGTTTTTTTATCACAACCTTCTACATGAATTTTGGTTCGTAGGTCAGCGATGTTTTTCAGTCAAGGTTGTACGGGGCCAGCTTCTCTTTGTCCCCTTTGATGGCTACCCCACAAAAGATATGTCCTCCTAAGACATGAAATTGTGGAGCTCACCTAGTATGGAGGGCGCGTGTATGATGTGATGCACCAAAACTTCATTTTCGAGGCACAGCAGAAGGACGGGATGCGTTGGATCTTCCCAGTGGCATGCTCCGTGTACTCTACGTCGAGACCGACGACCTTTATCTCCACTGAAAGTGCAACTAATCCCCGAGTGGTTTTGGTAATTAATAACAACATATATATCATTGAACTAATAGTTACTTGAGAATCATTTCAGAGAAGTTCGATGATATGGGTATGGATATGTCTGAAGAAGTGGACCCCTCAAAATGCTAAGGCAAGCATTGGCAAAAGCTCAAGACTCCATTTTTGGTTTAGTGATCAAAGATCACATTGAGTCCATAGGAAAAGCCAATACTATTAAAAGGGGATGAGGTTGTGTTGATGATCTGGTTGCTCAAGTGCTTAGTTATTTAGCTCCTTTAACTATCAGCAACTTTCACTTCTAAACACACTCATAAGTAATCTCGGACAAACCGATTCTTCCAACTCAGTCCCACCGAGATGAACCACCTCAGCTATTTTCCAAACCCTAGAAATTTCGGTCTATCCGATTTTGAGTTCGGTCTCACCGAAACTGGACTGCCAACCTTCTGTAACCATTTGACATCATATCGGAATATCCGAGTTGTTAATTTCGGTCCCACCGAGATTGGCAAGCTCCTATCTTTGACTCATATCGGACACACCGAGATGGTATTTTCGGTCCCACCGAAAACCCCAACGTTCACTATATTTGAACTTTCGGTCTGACCGAGTTTTCACTTCGGTCTCACCGAGATTGTTCAATTATGTGTGTAACGGTTGGATTTTGTGTGGAGGCTATATATACCCCTCCACCCCCTCTTCATTCGTGGAGAGAGCCATCAGAAAGTACTACCACTCCTACCTTACACTTTCTGAGAAGAGAACTACCTACCCTTGTGTTGAGATCAAGTTGTTCCATTCCTACCATATGAAACTTGATTTCTAGCCTTCCCAAGTTGCTTTCCACTCAATCCTTTCTTCCACCACAACCATATCAGTGAGGAGAGTTGAGTGTTGGGGAGATTATCACTTGAAGCACAAGAGAAAGGAGTTCATCATCATCAACCACATCTATTACCTTTTGGAGGGTGGTGCCTCCTAGATTGGTTAGGTGTCGCTTGGGAGCCTCCGTCTTCGAGATGTGGAGTTGAACCAAGAAGTTTGTAAGGGCAAGGAGATCGCCTACTTCGTGAAGATCTACCCCGAGTAAGGCTAGTCCTCCGTGGGCGTAGGCCATGATGGAATAGACAAGGTTGCTTCTTCGTGGACCCTTCGTGGGTGGAGCCCTCCGTGGACTCGCGCAGCCGTTACCCTCCGTGGGTTGAAGTCTCCATCAATGTGGATGTACGATAGCACCACCTATCGGAACCACGAGAAAAATCTCCGTGTCTCCAAATTGCGTTTGATCTTCTCCACCTCTCTTTACTACATGTGCAATTTACTTTCCGCTGCTTACACTCTAGAATTGCATGTGTAGGGTGATACTTGAATTGATCATAATTGTGAAACTGCCAAAAACTGTTCATGATCTAAAGGCAGAATTTTTATATTGTCATGTAGTCTAATCACCCCCCCTCTAGACATACTTTCGATCCTACAAGTGGTATCAGAGCTTTGGTCTCCATTGTTTTGGTTTCCATTGCATTGGACTCCATAAGCTTGGTTTCACAACCTAGGAGAGTATGGCGTCTAGTGAGGGTAATTATCGTAGAGGTCCTTACTTTGATGGTACAAATTTTGCTAGTTGGAAGCATAAAATGAAAATGCATATTCTTGGTCATAACCCAGCCGCATGGGGCATTATTTGTGTTGGTATGCGAGGTGAATTCTTCGAGGAAGGAAAAGTTCCGGATCGCGAAGCTACACCGGAAGAGTTGCGGATGTTGCAAAACAATGCTCAAGCTTGTGACATTCTCTTCAATGCCTTGTGTCCCGAGGAGTTCAACAAAATCAGCCGTCTTGAGAATGCTAAAGAGATTTGGGATACTTTGGTTGAAATGCACGAAGGTACTGAATCTGTGAAGGAATCAAAGCTAGATATTCTTCAAGGTCAACTTGACAAGTTCAAGATGAAGGATGGTGAAGGAGTCGCTGAAATGTACTCTAGGATTGCTCTCATCACAAACGAGATTGCCGGCTTAGGAAGCGAAGAAATGACCGACCGATTCATCATCAAGAAGATTCTAAGAGCTTTGGATGGAAAATATGACACCGTGTGCACTTTGATCCAAATGATGCCAAACTACAAGACTCTCAAGCCAACTGAAGTCATTGGAAGAATTGTTGCTCATGAGATGACACTTAAGGATAAGGAAGAGCTTCACAACAAGTCAAGTGGTGCTTACAAAGCTACAAGTGATGCTCCCACAACCTCAAGTGACAAGTTAATTTCCAATGAAGAGATAAGCCTAATGGTTAAGAACTTCAACAAGTTCTACAAGAATAGAGGCAAAGAAAGAAGCTCAAAGTCTAGATCATATGATGAAAAGAGATCTTCTAGTCGTGATCGAAACTGCTACAATTATGGAAGACCCGGACACTTCTCAAATGAGTGTACGGCTCCCCACAAGAGAAGAGAAGAATCTCCAAGAAGAAGAGCAAGAGATGAGTCACCTCGAAGAGAGAGAAGGAGTAGAGATGATCGTTATGAACGAAGACCCTCTCGGAGAAGCAAGGATTCGGAGAGGAAAGACAAGTCATCAAGGAGCTACACAAGAAGAAGACATCAAGCTCATGTAGGTGAATGGGTTTCCGGCTCCGACTCCGACAATCAATCCGATGGAAGCTATCACTCCGACTCCGACTACAGTCAAGATGAAGGTGTTGCCGGACTTGCACTCGTATCCTCCAACTCCAACTCCTACGACTTATTTGATTCACCAAATGAGGGAATTGGAAGATGCTTCATGGCTAAAGGCCCCAAGGTAACACACCCTGAATTCATTGACTTTGATAGTGATGAGGATGACTTGCTTGGTGAAGATGAGCTCTTGCATGATAAATCTAGTGAGCTTAGTAATGATGAAAATGCTAGTAGTCTTTATAGTCGAGAAGAGTCGAATGACAATGCTATGAAGGAGATTGAGCGTCTAACTAAAGAACTAAACACTCTTAAGTTAGCTCATGAAACAACTCAAGAAGATCATAGAAAGCTCCTAAGATCTCATGAGAAGCTACGCTTCGAGAAGCTCACTCTAGAGCCAGAACATGAGTTTCTAAAAGCGATCAATGACGATCTTCGAAAGAAGAGTTCTTCATATCTTGCCAAACGACTTCTCTAGTCTAATTTCTTGCCACCTATTAAGACTAAGCATGACAAGCATAAGAAAAATTCTTCCTCTAGTAGTAACAATAACAATGTCAAATCTAATGTTGTTACTTCTAGTAGTTCTCTTGATTCCACTAACAATGTTTCAAGCCAAGTTACACTTGAGCAAGAAAATAGCCTATTGAAGGAAATCATAGAGAAAGGTGTCTACAAGAGTCTTACCGGAAGCAAGAACTTTGAGGAAATTGTTCGCAAACAAGGAAGGCACCGGAAGAATCAAGGGATTGGTTTTGAGCGAAAGTTCAACGCCGAAGGTGTTGAGTGGGAAGAAGGTCAATACCCTACTCCACAGTTTGTTTCTCAAAAGGAGAAGTATGATCCTACTTCTTCCAATGTGGAACAAGCTCAAGATGACCTTCCACCACAAGACCACAAGCTAAAGGCCAAGGACAAGCTTCAAGAGGAGATTGATGCATTCGTTGAAGCACCTCAAGCCATGGTCAAGTGGGTTCCCAAGGACACGTCAAGTTCTACTTCGTCAAGCTCAACTACAACCCCAAGGATTCCCATCAAGATGATGTGGATCCCAAAGAAGAAGAACTAGAAGGTTCTTGAGGGTGACTCCGCCAACATACTTCACTCATATTCACTTTGGCAAGAACTTGTGCAATCAACTTCCACATCATGCACTAGTTCATGGAGTCACAAACCCTCTTGTTGGTAAGTCAAGGGACAAGGTAATCATTGCTTTCATGGACATCATCTATTGTGAACCTCAATCTATGTCTATGGATATTCTTGTTTGTTCCTTGTGGGACTAACCCATGTAGGTATTGAAAGTGCCCTAATCCAAAGGATAGCTCCCAACTCTTGATGATCTACATCAACATTGAGCATCCACATCTTCAACATCTACATGAAGTCTTCTACGACAACCCAAGGTTAGTTTGACCCTTTAAAAGGGGTTCTCACATCTAGGGGGAGCTTTGCTCTAAAAATTGAGCTAAAGCATCTCCAAATGATGTGAACACATCAATGCTTTATGTAAAAGTGGTAACCCCACTTGTTCTTAAACGATGAGTATGACCTATGATCAAATGTTCTCATTTGGCTCCTAAGTTAATATACTCATATATAGATGACCTAGTCATCGACAAAATGTGTGCTAGTAGCTAGAGTTTTGGTTGTGCATGTTTGACACATATTTCATCTGCTATCTTATTGTGTGAGCATGTTGAATGCATGATTTTAACCATTCAAGGACATCCATTTGTTGTTTTGATTGTTTTGATTTTTTTTGGCCAAATGGATGGACAAGAATGCCTAAGCACCTTCCCTAGCTATCTATGCTTTCTTGTCTCAAATTCTATTCATGCTCATATCACAACTTTGAACAAGTCATTTTCGGACCCTCCGAGTGAGGAGCACTCGGAGCCACCGATCCGTCTAAGGCTGACTTCCAAAACCTTCTAAGTCATTTTCGGTCTGACCAACTTTTCCCACTCGGTCCAACCGAAACGCTTAGACTGATCTAGGTTTCATCTCGGTGAAACCGAGATCAAAATCTCGGCGTGACCGATATGCGTAACTGCACAGCAGTTATACATTTCGGTGTCACCGAGTTTTTCAACTCGGTCCCACCGACAGCAAGGGGATATATATACTGAGGGCAGCGCGCGATTAATTCTTCAAACCGTTTCGCCCCCAAGTCCCCTGCTGCCGTCGCCCTGGTCTTCGGATCGTCGCCGTCGTCGCCTGTGCGCCCTCGCCGCAGGTCTCCGCCGCCGTCAACGGTATTCTTCTCCGCGCCATTGCCGCCATAGAGGGACTCCACCAAGTTAGGGTGAGTCTCGATCCCTCTCGTGCTCCCCATCTGATTCTTGCACGATTGGTTTGCCCTGCATCTAGCCACGTTTGAAATCCACCTTGACATCAGATCAGATCGTTTTAGTTTCGAGCGAAATTCTTAGGTTTAGGTTTCCACGGAATACATCTCGGTGAAACCGATTTTGAAAACTCGGAATGACCGATTTGGCCTCTGGCCATTGCACTGCACCTTTCGGTCTAACCGAGTCGTGCAAATCGGTGTGACCGATGTAGAGTCTCAGTGAAACCCTAGTGTTTCGGTAGGACCGAAACCCATTTCGGTCTGACCGAAAGTGGTGTGATAAGCCTCTGTATACACTTCGGATTCACCGAAACTGAATATCGGTTTGACCGAAATGCATTCTGTGAAAACTCAAAACTAAGATTTGAACTCAATTTTTTTTTTGCAAAAACCTCTGCAGTTGTGATAACTCTTCTACTCTGCCTATACCTTATCTTTTCACAGGTTGTCAGCCATGTCAGATGCCAGTGACAGCCAGAACAGGTCTGAGTCACCGTTTGCAGAGATTCCAGAGGCAGATACTAGTCCTGAGGCTAGTAGTCCTAGTGATGATGGTGAGAGGAGCACCCCTAGTGGTTTGCCTCCTGCAGCCACCAGGACCAGAAAGCAAAGAAATTCTGATGATGAGGACTCTGACTTCGTTGCTGAGGAAGTAACCTCCAAGCCCAAGAGAAAAGTTGTTGCCAAAGAGCACGAAGGGCAGCAGTCGAAGAAAGGCACCAGCAAGGTCAAGCAGTCAGCTGTTGCAAAGAAGCTAAACTTGGAAGAGCAAGCTCCAAGTAAGGTAAAGAAAACTTCCAAGAGGAAGAGAGTTGTGTATGCTGAACCTCATGTTGAAGCAGCAGTGGATGAAGAAGAAGAAGATGCACCCCAGCCTCCTCCTCAAAAGGCTAAGTTCATGGGTGATGCTATTAGGGCTCAAGCCACTTCTAAGCACAAGAAGCCTGCTCAAGCCAAGGCAGCTCCAGCCAAGCCCAAGAGGACAACCAGGAACATCCCAGCCTCTGAGAAGAACAAAGGTAATTTGCCAGCGTCTGAGTCTGATGAAGAACATGTGTTCCTGAAGCTCCATCCACCGTGAGGAGAAGGACTGCTGTGGACCCCAGATTCCACACCAGAGAGCAGCAGGACTTCTATGAGACCGTGCTGATGGATAAGAAGCCTATTGTTGCTGACACCAGGTATGTTGACTGGAAGTACATTGACAGTGAAGAGCACCGAGACTTCTTTCCCCATTTGCATGAGAGCTTCACTGCATGTGGAGTTGATGAGTTCGTGGGTTAGAAGCTGACAGATTGGAACGACGAGATGATCATGCAGTTCTACGCCACAGCCCACTTTTATCCTGATGGGAAGATCACCTGGATGACTGAAGGTCTATGGTTTTCTTCATCTGTTGAAGAATGGGCAGAACTTCTGAATGCTCCAGTGCAGAGAGAGGACGACATTGATGTCTATGGGATTCCTAAGAAGAACCATGATTCCATGAAGAACATGTACAAGGAGATCCCCGCCGCTGATTTGGAAGGATGGAAGCTTGGCTCAGTGTACTATCTCCAGGCAGGTCTGACCACCACAAACACTATTCTGAGGCATACATTGATGCCCAAGTCTGGAGACCACCGCATGATTCGAGGCTATTCTATCAACATGCTGCACATTCTTGATGAGAAGGCACCTTTCAAGGTGATGGACTTAATGGTAGAGACCATTAAGAGGACTGCAGCTGACAAGAAGAGGTCGTGTGGATTTGCCCCGCAGATTCAGATGCTCATCAATGCCAAGTTTGGCACGGGCAAATTCATGTTGGATAGGAAGCACTTGCCACTGCAGCCAGAGCATGAAGATAACGTTGTTGTGATGGATGAGGAGGATCCAACCTCAGTTGAAGGTCAAGCCAAGATTGAAGCTGCGAAGAAAGCCAAAGCTGATAAAGAGGCAGCAGCAGCAGCAGCTAAGCCAAAGAGCTTCGGAGAGCAGATTCTTGAAGCTACCCAGAGGATTGAACAACGCCTGGCCAGCATTGAACAATCTCAGGAGAGCCTAGAGAGGATTGTTGACGACAAGATCCACGCTCTGGACGTGAAGCTGACTGAGATTCAGGTGACCGTCAACAAGCTTGAGGCAGATATGGAGGAAGCAAGGCAGGAGAGAGTAGAGCTCATGCAGGATGATCTAGTCCAGGACTCTCATCGCCAGACTGCTCAGATTCCCAGAGGATCCCGATCTGCAGCTATCCCAGTGACTGACTCCAGGGCTACCACTTCAGCACCTCCTACAGCTCCAGCAGTTACTCCAGCCACAGCTCCAGCATCCACTCCTCCAGCGCAGACATCAGCCGAAGTCTTCGCCGATGCCGTCATTTCTACTCCGACATCTACCCAGACGGGAGCCGCCAGCAGAGCCCACAGTGACGCTTAGCTCTATGCTTTTTCAAACTTTTTGGTAACTTGTTGCCAAAGGGGGAGAAATTGTATAGATCATAGGGCTTCGAGAGAGAGAGAGTGCTCTTTCGTTCTTTTGCCGGTTTTCTTTGAGATACTTTTGGTTCTTTTGGTTCTTGAAACTTTCAGTGTGCTTGCTACTACGTTTGATGCTACCTTAATGAGTGCTTGGTCGTACTATGCTTTAATGTGTGCTTAATGTTATCATATGCTATTCCTTCTTGTATGATCATTTACTCATGTCTTGGTGATTGAGTGCATGTTATTCATTCTTATCATTTTGTGCGCTCCACCAAGATGTATGTGACATGGAAGAGTGATCCATAATCCTAATCGATTGTGCATTTGCATTCAAACGCAAATTTTAAATAATGCACAAATTTAGGGGGAGCTCTTGTTTATCACATACTTCTCAAAGCGACGATATTATTCATTGATTATATCTTTTGTCGAAGCTTTGATCTATATGTTGTCATCAATTACCAAAAAGGGGGAGATTGAAAGTGCAACTAATCCCCGGGTGGTTTTGGTAATTAATAACAACATATATATCATTGAACTAATAGTTACTTGAGAATCATTTCAGAGAAGTTCGATGATATGGGTATGGATATGTCTAAAGAAGTGGACCCCTCAAAATGCTAAGGCAAGCATTGGCAAAAGCTCAAGACTCCATTTTTGGTTTAGTGATCAAAGATCACATTGAGTCCATAGGAAAAGCCAATACTATTAAAAGGGGATGAGGTTGTGTTGATGATCTGGTTGCTCAAGTGCTTAGTGATTTAGCTCCTTTAACTATCAGCAACTTTCACTTCTAAACACACTCATAAGTAATCTTGGACAAACCGATTCTTCCAACTCAGTCCCACCGAGATGAACCACCTCAGCTATTTTCCAAACCGTAGAAATTTCGGTCTATCCGATTTTGAGTTCAGTCTCACCGAAACTGGACTGCCAACCTTCTGTAACCATTTGACATCATATCGGAATATCTGAGTTGTTAATTTCGGTCCCACCGAGAATGGCAAGCTCCTATCTTTGACTCATATCGGACACACCGAGATGGTATTTTCGGTCCCACCGAAAACCCCAACGTTCACTATATTTGAACTTTCGGTCTGACCGAGTTTTCACTTCGGTCTCACCGAGATTGTTCAATTATGTGTGTAACGGTTGGATTTTGTGTGGAGGCTATATATACCCCTCCACCCCCTCTTCATTCGTGGAGAGAGCCATCAGAAAGTACTACCACTCCTACCTTACACTTTCTGAGAAGAGAACTACCTACCCTTGTGTTGAGATCAAGTTGTTCCATTCCTACCATATGAAACTTGATTTCTAGCCTTCCCAAGTTGCTTTCCACTCAATCCTTTCTTCCACCACAGCCATATCAGTGAGGAGACTTGAGTGTTGGGGAGATTATCACTTGAAGCACAAGAGCAAGGAGTTCATCATCATCAACCACATCTATTACCTTTTGGAGGGTGGTGCCTCCTCGATTGGTTAGGTGTCGCTTGGGAGCCTCCATCTTCAAGATGTGGAGTTGAACCAAGAAGTTTGTAAGGGCAAGGAGATCGCCTACTTCGTGAAGATCTACCCCGAGTAAGGCTAGTCCTCCGTGGGCATAGGCCATGATGGAATAGACAAGGTTGCTTCTTCGTGGACCCTTCGTGGCTGGAGCCCTCCGTGGACTCGCGCATCCGTTACCCTCCGTGGGTTGAAGTCTCCATCAACGTGGATGTACAATAGCACCACCTATCGGAACCACGAGAAAAATCTCCGTGTCTCCAAATTGCGTTTGATCTTCTCCACCTCTCTTTACTACATGTGCAATTTACTTTCCGCTGCTTACACTCTAGAATTGCATGTGTAGGGTGATACTTGAATTGATTATAATTGTGAAACTGCCAAAAACTGTTCATGATCTAAAGGCAGAATTTTTATATTGTCAAGTAGTCTAATCACCCCCCCTCTATACATACTTTCGATCCTACATCCACATTTTTTAGGGAGTTGGATACATTGTTGATCCACTCCCGAACAACCTTTCGGTGGTCGGTGATGGTGGCAACTATGCTCAACGACCTTTTCACAAGGACATGTTTGACACTAAAATCCTGTATAGGGATCTCTTTCACCATTTGGAACCGCTGGACCGGAGGGCTATGGATTGGAGAATTAGGATTGAGATGGCTAGTCTAACTGTAGAAGTAGATTATTTAAAGGGGCTTCAGAATTACTCATGGACGATGATTATTTAAAGGGGCTTAGGAAATACTCAAGAAGGATGTGAATCCAGTGGGGTTTGAATGCAAATGAAGGAGTGGTGAAGAAGCAGAGGAAAACCGGTTCCCGATGGAAAAGGCTATGCGAGTAGCGTACTCAGGAGTGGTCCGTGTTCGTGTATGTGCCCATCCTTCGATCGGTACATGTGCCACTGGTTAGTTGAGGTCACTCTTTCGAATCACCATGGCGAAACATTTCATGATTCCTTTTTATTTGTGCACCCCTCCTGACAGGTGGCACCTATGCAAAACCAACTTGTGAGGATGAAAAAATATACAAACATATTCATCTCTTTGCACAAAAAATGTGTCGTAGCTGGTTCAGATTGATATTGGCGCGTGCTTGCGAGACACAACCTTTTCTGGTTAAGGAATGTGCGGTTATCCTAAAAAATAAAAAATCCCTTCTTCGCGCTTCCACATGCACGAGAATTTGCTTCTGCTCGCAATATGGATGTTACATGGAGGATGAAGTGAACCCAGAGGCATATAGTACTACGCCCTATGTTACTACTACTAGTAGTACAACTGTGGTACACTTGATGGTCAAAATATTATTCATCCGGTCCTCACAGTGAAGTGACAAGACCCTATGCCCGAGGTGAAACTAGTCCAGGCAGTGTGTTTGGGTTACCAAAGTCAGCCTCGCCTTGTGCACTGTGCAGTCACTGACACCGCCGCTATATAACATGCGTTGACCCGTCTCCCTCTCGCCTAGCACCACTCCATCTCCATCTCCGTCTCGCCGGAGATCCTGAGGTCACTCTTCATCATCTCACTGTGCCCCACGTACCCTCTCCTTGCTCGCCTCCCCTAGTACCACTATTCCCTCGCTAGCCGCTCCAGCACCGAGAGCCTTCTCCCCCGTAAATCAAGCGCCCAAAAACCCCACCTTCCAAACTCCACCATGGCCGAACACGAATTGTGTAGCATCCATATGAGTCACGAATGGAGCAATCTCCCTAGTGACATCCTCGACCTCTATTGTTCGTGTATGGATATGTTGAGCGCCGTGCGGCTAGCTGCATGCTCGAGGGACATGCACGCGAGCATCGTCGAAGCAAGGCCTCGGCTTTACAGGACACCCTACTTGCTGCTATCTGGTCTAGCGCGATTTTCTCACATGATAGAGAGGGTACATGATGCCCCTCGACTTCAATCCGACCTCCATTAGCCGAAACTTCTTTGCAGATATGTAGTGGGTCATCGTACATCATTTCCCTCGACTTTGATCCGATCACCATCGCCCGAAACTTCTTGGCAGGTATTGATGTCGCTTAAAGCTACATCGGGTTTTCCCCAAAGAGCAAGGGACGATGGATCACAGCGGCGTTAGGTATTTCCCTCAGTTGTGAAACCAAGGTTATCTATCCAATAGGAGAACCAAGCAACACAACGTAAGTATCACCTGCGCACAAATAACAACTTCTCGCAACCCGACATGTTAAAGGGGTTGTCAATCCCTTTCGGGGTACGACACCTCAAGATAGGCAAAACGGATGTGAAGAATTTGTAGTAGATTGGTAGATCGAATGCAAAATAAAATAAATAAGAATAAATTGCAGCAAGGTATTTTTGTATTTTTGGTTTAGTAGATCTAAAAATAAATGCAAGGAAAAAGTAGATCGCAAAGACAAATAAATGAGAAAGAAGACCCGGGGGCCGTATGTTTCACTAGTGGCTTCTCTCGAGAAAAATAGCAAATGGTGGGTAAACAAATTACTGTTGGGCAATTGATAGAACCTCAAATAATTATGATGATATCCAGGCAATGATCATTACATAGGCACCATGTCCAAGATTAGTCGACCAACTCCTGCCTGCATCTACTACTATTACTCCACACATGGACCGCTATCCAACATGCATCTAGTGTATTAAGCTCATGGAAAAATGGAGTAATGCATTAAGAACGATGACATGATGTAGACAATATCCGTTTATCTATGGCGTTAGATATGTATCTCGTCGTTTTATTCTTAGTGACAACGATACATACGTGTCGGTTCCCTTTCTGTCACTTGGATCAAGCACAATAAGATCGAACCCACTAACGGCCACCTCTTCTCATTGCAAGATAAATAGATCAAGTTGGCCAAACAAAACCCAAATATCGAAGAATAAATACGAGGCTATAAGAGATCAAAGAAACTCAAATAACTTTCATGGATATAAAAAGATAGATCAGATTATAAACTCAAAGTTCATCGGATCCCAACAAACACACCGCAAAAAGAATTACATCATATGGATCTCGAAGAGATCATTGTATTCAGAATCAAAAGAGAGAGAGGAAGCCATCTAGCTACTAACTACGGACACGTAGGTCTACAAAGAACTACTCACGCATCATCGGAGAGGCACCAATGGAAGTGGTGAACCCCTCCGTGGTGGTTTCTAGATTGGATCTGGTGGTTATGGACTATGTGGCGGCTGGATGAATATTTCGTCGACTCCCCTAGGGTTTTCTAGAATATTGTGGTATTTATAGAGCAAAGAGGCGGTGTGGGAGGCTACCGAGGTGGGCACAACTCACCTGGGCGCACCAGGGGCGCACCCTGGTGGGTTGTGCCCCCTCAGGGCACCTCCCAGGTGCTGCCTTGGCCCATCAGGTGTCTTCTGGCGCATTAAAATTCTCCAAAAAGTTTTGCTGTGTTTGGGTTCCGTTTGACATTGATTTTCTATGATGTAAAAAAATGTAGAAAACAACAACTAGCACTTGGCACTATATCAATAGGTTAGTACTAAAAAATGATGTAAAATGATTGTAAAACATCCAAGAATGATAATATAACAGCTAGGAACAATAAAAAATTATAGATACGTTGGATACGTATCAGCATCCCCAAGCTTAACTCCTGCTCATCCTCGTGTAGGTAAGTGATAAAAACAGAATTTTTGATGTGGAATGCTGCCTATCATGTCATATCATATTCTTTTCTTTATAGCATGGACATTTGGACTTTTGTATGGTTCAAAGCAATAGTCTAGTTTTGACATAATAATTTAGATACTCAAGCATATCAACAAGCAACCATGTCTTTCAAAATGTCAATGCTCAAATAAGTTATCCCTAGCCCAGTATGCTTAACCATTGATCCATTTGTGAAACACACTCGTATATTAGTTACACCCAATGCTCAAGTACGATCATTGTGTTTCCTAGTTGGTGCTTGTAAGAGAAGATGGAGACTCAAATTCAAAAATAAAAATTGCATAAGTAAAAGAAAGGCCCTTCGCAGAGAGAAGTAGGGATTTGTAGAGGTGCCAGCGCTCAAAGCTTAAATTGAGAGATAAATTTTTGGGGAGGTATACTTTTCCCATCAATGAGAACGACTTGAGGTTCCCAACACTTTCCATGCTAGATATATCATAGGCGGTTCCCAAACAGAAAATAAAGTTTATTCCTTTTCCACCAAACTTTCACAAGCCATGGCTAGCCGAATCCACGGTTTCCTTCCATACCGTCGGTGTACAAAAGTAGGGGCGCTCTTTTATACCCCGTACTTGTGCATGGGCAGTCGGAGCCACGCATACGACCACACATAACAAAGCGGAGGAGGGAAGCTAGAGACACAAA
Source organism: Secale cereale (assembly GCA_902687465.1). Taxonomy (NCBI): domain Eukaryota; kingdom Viridiplantae; phylum Streptophyta; class Magnoliopsida; order Poales; family Poaceae; genus Secale; species Secale cereale. Next base: position 194,147,130 of record LR738709.1, read on the forward strand.
GTTACCAGAGCAACGCTAAGGCAGTGGCACAAGAAGACCAAGGAAGAAGACATGCTCTCTCCCGACATAAACTCTTACCGAGACGGCCTGCACACCCCCGACAAGAACCCTTGCCGGGGCAACTCACCCAAACGCCTCCGTCGCAGCCACTCTTGAGCCTAGGAGCTCCAACATCATCAACAACATTGGAACCAAGGCTCGGGAAGCGCCCACATGATGGCATGCAGATCTTTGTGAAGACAAAGGTCTATGGCTCACGAGATGAGAACCAGACAACAAGGCAATCACAAGGCTCCTTGCCGAGGATGCCCACGAGGCCCCGACAAGGCTCCACGCCAAAGACACCCCAAAGCCCCGGCAAGCCTCTCGCCAAGGATGCTCACCAAAGCCCTGGCAAGCCTCTTGCCGAGGACGCTCACGGAGACCCCGGCAAGACCCTTGCCAGGAACAGACACATGACCGCGACAAGCCCTTGCCGCCCCGTCGTCGCCCCAGCTCAGCGGCAGACCCACTAGCCCAGGCAGGTGCCCACGTGGCGGTACGTGGTCCCTGGTCCAGCTAGTCAAGAATCTACGTGGTGGCACGCAGATTTTTTGAAGACCCTACCACCCCGCCACCTCAATTGCCTGCCCCGCTGGCCTAGATGCGCGTCGCAACCAGACGGAGCCGCCACGGACGGGACGGGCCTCGTTTTCGTCCCCGATAAATCAAGTGGACACCTAAGTAGCGAATTTAATGCGTCTTTTCTCGTAACGGCATGAGATAAGCCTATGAACTATACGCCTTTCCACCTCATGTGTGCCACTATGGCAGCTCCTTTGGACTATAAAAGGAGGCCCGCGGCATACTGGGGAAGGAGTCGGACCCTTTGGAGCTGGACATGCACCGTAGCTAGTCCAAGAACTCAAGAACACTCGAATATACACTGATACGTCTAAAACGTATCTACAATTTATGCTTGCTCCATGCCTCTTTTGGGTGATATTGCTATGATATTTATACACTTCCATACACTTTTGATCATATTTGGACTATCCTATTAACTCAGTGCACCCCAGTGCCAGTTTCTGTTTTATGCTGTTTTTGTATTTCAGGTTTTCCCGCACGAAAACTGTCAGAAAAATCCCGGAAAAATTATATAAAAAATCAGCGTTCCGGAAGCTTCCAAATGGCCGAAGTAGGGCCGGAGGGGGGCCACCAGGGCTCCAGGCGCCCTGGTGGCGCGGCCCCCCTCCTGGCCGCGCCGGGGGGGCGCTTGGGCCCCCCAGGCCTCCGCTGATGCCCCCCTTTGGCATATATTTAACACGCATCCCGAAACTCTCGAGGACGAAACCCTTTTTCGTGATCTCATCTCTGTTCCGCCGCTGCCGCGCTTCCATGATCGGGAGCACCAGGAGAACTCTTCCCGGCACCCTGCCGGAGGGGAGGATCACCACCGGGAGCCTCTCCACCACCATGGACGCCTCCCGGATGAGTTGTGAGTAGTCTCCCTTGGACCATGGGTCCATGACCAGTAGCTATGTGATGTTCTCCTCCCCTTCTTCTGCTTCACTAATTAGACCTCGTGAGCTGCCCTACATGACCGAGGCACATATGTAATCCTTGTGCTGTTGCTATGTTGAGTTTGCTGGGATCCAATGGATTGTGAGATTATGTTCAGATTGTGTTTGAGTAATATATTTGATTTACCTCTTTTATATTTATGTTCATAAGTAATTCTTGCATGTTCTCCGTTGTTATTTATTGCTTTGGCCAAGTAGTAGGTAGTGACTTCTAGAGAGAACGTTATGCTTGATTGTGGGTTCATGCCCCTGGATGACTAGCTTGAGTGACAGAAACATGAGTCTAGGGGATGTGTTGTTGCCACAAGGGGGAAAACAACGGTGCTTGTGCCCGCGGGTGCAAGGATTGTTTACTTTACGCAAAGTTCTTTTAATGCAGTTGTCTATTGCTTTGAGTTTACACTATGGGTGGGACTCGCAACTTAATACCAGCGAGATGTTCTGGATATATATCTCAAGGTAGATGATTAGTAGTAGATGCAGATGGATTTCGGTCTACTTGCCTTGGCGTACCGCCCATGCTTTGAACCTCTACCTTTCTTGCAACATAGTTAGCATTGGTTTGCGCACATAATTCTGTCAATTGCCCAGCTGTAATTCGTTTACCTCACATAGCTGTTTTATCGTCTATTGGGAGAGAGACATCACTAGTGAACATCATGGGACCCCGGTCCATATTACCATCACTAATCACATCCGCTATTTACTTTCTGCTTTTACATACTAGTTACAGTTTTATCTATCACTATTATCTCTTGCGTTTGACCCTTTGTAAACGACAAGGCCGGAGGGATTGACAACCTCTCTGTACTCGTTGGGAGTAAAGTTATTTGTATCTGTGTGCAGGTCCAAGTTGATTGCAAATATCTGGCGCCGTTAGCAGTTGACACCTTCTTGTTGAAACTAGGAGTCTCAGGGGAAATCGATCCTTGGTATCTTTGCCAAGGGAAAACTACCGCTACACTGCATCTCAAACCTTCCACTTGGGGTAACCAACGAGGGGCGAGAAGCCATCAAGAAAAGTTTTCTGGCGCCGTCGCCGGGGACTCCACTCTTCAAGATAGGGGAGTTGCACGCTATCTTTTATCTTTGCTTTTCAGTCTTGTTAGTTTACCTTTCAGTTTTCTTTATGTCTTTTCACTAGTTTTGCTTAATGGAAAACAACAAAAAATATGAGAGAGCTTTATAAGCTCTACCTTGCTTTGGGACATGATGTGTTTCAAGAGAAAATTAAAAAACCTATGGAACTTTATTATTTGCATAACAATCATGATGGTGGTGATGTTATTAGTATGCTTTCTTTGAATATCAGTACTGCTAATGACATGGAAAGCTCTAAGCTTGGGGATGACACGTTTGATGAACATGATATTCTTAGTCCCCCAACTTTTGAAGAGAAAATTTAGTTGGATGATACTTTGCTTCCTATATATGATGATTACAATGATGAATTTGATGTTTTCAGTCCACCTACTATTGAGGATAAAATTTATTATGATTATGATATGCCTCCTAAATACAATGATTACCATGATGGTTATGATTGCTTTACTCTCACTATTCCTAATAAGAAAGATTTTGCTTATATGAAGAGTAATGATACCTTTTTGCATGTGGATCATGGTAACAATGCTTTATGTGATGTTTATATTGTTGAGTTTATTCGTGATCCCACTGAAAATTATTATGAGAAGGGAACATATGCTTATAGATATTTCAATAATATCAAGTTCCCTTTCTTTATGTTGAAGGTTTTGAAGCTGCACTTGTTTTGTCTTCCTATGCTTATTGCTTTGTGCTTCAATGAATTATTGTATTGCAATATTCCTATGCATAGGAAGCATGTTAGGCTTAAATGTGTTTGGTATTTGCTTCTTGATGCTCTCTTTTGTTCTTCAACTCTTATTCCTACGAGATCATCATTAAAGTCTTAAGCCTATCTTTATGGCTATAAGAAAGAGCTCTAGGGAGACAACCCTTGTTATCTTTGCTATCAGTTTGTGCTTTCAGTTTTAGTGTCTTGATGTTTGTTACTACAAGAGCATCATCATTGTATCTTTACTTTTCAACTTTCTGCCAAGTGTAGCCTCTGATTGCAAGAAAGTTCAAAAGTTGTGACGTGCTGTCCAGGAAACAGATTCTGTCCTTGGATAGAAAAATTCGTATAAAATCACCAGATCATCTTTTTGGTCTGAATTTTTTCGACAGCGTGCTCTATACAATTTTCTTTCGGGCGTATGTTCTAAGTTTTTTGATTAGAGTTGCATAAGTGCCCCGAAAAAATCATTTACTACCTGCTGTTCTGTTTTTCACAGATTCTGTCCTGTTTTGCCTTTCCTTCATTTTGCAAACCTTGAGCTTGCTTTTTCTTTGCAAAAACCTTTTGGCAATCTTGAGAAACAGTAGAACTTCAAGAATATCCTTATTTCCAGCAAGGAAAAATTATTTTATTAAGGGTACTTACCTCGCTAATCAGATTATGATGAGTTATGTATGAAGGGAGTTTTCAAGTGTGCGAGGGAAGATGATAAAAAGATTCAGGAGTGTCAAACGCTCAAGCTTGGGGATGCCCCCATGCACCCCCAAGAAATATTCAAGGAGACTCAAGCGTCTAAGCTTGGGGATGCCCCCGTGCTTCCCCTTCTCCATCAACAATTATCAGTTCGTCTTTCGTTCCACTATATTTTTATCACTTCATGTGTTATGTGCTATGCTTGGAGCGTCTTGCTTTTTAGTTTTCCTTTTTAGTTTTCTTTAACTTTTCATAACGAGTGGGAACTCAGCTTTCTTTGTGTGGGAGAGAGACACGCTCCACTTCAACCTAGAACACAACATAGAATTTTCATGTTTATCTTTGCTGTGTATGTTCTTGGTCTTTCAATAGCTACTATCATGTTCAGCTCTTAGTTTTCATGCTTATCTTTTTAAAGAGCTTTTGTTTAGTTGGTCGCTTGAACTCTCTTTAGTTATCATGCTTATCTTATTAAGAGAGTTTGCTTCTGTTGCATTGGTCGATATGTCTATGATAAAAATGCTACGTGCATAATGGTGCTTAGTAGTTCATATTTTCTTATGGTTAGTCTCAAATAGCTGGGGGCTTCCCAATGTCTTATTGGAGTACCAACATGATTTGTTTGCCTATGATGTGGTATGGTTTAGTAATATCTTTCTTCAAGAATTTATTTTGATTGACTTGGCGTATGCTCACGCATATTTAAGACTGTAAAGAAAGTCTATCAAGCCTTGATGATCTTTTGTTTCTGAGTGGCGATATAACTACCATGCCTGATTCAATGTTGCTTTGTCGCTCTGCATGATTATGACCGTCATTGCTCTTTTAGTTGGTCGCTCCCAGTCTTTTGCTAACCTCCACCTGTACTAAGCGGACGGACTGCTTGTGCATCCAAATTCTTTTAAACCAGTTATGCCATATGAGTCCACCATACCTTCCTATGCATGGTATTTACCTGCCATTCCTAACCGATACTTTCATGTACCATCTCGAAATTATTCAAAAGAAAAGCATTCCTATTTTGTGCCTCTGTTTTAGTTCATGAGGAAGTAGTAGTTAATTCATGATCTTTTTAAGTTGGACAAGCTTCACCCCGGGATTGCATGTCTAATGTGCAAACCCATAATACGAGAAGGAACTGGCAAAGAGTGCGCCCGACTCAAAATTAATATAACAAACAAACCCTCCTTCACGCTTTGTTCATGAGAAATCAGAAAACTTTGGCAGTGATAAACAAAGGAGATTAAGAGGATGTGATCGTCCTCATTCGGGAGCCGTTCCTCGAAACATGTCCATCTCAAGAAGTGATTGAGTTATCTGCTAGCATTCGTTGACGGAACATGCATAATCTAAAAAATAATTATTACCTCTGTTTTTAAAACCAAGAGCTCTGGTACATGCTTTGTCTTTGTTTCCGACGACGGGTTTTCAACCTTGCCAACAAAAGCCATGGTTCGAGAGTCTCCGCCTTCTTTAAGCACCAACTACTGAGAGCATGATTGTCATTCTGTGTGTAATGTGCATTGTCCCAAAGTAGCATTGTCTTCTGCATGATTGTGATATCGTTTATTCTGAAATCATTGTATCTAGTCATCACTTAAACCTTGGAGGTGCCCCTGCATTTATGTTTTGCTTCACTAAAGGGGGCAAGCGAGATATCACTTTATCATATTTGCACACCATGCTCATTACAAATCTTTTGATGTTTCATTATCATATTGTAAAACTTTCAGTTCTTTGTGATTTTCTCATGAGGCAATTTAATTACTACAGATTCATTGTCTTAGTAAGCATTTGTCATATGACTATGAAAAGTCCTTATATGGTTAATAGCATGTCACCACAGAAATTATTCTTGTTATCATTTACCTACTCAAGGACGAGCAGGAATTAAGCTTGGGGATGTTGATACGTCTAAAACGTATCTATAATTTCTGCTTGCTCCATGCCTCTTTTGGGTGATATTGCTATGATATTTATACACTTCCATACACTTTTGATCATATTTGGACTAACCTATTAACTCAGTGCACCCCAGTGCCAGTTTCTGTTTTCTGTTGTTTTTGTATTTCAGGTTTTCCCGTCACGAAAACTGTCAGAAAAATCCCGGAAAAATTATATAAAAAAATCAGCGTTCCGGAAGCTTCCACACGGCCGAAGTAGGGCCGGAGGGGGGCCACCAAGGCTCCAGGCGCCCTGGTGGCACGGCCCCCCTCCAGGCCGCGCCGGGGGGGGGGG
>LR738709.1:194153521-194329875 GCA_902687465.1 Secale cereale
GGGGGGGGGGGGGGGGGGGGCGCCTGGGCCCCCCAGGCCTCCGCTCATGCCCCCCTTTGGCATATATTTAACACGTGTCCCGAAACCCTCGAGGACGAAACCCTTTTTCGCGATCTCATCTCTGTTCCGCCGCCGCCGCGCTTCCAAGATCGGGAGCACCAGGAGAACTCTTCCCGGTACAGTGCCGGAGGGGAGGATCACCACCGGGAGCCTCTCCACCACCATGGAGGCCTCCCGGATGAGTTGTGAGTAGTCTCCCTTGGACCATGGGTCCATGACCAGTAGCTATGTGATGTTCTCCTCCCCTTCTTGTGCTTCACTAATTAGACCTTGTGAGCTGCCCTACATGATCGAGGCACATATGTAATCCTTATGCTGTTGCTATGTTGAGTTTGCTGGGATCCGATGAATTGTGAGATTATGTTCAGATTGTGTTTCAGTAATATATTTGATTTACCTCTTTTATATTTATGTTCGTAAGTAATTCTTGCATGTTCTCCGTTGTTATTTATTGCTTTGGCCAAGTAGTAGGTAGTGACTCCAAGAGGGAATGTTATGCTTCATTGTGGGTTCATGCCCCTCGATGACTAGCTTGACTGACAAAAACATGAGTCTAGGGGATGTGCTGTTGCCACAAGGGGGAAAACAACGGTCCTTGTGCCCGTGGGTGCAAGGATTGTTTACTTTACACAAAGTTCTTTTAATGCAGTTGTTTGTTGCTTTGAGTTTACACTATGGGTGGGACTCGCAACTTAATACCAGCGAGATGTTCTGGATAGATATCTCAAGGTGGATGATTAGTAGTAGATGCAGATGGATTTCGGTCTACTTGCCTTGGCATACCGCCCATGCTTTGAACCTCTACCTTTCTTGCAACATAGTTAGCATTGGTTTGCGCACATAATTCTGTCAATTGCCCAGCTGTAATTCGTTTACCTCACATAGCTGTTTTATCGTCTTTTGGGAGAGAGAAATCACTAGTGAACATGGGACCCCGGTCCATATTACCATCACTGATCACTTCCGCTATTTACTTTCTGCTTTTACATACTAGTTACAGTTTTACCTATCACTATTATCTCTTGCGTTTGACCCTTTGTAAATGACAAGGACGGAGGGATTGACAACCTCTCTGTACTCGTTGGGAGCAAAGTTATTTGTATCTGTGTGCAGGTCCAAGTTGATTGCTAATATCTGGCGCCGTTAGCAGTTGACACCTTCTTGTTGAAACTAGGAGTCTCAGGGGAAATCGATCCTTGGTATCTTTGCCAAGGGAAAACTACCGCTACACTGCATCTCAAACCTTCCACTTGGGGTAACCAACGTGGGGCGAGAAGCCATCATACACCAAAGCAGGACTAGGGTATTACGCATTCTCGCGGCCCAAACCTGGATACACGATCCTTGTACTGACTATTAGACCCGCTCTTTGCACAACCTCGCGCCCGCCAACCGTAGAAGGGATTCCAGTGATCCCATAGGTGTCGTTTCGTACCGACATATTTGGCACGCCAGGTAGGGGGCGCAGTTGTGAAAATCTGGTCTAGCAGTTAGTGTAGCACTTCTTCATCGCCATGGCTCCCAAGAAGAAGACGATCGCTGTGATCGGTTCGTCTGGAGCCGAATTGCCCGCGCCGGCGCGGGCTGGCGATGGGGTGGTCGCGGATGGAAGCCGAGGCGCGACCCGGGAACACCCGCGATGTTCCAGCAGCCGAAGGCTGGCAAGCAATGTCGTTCATGTACGAGACGACGAGCCGCACACCACCAAGTCCAAGGGCGGAGCCGGGCCCGCCGCAGGCGGTGCGGGGCCATCCAAGAAAGGCGTCGTACCACGTACGAGCAGCGCGGCGACTTCCAAGACGCCCACGGCAGCGCACGCGGCGCGCTCTTCCCAGGTCGTGTGCGATGAGCAGCGTCACCACGTTGAGGACCCCGGGTGCCGCTAGGGAAAGAGCCCTGCGCATCACTCGCAGGATGTAGAGGATCAACATGCTCGCCGAGGCACTGGCGAAAATGGCGTGCAGCTGCAGGACCGTGACAGAGCTCCTTCTAACATGGTTAGAAGTTGCAGTGCGTCACGGTCCACGCAGTTTTCACCGCCACGCAGGCCGTCGGAGGCCTTAGCGCGCGCGCCGTTGCTCCTCGACTTCCCTCCTGCTGCGGAGAAGCTCGATGAGTGGATAGCTACCATTCGGGGCCTCGTCGCCGTCACCAACAAAGACGAGCCACGGCCGGAGGGGCCCTCAGGCCGACACTCTGTCGAGCCGCCGCACGCCAGTGGTGGAAGGATCGGAGGCACCGCGGCCACGGTGCATTCTGCTCCTCCTCATGAGCTACCACGAGCACCGGTCCGTCGGGATGACACCTGTGATAACATATCCATAGCGTCGTCCGACCCATGGACCCACCGCGATCAGTGCTAAGTTCTTCGGGAGTGTGCCCACGAGGACGCTTGAACTACCATCGAGCGCCGACACGAGGCACGCCACCAGTCGGATAGGCGGACAGGGCCCACTACAGACCACGTAGCACCGGGAGGCTCTCGGGGCTTACCTTACGAGGTAGGCTGTCCAGCCTTTACCCGCGAGCTGCGACGTTTCCAACGGCCCACCCACCACACCTTCAAGCCTGACGTTGGCGAGAAGTACAACGGCAAGACTCACCTGTCAGAGTTCCTTAGCATCTACACCATCACGATGAAGGCTGCTGGGGCACGTGACGACAAGGTGCTTGCCAATTATTTCCCGTTGGCACTTAAACCCAACGTCATGTCATGGTTGATGCACTTGCCAGTACATTCTATTTCTTCCTGGTCGTATTTGTGCCATGAGTTTGTTGGCGCCATTACGGGAGGCCACCAGGATCATGGCCAACCAAGCGATTCGCTTGTCATCCCCCAGAAGGAAGGTGAAGGCCTGCGCAAGTACATACAAAGGTTCAACCAAGTGCAGTACAACATCCCACATGTTCATTCTGCCACCATCATCAGCGTGTTCCATCAGAATGTGCACAACCGCAAGATGCGTGAGGAGCTGGCAATGAATAAAGTCAAGGATGTGGCCGAACTCTACGTTCTGGCCGACAGATGCGCTGGGGTTGAAGAGGGAAGGAAGTACCCCGGCGAAGACGCCAGTGTGGAAACCGGTTCCTCGGATGAAGACGCCGTCACCCCGACGAATAAGGGCCAACGCCGCAACAGGAAACGCAACGGCAAGACTGTGCTTGCCGTCGAGGCATCCGACGACGCCGGCGCCGCCAAGAAAACCAAGGCAGACGACCCCGGCAAAGAAATCGCCGGGTGTGTCACCTGTCGGGCCTTGGCGGCCGCCGACAAGCCAGGAAGCTCCGACAAGTAGTACTACAAGATCCACCGCATCAAAGGACATGACCTCTAGAACTGTCGACAAGTCGAGCAGCTCACAGAGAAGCAAAAGGCCGAATATGAAAGGTGGGACAAGGAGAAGGGCCATGATGGTGTTGAGGGATCTGGCAAGAAACGTGGCGGCCAGCCTGGCCTCCACGGCAAATATAACCAACAAGAACGGCCCGCCCGTGGCCGTGACAAGAAGCGAGAATATGATTATCGCGATGAGAACGACGAGTCCGGCGAGCAAGAGTTCCAGAAAGCCACGGAGGCCATGTGCGTCGACGGCAGTACCTCCCTGCACACCTCTCACCGCCAACTCAAATAGTGGGCGTGTGAGATCACAGCAGCGGAACCATCATTCGATGCCCAGAAGCCGCTGAAGTGGTCCAGCACTCCTATCATCTTTAACACCGAGGACCACCCTGATCGCACAACTGTGGTTGGGTGTTTGCCAGTGTTGCTTTCGCCAACAATACGCAACCTTAAGGTGACGAAGATGCTAGTTGATGGCGGGGCCGGTCTGAACTTCATCTCGCCCGTCGTGATCAAAAGGTTGCAAATCTCTGATGGAGACCTCGAGGAGACGGGCATGTTATAAGGAGTCAACCCAGGAAGGAGCCAGCCCAAGGGTAAAGTCACACTACCTGTGACATTCGGGGCGAACTAAACTACATGACGAAGAGGATTGTATTTGATGTTGCCAAGATCCCCTTGCCTTACAACGGGATCCTTGGCCCCCCGGCATTGTCATGGGGGCATCACATTACGCCTACAACACGCTGAAGATGAATGAGCCTATGTCCATCATCACCGTCCCCTCCGACAAGAAGGATGCGCTGATTTGCGCTGATCAGCTCTACCGGGAGGCAGTTTCAGCAACTACCACCAAGGCACTTGCTCCTGCCACTGAAGCCCCGGGAGGAAAGAAGACCGGTAGGACCTCTCACACCCACTCCGGCAAGCGCTCCTCTTCGGAGTGCAGTGCTCCTGTCGAGAACGCGCTAGAGAGCTCCACCGGCAAGAACAAAAAATCCAGAGCTGCTCCACCAGAAACTAAGAAGGTGTCCATCAAGGAGGATGGCACGGGAGGGGCTTTTACCATAAGCTCCACCCTCGACAGCAAATAGGAATACGCGCTCGTCACCTTCCTACGGGCGAATGTCAACGTGTTTGCATGGCAAGCATCCGACATGCCCGGCGTTCCCAGGGAGGTGATTGAGCACCATCATGTTGTCTGCCCTCATGCGCAACCCATCAAGCAGAAGGTCAGGAAGCAAGCTCTGGAGCGGCAAGAGTTCATCAGAGAGGAAACCAGGAAGTTAGAGGCGGCAGGCTTAGTGAGAGGGGTGCTCCATCCAACATGGCTGGCCAATCCGGTGGTGTTGCGCAAGGCAAATGGGAATTGGAGACTGTGTATTGATTAAACAGACATCAATAAGGCTTCTCCAAAAGACCATTTCCCTTTGCCGCGCATCGACCAGATTGTAGACTCCATGGCCGGATGTGACCTGTTATCATTCCTCTACGCTTACTCAGGATACCATCAAATCTTCATGAAAAGAGAAGATGAAGAGAAGACAACATTCATCACCCCATATGGTACGTGTTGTTTTATACGGATGCCTTTCGGGTTGAAGAGTGCTGGCTCAACATTCGCAAGAGCAGTCCAAATTGGTTTTGAGCCTCAGCTACATAGAAATATGGAAGTCTATATGGATGATATAGTGGTCAAAACCAAGCACAAAGCAACACTCGTACAAGATTTGGAAGAGACGTTCGTGAATCTGTGCAAGATCAACCATAAGCTGAACCCTGAGAAGTGTGTTTTCGGCTTTCCGTCCAGCAAGCTTCTCGGTTTCTTCATGTCGCAACGTGGAATTGAGGTAAACCCAGACAAGATCAAGTCCATCGAGTAGATTGAAGCACCCAGGAGGATCAAGGATGTGCGTCGGCTTGCTGGCTGCGTTGCCGCCATGAGCAGATTCATCTCCAAATCTGCCGAGCGTGCCCTCCCCTTTTTCAAGATTTTGAAAAAGGCGGGCCCGATGGAGTAGACCCCAGAAGCCAAAGCAGCACTACAAGAGTTGAAGAAATACCTCTCCTCTATGCCGATACTTGTCGCGCCTAAAGAACAAGAGCCATTGCGGTTGTATCTAGCAGCAATGAATCAAGTGGTCAGTGTTGCGCTAGTAGCCCAGAGGGAGGTCAATACGGAAGCAATAGCAACGACAGAACCTGATGCCGCTGGTGCCGAAGCGACAGAACCAAATGGAGTAGTGCAGAAGAAGAAGATGATGCAACACCTAGTTTACTTTGTTAGCTCCCTATTGCAGGGCGCTAGGTCGAGGTACTCCGGTGTGCAGAAATTGCTCTTCGGCATCCTTATGGCCTCGAGGAAGCTATGTCATTACTTCCAAGCACATGAAATTACCGTTGTCACCCGCCTCCCGTTCCAGCAGATATTCCATAACCCAGATGCAAGTGGGAGGATTGTGGAGTGGGACTTGGAGCTGTCGAGCTTCGGTTTGAAGTTTGAAAGCACTTCGACGATTCAGAGTAGAGTCTTGGCGGAGTTCATTGCCGAATGGACCTCAACGCCCGACGAAGAGATCCAGGAGACTACTCTCCCCGGCAAGGATACGAGTTGCGACTGGATTATGTACTTTTACGAGGCTTTCTTGCTGCAAGGCGCCGGTGCTGGTGTGCTGCTCGTTGCACCCACCGGAGAGCACCTCAAGTATGTGGCCCAGATGCACTTCCTCGGGGAGATGTCGACGAACAACACTGCCGAGTACGAGGGACTGCTTGCTGGTCTCAGGATCGCAGCAGACCTCGGAATCAAGAAGCTCATCGTCAGAGGTGATTCGTAGCTTGTCGTCAAGCAAGTGAACAAAGATTACCAGAGCCCGTTGATGGAAGCCACGTGGATGAAGTGAGGAAGCTCGAGGAGTGTTTTGACGGTATACAAGAAGAGCATGTACCCCGAGTGGAGAACGACGTCGCCGACGACTTGTCAAAACGCGCCGCCCTCAAACTACCTGTGGAACCAGGTACCTTTGTGCTTCGATTAATTCAGCCATCCGTTGAACCATCGACCGAGTAGAACAAGCGAAGGAAATCAGGCCCCGGCAAGTACTTTCTTGCTGAGCCCCCAGGGGTGGCCGACAAAGATGTTACCGGGGACGCTGAGCCTGCCGTGGGGCGACAGACTCCAGCAGGGCATCAAGCCCTGACCATAGAGGCAATCACTCACGTGGCAGAGGAAATGCCTTTGGTCCTAGTCGTTGAGCCCCAGGCTATGGCATGGGCACATCATACCGTCCAATTCCTCAAATCGGGGAACTTCCTGAGGAGCAGGAAGAAGCGGAGAAAGTAGCCCGTCAGTCCGCCATGTACCAGTTCGTCGACAACGTCTTGTACAGAAAAAGGCCGAACGGTGCGAAATTGAACTGCATTCCCCGGGAGGAAGGGCTGGGGCTATTGGCAGAGATACACGGAGGCATATGAGGCTCCCACATAGGGTAGAGGGCCCTTGCCGACAAGGCATTCCAGCAAGGTTTCTTCTAGCCCACTGCCCTCCAGGATGCAACGACACTAGTAACCAAGCATGAAGCGTGTCAGTTCCATTCAAAGAAGCTTCATCAACCAGCTCAAGCTCTCCAAACAATCCCTCTTTCCTGGTCATTCTCGGTCTGGGGGCTCGACATACTGGGCCCTTTTCCCCATGCTGTCGGGGGCTTTGAGTACTTATACGTTGCAATCGACATGTTCACAAAGTGGCCATAGGTGGAAGCAGTGAGAAAGGTGATAGCGCAATCAACCGGCAAGTTCTTCAAAGGCTTGGTCTTCCGATTCGGGATACCAAACAGAGTCATCACCGACAATGGCACGCAATTCACAAGCCACTCCTTCATGCAGTATATTCAAGATCTCGGCAGTAAGGTCTGTTTCGCTTCTGTTGCGCATCCTCGAAGTAACGGCCATGCAGAGAGGGCAAATGCTGAGGTACTGCGAGGCCTCCGGACAAGTACTTTCGATATACTGCACAAGTGTTGAAGATGCTGGATTGATGAACTGTCAGCGGTTCTTTGGTCAATCAGAACGACACCAAATTGAGCCACCGGCCAGACACCTTTCTCCCACGTTTACAGGGTGGAAGCAGTTCTCCCCACGGAGCTCACATACGGGTCACCCCGAGTGCTCGCTTATGATGAGCTTGAGCAAGAGCAGCTGCGCCAAGATGACGCAATGCTCCTCGAGGAAGATCGTCTTCGGGCGACTGTGCGAGCAGCGCGCTACCAGTAGGCCTTGCACCGCTATCATAGCCGCAAGGTTCATGCCCGAAGTTTTGAGGAAGGCGACCTTGTTCTTCGGCACGTTCAGTCATCCAAGAATTCCAACAACTTGACGCCGAAGTGGGAAGGCCCTTATCGGGTAATACGAGTCACCAGGCCTGGTGCAGTCCGCCGGGAGACCGAAGATGGTATTCCAGTGAGTAACTCCAGGAACATCGAACATCTTTGCAAGTTTTACCCGTAAGGCGCAGTTGCCGGGCTTCCCGGCAAGCCACCCTTTTGTACAAGCCTTGCCAGCAAGGCATGTAACCCTTCGTACAAAGCCAGGCGCAGACCATGAGCATAAATAAATGAAGCGATGGCACCTTAAGCATTAGCATGCATGCTAGGTTGAGTCTCTTTCTCTGTTGGGGTTGATAGTGCTTGACGGCGGCTAACCCCTAGCATATAAGTCGAGTTTGCGTCTCTCTATTTCCTTTCAACCCCCTTGTTCGCAGGATGCATGGACATTTTTGCTAAGCTGTTTGGAAGAAAGAGAGCGAACCGACGCTACGACCTCGGCAAAATTGAGGTTGCCGGGGGCTGCATGACCAAGGGTCAAGCCATGGCAAGACAAGGTTGCCGGGAGCTACAAAACTAGATAAGTCCTTCATCCCCCACTCCTTCCTTCCGTATGGAACTTGGACGTACGAGGCTTCGTTCGCTCTTATGCCATCATGCTCCTTTTTTCCCTGTGTCCAACAAGCTTTGTTTTGGACCGGGGCTCGGTAGTAGTGTGAGGGCCTAACCCTATCCTGCTCCTACTTCTGCCAAGGGCGTGAATACAACAATGGAGAGGGGGAGGGACGGCAAGACTTGTTGCCAGGGCACGCTATTTATCTTAAGTTAACAAGGATCTGTTCCTTGGTGTGGCTCCTGCCCGCGCACGAAGAAACCCGGCAAACACCCTTCTCTTCATCAATACGTTGTAAACAAGTACAATTCGTATAGAATGCATACATGAGCGAGGAGGTTACAAGATTTAAATCTTACAAAGGCCCGTAGGCTTAAAAACTAAAAAGAGATAAGATGCCTGCAATCCCTTTCTTGTCCCTCTCCTCCAGAAATGATACAAGATGGCAAAGGGCAAAAGGAGCGCCTAGGCGAAGTGCGAGCAGCCGAAAGCACCAAGAGAACATCTCGGTGGCCGTCCCGAAGGAGGCTGGCAATGATGGCGCCGGGAGAAGAGCCGAAAGATGGGGCAGCGGGCTGACAATGCGCGAGTTGATGCCCGCGTACTCCGACATGACGACCACCGCCCACCTTCTTCGTCATCTCCGGCCTCCCAACGCCAACCGCCCAAGGAGGTGACCCTGAGAAGTTCGAGGGGCTGGCGGCGTAGATGATGGTGCTGCCGGCATCGCCTAGAGACGGCATATCCGCCGCCTAGTCAGACCTGTCATCCTCCCGCCCACTTGCCTCATCGTCGTTGTCGCTGTCCTCCCCATCGCTCTCGCTCGAGGAGGAGTCTTCGTCGTCTGTCGAGCTCTCCGCACAGTACCCTAGTCTGTGTCCCGAGCACCCGAAGACCTTGACGGAGAGCAGATCGCTCTCTGCTAACCTGAAGCAGAAGGTGTGCCCCTTCGTCAAGCAGTTGGCGCACGAAGGTCATCCACCCCCAGGGGAGGAGCATCACATGAAGAGCAGGGAACTTTGTGTTCACCCACATGGTGCCATGGCAACACCCCTCCATGTGAAGCCTCAACCTCGGTGGCTGATCGACCTCCAACACCCTCGCGAACGCTTGGGAAGACGGAGGTGACTGCACGGCGGCTCGCGCAGTTGCAAGATGAACTCCAGCGCCGTGTCCCTGACATGGCCGCTTGGGAAGGCAGGAGGAGACGATAGAGGAGATGGATACGGAGATGATAACAGCGCGGGTGTCCCTCGACCTCGTCCGCCTCTGCCTCAACCGTCTCGCCGACCACGACCCCGGCCGGCGCCTCTACCTCCTGCGTGATCGTCGTCCTGAGCATCCGGCTCTTCTTTGACCGCCACCACCCCCTGACGGGAGGACGACCTGGTCGCCTCCATGGAGGCACAGCCACGACCATGTCCTCTTGGCATATCTTGGGGAGGAAAGGGATCGAACTGGAAGAGGATGAGTGGAGGGGTGAGAGGCATGATACGTCTCCAACGTATCTATAATTTTTTATTGTTCCATGCTATTATTTATGAAGTATTGGATGTTTAATGGGCTTTATCATACACTTTCATATCATTTTTGGGACTAACCTACTAACCCAAAGGCCCAGTCCAGATTAAAGTTTTTTTCCTGTTTCAGGGTTTTGCAGAACAGGAATATCAAATGGAGTCCAAACGGAATGAAACCTTCGCGAGAGATATTTTTGGAGAAAATCACGCACATGGAACTTGAGAACCACGTCAGGGGAGCATCGAGGCGCCCACGAAGGTGGGGGCGCGCCCCCTACCCAGGGCGCGCCCCCTGCCTCGTTGGCCCCTCGAGCGTCCCTCGGTGTCCTCCTTCCTCCTATATAAGTCTACGTACCCCGAAACCTTCAACAACAGAGAGAAAACCCTAATTCCACCGCTGTAACCTTCTGTTCCCGTGAGATTCCATCTTGGAGCCTATTCCGGAGCTCCACCTGAGGGGGATCCATCACGGAGTTCTTCATCATCATCATCATCGCCCTCACCATGAGTTGTGAGTAGTTTACCACAGACCTACGGGTCCATAGCTAGTATCTAGATGGCTTCTTCTCTCTCTGGATCTCAATACAAAGTTCTCCTCGGTTTTCGAGGAGATCTATTCGATGTAATCTCTTTTTACGGTGTGTTTGTCAAGATCCGATGAATTGTGAGTTTATGATCAAGATTATCTATGAGAAATATTTGGTTCTTCTTTGAACTTTTTATGTGTGCTCATAATATCCTTGCAAGTCTCTTCAAATTATTGGTTTGGTTTGGCCTACTAGATCTATAGTTCTTGCAATGGGAGAAGTGCTTGGCTTTGGGTTCAATCTTGCGGTGTCCTTTCCCAATGACATTAGGGGCAGCAAGGCACGTATTGTATTGTTGCCATCGAGGATAAAAAGATGGGGTTTATATCATATTGCTTGAGTTTATCCCTCTACATCATGTCATCTTGCTTAAGGCGTTACTCTATTCTTATGAACTCAATACACTAGATGCATGCTGGATAGCGGTCGATGTCTGGAGTAATAGTAGTAGATGCAGAATCATTTCGGTCTACTTGTCTCGGATTTGATGCCTATATACAATGATCATGCCTAGATAGTCTCATAATTATTCGCTTTTCTATCAATTGCTCGACAGTAATTTGTTTACCCGTCGTAGAATATGGCTATCATGAGAGAAGCCACTAGAGAACACTATGGCCCCCGGGTCTATTCTCAACATATCAATCTAAATCTACTTTACTTTTATCGCTTTTATTTGCTGTTCTTATTAACCAAAAATACCAAAAATATAAACTATCAACTCTATTGGATCTCACTTTCGTAAGTGACCGTAAAGGGATTGACAACCCCTTATCGCGTTGGCTGCGAAGTTCTTATTTGTTTGTGCAGGTGCGAGGGACTCGCGCGTGGTCTCCTACTGGATTGATACCTTGGTTCTCAAAAACCGAGGGAAATACTTACGCTACTATGCTGCATCTCCCTTTCCTCTTCGAGGGAATACAACGCAAGCTCGAAAAGTAGCAAGGCACCGTCCCTTCCCCCCCTCTCTTCTTTATAGAAGGGCGACCACCCGAATCAACCAGTACAAATGCCGAAGGCACAAGAAAACAAGACCGACCCACTGCCCCAATCAACGGCGCCCGCCCCCCGCCCAGCGTTAAAGCCCACACCCTGTGCATCCGCCGCTTGCCCTCCCCGATGCATGAGGGGCACATGGCGAGCAGATTGGGGTTTTAGGTGGCACGTGGTACGACCGTTTTTTGCACCCCGTGATCGTGGGGCGACCTAAGTCCACCTAGTGAATGGGCCGCGCCCACGCAACTTCCTCTATTTTTTATGAGGGGGGCGCGATCCGTCTCTTTACTATTGGGACCGCAAGGTGACTCAAGCATGGTGCGGTCATCCCATGCACGACCCCCACGTCAGTGGGGATCGTGCGGAAGCGCAACCATCGGAGGAGTTACTGCGGTAAAAAGAATCCAACCCTACTGCCCGCGCACCGTTCTGGGCCTAGCCCAACAACGCATTGTTCTTATGAATGGCCCAGGACCGGGGGCTCCTGTCGGTGTACAAAAGTAGGGGCGCTCTTTTATACCCCTTACTTGTGCACGGGCAGTCAGCGCCACGCCTACGACCACACATAACAAAGCAGAGGAGGGAAGCCAGAGACAACGTTACCAGAGCAACGCCAAGGCGGTGGCACAAGAAGACCAAGCAAGAAGACAAGCTCTCTCCCGACAAAAAACTCTTGCCGGACGACCTGCACGCCCCGGCAAGAACCCTTGCCGGGGCAACTCACCCAAACGCCTCCGTCGCAGCCACCCTTGAGCCTAGGAGCTCCAACATCATGAACAACATTGGAACCAAGGCTCGGGAAGCGCCCACATGATGGCATGCAGATCTTTGTGAAGACAAAGGTCTATGGCTCATGAGATGAGAAATAGACGACAAGGCAATCACAAGGCTCCTTGCGGAGGATGCCCATGAGGCCCCGACAAGGCTCCTCGCCAAATACACCCCAAAGCCCCGGCAAGCCTCTCGCCGAGGACGCTCACCAAAGCCCCGACAAGCCTCTTGCCGAGGACACTCACAGAGGCCCCAGCAAGACCCTTGCCAAGAACAGACACAGGACCACAACAAGCCCTTGCCGCCCCGTCGTCGCCCCAGCTCAGTGGCCGACCCACTAGCCCATGCAGGAACCCATGTGGCGGTACGTGGTTCCTGGTCCAGCTACTCAAGAACCTGCGTGGTGGCATGCAGATCTTCGTGAAGACCCTACCACCACGCCACCTCAGCTGCCTGCCCCGCTGGCCTGGATGCGGGCCATAACTAGACGGAGCGGCCACGGACGGGACGGGTGTAACATCCCAAATTTTCAATTTGGAATGTTATACATAGATCATATTGCATTTCATGCTTTTTGCATTTTTGTTTGTGGCGTTCCTCGAAATTCTAGGCAACTCAAGGACCTACGGAGAGAGTTGGGAATTTTGCCGTTTTCGTATTTGAGTTCGCTCGAATACCGGTACGAGGACAATGTGATTCTAAATATTTTTCTCTCCTAAAAATATTTCTAAATACCAAATACGAGCGGAGATAAAATGACTTCTCCAAAATAACAGAAATATTGGAGGAAAAATGTTAAAATCACTTTTGGTATTTTTCTGGATTTATTTGCGATTTTATTTGCATAGGAAAAATGTGCGTTTTTCAAAATTGCATTTAGGTTCGGGGAAAATGTTCACTTTCTCCTAAATATTATTAGAGGACGGAGAAAATTTATTTCGGGATTTTTGGAGTCCGTTTAATATTTCTTTCGTTAGTTTTTCTGCACCAGGACTCTATTAAAAAAAAGGGAAACCGACTTGGAGCCGTTGAGGCCCGGGACTCTGGGCTTTATAAGCCGCCGCCCCCGGCCCGTCAGCCCCAGCCCAGCCGCTTCGCCCCTTGCCCTAGCTCGCGCCGCCGCTGCACGCCGCAGCGACGCCGCCGCACGCCGCAGCGCCGCCGCCTGCCCCATCGCCGCCCCACCGCCTAGCCGCCGCCTGCCGCCTCGCCGCCCCGCCGCCTAGCCAGCCGCCGCCCGCCTCGCCGCCGTCGCCCCGCCGGACCCGCCGCCCACCGCCGCCGCCGGACTTCGTCGGAGTTGTCGTCTTCGAGGTAGCTATCAGTTTTTTTAAAGCCGATCGGTTTTTCCTAAAACCGTAGATCTGTTTTTTTATTAGATTAGATCGGTTCGGTTTTTCGTCGGTTTAGTTATTTAGCGGACGTTCGTCCGTACGTTCGTTTTAACGAACGGTTTTTGTCCGTTAGCCGCAGACAGCGAACGTTCGTTCGTTAGCCTGTTCGTCCATTTTCTTTTTTGGGGTATTTATCCGCGATTATTCCGATCATGATTTCTGCCCTGATCTTGTTTTTCGTTTTTCTTTTCGCTCGAGAGTCGGAATCAGGTGATTCAAAATCCCAGATCTTCGTACCGATGCCCTTTTACATTTAATCAACTTGAACAAGGTTTTGGTGTAACATCCCAAAATTCTAAATTTTGGAATGTTATAATAAATAGATAGAATTGATTGCTTGTTGTTGTGCTGAGGCCTGAGTGAAATTGAGTGAAATTTGAAATTTTTGAAAGTTAAATGAGAGGGAATAACATGACTTTCCCAAAACTTTCACTTTGCTTTTGGATCTCCGAGGGAATTCAAATTATTTTCAACACCAAAACCCTAGAGTGAAGATAATATGACTTCTTCCATTTATTCTAAAAGATAAATGGTTTGAAAAGATTTTGAATTTCATCCTCGAAATATTTCAATTCAGAAACTTTAAGCAACTCAATGATTTTCCCGAGAGAAGATAAAATGACTTCTTCAAAATATAGGAAATATGAGTTGGAAGTTCTTCTGAAATTTTCTGCAACTCAATTTCCAATATTGAGTTATTTGGTTTTTATTCAAATTATTTTTCTCCAAAAATATATTACATGGAAAATAGGGTAACATGATTCCCTACAGCAGAAAATTGGAGATAAATGAATTTGAATTCTTTTTGGTATTTTAAAGTGATTTTATTTGGTTTTTATTTGCATTAGTAGGACCTTTTGATTTATTTGAATTTGTAGGCATTTTATTTGGCAGTACGAAAATGTTCATGTTGTAGGTCTTACTTTTCTGCAAATTTTGATATATTATATGCCTATAGGTTATTTTTATTTATTTTGATTTTTATTCGTTTTTCAGTCTGCTAGAATTTTTTTTTTAAAATGTGTCTGCGCCGAACTGGGCCGGCCCAGCACCCGCGGCCCAGCCAGCCCAACGAGAGAGGCGGCCACAAGGGTCTAGGGCGCGCCCAGGGTGGCAGGCACGCCCCCACCCTCGTGAGCCCCCTCTGGCTCCCCCGATGCCCTCCTTCCTTCTATATATATATCCATGTACCCTAAAAACATTGAGGCAACCGAGAAAACCCTAATTCCAGCGCCGCAACCTTCTATTCCCGTGAGATCCCATCTTGGGGCCTGTTCCGGAGCTCCATCGGAGGGGGGATCTACCACGGAGTTCTTCTACATCAACACCATAGCCTCACCAATGAGTTGTGAGTAGTTTAACACAGACCTTCAGGTCCATAGTTATTAGCTAGATGGCTTGTTCTCTCTTTTTAAATCTCAATACAAAGTTCTCTGCGATCTTCGAGAAGATCTATTCGATGTAATCTTTTTGCGGTGTGTTTGTCAAGATCCGATGAATTGTGGGTTTATGATCAAGATTATCTATGAACAATATTTGATTCTTCTCTGAAATCTTTTATGTATGATTATAATATCCTTGCAAGTCTCTTAGAATTATTGGTTTGTTTTGGCCTACTAGATCTATAGTTCTTGCAATGGGAGAAGTGGTTGGTTTTGGGTTCAATCTTGCGGTGTCCTTTCCCAGTGACAGCAGGGGCAGCAAGGAATGTATTGTATTGTTGCCATCGAGGATAAAAATATGGGGTTTATATCATATTGCTTGAGTTTATCCCTCTACATCATGTCATCTTGCTTAAAGCATTACTCTGTTCTTATGAACTAAATACTCTAGATGCATGCTTGATAGTGGTCGATGTGTGGAGTAATAGTAGTAGATGTAGAATCGTTTCGGTCTACTTGTCATGGACGTGATGCCTATATATAATTATCATGCCTAGCTATTCTCATAACTATGCGCTTTTCTATCAATTGCTCGACAATAATTTTTTCACCCACCGTAGAATTCTGCTATCATGAGAGAAGCCACTAGTGAAACCTATGGCCCCCGAGTCTATTCAGAACATATTAATCTTCCATCTACTTTACTTTGCTTTATTTACTTTCTGTTCTTATACCAAAAATACCAAAAATAATATACTATCCTATCTATCATATCTCACTTTCGTAGGTGACCGTAAAGGGATTGACAACCCCTTATCACGTTGGCTGCGAAGTTCTTATTTGTTTGTGCAGGTGCGAGGGACTCGCGCGTGGTCTCCTACTGGATTGATACCTTGGTTCTCAAAAGCTGAGGGAAATACTTACGCTACTGTGCTGCATCAACCTTTCCTCTTCGAGGGAATACAACGCAAGCTCGAGAAGTAGCAAGAAGAATTTCTTGCGCCATTGCCGGGGAGACCTACGCAAAAGTCATATACCAAGTACCTATCACAAACCCTCATCCTTCGCATTACATTATTTGCCTCTCATTTTCTTATCCCCCACTTCACCCTTTCCGTTTTATTCGCCCTTCTTTTTCCGTGTGTTTACCGTTCGCTTGCCTCTTGTTCGCTTGTGTGTTGGATTGCTTGCTTGTCACTATGGCTCAAGACAATACCAAATTGTGTGACTTTTCCAATACCAACAATAATGATTTTATCAGCACTCCTATTGCTTCTATTACCGGTGCTGAATCTTCTCAGATCAATGCTGCTCTATTGAATCTTGTCACGAAAGATCAATTTTCCGGACTTCCTAGTGAATATGCCGCTACCCATCTAAACAACTTTGTTGATTTGTGTGATATGTTAGGTTTCCATGAGCTTGATGGTTGTTCTTTAAATTTTCATCTTGCAGATTCTACCATTAAGAAACCTATGGGATGGATTAATGATGTTCTTATTCTTGCCAATAGGAATTATGTGCCCGTAGATTTCATTGTTCTTGATATAGATTGCAATCCTTCATGTCCTATTATTCTTGGTAGACCTTTCCTTAGAATGATTGGTGCAATTATTGATATGAAGGAAGGAAATATTAGATTACAATTTCCGTTAAGGAAAGACATGGAACACTTTCCTAGAAAGAAAATCAAATTACCTTATGAGTCTATTATGAGAGCCACTTATGGATTTCCTACCAAATATGCCAATACCTAGATCTATTCTTGTATCGTGCCTAGCTAGGGGCGTTAAACGATAGCGCTTGTTGGGAGGCAACCCAATTTTCTTTTCTTTATTTTTTCTTCTATTTAGGAATAATTATTGCATCTAGCTTCTGTTTAGATGTGGTTTTGTGTTTTAATTAGTGTTTGTGCCAAGTAGAACATTTGGGAAGACTTGTGTTAAGTTTATATGATCATGCTGTAAAAAACAGAAACTTTAGTGCTCACGAGATTTGCTGTAATTTTACTGGAGACGGATATGTAGTTGATTCTTTTTGAAGATGATTAATAGACAAATTCCTCACGTTTACCAATTTAGTTCAATTTTTTTGGAATACCAGAAGTATTCGAAAGTTACAAATTACTACAGACTGTTTTGTTTTTGACAGATTCTGTTTTTCGTGTGTTGTTTGCTTATTTTGATGAATCTATAAGTAGTATCGGGGGTTATGAATCATGGAGAAGTTGGAATACAGTAGGTTTAACACCAATATAAACAAAGAATGAGTTCATTACAGTAACTTTGAGTGGTGATTTGTTTTCTTATACTAACGGAGCTCACGAGATTTTTGGCTAAGTTTTGTGTTGTGAAGTTTTGAAGTTTTGAGTATGGCTTTGATGGACTATGGAACAAAGAGTGGCAAGAGCCTAAGCTTGGGGATGCCCAAGGCACCCCAAGGTAAAATTCAAAGACAACCAAAAGCCTAAGCTTGGGGATGCCCCAGGAAGGCATCCCCTCTTTCGTCTTCGTCTATCGGTAACTATACTCGGGACTATATTTTTATTCACCACACGATATGTGTTTTTCTTGGAGAGTCATGTATCATTTGTGTCTTTGATTTTTAGTTTTCCACAATCATCCTTGCTGGACACACTTTTTGAGAGATATAAATATGATTTAGAATTTATTAGAATACTCTATGTGCTTCACTTATATCTTTTGAGCAAGATAGTTTTGCTCTAGTGCTTGACTTATATCGTTTAGAGCACGATGGTGGTTTTATTTTGTAGAAATTGTTGATATCTCATGCTTCACTTATTTACTTTTGAGAGCCTTTTAGAACATCATGGTAATGTGCTTTGATTATAAAACAAGTCCTAATATGATAGGCATCCAAGATGGGCATAGTAAAAACTTTAATATAAAGTGCATTGAATATGATGAGAAGTTTGATACTTGACGATTGTTTTGAGATATGAGGATGGTGATATTAGAGTCATGCTAGTGGAGTAATTATGAATTCAAGAAATAATTGTGTTAAAGTTTGTGATTCCCGTAGCATGCACATATGATGAACAACTATGTGACGAAGTTGGAGCATGATTTATTTATTGAGTGTCATCCTTTGTGTGGAGGTCGGGATCGCGCGATGGTTAACTCCTACCAACCATTTGCCTAGGAGAATGCGTTGTATACTTTTTTTGATGACTCATTGATTTTTGCAATAAGTATATGAGTTCTTTATGACTAATGTTGGGTCCATGGATTATACGCACTCTCACGCTTCCACCATTGTTAGCCTCTCTTATATCGCGCAACTTTCGCCGGAACCATACACCCACCATATACCTTCCTCAAAACAACCACCATACCTACCTATCATGGAATTTCCATAGCCATTCCGAGATATATTTCCATGCAACTTTCCACCGTTCCGTTCATATGACATGCTTCATCATCATTCACATATAGTCATATTTTGTTCTAGCTTTGAGTTGTAATATTTGAATTGTATGTCAATAAAAGTGTGATGATCTTCATTATTAGAGCATTGTCCAATGTGAGGAAAGGCCATATAAAAAAAAGATGGCCCAAAAAAATTGAGAGGGGCTAATAAAAAAAGGAGAAAGTCCCTCCAAAAGAATTGAGAGAAAAGAGAGAAGGGACAATGCTACTATCCTTTTCCACACTTGTGCTTCAAAGTAGCAGCATGATCTTCATGATAGAGAGTCTCTTGTTTTGTCACTTTCATATACTAGTGGGAATTTTCATTATAGAACTTTGCTTGTATATTCCAACGACGAGCTTCCTCAAATACCATAGGTCTTCATGAGCAAGCAAGTGGGATGCACACCCACTTAGTTTCTTTTGATGAGCTTTCATACACTTATAGCTCTAGTGCATCCGTTGCATTGCAATCCCTACTGACTCACATTGATATCTATTGATGGGAATCTCCATAGCCCATTAATACGCCTAGTTGATGTAAGACTATCTTCCTCTTTTGTCTTCTCCACAACCACCATTCTATTCCACCTATAGTGCTATATCCAGGGCTCACACTCATGTATTGCGTGAAAGTTTATTGCTTGGCTGTAACCGGGGTTGTGCATGATTTAAATATTTTGTGTGATGAAGAGGGAGCATAGCCAGACTATATGATTTTGTAGGGATAAATTTCTTTGGCCACGCTATTTTGAGAAGACACGATTGCTTTGGTAGTATGCTTGAAGTATTATTATTCTTATGTCAATATAGAATTTTGTCTTGAATCTTTCGGATCTGAACATTCATACCACAATAAAGAAAATACATTGAGAATTATGTTGGTTAGCATTCCACATCAAAAATTCAGTTTTTATCATTTACCTACTCGAGGACAAGCGGGAATGAATTTTGGGGATGCTTGATACGTCTCCAACGTATCTATAATTTTTGATTGTTCCATGCTATTATATATTCTATTTTGGATGTTTAATGGGCTTTATTATACACTTTTATATTATTTTTGGGACTAACCTACTAACCCAAGGCCGAGTGCAAATTGCTGTTTTTTGCCTATTTTAGTGTTTCGCAGGAAAGGGATATAAAACGGAGTCCAGACGGAATAAAACCTTCGGGAGAGTTATTTTTGGAACCGTATCTACCCAAAAGACTTGGAGTACACGCGAGGGAACGAGAGAGGCGGCCACGAGGGTCTAGGGAGCGCCCAGGGGCAGGCGTGCCCCCTGCCCTCTTGGGCCCCCTCTGGCTCCCCCGATGCCCTCCTTCCTCCTATGTATATCCATGTACCCTGAAAACATCGAGGCAACAGAGAAAACCCTAATTCCACCGCCGCAACCTTCTGTTCCCGTGAGATCCCATCTTGGTGCCTGTTCCGGAGCTCTGCCGGAGGGGGGGATCTACCAAGGAGTGCTTCTACATCAACACCATAGCCTCAGCAATGAGTTGTGAGTAGTTTACCACAAACCTTCAGGTCCATAGTTATTAGCTAGATGGCTTCTTCTCTCTTTTTGGATCTGAATACAAAGTTCTCCTCGATCATCGAGGAGATCTACTTGATGTAATCTTTTTGCGGTGTGTTTGTCGAGATCCGATGAATTGTGGGTTTATGATCAAGATTATCTATGAACAATATTTGATTCTTTTCTGAAATATTTTATGTATGATTATAATATCCTTGCAAGTCTCTTCGAATTATTGGTTTGGTTTGGCCTACTAGATCTATAGTTCTTGCAATGGGAGAAGTGCTTGGCTTTTGGTTCAACCTTGCCGTGTCCTTTCCCAGCGATAGAAGGGCAGCAAGGCACGTATTGTATTGTTGCCATCGAGGATAAAAACATGGGGTTTATATCATATTGCTTGAGTTTATCCCTCTACATCATGTCATCTTGCTTAAAGAATTACTCTGTTCTTATGAACTTAATACTCTAGATGCATGCTGGATAGCCGTCGATGTGTGGAGTAATAGTAGTAGATGCAGAATCATTTCGGACTACTTTTCATGGACGTGATGCCTATATATAATGATTATGCCTAGATATTCCGATCACTATGCGCTTTTCTATCAATTGCTCGACAGTAATTTGTTCACCTACCGTAGAATTCTGCTATCATGAGAGAAGCCACTAGTGAAACTTATGGCCCCCGAGTCTATTCTCATCATATTAATCTTCCATCTACTTTACTTTGCTTTATTTACTTTTTGTTCTTATACCAAAAATACCAAAAATATTATACTATCGTATCTATCACATCTCACTTTCGTAAGTTACCGTAAAGGGATTGACAACCCCTTATCGCGTTGGCTGCGAAGTTCTTATTTGTTTGTGCAGGTGCGAGGGACTCGCGCGTGGTCTCCTACTGGATTGATACCTTGGTTCTCAAAAACTAAGGGAAATACTTACGCCACTGTGCTGCATCACCCTTTCCTCTTCGAGGGAATACAACGCAAGCTCGAGAAGTAGCAGTAACACCAAGAACATCACAAAGAGATTTCGGGATAGTGGAAACACTAGCACCAAAATCACACAAACCAAAACACTCATAATTTTTAATTTTGATTTTGATGGTAGGTTCCCATTCATCATGCAACTTTCTAGCAATCAAAACTTCTTATTTGAATTTTTCTTCAAAAGCTTTCATCATAGCATCAAAATATGTTTAATAAAAGCTTTATTTTGTTCATAAGCATGGGGTGAATTAATCATGGATTGCCAAAAAGAAATACGATCAATCAAGGAGCAACTATCATAATTAAAGTATTTGTAATCCAAAATAGGTGGCACATCATTAGCTAAAGTCTTGAGCTCTCCAAATCCACTTTCATCAAAGTTATTTCGATAAAAGTACCACCTGCGGCGGAATCCAAAAGATTTCGACAAACAAAATTCAATCCCGCTTGGAAATTTTGTATGATCATCCAAAGATTTAACCCATGAGTTGGGCAATTCCTTAGCATCATTTTCATCCTTTCCCAAGATAGTGCAACATGCTCATGTTCAAGTTGCTTGGAATTCATGATTTTGGTAGCATCTTTGCATTTGTTCCAAGAATCAATGCTATTGCAAGGTAAAGAGGAAAACCAAATTTTTGCATAATCTCGCAAAGAAAACAGAAATAATTTCAATTTCACAATATCATTGTCCACACTCTTTTGTTTTGCATATCGCATAATTCCACAAAGGTATTGAGATGGGACCCGACATCCTCATTAGGAGTGCCGGAAAATTGATCTTTCATGACAAGATTCAACAAAGCAGTATTAATATCACAAGTCCCCGGAGTAGTGGCAGGAGGAGCAATCGGAGTGCCAATAAAATCATTTTTGTTGGTATTGGAAAAATCACACAACTTAGTGTTCTCTTGCTGTCACATCCCTAGATCAACCCCTGTGGTCTTTGCCTGATCATCATGTCATCATGTTTAAATTTTTGTTAAACTTGAAATGGGGATTGTTCAAACCCTAGTACTTCAAATTTCAAATAGTTCCAGTCAAAAAAAATTGCATTCAATGTTTCCAAAATGCTCCAATATTTGTTGGATATTTTTGGCAAGGCTTTTGCAGCAAACCAAAAATAATGGACATCTTTGTGGAATATTTTGGGCATGGAATTTAAATTATTATTGTATTTGATTTTGGAATTATATTCATAATATATAGAATATATTTTCAAATAACCTTGAAATGTTTTATGTGCTTTTGGAAAAGTCCATCTAGCAACATAAAATTGTTCAGAGGGTTTTTGGCACTGGTTTGAAACTGTTGAAATTTCAAATAGTGGCAAGATTCAAATCAAAACAGAAAACAAAAATAGAAAATAGAAACAAAAATGTGGTAAGGAGGGAAGCTTACCTGGGCTCACCTGAGCCGGCCCAGCCCACCTGGCCTCAGCCAGTCACCCCCTACCTCTGCCAGTAGGCAGAGGAGGGACAGCGCACGCGCGCCGCGAGCGCCACGCACCTCCCTGCATGCCTGCATCGTCTGCGCCACCGCGACGCCTCGCGTCTTCTCCTCGGCGCTGCCTCGAACCCCTGGACACCACTCTTCCCTCCTCTGCTCTCTCCCTCATCCTCTCTTGCTATGGCCGAAGCCGCCGCCAGCTTGCCGTTGCCGCACGAGTAGCCACCGTCTTCCCCTTGATTCCCTGGCGTGTCTAAGAGCTCCGCCACGACGCCCCTGACGTCTCCGTCGACTCACGCGACGCCGGACGACCCGGAACGCCGCCACCGTCGCCTTCTTCAACGTCGGGTGGCCGAGATCCGCCTCGCCGCCCCGCTCGCTCAGACGCCTCCCCGCCCCCTTCGTCCGCACCGTTCGATTCACTGTGAGCCACTGCCCTCTCCCCTCCGTCTTGTCTCCTCGCGCGCGACCTGTAGCCACTACCCCGCAAGCACCGAGCGCCGCCGTCCGCCATGGCCGAAGATCTGCTTCACAACGAGCTCGTCCCGCCTCCTACCGCTGCCCGTCGTGCTCCGGGTGCTCCACTGATGCGTCCCCGCCGCTCCGCTGCATCTCTAGCAACCCGCAGCCCCGCGCCCGAGCACCACCGAAACAGGGCCGCCGCTCCGCCCGTCGCTGCCGTCGCTACACCCCACATGGGTGGCTGCAACGACCACCGTTGGACGCGCCGCACTGCGGACATCCCAGCGCACCCACCCGCGCAACCATCCATGGCCGGAAACGGCCGGCCGGTGATCGCCGCCGTGCACAGCTTAGCGCCGGCGATTAGCCGCCGGCTAAACACATCGTTAGCCACTAACCTGCCCGACTAAATTACTCCCTTGATCCACTGACTTCTGGGCCCCCTTGCGGGTCAAATCCAAGTCAACACGGGATTAACCCTTGGTTAACTGTGGGCCTATGACAGGTGGGGCCCGCCCTGTTAACTAAAATAGTTTAGATTTATCTACTACCCCTATAAAAGGAAGAGAAGGCAGATCCAACTAAGCATATTAGCCGTCTAATTACAATCCAAAGGCCTAAAATCATCGTTAACGAAAACTTTCGTTAACGAAATCTCCTCCTCGGTAACGAAACCCACTACCTCTCTCTTTGAAAAAAAAACAAATCCCGCAGTACTGCACGCACGCATTCCCCTTCTCTAACCGCTCGCCCCCCACGCCTCGACCCCCGCTGCCCTGCCTCTTCGTCCCCTTCATGCCGCCGCTCGCCCTCCCCCCTTCCCCGCGGCGCCTGACCCCTCGCCATGGCAAGAACGCTCGCCGCCGGCCGCCGCTGCCCCTGCAGCACGCAGACTCCCCGCTCGCCGCCGCTTACCCCCTCTCCTGGGCCTGGATGCCGCACTGGATCCGCCCTTCGCCGCCCCACCTCCCCGCGCCGCGGGAGCTGCCGTCGGAGCTACCCTTCGCCGCAGGCCGCCTCCGAGCCGCTCGCCGCCATTCCTATTCTGCTTCACGTGAGACTACAGGTGCACGGGCGGGAGGATTTCCCAGGCCCTGTACCGTCCTCTCCTCTCTCGATCTGATTGAAGCCATAGCCCGGGAATGGCAGCCGACGTGCATGCCCTTGGCAGCGGTAGATCGGGCGACGACGTGCATGCCCTTTTGAAAACCGCCGCCAATTTCACCATACTGATAGTCATCTCCTTTTTCTCAAATTAATGCACTTGTAGCCTTTTTCTCCTCCCGAACTTCTTTTACTGAGAATGGCAGATCTTCTTGCAGCAGCAAAAGGCGCACATGCGGAGCCAGACCTTTGGTGGAGTAGGAGATGCTCACAGCGATGGGGCGCAACCACACCAAGCCGGGGGAGGAGGAGGTGGCATGCCAGCGCTGGCGAAGCGAGGCTCTCGACCCGCACAACAATCTCACAGTCGTCGTCTTCACGGTTGTTTTGCTGTTAATTGTCAGTTTTGAGTGTGAATTAATTTATGTGAATTATTTAAATGTGGTTTTTTAACCACCGTGAGATTGTTTGAACTGATGGGCTTGCGTCATTTTCATGGTTATGCCATCCAAGTTCACATGATTCATGCACATCTTGCTTTGTTTTATGGTATGTCAGATGCATGGTGATTTGTTGCTAAGTTTTATCTTGGTTATCTGTCCAGACCCTTCAATTTATCATTGCATGAGTACCTTCTCTTGTAGTCCCTGCTAACTTTGTATCCTTTCTCCTTTTCTTGTAGGTTACGCTTGACAGTTCAATGCTTAGTGTACTACTGTTGCTCTCCAAGACTCCACAGAATTCTTCATGATGATTTGACCCATATATTAGCATTTGGTAACTTGATTTTCTTCCCTGTTGTATAAGACTATAGGAGACATGAAATTGTGTATATTGAAATTTTGTATATTTTATTTTGTTGTGAGGTTATTTTTAGGTTTGCTTATGTTCTCTTTTATCCTTTTCGAACGCGGATAGGAAAAGAAAAATGAAACATGTTCAATAAAATGCGTTCTTTGTAGGCTTTTGTTTTCATGCAGCGGTGTATTTGAGTGTACACTTAGCTGACTTCATATATACTGCACCTTTTGTTTATCGCTAGAACTGTTGTCAGTACCAAATGTGCAAATGGTATTAACTTCATTCAGTGAGCTATGCCTGATAGTTATTGGTGTCATTTCCCCTCCTGAAATCATCGGTTTCCTATTTGTAGGAGCTTTGATATGGCTGCTCACCAATGAGCTGGACGTGTTTTTGTCCTGGGTACTTGCATGATGGAAGAAGAAATTGGGTATTCCTAAATGTGCTACTGCAGATCAAAGGTGAACTCATCCCATTTTCTTACTTCAATCTCAGGTTATGTGAGGAGGTGAGGATAATAAAAATTGGATAAACATTGTTTGAGATCCACCCGACTCATCCCAAGTTTTTGCAAGGTTTGCCTCATGCTGTTTATATTTTGTGCTTGTGTGTAAACAGGTTGGCGGCTTAGTTGACCTGGGTTTTTTAACATATCAATGGTGAGCGATGACATATACGGATCTGGTCGTTTTGGTTTTGCTAGACCATGATTGTTATTAAGCATGTATGTACAGTTATGTTCTTTTACGGATGCAATTTGATAGTTTTGATACCATTTGATGTGTATTAACTAAAATTTGCTCATTACCTTGATCTTTTAATTCCATTTGAGGCAGATTTGATTTATCCTGGGAGTAACAAGGAAGAAGGGTCAGCTTATGTTCTTGACTAATCACAAAAAAGGATGCCACTGAAAATAATGGATCTGATGTGAGGAAAAGGTCGGATCACTTCCTACTCTTTGCTTTCATTTAGTTGTCATTTTTTTTGGAATGCTTCGAAAAGAAACCATATTACTGCAAACTGTTACTGTCCGTTCTAAGAGTTTACATGGTTAGGTGATATGTCCAACTTGCTATGCATTTTTCTGGTCTGTAGATATACATGGGTTCTCATCTGATGGTGCTATTTTTCATGTTGTTTCTGTTCTTCGCTGGCAGTTAGTGGTCTAAATGGATTGTGATTCAGTGAAAGGATAGCTGCATACTAGAAAGTTGGAGGGCACTTGGAACCCCTAATCGCCACTTCGTTTTCGGTCGACGCAGTCCTGTTAGAAAAATACAATTTTCATGCCATGTTGTGTCATGTTGGTTTGTGTATAAACAAAATTCAGAATTAACTCAAGTTTACATGCGCGAGTGCATGCGATATTCTCATGTTGCAGTTTCTCAAATGCTGAATGTTTAGTCTCTTCAGACTCCAAATTTCCTTCAATTGGACAAAGTTGATCCAGTGGCCGTCCCCCATGACCATGGCGGACACCTTGGTCTTCGGTCCTCTCCCCCTCGTATTTTGGCTACCAGTAATTTTGCCGGTGCTCTTGGCTTCAGTTACCAGTTTAAATATGCAAACATTCACCTCCTTGTGCAATTCAGGCCGGTTTAAATATGGCTATTGAAGATCCATTATACTTCCACATGGTTTTTAGAATCTGGATAAAATCACTATCACAGTAATGTGATTTGTTCTGTAGCTTCTTTTTGGCACTTGGAAACAACAAAATAGAAATTAGTTGCTGAGGTAAGGTAATGAAGGAAAAAATTATTACCCCATTGTTTATTGTTTGTCTGGTTGTAGTTATAGTTTATTTTCAGCCCATATAATTTTCTGTTGTGAATTGTATCCACCTGCATGTAAAAATAGTAAGATGCAATTTGTTTCAACTTTTGAGTATATATACTAAAGTTCAGGATATTCGGAAGCTTTCTCACATCATGCAAGTATATAAACCCTAGAAAAATTCAGACAGTATGTTTGTGGTAAAGCCATTACCCGATGTCTCCCAGGAGCATCTCATGTCCTTCGAGAATCTTAATATAAGCATGTTAATTGGAGTGAATTTTCTTCTCTTTGGTTTATGTTCACGAAGCCGTTCGTACCCTAAAACTGTACAAGGACGGAAGCTAGGCGAGTGTATTTTTGTAATGATATTTAGTTCATTAGTTGTATAGGCAACCTGCTTGCATAGTACTACCCCCATTCCAGAATATAAGGTGTATTGATTTCCATGCATTTCAACCATTTGAATGTTTGACCAAGATTACAGAATAAAAATATGAACATCAATAATACCCAATAGATAAAATTTGAAGCTACTTTTAATGATGGATCAAATGATATAAATTTGATATTGTGGATATTGATATATTTTCTAGAAACATTCATAGGTTTGGCTTTAAAAAACAAATACACTTTATATAAAGGAAAAGAGGGGGTATATAATTTTTTTTGCGGAAAAAAGAGGGAGTATATTGATTATAACCTCTTCTTAACTTGCCTTTAATAACAACCATGATGGTACCCAATTTAGTTTTAGGATGCTACTACTAAGATGAATATTTCCAATTTTACCATGGGAAAAAAAAAATCTTATGCCATTTTAATTTATTGAATAGTGCAGACGTACAAATATCCATTCACAAGAGTACACCGAGAACAATTGTTTTGGACTTTTGTGAAGTTACATTCTGCGATTTTGTACATAAATGCTTAGGTACATTACAAAGTAGAATTTCCTAAGTATAGTTTTCTTAAACTTCAAATACAAATTCGTTTGCCTTTTATGATTGAACTATTTTTTGGTTTATACGTGAATTTTCACGTGCAAGCTTACTTGCGGGTCAAATCCCTTGATCCACTGACTTCTGGGCCCTTGATCATTTCTAATTTTTTGGTTTATACTCCCTTGATCCACTGACTTCTGGGCCCCCTTGCGGGTCAAATCCCAGTCAACACGGGAATAACCCCTGGTTAACTGTGAGCCTATGATAGGTGGGGCCCGCCCTGTTAACTAAAATAGTTTAGATTTATTTTATATAGGTTTAGCCCCTGAGTCTTTGACACGTGGGACCCACTGGTCAGCCTCTAATCCTGCCCTGTTACACTGATGTGCTGGACCCACAGGTCAGGTTTGACCTGGGCTGGCGCCTTTGACTTGCTGACTTAGTGATGATGTCACTATGATCTCATAAAGCCTTTCTGGAATTTTAAATAATTAGAAATGATTTATTTATTTCAGAAAATGCTCTAACTTCAAAAAAATCATAGAAAATAATCTAGAACTCCAATGAAAATAATTTATATATGAAAAATGATCAGAAAAATTCAAGGAATCTGTTTATGGCATTTTCATGCATTTTTGAACAACTTACAACCACTTTTTAGGACAATTTGAATAAATGGCATTTGAATAATCACATATGAAGTTTGAATTTGAACCTTTGGTTCAAACCAACTTCATTTAATATGGTTGCTAGTTTCATTAGCTCAATCAACAGCATATTGCCATGTCATGTTCATGCATCATATTGTTACATTGCATTGATTGTATTCTTTCTCTGTTTGTCAGTTTTGTCCCCTCTCAGTAGACGATGTTCAGTCGATGAGTTCGATGACACCGATGAAGAACTATTACTATATTCAGAAGTGCCAGGCAAGCAGAACCCCCTTGTTCATTTCAATACAATCCCATTCTCTCGCTCCTGCCCTCTTTTATTGCATTAGGACAACAACGTTTCAACTGCTACAGGTTGCGGTAGATGAACCCCTTTCCTCTGCATGACCTATCATTGCCACAGTAAATAGTTGAAACCCACTAGCACGAGAAGCAGTTGTTTGAGCCATGTTGTGCCTACTCATTCATGCTTTCTGGTTATGCCTGCTATTGCTTAGAGTTGTGTCAGGTCTGATTCATCGAGGATGAATTGGAATGGTGATGAATATGTCCTACTGTGTGTGAGCTAAGTGAGTTGTCGGTGTACTAAGGTAGGGGTAACTCAGTACCCCAACTTGTGCACGGGCAGTTGCAGCTTCCCGCGGCAGGGTTTACCGCGTGCTCGCCGGAGACCTTCCTGCTCCATATCAAGCCATTCAAAAACAAAGTATACAAGACAGAAGATCGAGACCCCGGCAAGCGGAGCTTGCCGGGAAGGCCGTTCTAGGCTCAAGGTTACCTCACTCACGCAAGGCCCTGGCAAGAGGAGCTTGCCAGGAAGACTAGAAGATTACATCGTAGGAGACCCGGCGAGGGCCCGGGGAGCGACAAGCTTCAAAGCCCGGTAAGCTCCCGGGCCCGGCAAGATCAAGACCCCGGCAAGGTGCTTGCCGGGAGAGTTGCGCTGTGTGCCCGCGCTCCAGCTCATCGGCCCACGCGTCGCCCTGGGGCCATCCCAGGGACGCGTGGCGGATGGCTGTGCAGCCTGGGGGACACGGTGGCACTCCACGGTGATGAAGCCATCGCCGTGGCAAACGGAGACGCAAGGGCGGGAGCTTTTGGGGTCGACGGCGACGGGCATTAAATGCCCTTGTCCCCCACTGTCAAAGTAGGTGGCGACCGCTGTTCGCGCACTGTAGCTCCACTATTCCCGCACTGTTACAACTACCACCTCTTTTACGTTTTTACCCCTTTCTCCTACGTTGACACCTGTCGGTGACCCCTTGCACTATAAAAGGAGGCCCATGCACAACGTGGAGGGGGTTCGGAACCTAGATCACTCATACGCTCAGTGTAGCTGCTTCTTCAAGCTCCCGAGCTCTCCAACTCAATACACAACTAAGCAGGAGTAAGGGTTTTACGCGTCTACCGCGGCCCGAACCTGGGTAAAACTGCCCGCGTGCTCGCTACGATCTGCTCTTCGTGCTCCCTCCGCCCTCGTACCGCACAGACAAGGGGCTCCGGTCCCATAGGTGTTCGTGGCGGACAGTTTCCCCCGACATGAGTGAACTTGATTTGGTAAAGGTAGCGGTGAGAGGCCATGTAGGAGTACATGGTGGGTTGTCTCACTGGAACTGTCCTTAAGAACTGAGTTCTTTGTAAGTTGTCCAATGACATAGCTACTACCACGCATTCGAATGCTTTTGTGCCCCTCTCAACTTATTAATCAACTCGATCTCTGTCCAGGAGTCGCAACTAGTTTCTGGTGTTTGTAGGTAGTGCTAGTAGTCTACCAAGTGGCACCCGGTACATGTGAGCTTGGGTCAGACTAGGTGCAGTGGCCCGGTGTACCAAGTGGCACCCGGATGGTGGGCTTGGGAACCCTGTACACATCGTTTGGGGCCGTGATCGACACCCCGGCCGGATCTCCCCACGGATGGAACCCGAACAGGCGATAAACATAGACTAGAGTTGTCACACCCTGATTTTCATGTCACATTGCTTAAGCTTATTTCCATGTTAAAAAAATGTGGATTTGCAAAAACTTTTGAGTGTTTTTGACTTTGCTTGATTTGACTTTTGTTTGCTGTTTGCTAGTGCTCTAAAAATCAAATAAATCCTCCAACTCTTATACTTCATCTCCTTGACCCAAAACCTTTTCCCAATGATCATGCCATGTGTATAGACCAGTATAGAATTTTCTTATAAAAAATGTTTTGGCCAAATTGTATTTTCTAAAATTAGTTTTCCAAAAACCCCTGAATTGAGGTTTGCACTGCAAGTACCTTATTTAGGGTGTGAAAAATCTTTCAAAAAGTATATTTGAATCCTATTAGATATAGGACTCCCAGAAACCACAAAAGTATAATTTTAAAAGTTATTTTTATATTTTATTTAAAAGCTTTTTCTTAAGGCCAGAAATGGTCTTTAATAGGGAAAAACTTATTTAATCATTTCAAAAATATTTGCCAAAATTCAGGGAGACTCATAGGACATATATTGTCCATATATAAGAGTTTGAGCACATGGTCATGTTCAAAATATTGGGAAAATCCTTCCAAAACCCTTTCTGGATATTTCAAGCTTTTGAAATATTTACAAAGGAAATATTCTCCAAAAATTCCAGGGAAATTCTATCATGTCATATATGACATATTTGATGATCTTGCAAAGCCTCATGCCTTGAAGATCAAGGAAACATCCTCTAATCCCCTCAAAACCATTCTGTCCATATTTGAAGTTTGAGCATCTCTACATTGCCAAACTTGTACAAATGCTCTCAAATTTGGTGCACATGCTAGAATGTCCTAATAAGGCATCTAGAACAAATGGCACAAGGTTTGGAATAGAGCAACTTGATCAGATCACCCCAAAACCACTTTTGTTCAAATTCAAACCTGAACAACTTTACATTACCAACTTTTTATCTGGAGCTTCAAACTTTGTGGGCATGATCAATACCTCAAATGATGATGCTACGCCAAGTGGTGCATCTAGGGGAGATGATTTGCTTAACTCAAACATGGTGAAACCATTTCTGTTGATTTCTAGGGTTCACCAAAGTTACATTGGCCACTTTGCCCGAATGAGCTCCAATTTGGTGTAGGGGCCTAATTATATGTGACATTTGATCCTGTTAAGTACCATGCCAATTGGAAGTCATTTGCCTCCCCAAAACCTGATCAAACACCTTCTGTTCATTTACCAAAACCTGTGTTTGGACCCCTTCTACTATTTCCCTTTACCCCAAATTCTTACCACAGCTTCCCCTGATCATCCTCTACCCCAGTAACTTCTCTATGGCCTCAGCTCAATTATTGGAGGGGGTAAAACCCCAATTCCTACTGCTGGACAGCAGTTTTCACCCTCTTCCTCACCTCCCTCCTCACTCCAGGGCATCCCAGGCCGTCTGGGCAATTGTTTACTACTCCCTCTACCCGCTGGACACGGCTGGACACAAGAGGACACGCCAATGACACCGTGTGCATGCCATGGCGTGCAAAGTTCGCGCTCTGGAGCACGCTACAGTGCCCGGGCGCACTGTAGCCACCTCCAATCAGGGGCGCCCGACAGCCTTGGGCTTCCCCCTTGTGTCCCCCGAGGCGGCCTCGACGTCCGCAACACGCCGGGCGGTCGGCCCCCTCCTCGCTCCCCCTCTCTCACCTCTCCCCGCACATGCACCGGCCGACCCCGAGCTCCAGTGAGGAAGCTCGCACGCGCGAAGCCCCTGGCGCCTCCCCGCTCCTCCTCTGCTTTCCTCTGGTCCTAGACCATGCCCACGAACACCCTAGACAAGGGCTTGTGTGCCAATCCCGTCCCCTGGCACTGCCTTGGCCATCGCCGCGGATGCCACCCACGGTGCACCAGGGCCTCGCCACATAAGGCCATACCGAGCCCCCCTCTCTATGCCCTAGACTCCCTCTCCCTCTCCTGATCCTCTTGGACCGCCCCACTCCTCCTCCCGTGGCCTCTTTGCCCCTCCATGGCCGGCGAGCCACCGTTGGTCTCCTCCCGAATTGGCTCCCGGTAGCCTCCTCCTTCTCTGCTGGCCACCAGGAGAAGAACGAGCACTATGTCGCGGAGCTCCCCGTCCCCTCGCCACCTCTTCCCGTGCCCCATGGTGCCCTACCACCACCGCCCTGCGAGGCCCTCCGCCACGGCCAGTGTAGGACGCGCCTCGGCCGTCCCCCGCCGTCCCCAAGTGCCTCCCCTGGTAGCCTGCTCCCTGGCGGCCCCTCCGGTGCATGGATCTTGGCCGGGGTGGCCCATACCGCCGTGGGCAAGCGCCGGCCAGTGGGCAAGCGCCGGCCAGCGAGCAGCAGTGGCATCCAGCCCCTCCGTCGTGGGCGCGGGAGGAAGGGGATGACCCTGCAGGAGGGGCCCGCAGGTCAGCGACCCCGGAGGGCCAGGCCCACCCGTTTAAGTGGAGGCGGCAACAGCGTAGCCCGCCTCCCCCGCGCGGAAGCGCATCACCGAAAGCCGCCTCCGGCGTGGCCCCCCTGCGCATGTGCGGCCGAGCCGCTGGGCCGGCCCGCGAGCTATGCCTCGCCCTGCGCACTGTATAAGGTTGAACCCTTATTTCTTTTCTTTTTCTTTATTCTGTCAACTTCAAAAATGCCTAGATAATTCATATGAACTCCAAATTGCATGATTCAAATTTTTTATGGCTCCATAAATCATGCTCTATCACATGGTGCAACATGCACATTATTCCAGAAACTTTCCCTACACAAATATTTATCAAATGCCTTTATTTCATTTCTGTGATAAACTTTAGAAAAATCACAGAGAGCTCAATCTTGATCCAAATGCAGTGACTCAAGTTCCTAGATGCTTGTCATGTCCAAACTTAGTTTTGGAACATTTTTAATAATAGTTTCTGTACCCCACCAAATATTGAGCCATTTCTTCATATTTACCAGCTTTGCAAAATCCTAGGAAATTCATTTCAAATCCAAATCCAGTGAAACCAACTCCTAAATGCTTCTAAAATCATGACTTGATGGTAGGTACCTTTGCTCATCATTCAAGGAAATATTTCTGTATACTTCTTCCAAATCCATAAACCCTTTGGTTACATCACATTGAAATGTTCCAAACTACCTATTGATCCAACACCTATGAAACCACCTTGGTTATTTTTCATATGACCAGAGGTATCCTAGAAAAGTCCAACTCCTATTTTTAGAGCACTTTTATTTTTGCTTTGATTGTGTTGCTTATTATGATTGTTTCCATCGTTAGTTGACGTAATAAACGGAGTATTCGGAGATGGACCAGAAGATTTGAAGACTCGGAAGAATAAGGCAAGTAGCCCTTTGACCATGTTCAAGAAGCCTTTTTATGCATGTCTGATAGCACCTTTATATTCAATGCATCAGAATCATGTTGAGGTGGAAACCACTTTGGTTGCTACCCCTGTTACTTTACTGTTGAAACTTGCATCAAACATGACCCTACCTTCCTATGAGGGTTATGTGGGTGGGAGTAGATAGATGTAAGCTATAGTAGTTGGCTACGCAAAATGGGTCGGGGTTATGCATTGAGTGAAACAAGTGTGGTCTGACATACTTGCAAATGACCCAGTGGGTGCCACTAATGCCCCTGGGAGTTGATGAGGAGCTAGGGCACTACTTGGTGAAGAAGTAGTGTGCCGAGGCTCGACGAAAGAGTTGTTTACAGAGATGGATTAGATTTATGTGTGACTACCGTCCCAACCAAACATGCGCAACCACTCTACCCTTATATGGGAAAGGGCATTATTGATTACCTAGGTCGATACTAGCATGGTGCCCGCATTAGTAGTGATGGGGGTGACACGAGGTCACTCTCGGGACGGGGTCGTGCTTGGATAGGCGGCCATGACTGTTTTCACAGGGCACCGGACACACCGTTGGTACCCCGTGCTTGTGATATGTGATGAATACGGAGCGAGTCTCCACAAACCTTGAGATGTGAAATGTTTGGCATGGGGCAGTTACCAATCGAGTGGACTCCATATTAGTGTCGCCTAGGGAAATATAGTGATCGGGTGCTTACCCCGGGTACTTGAAGTACCGCGGGTCGTGGATGACACGGAAGTTCCCCTGATCTTGTGGGTAAAGTGTGCAACCTCTGCAGAGTGTCAAACTATTCGAATAGCCGTGTCCGCGGTCAAGGACAGTTGGGTGGTGCTACTTAGACTATGTCCATAAGTTTTTGGGAAACAACACGATCCAGAGATATTGTTGATGTGATTGTGAGAAAGTCACAGTGAGCTTGTGCATGAGTTTATTACAATTCTTTCTCGATAATGATGTCTGTGACCTCCTGATACTTGTTGCAGACACATGCATGTCCATGTTATATGTTGATCATACTTGCATATGAAAAACTAGCTTTCGGCAAAACCGCCAACTTAGCAGTAGAGCCTTGCATAATTATTCTGTCAGCACTCTTGGGTTGCTTGCAAGTACATTCAATGTACTCATTGGCTTGCCACTGGTTATTTTATTGGCCAGGCATGAGAGAACAGGTTATGATGAAGATCTCTTGGTAACGAGCATGCGAGCTAGGACGCTTCCCAGCCAGAATGCCTGTAGGGTTAAGGCAGATGGCATGGGTCCAAGTTGTCATTGAAGATTTCCGCTGCGATGATATACTAAAGACTTGACCATTATGGTCCTATTTGTGTAATACGGTATGTATGGATGTAAGACTCTTGTTATTCAGCTTCTGTGTGTTCAGTGAGCATTGATCTCTGGGATCACTGTGCACGTGCATTCGGTGATCATGACTTATGAGTCGGGGTCCCCACAGAGCTGGTATCAGAGCCATCCTGACTGTAGGATGCCTTAGTTAGCATGGTCGTTAGTTAGGGTAAAACTATCTCCAAACTATTAGTAGTTTTCAAAACTATCTATACTTCTCTTCCCTTCTTAGTTTTTCGAAAACTAGGCTATACTCGATCTCTTCCCCTTCAAAACCTTGGTCGCTAGAACCCTTATGCCCCAGACCACTGGATTTTCTGTGATCCTCGTGGAGTGCACCTTGCCAAACACTCACCGACCACTTTTGCACGGAAGATTGGTGACACCACGACAAGATGATACCAACAGAAACTACACCCTCGATGAGTGAGGACATGAAGACCCAGAAGATGGGGGACACCCTTGACAAGAACCCCCAAGATGGTGCAACTTTGGCCTATAAATGACCAGGGTATAGGTTATGCAAAATCATGATATGCATCGCTAATAGAGTAATCCTGTCACTACCGTTGTTGTATCGGCAACCACCGGTGGATGAGAACCTTGCCATTTGGTCCGCCTCACTATAGTGAGCAGGAAAACGGTTCTCTTTGTCCCCCGCTCTTGTTGTCGATGTTTTCATCAACAAAACCTACATGTTGGACCTCTATTATGACTTGTTATTGTCATTGCATATGGATTGCCTACCTGGTACCCTCGACGCCCCAGAAGGCACAAGGGATCGTCATGATTGAAGAGACAAGAGAAGACAAGTCAACGCCAGCTACAAGGAGGCACCTTCACCACATCACCTCATCAGGCGAGAAGTTGTTGAAGATTCTTCAGGCTCAACCCGGATCGTTCATCAAGCAACTACAAGGGACATAGCAACACCTGAGGAAGCCCAGAAGACTGCACGAGGCACAAGTCACGGCACTGAGTCCGAGAACCCCTAGGGTAGGATGAGTCGTGTACCCCCTATGCGCAGTCGAGTCCATATGATGGTTTGAATGGAACCATGATTGTGTGTTGTTTGCTTTTATTTGCTTGTGTTTTGATATAAGTCGCACTTTTGCCCCAGGCAACAAGTGCATGGCTATATCACCTTCCTTGCCTTGT
The DNA here is from genome assembly GCA_902687465.1 of Secale cereale. Taxonomy (NCBI): domain Eukaryota; kingdom Viridiplantae; phylum Streptophyta; class Magnoliopsida; order Poales; family Poaceae; genus Secale; species Secale cereale. The sequence continues at coordinate 194,189,480 of LR738709.1, forward strand.
TTCTTTTGCTTCGGCCTTTTTGCACCCGTTTGTTGCACCTGCACAATAGAACCCCCTTTAGGCATTTCCCTCCTCTACGCTGCTTCTTCCCTCTATTCTCTCTCTCCCCAATTGAAGACCCGCAAGACAAGATGCACCAAGGATTCGACCTCGACAGCCAACTGGCACTGAAGACTTCTGCTACAACCTCCACGATCAATTGCAACCCCGTAGAGTTATGTTTAACCCTCCAGACCAGTAACCCCATTCCTAGACCCTTTGAGACTTTACAAGACACTCCAGCACGAATCCTTAACCATGTGCCTAACCCATGGTAAAGCAAGAGAACCAGTTAAGCCTTTATAACCTTGCACAACACTGGGTTCGTAAAGGAACCAGTGGACACGATGAGTGAGCACATTTTTCATCCTAATATAGCACGAGGTCTGACGATGCCATAGATAGACCAGTTTGAGGATATTGGACAGATGACTTGGTGGTTTGTATCAGTGACTTCGAGGAACTATCTGAGACCTTGATGGATTGTGAGGTTTTCATGTTGGTAGGATCATGACTTCGGGGAAGTATGTAGGAGTGCCCGTTGGACATGAGATTTGGATTTATGTAGGTGATTCTGGTTGGTATAGATGCTGGATATGTCTGCATGGTTCGGAGAAAATTGGATTTAGACCGATGATCTTGATCATGATACCATGCTTCTCGGTGGACAATAACCTAGGAGATTGGATTATTTGCCGGAGATGATTTAGGAATCTATATAATCGTGATCTTGGAGTTTACTTGACCCGGATGATGAGAATTTGGTGGACCTACTGTCGTAATGCGTAGCCCTTCCGAGTATTTGGGGATTATAGGGACTTGAGATCTTGTGGAGCACCGTAGGCATCGGATTTGTAGAATTGTTGGATTATGTGGAGATTGATGGAATTACCGGGCTATTGGGGTTGATCTATAGGAAGGAAACAAAATCTTGGAGTGGCATATGACGTGTTTCCTTAGAATAGAGATGCAATATCTTGAGCCTTGCAAGAATAGGTTGAGTGCTTGGATTATGGAGTTTAATTTAAGCTTAGCAGCATGTATGATCTACCCTTGGATTTTAGGGGTAGACATACACATGGATTTGGGGATCGTAGACAGGCATAGTTTCGTTAGACCGTCTCTTGAGAGTCATGAAGATGTGCATGGCATGAGTGGTGATTGAAGTTGGTCTATGCGAGAGGCTGCTTTTTCGTTCGGAGTACTAGATAGAGCTATTGGCATCGCAGAAACTGTGCTTAAGGATAAGATGATATAAGTTCACTCCCTCAGTAGAATCCTTGAAACCCGTAAGCCCCACCAAGCCACAACCTGGTCAGATTCTGACCACGGGCCTTCGCTCTGAGTCAGGAAGGCCTCTGCAAATACTCAACCGAGACCACCACCAATACCCCAGCTTACCTTGTGTACCCCAAAGACCTCATGGAGTAAGTGGACAAGTTGGGTAACATCATTAATTGATGGCCTACTTGTCTGCCCGAAGACAAAGAAGAGACGGACAGCTGGATGGAAGACATTTGAAGACCGCCCTGTCAAGAAGGAAGATCTACGCCGACCACCGTCATCAAGAAGTAAACTTCCGCGTCGAAGACCAGGCGTATCTGCAAACCACTCCTCCCGGAGGAACCGAGCAATTCTGTGTCGAAGGAATGCTCACACCAAATTGTATCAAGGCTTGAAGGCACGATTCTGGTGGCACGAGATGAAAAGAGAGATTGCAACCTATGTTGCAAAGTGTGATGTGTGCCAAAGGGTCAAGGCTGAACATCAGCAACCCGCTGGATTGCTTCAACCACTCAAGGTTCCTGAGTGGAAGTGGGATAAAGTCGGAATGGACTTCATCACTGGATTACCAAGGTCGAATAGAGGACATGACTCTGTTTAGCTCATAGTCGATCATTTGACCAAGGTGGTCCATTTCATTCCTGTCAAGACCACTTATGATGGCAACCGGCTGGCAGCTCTCTACATCGACCGAATCGTAAGTCTTCACGGCGCTCCCAAGGAGATTGTGTCAGGTCGAGGAACCCAGTTCACCTCAAGGTTCTGGAAGAAGTTCCGAGAAGCCTTGGGAACCAAGTATCTTTCAGCACGGCTTTCCACCCACAGACCGGAGGTCAGACTGAGCGAGTCAATCAGATTCTCGAAGTCATGACTCCGATCCTGTGTCTTGGCATATGGAGCCAAGTGGGAAGAATTGTCTCCCTTTTTGCCGAGTTCTCCTATAATAACAGTTACCAGTCGAGCCTTCAGATGGCACCATTTGAGGTGTTGTACGGACGCAGATGTCGCACACCCCTCAACTGGTCAGAGACTGGAGAAGGGATAGTCTTTGGACCGGATATTCTCCGCGCAGCGGAAGAGCAAGTCCAACTAGTCAGAGAACGTTTGAAGGCATCCAAGTCAAGGCAAAAGTGCTATGCTGACACTCACCGTCGGGACATGAGTTTCCATGTCGGGGACCGTGTGTACCTGCGGATAACTCCTCTGAAGGGAACCAAGCGTTTCCACGTCAAGGGGAAGGACCCTTTGAGATCACTGCAAGTCATGCAGTAGACGGCTTCCCAGCTAGATCTACCACCTGAGATACCCTCCGTGCACCAAATCTTCCACGAGCCCCCACTCTGGAAGTACTTCTTACCTCCTAGCTAGCCCGATGCCCGCAAGGACATCGATCACCGAGCCTTTGACAGCTAACCGAACCTAACCTATGCAAGAGACCCCTCAGCAACCTCCATCAAGGAAGGCATCAAGCAAGAAGCCATACCATCAAGCACTTCAGGATTCCAAGGAGCACCGCTCGGAAGCAGAACCAACAAGGAGAAGTGAAGACTACCCCGTATCCAAGAGTCCGCTTTTCTTTCCACGCCTAGTCTGGGAATCTCGGGGACGAGATTCTTGTAAGGGGGGTAGGTCTGTCACACCCTGATTTTCATGTCACATTGCTTAAGCTTATTTTCATTTTAAAAAAAATGTGGATTTGCAAAAACTTTTGAGTGTTTTTGACTTTGCTTGATTTGACTTTTGTCTGCTGTTTGCTAGTGCTCTAAAAATCAAATAAATCCTCCAACTCTTATACTTCATCTCCTTGACCCAAAACCTTTTCCCAATGATCATGCCATGTTTATAGACCAGTATAGAATTTTCTTATAAAATTGTTTTGGCCAAATGGTATTTTCTAAAATTAGTTTTCCAAAAACCCCTGAATTGAGGTTTGCACTGCAAGTACCTTATTTAGGGTGTGAAAAATCTTTAAAAAAGCATATTTGAATCCTATTAGATATAGGACTCCCAGAAACCACAAAAGTATAATTTTAAATGTTATTTTTATATTTTATTTAAAAGCTTTTTCTTAAGGCCAGAAATGGTCTTTAATAAGGAAAAAATTATTTAATCATTTCAAAAATATTTGCCAAAATTCAGGGAGACTCATAGGACATATATTGTCCATATATAAGAGTTTGAGCACATGGTCATGTTCAAAATATTGGGCAAATCCTTCCAAAACCCTTTCTGGATATTTCAAGATTTTGAAATATTTACAAAGGAAATATTCTCCAAACATTCCAGGGAAATTCTATCATGTCATATATGACATATTTGATGATCTTGCAAAGCCTCATGCCTTGAAGATCAATGAAACATCCTCTAATCCCCTCAAAACCATTCTGTCCATATTTGAAGTTTGAGCAACTCTACATTGCCAAACTTGTCCAAATGCTCTGAAATTTGGTGCACATGCTAGAATGGCCTAATAAGGCATCTAGAACAAATGGCACAAGGTTTGGAATAGAGCAACTTGATCATATCACCCCAAAACCACTTCTGTTCAAATTCAAACTTGAACAACTTTACATTACCAACTTTTTATCTGGAGCTTCAAACTTTGTGGGCATGATCAATACCCCAAATGATGATGCTACACCAAGTGGTGCATCTAGGGGAGATGATTTGCTTAACTCAAACATGGTGAAACCATTTCTCTTGATTTCTAGGGTTCACCAAAGTTACATTGGCCACTTTGCCCAAATGAGCTCCAATTTGGTGTAGGGGCCTAATTATATGTGACATTTGATCCTGTTAAGTACCATGCCAATTGGAAGTCATTTGCCTCCCCAAAACCTGATCAAACACCTTCTGTTCATTTACCAAAACATGTGTTTGGACCCCTTCTACTATTTCCCTTTACCCCAAATTCTTACCACAGCTTCCCCTGATCATCCTCTACCCCAGTAACTTCTCTATGGCCTCAGCTCAATTATTGGAGGGGGTAAAACCCCAATTCCTACTGTTGGACAGCAGTTTTCACCCTCTTACTCACCTCCCTACTCATTCCAGGGCATCCCAGGCCGTCTGGGCAATTGTTTACTACTCCCTCTACCATCTGGACACGGCTGGACAGAAGAGGACACGCCAATGACACCGTGTGCATGCCATGGCGTGCAAAGTTCGCGCTCTGGAGCACGCTACAGTGCCCTGGCGCACTGTAGCCACCTCCAATCAGGGGCGCCCGACAGCCTTGGGCTTCCCCCTCGTGTCCCCCGAGGCAGCCTCGACGTCCGCAACACGCCGGGCGGTCGGCCCTCTCCTCGCTCCCCCTCTCTCACCTGTGCCCGCACGTGCACCGGCCGACCCCGAGCTCCAGTGAGGAAGCTCGCACGCACGAAGCCCCTGGCGCCTCCCCGCTCCTCCTCTGCTTTCCCCTGGTCCTAGACCATGCCCACGAACACCCTAGACAAGGGCTTGTGTGCCAATCCCGTCCCCTGCCACTGCCTTGGCCATGGCCGCGGATGCCACCCACGGTGCACTAGGGCCTCACCACATAAGGCCATACCGAGCCCCCCTCTCTATGCCCTAGACTCCCTCTCCGTCTCCTGATCCTCTTGGACCGCCCCACTCCTCCTCCCGTGGCCTCTTTGCCCCTCCATGGCCGGCGAGCCGCGGTCGGTCTCCTCCCGAAATGGCTCCCGGTGGCCTCCTCCTTCTCTGCTGGCCACCAGGAGAAGAACGAGCACTGGGTCGCGGAGCTCCCCGTCCCCTCGCCACCTCTTCCCGTGCCCCATGGTGCCCTACCACCACCGCCCTGCGAGGCCCTCTGCCACGGCCAGTGTAGGACGCGCCTCGGCCGTCCCCCGCCGTCCCCAAGTGCCTCCCCTGGTAGCCTGCTCCCCGGCGGCCCCTCCGATGCACGGATCTTGGCCGGGGGTGGCCCATACCGCCGTGGGCAAGCGCCGGCCGGCGAGCAGCAGTGGCATCCAGCCCCTCCGTCGCGGGCGCGGGAGGAAGGGGATGACCCTGCGGGAGGGGCCCGCAGGTCAGCGACCCCGGAGGGCCAGGCCCACCCGTTTAAGTGGAGGCGGCAACGGCACAGCCCGCCTCCCCCACGCGGAAGCGTATCACCGAAAGCCGCCTCCGGCGTGGCCCCCTGCGCATGTGCGGCCGAGCCGCTGGGCCGGCCCGCGAGCTATCCCTCGCCCTGCGCACTGTATAAGGTTGAACCCTTATTTCTTTTCTTTTTCTTTATTCTATCAACTTCAAAAATGCCTAGATAATTCATATGAACTCCAAATTGCATGATTCAAATTTCCTATGGCTCCATAAATCATGCTCTATCACATGGTGCAACATGCACATTATTCCAGAAACTTTCCCTACACAAATATTTATCAAATGCCTTTATTTCATTTCTGTGATAAACTTTAGAAAATCACAGAGAGCTCAATCTTGATCCAAATGCAGTGACTCAAGTTCCTAGATGCTTGTCATGTCCAAACTTAGTTTTGGAAATTTTTTAATAATAGTTTCTGTACCCCACCAAATATTGAGCCATTTCTTCATATTTATCAGCTTTGCAAAATCCTAGGAAATTCATTTCAAATCCAAATCCAGTGAAACCAACTCCTAACTGCTTCTGAAATCATGACTTGATGGTAGGTACCTTTGCTCATCATTCAAGGAAATATTTCTGTATACTTCTTCAAAATCCATAAACCCTTTGGTTCCATCACATTGAAATGTTCCAAACTACCTATTGATCCAACACCTATGAAACCACCTTGGTTATTTTTCATATGACCAGAGGTATCCTAGAAAAGTCCAACTCCTATTTTTAGAGCACTTTTATTTTTGCTTTGATTGTGTTGCTTATTATGATTGTTTCCATCGTTAGTTGACGTAATAAACGGAGTATTCAGAGATGGACCAGAAGATTTGAAGACTCGGAAGAATAAGGCAAGTAGCCCTTTGACCATGTTCAAGAAGCCTTTTTATGCATGTCTCATAGCACCTTTATATTCAATGCATCAGAATCATGTTGAGGTGGAAACCACTTTGGTTGCTACCCCTGTTACTTTACTGTTGAAACTTGCATCAAACATGACCCTACCTTCCTATGAGGGTTATGTGGGTGGGAGTAGATAGATGTAAGCTATAGTAGTTGGCTACGCAAAATGGGTCGGGGTTATGCATTGAGTGAAACAAGTGTGGTCTGACATACTTGCAAATGACCCACATACTTGCAAATGACCCAGTGGGTGCCACTAATGCCCCTGGGAGTTGATGAGGAGCTAGGGCACTACTTGGTGAAGAAGTAGTGTGCCGAGGCTCGACGAAATAGTTGTTTACAGAGATGGATTAGATTTATGTGTGACTACCGTCCCAACCAAACATGCGCAACCACTCTACCCTTATATGGGAAAGGGCATTATTGATTACCTAGGTCGATACTAGCATGGTGCCCGCATTACTAGTGACGGGGGTGACACGAGGTCACTCTCGGGACGGGGTCATGCTTGGATAGGCGGCCATGACTGTTTTCACAGGGCACCGGACACACCCCGTTGGTACCCCGTGCTTGTGATATGTGATGAATACGGAGCGAGTCCCCACAAACCTTGAGATGTGAAATGTTTGGCACGGGGCTGTTACCAATCGAGTGGACTCCATATTAGTGTCGCCTAGGGAAAGATAGTGATCGGGTGCTTACCCCGGGTACTTGAAGTACCGCGGGTCATGGATGACACGGAAGTTCCCCGAATCTTGTGGGTAAAGTGTGCAACCTCTGCAGAGTGTCAAACTATTCGAATAGCCGTGTCCGCGGTCAAGGACAGTTGGGTGGTGCTACTTAGACTATGTCCATAAGTTTCTGGGAAACAACACGATCCAGAGATATTGTTGATGTGATTGTGAGAAAGTCGCAATGAGCTTGTGCATGAGATGATTACAATTCTTTCTCGATAATGATGTCTGTGACCTCCTGATACTTGTTGCAAACACATGCATGTCCATGTTATATGTTGATCATACTTGCATATGAAAAACTAGCTTTCCGCAAAACCGTCAACTTAGCAGTAGAGCCTTGCATAATTATTCTGTCATCACTCTTGGGTTGCTTGCGAGTACATTTAATGTACTCATTGGCTTGCCACTGGTTATTTTATTGGCCAGGCATGAGAGAACATGTTATGATGAAGATCTCTTGGTAACGAGCATGCGAGCTAGGACGCTTCCCAGCCAGAATGCCTGTAGGGTTAAGGCAGATGACATGGGTCCAAGTTGTCATTGAAGATTTCCGCTGCGATGATATACTCAAGACTTGACCATTATGGTCCTATTTGTGTAATATGGTATGTATGGATGTAAGACTCTTGTTATTTAGCTTCTGTGTGTTCAGTGAGCATTGATCTCTGGGATCACTGTGCACGTGCATTCGGTGATCACGACTTATGAGTCGGGGTCCCCACAAGAGTCTTGTGTGGTTAGTCAGGTCGTGGCCGACACCCTCGCCAGGCTTCAGCTTGAAGGTTGCCGAGATACACGACGTGTACATGGCGGTGAGTGGCGAGAGCGTGTGTGAAGAAGTACACCCCTGCAGGGTTAACATGATCTATTCGAATAGCCGGGTCCACGGTTATGGACTTCTTGGATGCTTACGTGGTACATAGACAAGTGAAAGTGGATTCTCTAAAATACTAAAGACAAGTGTGAGTGCTATGAATGGCCTTCTCGTAGGTAGACGGGAGCGGATCCATAGTGGTGTATTGATTGGTGAATATGTGGACTCGTGTGCGCCACCTCAAAGAGTTACTTGCAGTTGTAGTTCAGGATAGCCACCGAGTCAAAGCTGGCTTGCTGCAGTCAAACTCCACCACCCCATTGTTGATACTGATTCATATGTAGTTTGTTCTGATGTAGGTCTTGCTGAGTACCTTTGTACTCACGTTTGCTTAATTTATGTTTTTGCAGAGAGACTTCAGTCTCGCTAGTGGTTCCGCGTGGACTTCGACGTTTAGCTTGTTACCTCAGCTACGATCTTGTGCCCTCGGGAGGGTCTTATAGATAGTCAGGCTTCTCAGCCTTTTTAATTTGTAGTTGTCTGTACTCAGACATGTTATGCTTCCGTTGCCTGTATGCTGTGAATGTTGGGTCATATGACCTCTGATTGTATTAAATGCTATGATGGCTCTTCTGGGCCTTTATCTATATGAGTTGTTGAGTTATGTTGTGATGCCATGTTGTACATCACATACTTGCATGTTATGCGTACGTGTAATGTGTATTGCTATGTGTGGGATCCGACACCTAGTTGTTTACCTTTGGTAGCCTATCTTACAGGGAAATGTCTCCTAGTGCTTCCACTGAGCCTTGGTAGCTTGCTACTGCTCCATAACACTTAGGCTGGCCGGCATGTGTCCTTCTTCGTTCCTGTGTCTGTCCCTTAGGGGAAATTTCACGCGTTGTTCCTTTAAGTCCTTGTAGCTTGCTACGACTTGGGTTCATACCTTGATGACCGACACGTTCGTTGCTGGGTCATGTATGCATGTCTCTATAATTTAGCGCCACTTTTGGTTTATAACTAGTCATGTTGGCCCGGGTTCTCTGTCATACGGATGCTAGCGACACTATCATATACGTGTGCCAAAATGCGCAAACGGTCCCGGGCCAGGTAAGGTGGCACCCGTGGGGATACCGTGCGTGAGGCCGCAAACTGATATGATTTGTTACAGGCTAGACCTGTGTGACTTATGATCGGGGTCCCGACAGCTTTGGTATCAGAGCCTGACTGCCTGTAGGATTAGCAAGCCAAACTGGTCGAAGTTGTGTCTAGAAATTCTTTAGTTATATAAGGGAATTGATTGTGGCAGGGAACGCAAGGCTCTTTTTACTCCTTTACCCTATGACCTTCTGATCTGAGTCACCTTCTTTTTTCTACGGGGTTTAAGAACTAGGATTCTCATTCTATTTATCAGGATCACGTTAATGGTGGATTCAACCCTCGGCTCAGTTTCTACTACTTCCGTTTGTTCAACTGTTGGTCTTAGAACCTTGACATTATGATGTTAAGTGGATATGCTACCCTTTTTGCTTGGATCTCAAAAGTATTTTCGAGCATTTACAGCCGTTATGCTCTCCGAGTCACCCCAGGTTCCTAATTGGTCTGATGCATTTGCAAATCCCTTCTTCCTGTTGCCGATGCTCATTTGGGCCAGATTAACCACACTAACCAGTGTGTTGAGGTACTCTGTTACCTCGACACATATGTTGGAGTTATTATTATGACCCTAAGTGTCTTAGAGAATCACCTAGTAATCTAGCAGTGCTTATATTCCCAGTGTGATGATTCTGGCCATCATTCTCGAAAGCATCTCGTGATGCCATTTAGTTAGTAGGCATTATATCCCTGGGTTCTTGAACCCAAGACTCACTCCACTTACCTCCTGTTGGTAGTATTTGCTCGTCCCTTTAGGATTTTAGTAACCTTGTGATAGTCTTCGAGGTCCGTGGTATATCCTTCTTCCAAATACCATGAACCATCCTTCGCAGAAGTTCTCCCGAACCAAAAGATCACAACCAGAGTGCTCTTGAGTAGTACTCCAATCATGATTGTGATTCTGCCAATCCTACCTTTCTACATGGGTTATCCGGAAGAAATATGTGGAACTCGTTCGACATACTAACCTATGCATCCACAACTCAGACAATCATATGTTCCTTGAGTTGTCCCCTTTTTAGTTGTATCTTGACCTTCGTCTATCAATTGATTGTCAAGAGTATGCGTGCATTCGTTCATCGATGCCTATTACTCTTGTGGTCTGTCAAGCCATTCTATTCAGGAATGACTAGGAGAAACAAACTCCAGTACCTTATCCATATCCAGGATTGGGTCAGAGTAGTTGTGTTTCGCAGGGCAAAATGCCAATTCAACTTTTGTTCTGTTCTATCTTGGAGCATTACCATCTTATGTCAAGAATGTCATGGGAATTGCACCACCTCCTATGAACTCTTGATACAGTAATACTTCTCGCCCTCATTATTCAGTTCTCGGTCCCCGTGTTATTGTAACTGGAACGCCGACAAGTGAATCATGATGTGTGAATCAATAACCCCAGCAACCTCGTTGCTTGGTAGTTAAAGGACAAGAATTTCATTCTTAGCGTGTTGATTACAGAATCATCATTCTAAGATTGATCGTGCTACCTAGTCCATTTTTCTGGTGCACTCTTTGATCAATGAGTTAGGATTGCATAAATCCCTCACTCTTGTGATCATATCATCTTGCCCTGAAAAGCAAGATTGTTTGCGAGCTTAGTAACATATCGGTGGTTCGTGATTTTCCGAATATCTTCTCGGAAGTATCACCGGGTTGTCCCCTGACCAATGCGTCGAGCTCGTGATCAAGTTGGTTTCATATAAACCACCCCTTCTCCAAGAATCTGCGTTGGATACCCTGAACTAGTTGGTTAAGCTAAACAACAACTTAGAGAGTTGGAAGATAAAAGCTTAATCCACATAGCTCACCTCAAAGGGATATCTTGTGTGTATATTGAAGATATATGATATCTTCTTCAATTGATCTCCGTGATCATTTGTGGATCTATTGTCTTGTCCGGACTATGATTTGAGTATGGGTTATTGCCAAGTCAAATCAGAACCAATGATATTCGTAACGTTGTCTTACTCGTGGTTGATTCCTCGAGCATACACCATTATATCTCTTGGTCTGACCAATGCTATCACCGTGTTCACTTAATTGTGGAATTCCACCTATATGGAAACCTGGATGAGTTATTTTTGAGCCCATCGACAACATCCCTATCCTCTCCATGATTTTGTTGAACATTAAGCTAGTGTTGGAAACTTTGTAAGCAATGCCTCCATGTTCCGTTCATGAGGTATATGTTTTGGTGAAAGAAGTGACTTCCTCTGATTCACGTGCATCTGATGGAAGTTGCCGCCGTGAATTCGAGAAGGCTTGTTTTTGCTTCCTCTGGAATCATCCCAAGTTAGTCACGCATATGTGCAAAGTACTCTATGGTTTGATAGGTTAGCCGCCTCCATTCTATATGTGTTTCCTAGCACGCCAAGCCACTGGTTGATTTGTTCAAGGAAAAGAAGTTCCTTCTTAAGAGCATGCCTTATGCAAGGACTTCGTTATCCTTGATGATGGTTCCCCACCTGAACCCGGTAGTGTTTGATCATAAGACTTCTACGTGGTCATGCTTGTCTTGGACAACGTGTTCATATGTATGTAGCAGAACCAGCTCATGTTTTGGAGCTTGCTATCATAGTTCACCCCCCGAGAATCTCGCAACGCCGTCTCGTCGATTTGTGTTGCAAAATTTCATTTTTCTTCCTAGACTTGATGAGTGTGGAATATCCTGACACCAACCAGAACTGAATCTCAGGCAGATATGATGGTTGGAGCTTTTCCAAGAACTATAATATTGGTCTCTCAATAACCGGTAAAGTGGATGTCGTGGCCAACACACCCAACCGGAAGACCTATTGTTGTAGTATCGTGATTGAAGAAGTTGGCCACCTTCCCATAAGGACTTCGTAGGACTTACTCCCTAGTTGTTCCTTATGGATTTTTGTGCTCCTGAAGTCCGACCTTTTACTTGACGTTCTAGGTACCAAACCATTTTAAATAAATGGGTTGCACTAGCACATCAAGGAGAACATTAGAAGCGGAGTGCTAAATGTCTCTCGGTCGATCATCCAGATTTTGCCCCTTGACTCCGCTAAGGAGAAATATGAGAAAGTGTTATCTTCCTTTGCATCTGCACTATCCATCGTTATTCATCATGGTAGTATGTGGTGTTGCTAGGATCCTTGACACGGATATTGGTAAAACCTTGATGAATATGGGAATGCTCAAGTTCTTGAGAGCACGCACAAGCACTAGGCGTTATCACTGGCACTAACCGGGATTGCTCCCAGTGTTCTTGGTTATGCCATAACCTCTCAAAGAGTAGATTCACTCTCTACTGTTGGGTTTCTTCCCAGTTACCAGAATCATTCCCAGCATTTGCATTTTGTTCCCAGCTTGCACCACCATTGTGCCATTTACCATGGGCTTCCCTTTTCAGCAATTGCTGTTCAGGATCATCTTCAAAAGTGGACTTACCATGGGTCCCATTAATTTCCGGTGATAAGAAAAATCAACCTTTGCGTTGCCTTCAACAAGGTAGTCCACATCATTCTTTCTAGTCCGAGTATGTCATTCTACCGAACTCCTCCAAATGATCGATTGTGATTTACCTTAGGCTGGTATAGGGAATTTCAGTGATATCTATATCAAAAGTAATTCTTTTTGCCACATAAGGGAATAACTCTACGAGTCACCTTCGCTAAGGTGCCCCGTCTGGTGACATCGATCACTATGTTCTTGAAGTGTGGAATTAATACCTATCAAGTGAACCTTCATCATTTGTTACACTCCATCCCTCCGGATGTGTATTGCGTGTCTCAGCTCAAGAGATGGTTCAACGTCTCACTCCATGAGTTGATCTTGAGTTGCGCGATCTTTCAGAGGATCAATTTTGTAGAGTTTCTTTCGTTGTCACCGTGTTGGACAAAGACCTCGAAAGCAAAGATGCCAAGATCAACATGATGCAATGAATCAACACCTTCGAGGAGGACAGATGAAACGAGAAGTTTGTGATGGCTTTGTGTCCCCTCTGTCTTCTTACATCACGTCTCGAATCTCGGGACGAGATTCTTGTTTTAGTGGGGGTGAGTTGTCACATCCCTAGATCAACCCCTGTGGTCTTTGCCTGATCATCATGTCATCATGTTTAAATTTTTGTTAAACTTGAAATGGGGATTGTTCAAACCCTAGCACTTCAAATTTCAAATAATTCCAGTCAAAAAATTGCATTCAATGTTTCCAAAATGTTCCTAATATTTGTTGGATATTTTTGGCAAGCTTTTGCAGCAAACCAAAAATAATGGACATCTTTGTGGAATATTTTGGGCATGGAATTTAAATTATTATTGTATTTGAATTTGGAATTATATTCATAATATATAGAATATATTTTCGAATAACTTTGAAATGTTTTATGTGCTTTTGGAAAAGTCCATCTAGCAACATAAAATTGTTCAGAGGGTTTTTGGCACTGGTTTGAAACTGTTCAAATTTCAAACAGTGGCAAGATTCAAATCAAAACAGAAAACAAAAATAGAAAAGAGAAACAAAAATGTGGTAAGGAGGGAAGCTTACCTGGGCTCACCTGAGCCGGCCCAGCCCACCTGGCCTCAGCCAGTCACCCCCTACCTCTACCAGTAGGCAGAGGAGGGACAGCGCACGCGCGCCGCGCGCGCCACGCACCTCCCTGCGTGCCTGCGTCGTCTGCGCCACCGCGACGCCTCGCGTCTTCTCCCTGGCGCTGCCTCGACCCCCTGGACACCACTCTTCCCTCCTCTGCTCTCTCCCTCGTCCTCTCCCGCTATGGCCGAAGCCGCCGCCAGCTTGCCGTTGCCGCACGCGTAGCCACCATCTTCCCCTCGATTCCCTGGCGTGTCTAAGAGCTCTGCCACGATGCCCCTAACGTCTCCGTCGACTCACGCGACGCCGGACGACCCGGAACACCGCCACCGTCGCCTTCTTCAACCTCGGGTCGCGGAGATCCGCCTCGCCGCCCCGCTCGCTCAGACGCCTCCCCGCCCCCTTCGTCCGCACTGTTCGATTCACTGTGAGCCACTGCCCTCTCCCCTCCGTCTTGTCTCCTCGCGCGCGACCTGTAGCCGCTGCCCCGCAAGCACCGAGCGCCGCCGTCCGCCATGGCCGAAGCTCTGCTTCACACCGAGCTCGTCCCGCCTCCTACCGCTGCCCGTCGTGCTCCGGGTGCTCCACTGATTCGTCCACGCCACTCCACTGCGTCGCTAGCAACCCGCAGCCCCGCGCCCGAGCACCACCGAAATAGGGCCGCCGCTCCGCCCGTCGATGTCGTCGCTACACCCCACATGGGCGGCTACAAGGACCACCGTTGGACGCGCCGCACTGCGGACGTCCCAGCGCACCCACCCGCGCCACCAGCCATGGCCGGCAACGGCCGGCCGGTGATCGTCGTCGTGCACTGCTTAGCGCCGGTGATTAGCCGCCGGCTAAACACGTCATTAGCCACTAACCTGCCCGACTAAATTACTCCCTTGACTCACTGACTTCTGGGCACCCTTGCGGGTCAAATCCCAGTCAACACAGGATTAACCCCCGGCTAACTGTGGGCCTATGATAGGCTGGGCCCGCCCTGTTAACTAAAATAGATTAGATTTATTTTATATAGGTTTAGCCCCTGAGTCTCTGACACGTGGGACCCACTAGTCAGCCTCTAATCCCGCCCTGTTACACTGACGTGCTGGACCCACAGGTCAGGTTTGACCTGGGCTGGCGCCTTTGACTTGCTGACGTAGTGATGATGTCACTATGATGTCATAAAGCCTTTCTGGAATTTTAAATAAATTAGAAATGATTTATTTATTTCAGAAAATGCTCTAACTTCAAAAAAATCATAGAAAATAATCTAGAACTCCAATGAAAATAATTTATATATGAAAAATGATCAGAAAAATTCAAGGAATCTGTTTATGGCATTTTCATGCATGTTTGAACAACTTACAACCACTGTTTAGGACAATTTGAATAAATGGCATTTGAATAATCACATATGAACTTTGAATTTGAACCTTTGGTTCAAACCAACTTCATTTAATATGGTTGCTAGTTGCATTAGCTCAATCAACAGCATATTGCCATGTCATGTTCATGCATCATATTGTTGCATTCCATTGATTGTATTCTTTCTCTGTTTGCCCGTTTTGTCCCCTCTCAGTAGACGACGTTCCGACGATGAGTTCGATGACACCGATGAAGAACTATTACTATATTCAGAAGTGCCAGGCGAGCAGAACCCCCTTTTTCATTCCGATACAATCCCATTCTCTCGCTCCTGCCCTATTTTATTGCATTAGGACAGCAACGTTTCAACTGCTATAGGTTGCGGTAGATGAACCCCTTTCCTCTGCATGACCTGTCATTGCCACAGTAAATAGTTGAAACCCACTAGCATGAGTAGGAGTTGTTTGAGCCATGTTGTGCCTACTCATTCATGCTTTCTGGTTATGCCTGCTATTGCTTAGAGTTGTGTCAGGTCTGATTCATCGGGGATGAATTGGAATGGTGATGATTATTTCCTACTGTGTGTGAGCTAAGTGAGTGAACATGATTTGGTAAAGGTAGCGGTGAGAGGCCATGTAGGAGTACATGGTGGGTTGTCTCACTGGAACCGTCCTTAAGAACTGAGTTCTGTGTAAGTTGTCCAATGACATAGCTACTACCACGCATTGGAATGCTTTAGTGCCCCTCTCGACTTATTAATCAACTCGATCTCTGTCCAGGAGTCGCAACTAGTTTCTGGTGTTTGTAGGTAGTGCTAGTAGTCTACCAAGTGGAACCCGGTACAGGTGGGCTTGGGTCAGACTAGGTGCAGTGGCCCGGTGTACCAAGTGGCACCCGGATGGTGGGCTTGGGAACCCTGTACACATCGTTTGGGGCCGTGAGCGACACCCCGGCCGGATCTCCCCACGGATGGAACCCGAATAGGCGATAAACCTGGACTAGAGTCTTGTGTGGTTAGTCAGGTCATGGCCGACACCCTCGCCAGGCTTCCGCTTGAAGGTTGCCGAGATACACGACGTGTACATGGCGGTAAGTGGCGAGAGCATGTGTGAAGAAGTACACCCCTGCAGGGTTAACATGATCTATCCGAATAGCCGGGTCCGCGGTTATGGACTTCTTGGATGCTTACGTGGTACATAGACAAGTGAAAGTGGATACTCTAAAATACTCAAGACAAGTGTGAGTGCTATAGATGGCCTTCTCGTAGGTAGACCGGAGCGGATCCATAGTGGTGTATTGATTGGTGAATATGTGGACTCGTGTGCGCCACCTCAAAGAGTTACTTGCAGTTGTAGTTCAGGATAGCCACCGTGTCAAAGCTGGCTTGCTGTAGTCAAACTCCACCACACCTTTGTTGATACTGATGCATATGTAGTTAGTTCTTATGTAAGTCTTGCTGAGTACCTTTGTACTCACGTTTCCTTAATTTTTGTTTTTGCAGAGAGACTTCAGTCTCCCTAGTTGTTCCGCGTGGACTTCGACGTTTAGCTTGTTACCTCAGCTACGATCTTGTGCCCTCGGGAGGGTCTTATAGGTAGTCAGGCTTCTCAGCCTTTTTAATTTGTAGTTGTCTGTACTCAGACATGTTATGCTTCCGTTGCCTGTATGCTCTGAATGTTGGGTCATATGACCTCTGATTGTAATAAATGCTATGATGGCTCTTCTGGGCCTTTATCTATATGAGTTGTTGAGTTATGTTGTGATGGCATGGTGTACATCACATACTTGCATGTTATGCGTACGTGTAATGTGTATTGCTATGTGTGGGATCTGACACCTAGTTGTTTACCTTTGGTAGCCTATCTTACAGTGAAATGTCTCCTAGTGCTTCCATTGAGCCTTGGTAGCTTGCTACTGCTCCGGAACACTTAGGCTGGCCGGCATGTGTCCTTCTTCGTTCCTGTGTCTGTCCCTTAGGGGAAATGTAACGCGTTGTTCCTTTAAGTCCTTGTAGCTTGCTACGACTTGGGTTCATACGTTGATGACCGACACATTCGTTGTTGGGTCATGTATGCATGTCTCTGTAATTTAGCGCCACTTTTGGTTTATAACTAATCATGTCGGCCCGGGTTCTCTGTCATACGGATGCTAGCGACATTATCATATACGTATGCCAAAATGCGCAAACGGTCCCGTGCCAGGTAAGGTGGCACCCGTGGGGATACCGTGCGTGAGGCCGCAAAGTGATATGATGTGTTACAGGCTAGACCTGTGTGACTTAGGATCGGGGTCCCGACACTTGCGTCATTTTTGAGCAATTCTAAACAAGAACACAAGTGGTGATAGATCCGACCGAAAAACGGCAAATGGAAAAGATGGCGAAAAAAAGACAAATGTTTGTGAAGTGGGGGAGCGGAAAACGAGAGGCAAATGGAAAATAATGTAAATTGTGAGGATACGAGATTTGTGATTAGGAACCTGGTATATGTTGAAGGTGCTCCCCGGCAACGGCGCGATAAATTCCTTTTGATGTCGCTTAAAGCTACGTTGGTTTTACCCAAAGAGGAAGGGATGATGCAAACAACGGCAGTAGGTATTTCACTAATATGTGAAACCACGGTTATTGAACCAGTAGGAGAATCAAGCAACACAACATAAACAACACCTGCACACAAGTAACAACTTCTCGCAACTCACGTGTTAAAGGGGTTGTCAATACCTTTCGGGGTACGACGCCTCAAGATAGGCGAAATAGACATGAGGAATTTGTGGTAGATTAGTAGATAGAACGCCGAATAAAATAAATAAGAATAAATTGCAGCAAGGTATTTTTCTGTTTTTGGTTTAGTAGATCAGAAAATAAATGCAAGGAAAAAGTAGATCGCAAAGGCAAATATATGAGAAAAAGACTCGGGGGCTGTAGGTTTCACTATTGGCTTCTCTCTCGAGAAAAATAGTAAACTGTGGGTAAACAAATTATTGTTGGGCAATTGATAGAACCTCAAATAATTATGACAATATCTAGGCAATGATCATTACATAGGCATCACGTAAAAGATTAGTAGACGGACTCCTGCCTGCATCTACTACTATTACTCCACACATCGACCGCTATCAAGCATGCATGTAGTGTATTAAGTTCATGGAAAATGGAGTAATGGACTAAGAATAATGACATTATGTAGACAAGATCCGTAAGATCCGTTTATCTATGGTGTTAGATATGGATCTTGTCGTTTTATCCTTAGTGACAATGATACATACGTGTTGGTTCCCTTTCTGCCACTGGGATCAAGCACCATAAGATCGAACCCACTACTGGGCACCTCTTCCCATTGCAAGATAAATAGATCATGTTGGCCAAAAAAACCCAAATATAGGAGAAGAAATACGAGGCTATAAGAGATCATGCATATAACAGATCAAAGAATCTCAAATAACTTTCGCGGATATAAAAAGATAGATCAGATCATAAACGCAAAGTTCATCGGATCCCAACAAACACACCACAAAAAGAATTACATCATATGGATCTCCAAGAGACCATTGTATTGAGAATCATAAGAGAGAGAGGAAGCCATCTAGCTACTAACTATGGACCTGTAGGTCTACAAAGAACTACTCACACATCATCGGAGAGGCACCAATGGAAGTGGTGAACCCCTCCTAATGATGTCTGGATTGGATCTGGTGGTTCTGGACTCTACGGCAACTGGATGAATATTTCGTCGACTCCCCTAGGGTTTCTGGAATATTTTGGTATTTATAGAGCAAAGAGGCGGTGCGGGAGGCCACCGAGGTGGGCACAACCTACCTGGGCGCCAGGGGGGCCTGGCGCGCCTAGGTGGGTTGTGCCCTCCTCGGGGTACCCCGTAGGTGCTGCCTTGGCCCATCACGTGTCTTCTGGCCCATTAAAATTCTCCAAAAAGTATCACGGTGTTTGGGTTTCGTTTGATATTGATTTCCTGCGATATAAAAAACATGCAGAAAACATCAACTAGCACTTAGCACTATGTCAATAGGTTAGTACCAAAACATGATATAAAATGATTATAAAATGATTGTAAAACATCCAAGAATGATAATATAACAGCATGGAATAATAAAAAATTATAGATTCGTTGGATACGTATCAGTTATGTACCGGGTCGGCATGAACTTCCACTTGATGACTGCCGTTAGAGAATACGACAAGAGTTGGTGCTCGTGAACTTCCAGACCTCCCATGAGATTATCCTTCCTCCATTGGAGTATGTAGGGTTTTACCGTAGTGGTCCAAGTCATCTAGATTACCACGTTAGTTGGACGGACCTTGTTTTGCAGAAGATTGTGATCTGCCAAGTGCCCACACGATATGCGGATTACGCAAACTTCAAGCTAATTGCCTTGTTCGACGCGGACTCGCCTATCTTTTCGCCTGTGCCTTCTTTAGCTGCAGACGACTCACCTCACATTGTATTTTCAAAGCTGATACACACCTCTGTGATGCTATTGAACACAATGGCACCATCTACGCGATCGACAAAGCAGATGGCACCACGTATTGCTGGGATGGCACATGTAAGTTGTTTTCATCTGATTTTAATGATAACACCGTGACACTGTATGAACTTTTTTGTGATGATTGGCATATCCCTGTTTGAATAGAATTTGAGTAGAACTATGGCAACGAATTAGAGACACCATAAATCAGCTATATTTGGAATGAGTTAATTCATACGATTATGACCATGTCATTACAGCCAATTTGTACCCTTGATTAATCAAACGGTTAGGAAGATATGGATATTCTCCTTACTTTATAGTAATCTACATACTACAAAATGTGAGTGTGTGTAAAGGCCCGACCCGAATGGATCAATTCTCTGTGCTTAAGTGTCATCCCTGGATCGGTATGCTGACAAACACAATACTCAAGGATTTATAACAGAGGTAAATCACATGTATAAAGTAACGTAAATAATATTACCTCAATCCCAATAGCGGAAGTAACAACAAAGGTGTGGATTCCCATCAACACCAACGGCAAAGTTGAGTGTAGACAGCGCAACCCTAACGTAACACTTACTCGTCGAATAATTCCTACAACATGAGACGTTGCAGCCATCTCGGTCAGTACATTGAATGTACTAGCAAAGTCACACCAAAGAATAATGATGAACAATATCTATCACTACATGCATATTTGGCTGGTGGAGGCTGTAAGGTTTATTTTGCATAAAGCTAGTTTTTCCCTACAACAAAGGAATGCATTTTATTAACTACTTAGTTAAATTTAAGCATGACCATTGAGAATGGTACCCCCATCTCAATCCCAAAACCAAAGTCATTATTAACCCAACAAGTTAGATAAAATAATGAGATCAGTCCATAATTCAAATACCAGGATACTCAAGAAGTCCTTAACCGGGGACACGGCTACTCATGAATAGTTTTTACACTCTGCAGAGGTTTGTGCACTTCTCCCCACAAGACTCGATTGCCTCCGTTTAATTTCTCACACTACTTGGTGTTTGAGAAACGAATGACCGAGACACAGTCTTTCAGAAGCATTAACTCTTTACCCTGGGTAGACTGTACCACCTACATCCGCTACATCTGCTAGTCTACCACTGAAAGAGGTCACACAACATACTCAACTATGCCATAGCCCATAATGGCTTGTGGCTGGACACAAAAGTTTCAAGGCATGAATGATATATGATCCCTTTGAGCCTGGGTGCTATTCCATGGATAGCACTGGAATATCCCCAGGTGCCCTAACAACCACTGGTACATCCCCAGGGTGCCACAACCAATCCACCCAGATTAGTATTAAATTTCCACCTTAAAGAAACCCTTAGTTGTTTTACACTCACAACTTTCATGAAATCACTCATACCAATCCACGTCTACAAGCATGGCTAAGCAATAAGTAACAAAGCGTATATTCCCTTGGGTTGATCTCAGTTCATTGGGTTCCTACCTCATGAACTACTAAGCAATACCACATGTAACCAGTCCAACTCTTGCAAGTGGTTGAGGATATACCTAATGCAATAAAAACTGGGTATTGGAAAGTATGATCAAAGTATGAACTTGCCTTGTACTGTTGATGTAGATTTGTTGCACGCAGAACTCATGATAGATCTACTCGTCACACTCCGTTCAATCTACCGTAAGCAAACAATAGTAACCACACATAAGCAATCACTCAGAAAATCGGAAAGAACGAAAAAACACTTCAGAAACATCAGAAGCAAACAAATATCTCTTTGAACAGAAAACAATTTCTAATAGTACGAAAATTAAGTGAATTTGGCATTATCAGAAAGTTTAGGTCAGGGGCTTCGATTTGCAAAAAGAATCAACTCAAACGAAGTTATAAAACTCAAGTTATGACAAAAAGAAGTTTGAATCAAAATCTGGTTGAATTCAAATTTTAAAACTTTCAAAAATATGTTTAAGTTGTTTCACTGGATAGCGGGGATCATAACGAAGAAGTGGGCGTTGGTTTCTTTGGATTTGGATAAGCGAGTAAAAAGTTGTGATAGATAGAAAACCAGTTGCTAAAATGTAAGAAAAGTATTCATGGATAGGTCCCTAGCGAAAAATAAACTAAAAAGAAATATCTATCGGACAAACGTCCGCTAACGAACGAATTTGTTCGTTAGCAGACCTAAACGGTGAACGCTCGCCATTTAACAAAACGTAAAATGTAAAACCGATCTAAAAGAAAAACAGAACTATATATATAAATAAACGAGCGGGTTTTCTCGGTTTATACCGGTTTGGCAGTTCGGCGCGGATCGGGCGGATCGGGGCGGGTTCGGGCGGCGGCGAGAAAAACCAATGGCGGTGTCGTTCTCCGGCGAGCCGGGCGAAGCGGCGATGGGCGGCGTCGGCGGCGGAGGCGCGGCGCGAGGAAGTAGAGTGGGCGGCGGTGGCCGGGCGATTCAAGGGGAAGAGAGAGACGGGGCCCGGGGCGCTGAATTTATAGGAGGAGAGTGGTGAGGTGGCGTGGAGGAGGAGCAACCGAGAGGCGGCGGCGAGTCCGGGCGGAGCACGGACGTCGAGGCGGCGGCGGTGTCCGGCGCGCGCACGTGAGGAAAGCGGCGGCGTCCTGGGCCGGATGGGCCTTCGGCCCAGTTCGGCGGAGGAGTTTTTTTTAAACAGTTAACAAAAATAAATGAAAACAACAAATAATAAAAATGATATATAACATATTATATATCAAAGTTTTCAGAAAAAGATTTCCTACAACTCGAACATTTTTCTAGAGTCAAATAAAATCCTGACAAATTTAAATAAATCAAATAGTGCTACTGTTGCAATAAAATCCAATAAAAATCATTTTAAAAATGTCTAAATGATTTCGAATTTATTTCTCTCCAATTTTCTACTATAGGGAATCGTTTTACCCTATTTTCCATATATTTTATTTTTGGAGAAAAATTATTTGAAGAAAAACCTATAACTCAAATTTTGAAAATGAATTTCAGAATATTTCAAAAGAACTTCCAACTCATATTTCTTATAATTTGAAGAAGTCATTTTATCTTCTCCGGGGAAAATCTTGAGTTGCATAAAGTTTCTGAATTTGAAATATTTTCCAAAATGGAATTCAAATATTTTCATTTATATAAAGGGAAGAAGTCATGTCATCTTCCCTCTAGGGTTTTGTGATGAAACGAATTTGAATTCATGGAGATCATAAATGCAAGGTGAAAGTTTGGGAAAGTCATTTCATTCCCTCTCATTCAACTTTCAAAAAGTTTCAAATTTCACTCAATTTCACACAGCACATCACACAAGAAATCAAAACTATCTATAACATTCCAAAATTTAGAATTTTGGGATGTTACAAACCTAGCACACTTAAAATGAATCTCGTCCTCGAGATTCGAAGAGGCTAGCAAGAAATAGGTTGGGGTTCAGGGTCTCCTATCAATCCATTGATCGGTATCGTCTAGTGTGCTACCACACTTAAATGCATGGGTATGGTTCCATCAAAATCAGGTACTCCATTCTTTAGGTTGACGGTGTCGGTCTTCTCAGATCTTCAGGGTAATTCCTTCTCTGGGATCTTTTGATAGTGGCACAACCTTTGTCCTCAATTCTTGTGTCCTTTCATTCATGGTAAGGTTCTTCCGAGATTGGATCTTCTTAGCTGACAGGTCTGGCACCAATACTAAAGAAATATCGATAACTCGTGGTGGTCGTCAACCAATTTGACGGGGTCCGTGCAGAAAACGGGTCCGGGCTTCATTCTCATCGTATGACCTACGGTTGGCAACAACTGCCTTGTACAAGGGAAAATTGTCATACCATTCTAAGGTTTAAACAAGGTTTTGATATCATCGTCTCTCTACTATGGGTAAGTCACTCAGATTTACAATCCCGTATAACAGAGGCGAATAATAAGAGTAAGTCGGTATGGTGATCAGTCCATTCCGTACCCAAATCATTACCTTGTATATGGTTTAGTGAATCTCGCATTCTAACACTCGGTCATCCTCACAAGCATTGTAGAATTTCCCTTGTCAATGAACTAAGTTTGGATAAATCTATTGATTCTGCAAGCCAAACAACCATCTATCGTTTCTTCACAACCCTCGGGTTTTGCTTAAACTCCTATAATATCATATGTTGACAAAGTCGTAACTTCTTTCAGGGGTTTTCCTTCAACAAGAATGTGCTTGCTTCTTTGACAGGTGCTGGGGCCTATGGTTATGGCACATCTCATCACTTGTAAACCATGAACTCATTTTCGGGTTGCAACTGATTATTCTTCCAACATCCAGCTCCCTTAGCATTCTTAAATCCATCGAATTTGTACGGTTTCCCCTCCTTCTATTGGTATAAATTACAATGTTATTACTCAGACTCATCATTGAGTGGTCCATTCCAAAGTCTGGCGTAACTAACCACTAGCTCTTGTATTCGGGTAACGGTGTTGGGTTCTACCACCCTTTAAATGAAAAACACTAGTTCTCTTCAAAATCTTATTCTATGCATCATGATTTCACTCATCACTTATATAGTACCATCTCATAAAATCCAAGATCAATACCATGATGCTAACTTTATTGATTCTCAACTTGCTACCATCCACTGCATTCCTATTACATGCTTCAACTCAACTACTTAGCACAACTCTCCTTCTCTTTGGGACAATCTTTAACATAGTGCTCTACTTCATCACAGCAGAAACATATTACTACTGACAAGTCTCGTGGTTCCCTTATGATTACGTAGCCTCCTTAGGTCCTCGGCTTAGGGGTCCACTTCCGAACTTGTATATCCTTAACTCATCCTTGGAGTCACTGTTCCTCCACACTCTAGCATTACACCCTCTTTAAATCCAGTTATACGTATTTCCTTCTTACCCTCGGGGTAAGCATCATATCAAGAATAAACTCCAACTTATTTTGTGCAAACTCCACTTTTTTGGGCAACATTTTCTTTTCCATTGGTCCAATGTTCATACAGAAAAGTATCACCCCCAAAAACTAAATGCACTAGTTCATCCGAAATTCATATTCTCCTCATGTCAAATCCTTTATTACATCTTGAACCACTATTCAACACTCAAATTTCAAGGGTGCTTCACTACAAAGGTTGCCATTCACATTACTTCATTCTTCATTCACTTATCCTTGCTGAGGATGGTTCCGTCCCACTGGAATTGTGCAATGTGATTCTTGGAATCATCGATCATTTGCTTCATCCTAGTGGCCGTGTGCTTCATCTCCATCATCTCTGCATGCACCCTACTCAGGCATTTCTGAGTGTGATGAAGTCTGGCTTCATGTATTTCTCCAATCCTACGTATGGCCTCCAGAGCAGCTTCATGAACAGAGTCGAAGAATGTTGTTTTTGGTACTCGAGAGATGAAAAAGTATAGGCCCATAGTTTTTGGGCAAACTCTTTTCACACAGTGGAGGTGTACCTCCACGTACCAATGTTCAACTCCATTCTCCAGGAAGGGATAACCCTTTTAAACTACATCTCCCTCCTGGTGAATATGCTTCATCATGCCCTTGAGGATCTTTGGGTAGTCCTGATCACCTGTCAGTGTCATGATCGTTTTCGGGCCCTTGTGAAAAGACTCGTAAAGGGTTGTCATCTGTAGGTATAAGACAGAAGGGGTACTCAAGGTAATGTATGTATTACCTTGGGTGAAAATGTGGTTGGTTGTCTGAGAAAGGTTTGGGGTCAGCTTGTCCATGGGTTCTAGGTTTTGGTCTGGGTGAGATAGCAAGAGAGGCACTCACAATCTTCCAACAACTCATAACATTCCATATGACATTCCAAACATATCACCTTCTATTGCTTCACGAACTATTACAATGTCCTTTCCATAACTCAACTCAACATCCCAATGAAAGGTGTATTCCACATTTATTTACAAGCTTTATTCCAATATCAAAATCTCAACTACTCTGCTCAACCTTTCCTCGGGTCTGCACCTTGTATGGCAAAATGCCCCACTTCCTTGTAGTGTAAACAAATGACATCAGACAAAATCTAGGGCTGCATGGTGACTATCTTGGTTCACTAGGTTCTTGGCTTTCTTGTTGGGAAGTTGCTAGCGTAATGACCTAAGTCCTTAAACCTATAACATGTGATGTGACTCAGGTCCTTTTCCACAGAAATTGTGTTGTTCAGGGGATACATGCTCTTTCTCTTCCTCGACTTCTTCGTTCCGATTAGGGCTTCTATTTCCTTTTGGTCATACTCAAATTCTATTGACGGAAATTCTATTAGATACTCCCTAGAACAATGTTGGGAAATGTGTCCTTCTTCTCCACATGAATAGCATGACTTGGTCCAAAGATTAATATAGTCTTCTTCATGTGTGCCCTCCACATCTTCCTTCATCACAGGTTCTTCAAAAATTTCCACGAGGGCTTCTTTCATTGCTTCTTTCTTCTGTTGGATAGTTCGTTGTACCATGGGGTAAATGTGACACTAAGCAGGGTAGTGGGTAGTCTCTTCACACAAGAAACAAGTAATCTGCCTAGTTGGGCCTTCTTCAGCTGGGTGACTTTCTTCACAATGAGGGCATTCCTCCTTTTGCTCCTCCTGGGTGTGTCCTATTTCTGCACAAATCCTGTAGGCACAAGGTTTCTTCTTCGGGTTGTCGCCACGCTTTCGCATGAGATGAGATTTTAACAGAGTCTTCTTGAATTCCTCCCAAATTTTTGCTCCATTACATCCTTGTATGGCTTGATGCATTTTTCACCATGTTGCAGCACTTTCTGTAAAGTACTAAAGAGCGTATTGAATCTCATACTTCCTTGTAATCAATTTTTTCCTGAATTGATCCTCAATGTTTTGTATCCATAGCTCTGCCTCTGGCAAGGTCATCTATAAAATACCGGTCTATCTTAATTCATCATCTATTGGGTCCAAGGGTTTTGGGATGAGATTCGGGAGATGGAGAGAGATACACTCAATACAAACAATGATTTTGAAGAAACGGGTTTAATTTTGTGGTCGTCGGAAAACATCAAACAAATGACGGCTCACAATCGTCGCATCTAACATAAGTACATAACAGGGGTTTGGTCTTCTAAAGGTCTACAAATCTTCAAAGTCGTCAACTCTTCAAATCTTCGGAGTATCCAGTGTTGTAGCTTCAACACTTCTAGTGCATGGTGAAATCCTCTTTACTCTGAAGTGGTCAAAATATAAAAGGGTATTGCCTAGCTAATTAAGGTAAAAGGGAAGATTTGATAAAGCTCGGTAAAAAAGAGAAGTAAAGAATCCTTTTTGAAAATAAAATTTTAGAGAAATCCTTTCCTATGGGCTTGCCAGTTTCTAGGGTCACGTCCTACAATCAACTTGTGCTCTGATACCATCTTTGTAGCGACCCGACCTGAATGGATCAAGTCTCTGTGCTTAAGTGTCATCCCTGGATCGGTATGCTGACACACACAATACTCGAAGATTTATAACAGAGGTAAATCACATGTATAAAGTAACGTAAATAATATTACCTCAATCCCAATAGCGGAAGTAACAACAAAGGTGTCGATTCCCATCCACACCAACGGAAAAGTTGAGTGTAGACAGTGCAACCCTAACGTAACACTTACTCGTCGAATAATTCGTGCAACATGAGGCGTTCCAGCCATGTAGGTCAATACATTGAATGTACTAGCAAATTCACACCAAATAATAATGATGAACAATATCTATCACTACATGCATATTTGGTTGGTGGAGGCTGTAAGATTTATTTTGCATAAAGCTAGTTTTTCCCTACAACAAAGGAATGCATTTTATTAACTACTTAGTTAAATTTAAGCATGAACATTGAGAATGGTACCCCTATCTCTGTAACATCCCAAATTTTCAATTTGGAATATTATACATAGATCATAATTGCATTTCATGTTTTGAATTTTTGTTCGTGGAGTTCCTCGAAATTCTAAGCAACTCAAAGACCTACGGAGAGAGTTGGGAATTTTACCGTTTTCGTATTTGAGTTCGCTCGAATACCGGTACGAGGACAGTGTGATTCTAATTATTTTTCCCTCCTAAAAATATTTCTAATTACCAAATATGAGCGGAGATAATATGACTTCTCCAAAATAACAGAAATATTGGAGGAAAAAATATTAAAATCACTTTTGGTATTTTTTTCTGGATTTATTCGCGGATTTATTTGCATAGGAAAAATACGCGTTTTTCAAAATTGCATTTAGGTCCGGAAAAAATGTTCACTTTGTCCTGAATATTATTAGAGGACAGTGAAAATTTATTTCGGGAATTTTGGAGTCCGTTTGATATTTGTTTCATTAGTTTTTTCTGCGCCGGGACTCTTTTAGAAAAAAAAATGAACCGACTTAGACTCGTGATGGACCAAGAGACTGGGCTTTATAAGCCAGCCCCGCCGGCCCGTTTCGCCCAAGCCGCCAGCCCGCCCCAGCCGCCTCGCCCCGCCGCCCCGCAACCCTAGCGCCGCCCCGCCGCCGCCGCCTGCCGCCGCCGCGAGCCGCCGCTGCTGCCGCCGCCCGCTGCCGCACCCCGCCGCCGCCGCATCCCGCTGCCGGGCCGCCACTCGCCGCCGCCGCACCGCACCCGCCGGAGCCCCGCTGCCTCGCCGTCGGATTGCCGGAGTTTCGCCGGAGTTCTTGCCTGAGGTAATTTCCGGTTTTTCTTGTTTAACCGATCGGTTTTGTTTTAGGAAAACCTAGATCTGTTTATTTTAGTTAGAATAGATCGGTTCGGTTTTTTTCGCCGGTTTAGTTAATTAGCGGACGTTCGTCCGTACATTCATTTTAACGAACGGTTTTCGTTAGTTAACCGCAGACAGCGAACGTTCGTTCGTTAGCCTGTTCGTCGTTTTTCTTTTTCGGGGTATTTATCCGCGGTTATTCCGATCGTGATTTCTGCCCTGATCTTGTTTTTCGTTTTTCTTTTCGCTCGAGAGTCGGAATCAGGTGATTCAAAATCCCAGATCTTCTTCTCGAAGCCCTCATTACGTTAGATCAACAGGAACAAAGTTTTGGCTACTGTAAAATTTGACTATAGGCCAATTAGTAAACCGAAGCTCGTTTCTTTTGAAGTTTGAGTTTCGTTGCTTCTTTCGAGTTGATTCTTTTTGCTAACCGGAGTTCTTAAGTTGAACTTTCTGGTTAGATCTCTTATTTGAGTTTTACCCGTGCATTAGTGAAGTACTTATTGTGTGCTTGTTTGATTGTGATAGAGTACCCGGAGTGCGCCGCTTGCTACTTTGAGTCTCTAGGTTTTGCGGATCATCAGCAAGGCAAGTAACACTTTGATCATGCTTTCCAATTACCCAGTTTTCTTTGCATTAGTCAAACCCTCACACATTGCATGAGTAGCATCAATTAACTTGTGGGATTGGGAAGTAGTTTGAGGTAGTACCTATTACCTGCATTACATTCAAACCTATGGGAGTTACTTCTACGTTGCTGTTAGGACATGCTATGCTCGTAGATGTGGATTGGGTGAGTGAAATCCATGACAGATGTGAGATTGTTTAATTAATGGTTCAACTTAAGGTGGAAACATTAATACACATCTGGGTGGATTGAGGCACCTGGGTATTCCAGCGATTGCCTGTTTTTTTATGGACCGCCACCCAGGCTCAAAGGGATCATGAGATTATTCATACTAGAAACTTCCGTGTGCAGCCACAATGCTATTATGGGCTCTAGCATAGTATGAGTAAGTTGTGCGAACTCTTACAGTGGTGGACTAGCAGATGTAGGGGATGTAGGTTGGTACGGTTCGCCCGATCGTAAGGTGCTAGCGCTTCTCAAACACCATGCAGTGCGAGAAACCAAACGGAGGCGACCGATTCTTGTGGGAAAAGTGCACAAACCTGTGCAGAGTGTACAAACTGATCATGATTAGCCGTGTCCCCGGTTATGGACGTCTTGAGTATCTAGTACTTGGATTTTCATGTGCAATGTTACTTTAATTAATTTTATTGGGTTTAATGATGAACTTTAATTGGGGTTGAGAGGATGTCTATCTTCTCAACGATGTTTCAACTACCATGATAGTTAATTAAAATGCATTCCTTTGAAGTAGGGAAAAATTGGCTTTACGCAAAAACTTAACCATAGAGCTTTCCACCAGCCAAATATGCATATAGTATAGCTTTACTTTCATTGCATTCTCTTGTGTTACCTTGCCAGCATATTCCATCTGCTGACCCATTTTCTGGCTGCAACGTTTCATGTTGCAGACTTTTCAGACGACGAGTAAGATGCCTTTTAGGTCATGGTTCTATACTCAGTGATGCCGCTGGAGTTGATGGACTCACTTATCTTCCAAGCCTTCCACTGTTATCGTATTAGATGGCCTTCAGCCATATTATTTGTAATAAATTCATCGTTGGACTATCAATGTAATAAGTGTGTGATTGCTACTATGTTATAAATCCTTCAAGTACTGTGCGTGTCAGCATTACTGATCCAGGGATGACACTGATGCATAGAGATCAGACTGTTTGAGGTCTGATCGCTACAAGATGGTATCAGAGCACACGTTGACTGTAAGACACGACCACTGAGACAAGCCCTAGAGCACAATTCACTCCTCTCTTTTCTGACTCCTCATCTTTTCTACTCTTTAGGATGGTGGAAGCAAAGCACAAGTTCATGCAACCGGATGATGATACACCCTTTGGCCGACACCTGAAGGAAGTCACAAGATATCTCAACATTGGATTACCAAGTTTCACTGGAACCTACAATGCCACTCTACCTGAGGAGGAGCGTTGGTTCATTCAAGCTCAAGTTCCAGGAAGGACGTTTGCACACGTCACCTCACTCATAGCATTTTCCTTTAATGCACATACATGGAGCCTCGGAAGGAGTATGGCAGCCCACATTGCTATGGGAAGGATTGGAGAAGTCTACAAGCAGGAGCTAAAGGACACTATCTACCAGATTTGTGGACGCCGAGATGAGAATTGGGATATGATCAGCATCCTAAAGGGTATATCCATTGCAGCATTCATCCAGGAGTTGAACCACCACATTCATCGCCAAGAGCACCAGATGAGTGCTGGGATGATAGATTTGAAGAAAGCCCTAAATAGGAATTTGGAGCTAGAGGAAGAACTCAAGTCTACACGCGACGGATATGAGGAGGAGATGAAGATACTTGTGGATAAGAATGATGACTTGACCCGGAAATTAGGGATACTCATGGGAGAAGAAGACGAGGAAGAAGAACCCAAGGAGATTCCACCGGAAGACTATATCATCATAGATGACACGGATTCGGAAGCTGAGGATAGCAAGGATGAAGACTATGAAGATGAAGCTGGAGCAGATATTATGGAATCCTCTGCCGATCAATATTTTTAGATGACCACCCTGTGACTAGTAGTTTACCTCCATATATTAGATTTAGAGCACGTTTGTAATGATCGTTAGATTTGTAAGACCTTGTTTGAAATTGATTGGTGTGATATGATTGTGTGTTTGTCTCATGTGCATATGGGTAGTGATTTCCCTTAGACCTCTTTTCTATTCTAATCTCTTCCCTCTACACCCATCAGATGCCTCCAGGACGTGAATTCGAGTTTCCCCTTGAGCTCACCCAGTTGATCCAGCAGCAGAACACCCAGATGCAACTTCTTGTCCAGAACACTCAGAACAACAAGAACGACAACAACAACCCTCCACCACCACCACCCGTGGACAACCTAACACGTTTCTTAAGGTTGCAACCACCCGTCTTTGCTAGCAGCATCGAACCAATAGTGGCTGATGACTGGCTACGCAAGATTGGAAGGGATTTGACCACCGCCAATTGCTCGGAGGCTGAGAAGGTGCGATTTGCCGCACACCAGTTGTCTGGACCAGCCGCAGCATGGTGGGAGAATTACACAGCCACTTACCCCGTAGCCAATGTGACTTGGGATCAGTTTCAGCAAGCTTTTCGTGCCGCCCATGTCTCAACTGGAGCCATGAGTATGAAGAAGCAGGAGTTTCGCAATTTGCACCAAGGGAATCGTACTGTGGCTCAATACGTGGATGAGTTTAGTACCCTATCTCGTTATGCCCCAGATGATGTGGCCACAGATGCCAAGAAGCAGGAGAGATTCATGGAAGGGCTGAATGATGAGATGAGTGTACATTTGATGGTGGCAACTTTCAATAATTACTAGGAGTTGGTTGACGGCGCCCTAATGATTGAAAGGAAGCATCAATAGATTGAGAGTCGCAAGAGGAAGTATGGGCAAGGAAAGTATAATTCTGGATCTCAGCAGAAGCCCCGCTTTACCCCTAAAGAGGTAGGATAGTTTCAGCATACCCATGGAGGAAGTAGCTAGCACAATCACAATGGCACCAAGAATGGCAATGGAAATGGAAATGGAGCCAATGGAAACCAGAACCGCCCTACACCATCCACACCCACCAAGAGGGATTTCAGCCATGTAACTTGTTACAAGTGCGGGAAGAATGGACATTATGCCAATGAATGCCTAGAAGTTAAGAATGGGAACGGCAATGGAAGCGCCGGGAAGAAGCCCAACCCGTTCAACAAAGGACAAGTGAACCACGTGACTGTGGAGGAAGTAGAGGAGCAACCAGATGCAGTTATAGGTAAGTTCTTAGTTAAGTCCTTTACTGCACTCGTTCTTTTCGATACTGGTGCATCGCATTCATATATTTCAAGGGGATTCGTGGATAAGTATAAGCTGCCGACCCAAGCCCTTAGATCGCCCATGTTAGTAACCTCACCAGGAGCGGAGTATATGGCTAAGTCATGGTGTGATCAGTTGCCCCTAAGGATTGGTAATTACATATTCCCTTCGGACCTAATAGTATTGGAATCTCAAGGACTGGATGTGATATTAGGCATGGATTGGTTATCTAAGTATGAAGGGAATATTGAATGTGCCAGTAAGACCATTTTGCTTACTACGACGGAAGGAAGAAGGATCAAGTATGTATCCCGACATGAGTCGAAGAGGAGTAGGTTAATTTCCCTGTCAGGAGTTGTACAGGAGGAAGTGCCAGTACTAAAGGATTATCCGGATGTGTTTCCAGAGGAGTTACCTAGCATGCCAAAGGATAGAGATATAGAGTTTTTGATTGAACTTTTGCCAGGCACCGGGCCAATTTCTAACAGACCATATAGGATGACTGCAAAGGATTTGGAGGAAATAAAGAAGCAGATTAAGGAGTTACTGGATAAAGGATTCATACGCCCAAGTTCTTTGCCTTGGGGTTCGCCAGTACTTCTAGTGGAGAAGAAGGATGGATTGTTAAGAATGGTTGTTGATTACCGAGGATTGAATGAAGTAACGATCAAGAACAAGTACCCACCGCCAATGATCAATGATATGTTTGATAGATTGCAAGGAGCTAAGGTATTTTCCAAGATCGATCTGCGATCAGGGTACCATCAATTGAAGTTCCGAGAGCAGGATATACCTAAGACGGCCTTTACCACTAGGTATGGGTTGTACGAGTATAACGTTATGTCGTTTGGACTGACAAACGCACCGGCATACTTCATGAACCTGATGAACAAAGTGTTTATGGAGTATTTGGATAAGTTCGTCGTAGTGTTCATAGATGATATATTGATCTTCTCGAAGGATGAAGAGGAGCATGAAGAGAATTTGTGTTTGGTATTGGAGAAGCTCAGAGAACATCAGTTATATGCCAAGTTTAGCAAATGTGAGTTTTGGTTGAAGGAAGTCGGATTCCTCGGACATGTTATATCCGGAAAAGGAATAGCAGTAGATCCCGCTAAGGTGGACACTGTGAACAATTGGGAAGCACCGACAACAGTTTGAGAGATCCGGAGTTTTCTTGGACACGCAGGATACTATCGGAGATTTATCGAGAATTTCTCGAAGATTACAAAGCCAATGACGGAGTTGTTGAAGAAGGACACCAAGTTCAGTTGGACAGAAGAATGTGAGACTAGTTTCCAGGAGTTGAAGAAAAGGTTGGTCTCATCCCCTGTGTTGATTTTGCCAGATCAACATAAGGATTATGAGGTGTACTGCGACGCTTCACGTCGAGGACTTGGAGCTGTTCTTATACAGGAAGGAAGAGTTGTTTCGTATGCTTCACGACAACTAAAACCTCATGAGATGAACTATGCCACCCACGATTTGGAGGTAGCAGCCGTAGTGCATGCGTTGAAGACGTGGAGACATTTTCTCATTGGGAACCATTGTGAAGTATATACGGATCACAAGAGTTTGAAGTATATATTCACTCAGAAGGAGCTGAATCTTAGGCAAAGGAGATGGTTGGAACTCATTAAGGATTATGACATGAGATTGCATTATCATCCCGGAAAGGCTAACGTAGTAGCTGATGCGCTAAGCCGTAAGAGCCATGTCAATACCCTAATGATGGAGGAATTTCCAAAGGAGTTAGCCGAGGACCTACGAGAACTACGTTTGGAGATAGTTCCGAGAGGCTATGTAGCAACATTTGAAATCCAGTCTACCCTGATGGATAAAATCAGAGAAGCTCAAAAAGCTGACAAGGAGGTTGTCGCTATAAAGGAGAGGATGAGCGAAGGAAAAGCTTAGGGATTTCGTGAGGATGAACACGAAACCCTATGGTTTGAGGATCGAATCTATGTGCCTAATGACCCGGGGATCAGGAAGTTGATTTTACAGGAGGCCCGTGATTCACCATACTCGGTTCACCCAGGAAATACTAAGATGTATTTGGATTTGAAGGATATTTTCTGGTGGACCGGTATGAAGAAGGATATTGTGGAGTATGTAGCAGTTTGTGATGTATGCCAGAGAGTGAAGGCAGAACATCAGAAGCCAGCAGGATTGTTACAACCTATGCCAATACCCGAATGGAAGTGGAAAAGCTTGGCATGGATTTTATCACCGGATTGCCCAGGACCAAAGCAGGATATGATTCAATCTGGGTAGTAGTAGACCAATTGACGAAGGTAGCCCACTTTATCCCTGTGAAAACCACTTATACCAGTGCAAAGTTGGCTAAGATATAAATGACCAGAATTGTATGTCTGCATGGAGTTCCGAGGAGTATCGTATCAGATAGAGGAACCCAGTTTACCTCAAAGTTCTGGAATCAGTTACATGAAACTTTGGGTACCAGGCTAGAGTTTAGCACCGCGTTTCATCCGCAGACAGATGGACGGACGGAGAGAGTCAATCAGATTTTAGAGGATATGCTAAGAGCCTGTGCATTAGATTACGGATCTAGTTCGGATGACAACTTGCCCTACGCGGAGTTTTCTTACAACAACAGTTACCAAGCCAGTTTGAAGATGGCACCGTTCGAGGCATTATATGGAAGGAGATGCCGAACACCGTTGTCGTGGGACGAAGTTGGAGACCACAGTTGTTTGGACCAGACTTAATCAAAGAGTCCGAGGAGAAGGTGAAATTGATTCGAGATAGACTGAAGGTAGCTCTGTTGTAACACCCCAAAATTTTGGTTTGGTTTTTACCAAATTCTTTATTTGATTTAAAGGAGGTTATTTGAATTTTTTTTTTGAGAGACCCTCCTTCCCAAATTTTGTTTATGACAAATCTTTTTGAGTCCTTCTCAATCTTGATTCTGGCCTTGAGGGTCTTTCAATTTATGTTGGTTCAACAAAAATACTCTTGGATGGTTTTACTAATTCTTTTGTTAAAAAAAAAATTCCTATCATTGTTAGATTTATCCCTCCCTATTCAAAAATACACTCTTGCCATGATCTATGTTGAAAATTTCCTCCCAAAGCCTTCCTTCCTACTTTGGGTCAAGTCAAGCGTCTAGTCCAGCAAGTTTCAACCTTCCCTAGTTTTTATTTCTATTTATTTAAACCACAAAATCTTTTTCTGTCATTTATTTGGACCTTAGTGGTTTACAAAGGAACTACTAGATTCCCTTTGAATCTTGGCTCCAAATAAATTCCTATGGCTAGTCCTTAGTGCCCTCAACTTGTATCCGTCAAGATCTACTAGTCATCAGTTCAAAATTTTCAAAATATACTTGCTGCATGTTTGGAGCAGATTTGCTATTTTTGGTGAATTTCATTTTTTCTTCTTTCCAAAAATTCTGAGGTAATTCATGCAGCCTCCAGATGCATCAAGAGACCCCCTCACCAAGTCCCAGCTCAAGAAAAATTTTCCACATGCGTCAAACATTTCATAGAGCAGCTTGCGTGCACTGTTCCAGGCAAATTCAGAGTTCAGTGTTACAGTTCAGTCGCCAGTGTCGTTTTCTTCAGTCGATCGTCGCCAATCTCACCAGTTCCTCGCTTGGCCTCTTGCTCACTGCTCCTCCTCCTTATCCTCACGCCGCACGGTCGGTTGGCTGGACGTGGGCGTCGGTGCTGAGCCGTCCCGTCGTCTCCGGCGAGTGCAGCGATGACAGAGCCGCCCGCCTCGGCCGTCAGACGAGCTCAGCGAAGAGCACCGTAATCCAGCACCGCCCAAGCCTCCTCAAGCCTCCGCGTGGCCATCTTATCCTCAGAGCGCGCAAAGGGACACTCGCCGTGGCCTGAGACGCGCAGAGCACGCTTCCTGCCGCCGACGAGCCCGTGAACTCCGTTCCGTCGAAACCGCGGGAGCAGGCCAAATGCGATCAAGCTTAGACGTTGAATGGAGCCAGTGGACCAATCCGAAGATGCCCAGTCACCTAAACCACCAGCCCGACCACTGCCTCGCCGTAATCTCTCGCCGGAGATATTTCGCTCACGGCACCTCCCTCGCCCGCCTATAAATAGAACCCCAGAGGCGTTGTGAAGCCACCGCATCACCACACCCCACCACAGCCTCGCCAAAACCCCTCAGAGGGCCTCAGAAGAGCCTTCTTCCCCGACTCCGGCTGCCCCGATCCGCTTCGGGCTCCGGCAAGATCCGCTCTGGTGAGAGCACCCCCGCTTCCCAAACTTGGTCAGCAACCTTCTGGTCCACCACCTCGTCGAACCCAAGCGTCAATTTGGTGTCGGCAGCCTCCTCCAGTGAGACCCATCATCGCCCGACGCCGCCGTCCGCCGTAGAGGAAGTAGCCGTCGCTGTGGTGTTTCCCGTCGGTCTCTTCCACCACCCACCGACGCGGAAGGACCTCCTGAACACGCCGGTACTTCCCTCCCTCTCTGCCTCGCAGTGGTTCGTCGCCGGCGATCATCGCAAGCCTCTGGCGCCGGCGAGCTCTGTTTCCCCCTTTCAAACCTGACATGCGGGACCCCCTTGTCAGCCTTTTCTTTTTTTCGAAACGTTTTCTGAAAGCGCCTTCGGGCAAAGTACGCTTTCTATTCGGCTTGGCGTATTTCATCCGAAGCGTTTTCTGTCTATTCAAACTACCCCCTGGATAGTTTCTGTTTTATTACAGACTAGTCCCTGGGTTTGTTTTCTTTATAACTTTTAAACTAAAAATGATTTTGAGTTGATTCCTTTTCTGTCATCTTCATAACTCTGCCTAGTTTTTTATCATATTTATTTGAAAAATATTTGGAACACTTTTTGCGCACGCACGTATTTACGTAGTACTCGATTTCTTTTATACCGTAGATACCGAAGGAGGTGACGGAGCCGCAAACTTCGCCGAGCTAGACTCCGACTACTCCGAACCAGGCAAGCATGTTTGAACCTTTGATATGATGAGTGTTTTTCATGTTTGCTAGAGTGGCTTTTCTTATGGCATGTTTATATAAGCATTTGTTGGATGTTATATTCCATGCAAGGTAAGTTGCAAGTGAGCTACAAACTTGATGAGACCATAATATGGAGAAACAACCTGATCATGTTGTGGCATGATAAGTTGCAAGCTGGTATTGTTGGAGCATGCCAGTTCTATAACAACTGTTTAACTCCGGTGTCGACGTGGATCAAGTCTCGATCCCGTCCACTTTCCCTTTTTGTGCTGCCACATGTTTTCTGCAAAGAATACGGTTTAGTAAGTTGCAAACCTCCTTCCTGGTACACACCAAATAGAGAGGCCGTGATGAAGGTTCCATGGCCCTGGATTAAATCCGTCATCCGGTCAGGGGGCATGGGTGTTTCCGGTTGGGACCGAGAGGGGGGCACCCCTTAGAGCGCGCGGTATAAATTTGATCCCATGCTATTCGAGGGGTGACCTCCCCGCCTCAAGAGTTTTTCTTGAACGTTGCCTAGGGTGATTCCTGGCAGCGGAATGTGGAATGGGTGTGTACTGGTTTGATGTGTTTTCTTCTAAAATACCGTGAGGGGAACTAGTCCTTGGTGACTACCGAAATCCGTTGACTGTGGTAAAGTACAAACTCTGCAGAGTCAAAACCATTCGCATAACCAAGTCCTTGGTCAAGGATGTTGGTTTGTAGATCAGTGTCAGTCTCAGCGTCAGTCTCTGTAGAACTAATACGTCTGACAGAGGTAAACCCGGTTGAATGTTACTTCTGTGAATGGACTAACCTGTTTACTTTTATGTGCCGAGTATTCCTTAGGATGGTGCTACCTCCAGGAACTACTCAATTTTTTTTTCTTTGCATGATATAAGCCCTTTATGTGATGTCGCTCAGACGTCCGACTGTGGCATTCTTGTTATTTACTTTTGATATAAGCCCTTTATTTTATGTCGCTCAGACGTCCGACTGTGGCATTCTTGTTATTTACTTTTGATATAAGCCCTTTATGTTATGTCGCTCAGACGTCCGACTGTGGCATTCTTGTTATTTACCTTTGATATAAGCCCTTTCTGCGGTGTCGCCCTGACGCCCGACTGCGGCATGTTTATTCTACTTTACCTTTCGAGGCGTCGCTTCAGACACCCGATCGGTCTTCAACTATTTTATTCATGTTGCAGTACCAATTGAACTACTCATGTGTGTATTACTAATCTGCTCGTATGCATCATGTTTGCATTTGTTATATCTTATGTCCAAACTGTCTTGCGAGTACATTCAAAGTACTCACCTGGCTTGTTGATTTGGCCAGATGTTGACGAAGGCGATCTTATGGATGAAGAGTACGATAGCGAGTCCGACGCCTAGAGGAGTCCCAGTCAGTCCCTTGTGATCCTGGAGTTGGTCACTTGTATTATATACGCTTCCGCCACCATAAATAAATCATCGAGCCTCACTCCGGCGCTTGATGAGTGTAAGATATTGGAGTCACGCCACCCACATCACTGTGACATATCCACTACCACTATATCTACGAGTTAGTAGTTATGCCACCATATCCCGTTGTGTCATACCCGCCTTTATGTATAATATTGGCGTACTTGTAATAAATTGTTGAGCAGCCTCAGCTCAACCCTGTATAATATTTAGTACTTCTGGATTTTCTGTATCAAGGATTTGTCTGCCAGTATGGAGGATTTCTCTATACTATCTTGACGAAAGGGGCGATTTTTCAATAAATGTTTTATTGGAAAACCGGTCCTGACAACCTTGGTATCAGAGCCAGGCTGACTGTAGGAAGCCACTAGGTGCACTCGCTAATCGGTTATTAGCGTAATAGGTGCTATTTTAGCAACTGGCAATTGTAGCAATTTTTCTATTAGTCATCATAAATTTATGATTTGACTATCTGGAATTTTTGTCTACTTTTGTAGATGGCTGGCCGCGACTGTGAATCACAGGTGTTCGCCAATGTGCCTGCGGGGTTTATCAAGCTCCTCGCCTCCATCGCCAAGATCGCGATCGGGCCATCGACTCGTCCGGAGTTCACACTCTACGAGCACAAGATCAGCGACAGCGTGTCTATGCACCAGGCTGCGGTGCAATTCAAGGGAGGGCGTTCTGAATTACGCCGCTTCCGATTTGTTGGGAGGGCCATGC
Source organism: Secale cereale (assembly GCA_902687465.1). Taxonomy (NCBI): domain Eukaryota; kingdom Viridiplantae; phylum Streptophyta; class Magnoliopsida; order Poales; family Poaceae; genus Secale; species Secale cereale. The sequence continues at coordinate 194,228,661 of LR738709.1, forward strand.
CTACGGAGAGAAATGCCATGCAGATGGCTGCCCGTGAGGCAATAGCTCGTCTCCGGGATGCTCTTCCTTCGATGAAGGCTCGTCGCTACCGCTACCTCCCATGCCACGTGCCATACACTTGTCACTATGCATTTGCTTGTACTAGGGGAGAGCGAGATGATGCTATTGAGATGCTTGTTGAGTATCTCAAGGCTCTTGAGGCAGCTTTTGATAACATCGTGGACGACTTGGTGGCTGCCCGTATGGAATCAGTTCAAGGCTGTGTTGCCAACAGGAGGGAGCTGCTCCATACAGCACCACCACTGTCATACATCTCGTCCTCATCATCCTATGCACCTGCCATCCGAGCCACCGCTCGCCGCCTACCTACCACTGAGGAGTTTGACCAAGTCATTGCTCCTACCCCAGTTCGTGCTGCACCGCCTACCACACCCGTTTCAGCCGCACAACCCAGTACCCCGCGCCTGGAGCCTATTAGTGAGGAAGAAGTTGAGTCCCCAGCAGTACTGGGACTTACCCTCGGCAGGCCGAAGGAAATATTTACCATCTCCGACTGAGTGCGCCGAGCAGCCGTGGGATGTACCTGCTTGTATGATATGTTTATATGTATATAGGCTTGGTGAGAAGTAGTTTGTGTGCGCATCATGTAGGAACTCGGAGAAGTGCACTAGCCTAAATAACATGTCAGGAGTGTGTACGCGCATCCTGAGTGAGGTATTGTATAATTATGGCTTGCTTGTAAGATACTGAGCGGTCCTTCTCCATGCGCAATCAAGTGTTTTCTTGAAAAATCTTGGAGTTTTAAAATTCCTGCCTTTGCAAAAATTTTTTTTTACTACTCGGTTTTCCTCATGAGTTCTGCAAAATACCCCAGAGTGGAAAATGCATCGTCCCTGCACTCGTTCCATGCGAAGCCCGCCGGAAGAAAATTATGGTACCCAGGCAAGTAACAATTTCACACAGGGGCAGTCAAGTCAGCAAGACAGTGAAGCAGCATTTTCTCAAGTATGCCGCCTTTATGAGCAAAGCCAGCAGCAACATCAAGAAATGATGAACCATATTATCAACATGAGAAATCACCGCAAACCATACCAGCAGCATTCCAAATTGGCTGAACTACAAAAGACGCGTCCCCCAACTTTCTCTCACACGGATAAACCTCTTGAGGCTGATGACTGGCTTCGAGACATTGAGAGGAAATTAATTATTGCACAATGTTCAGACCATGAGAAAGTACTTTATGCACCTCACTACCTTACTGGAGCAGCTGCATCGTGGTGGGAAAATTTCCTACACATGCACCCCAATGAAAACAACATCACCTGGGAGGAGTTTAAGGAAAATTTTCGTGGGGCGCACATTCCCAGAAGTGTTATGAAGATCAAGAAGAGGGAATTTGATGACCTCAAGCAAAGAAGCATGTCAGTGACTGAGTACAATAGTCAGTTTACTCAACTATCTCGTTATGCCAACGAAGAACGTATGACTGAAAATAAAAAGATGGAAAAATTTCTGGACGGCCTGGCACCAGCACTTAAATGCCAACTGGTCGTGCACACCTTTCCAGATTTCAAAACACTTGTGGACAAAGCTATTACCTTGGAAAATGAACGCCGCAGCTTGGAGGATTTTCGCAAGCGCAAGCGGGACAAGACTTCTCAATCTCGCGACAACTGGAACAAGATTGATTCTCGGAAAAATGGGGCAAACAAATCCGCAACCAGTGTTCCACGCTCAAACAAGAATTTTCATGCAAGGGATAAAGATTTTACGTATCACCCAGGCGTTACTTGCTTCGCTTGTGGAGAGGAAGGACACTATGCCAAGCAATGCCCAAAGCCAAGAAACTCGGCCCCCAAGACAAACAATGGTGGAAATAATTCAGCCCCCAAGCGTAACAACTTCAATCCCAGCAACAATCACAAGAAGGGTCACGTGAACCATGTGACCAAGGAAGAAGCGCAAAATGCTCCGGATATCGTACTCGGTACGTTTCCTGTCAACACAATACCTGCCACGGTTTTGTTTGATTCTGGAGCTTCTCATTCGTTCATTTCAAAGAAATTTGCTTTACAACATGATTTTTCAATCCTTTCCTTGGAAAATTCTATGACCATCAAGTCCCCCGGGATTAAGCAAATCACCCAGAGTTATTGCCAAGGTGTGGTTATTGAGCTCGAGGGATTAAAGTTTCGAGCAAACCTCATTGTATTGGAAAATAAGGGACTGGATGTTATCCTAGGAATGGACTGGTTAACCACCAACAAGGGATTCATCGACTGTTTTAATCGGACTGTGATCCTCACTCATCACCACGGCAAGACGATAAAAATTGCAGCTCAAGTAAGACCAGTATCATTGCGACCAAGATTGAACAAGGTGGATATTTCAGATTTAAATAAAGTTCCAGTGGTGTGTGAGTTTCCTGATGTATTTCCTGAAGAGCTACCAGGCATGCCACCAGACCGAGAAATAGAATTCACTATTGAACTAGCACCTGGAACCACTCCCATTTACAAGAAACCTTATAGAATGGCACCTTCCGAGTTGGTAGAATTGAAGAAGCAAATAAAGGAATTACTGGAGAAAGGATTTATCCGGGCCAGCTCCTCACCTTGGGGTTCGCCAGTATTATTTGCCAAGAAAAAAGATGGGACACTGAGATTATGTATAGACTATCGAGCACTCAACATGGTTACCATCAAAAACAAATATCCGATGCCACGGATAAATGATTTATTTGACCAACTTGCACAAGCCAAGGTTTTCTCAAAGATTGATTTAAGGTCGGGATATCATCAATTAAAAGTACGGACAGAAGATATCCCTAAAACAGCATTCACTTCCAGATACGGATTATATGAGTTTACAGTAATGCCGTTTGGACTGACAAACGCCCCCGCATATTTTGTTCACCTCATGAACAAAGTGTTCATGAAATTTATGGACAAATTTGTTGTGGTGTTCATTGATGATATTTTGGTATATTCTAAAACACCAGAAGAACATGCTGAACATCTCAGAATTGTGCTGGGAGAATTAAGGAAGCATCAATTGTACGCCAAATTCAGTAAATGTGAATTTTGGCTAAAACAGGTTGGTTTTTTGGGCCACGTATTAACCCAAGAAGGTGTGGCCGTGGACCCAGAAAAAGTCAAGGCCGTACTCGACTGGAGACCACCAGCCAACGTAACCGACGTACGAAGCTTTCTGGGAATGGCTGGATATTACAGAAGATTTATTGAGGGATTCTCCACCATAGCAAAGCCTATGACACAGCTACTCAAGAAGGATAAGAAATTTGTGTGGACTGAAGATTGCGAGAAAAGTTTCCAAGAACTCAAAAAGAGATTAACAACAGCACCAGTATTGGTCATACCAGACATACACAAAAATTTTGAAGTGTATTGCGACGCGTCCCGGAAGGGCCTCGGATGCATATTAATGCAAGAAGGCAAAGTAGTCGCATATGCTTCCAGGCAACTGCGAAAGCATGAAGAAAACTATCCCACTCATGACTTGGAATTAGCAGCAGTTATTCATGCACTCAAAGAATGGAGGCACTTTTTGCTTGGAAATCGTTGTGAAATATATACAGACCATAAAAGCCTCAAATATATTTTCACACAACCAGAACTCAATTTGCGACAACGACGCTGGTTGGAATTAGTAAAAGACTATGATGTTGGCATTCACTACCATCCGGGAAAGGCAAATGTAGTGGCAGATGCTCTCAGCCGCAATCCAAGCTCGAGCAACGACAGTTCACAAAACTTGAGACCTGAGTTTCAAAGGGAGTTTGCCAAACTCAACATGGTGTTGGTTACTGAAGGCACTATGTCAAATTTGGAAATACAACCCACCCTAATGGAACAAATTAAGAAAGCTCAGCATGGACACCCCAGCATCGAAGGCATAAAAAGAAAAGTGAGTCTGGGCAAAGCCTCAGAATTCGTCGTAGACAGTGAGGGAATACTATGGTACGGAGACAGGCTTTGCGTGCCAAATGTAGAAGACCTCAAACAACAAATTTTGACCGAAGGCCATACCGCTCCATATTCCATCCACCCCGGAGGAACAAAGATGTACAAGGACATTCAGGAAAGATTTTGGTGGCACGGTATGAAGAGGGATATAGCCACATTTATTGCCTGTTGTGATTCATGTCAGCGCATTCAAGCCGAGCACCAAAAACCAGCAGGACTATTACAGCCAAACAGGATACCTGAATGGAAATGGGACGAGATTGGAATGGATTTTATTGTCGGACTACCTCAGTCACGACACGGAAATGATGCCATATGGGTCATCACAGATAGGTTGACCAAGGTGGCACATTTTATTCCGGTAAAGACAACCCACACCACTCAGAAGCTTGCCAAGCTTTATCTCTCCCGTATTGTCTGTCTACATGGAGTTCCAAGGACCATAATATCCGACAGAGGCACTCAATTCGTCTCTAGATTTTGGGATCATTTACAACAAGCTTTGGGAACTCAACTGGTATTCAGCACGGCATATCACCCCCAGACTGGAGGACAGACTGAACGTGTAAACCAAATTATAGAGGACATGCTGAGAGCATGTGTTCTCACTTATGGAACCAGTTGGGAAGAGAGTTTACCGTACGCCGAGTTCGCGTACAACAACAGTTACCAATCCAGTCTACAGATGGAACCTTTTGAAGCTTTGTATGGGCGAAGATGCCGTACCCCATTAAATTGGTCAGAGACAGGAGACAGCCGTATCTTCGGCCCAGACATGCTCAAGGAAGCTGAGGAGAAGGTTAAATTAATCAGGGATCGACTCAAGACAGCCCAGAGTCGACAAAAGAGTTACTATGACCAGAAACATCGTGAAGTCAGTTTTGAACCCGGTGACTATGTGTATCTAAGAGTATCCCCTATGCGGGGCCTGCAGCGATTCAAAATTAAGGGAAAGCTAGCACCACGTTTTATTGGACCTTTCCGTGTGACTGCACGAAGAGGCACAGTAGCCTACCAGCTAGACCTACCCGAAGAACTGTCAGACGTCCATGACGTGTTCCACATATCACAATTGAGGAAGTGTGTAAGCAACCCAGAAAAGCGTGTATCTCATGAAAACATTGATGTGCAACCGGACCTCACCTACAGGGAACGTCCAGTAAAAATATTGGAGGAATCTGAAAGAAGAACCCGTCAGAACACAATTAAGTTCTTCAAGGTTCAGTGGAGCAATCACACCGAAGATGAAGCAACTTGGGAGAGAGAGGATTTTCTCCGGGCAGAGTACCCACACCTATTTGAGGATCAGCTGGAATCTCGGGGACGAGATTTTTCCTAAGGGGGTGGGTGTTGTAACACCCCAAAATTTTGGTTTGGTTTTTACCAAATTCTTTATTTGATTTAAAGGAGGTTATTTGAATTTTTTTTTTTTGAGAGACCCTCCTTCCCAAATTTTGTTTATGACAAATCTTTTTGAGTCCTTCTCAATCTTGATTCTGGCCTTGAGGGTCTTTCAATTTATGTTGGTTCAACAAAAATACTCTTGGATGGTTTTACTAATTCTTTTGTTAAAAAAAAATCCTATCATTGCTGGATTTATCCCTCCCTATTCAAAAATACACTCTTGCCATGATCTATGTTGAAAATTTCCTCCCAAAGCCTTCCTTCCTACTTTGGGTCAAGTCAAGCGTCTAGTCCAGCAAGTTTCAACCTTCCCTAGTTTTTATTTCTATTTATTTAAACCACAAAATCTTTTTCTGTCATTTATTTGGACCTTAGTGGTTTACAAAGGAACTACTAGATTCCCTTTGAATCTTGGCTCCAAATAAATTCCTATGGCTAGTCCTTAGTGCCCTCAACTTGTATCCATCAAGATCTACTAGTCATCAGTTCAAAATTTTCAAAATATACTTGCTGCAAGTTTGGAGCAGATTTGCTATTTTTGGTGAATTTCATTCTTTCTTCTTTCCAAAAATTCTGAGGTAATTCATGCAGCCTCCAGATGCATCAAGAGACCCCCTCACCAAGTCCCAGCTCAAGAAAAAATTTCCACGTGCGTCAAACATTTCATCGAGCAGCTTGCGTGCACTGTTCCTGGCAAATTCAGAGTTCAGTGTTACAGTTCAGTCGCCAGTGTCGTTTTCTTCAGTCGATCGTCGCCAATCTCACCAGTTCCTCGCTTGGCCTCTTGCTCACTGCTCCTCCTCCTTATCCTCACGCCGCACGGTCGGTTGGCTGGACGTGGGCGTCGGTGCTGAGCCGTCCCGTCGTCTCCGGCGAGTGCAACGATGACAGAGCCGCCCGCCTCGGCCGTCAGACGAGCTCAGCGAAGAGCACCGTAATCCAGCACCGCCCAAGCCTCCTCAAGCCTCCGCGTGGCCATCTTATCCTCAGAGCGCGCAAAGGGACACTCGCCGTGGCCTGAGACGCGCAGAGCACGCTTCCTGCCGCCGACGAGCCCGTGAACTCCGTTCCGTCGAAACCGCGGGAGCATGCCAAATGCGATCAAGCTTAGACGTTGAATGGAGCCAGTGGACCAATCCGAAGATGCCCAGTCACCTAAACCACCAGCCCGACCACTGCCTCGCCGTAATCTCTCGCCGGAGATATTTCGCTCACGGCACCTCCCTCGCCCGCCTATAAATAGAACCCCAGAGGCGTTGTGAAGCCACCGCATCCACCACACCCCACCACAGCCTCGCCAAAACCCCTCAGAGGGCCTCGGAAGAGCCTTCTTCCCCGACTCCGGCCGCCCCGATCCGCTTCGGGCTCCGGCAAGATCCGCTCTGGTGAGAGCACCCCCGCTTCCCAAACTTGGTCAGCAACCTTCTGGTCCACCACCTCGTTGAACCCAAGCGTCAATTTGGTGTCGGCAGCCACCTCCAGTGAGACCCATCATCGCCCGACGCCGCCGTCCGCCGTAGAGGAAGTAGCCGTCGCTGTGGTGTTTCCCGTCGGTCTCTTCCACCACCCACCGACGCGGAAGGACCTCCTGAACACGCCGGTACTTCCCTCCCTCTCTGCCTCGCAGTGGTTCGTCGCCGGCGATCATCGCAAGCCTCTGGCGCCGGCGAGCTCTGTTTCCCCCTTTCAAACCTGACATGCGGGACCCCCTTGTCAGCCTTTTCTTTTTTTCGAAACGTTTTCTGAAAGCGCCTTCGGGCAAAGTACGCTTTCTATTCGGCTTGGCGTATTTCATCCGAAGCGTTTTCTGTCTATTCAAACTACCCCCTGGATAGTTTCTGTTTTATTACAGACTAGTCCCTGGGTTTGTTTTCTTTATAACTTTTAAACTAAAAACGATTTTGAGTTGATTCCTTTTCTGTCATCTTCATAACTCTGCCTAGTTTTTTATCATATTTATTTGAAAAATATTTGGAACACTTTTTGCGCACGCACGTATTTACGTAGTACTCGATTTCTTTTATACCGTAGATACCGAAGGAGGTGACGGAGCCGCAAACTTCGCCGAGCTAGACTCCGACTACTCCGAACCAGGCAAGCATGTTTGAACCTTTGATATGATGAGTGTTTTTCATGTTTGCTAGAGTGGCTTTTCTTATGGCATGTTTATATAAGCATTTGTTGGATGTTATATTCCATGCAAGGTAAGTTGCAAGTGAGCTACAAACTTGATGAGACCATAATATGGAGAAACAACCTGATCATGTTGTGGCATGATAGGTTGCAAGCTGGTATTGTTGGAGCATGCCAGTTCTATAACAACTGTTTAACTCCGGTGTCGACGTGGATCAAGTCTCGATCCCGTCCACTTTCCCTTTTTGTGCTGCCACATGTTTTCTGCAAAGAATACGGTTTAGTAAGTTGCAAACCTCCTTCCTGGTACACACCAAATAGAGAGGCCGTGATGAAGGTTCCATGGCCCTGGATTAAAGCCGTCATCCGGTCAGGGGGCATGGGTGTTTCCGGTTGGGACCGAGAGGGGGGCACCCCTTAGAGCGCGCGGTATAAATTTGATCCCATGCTATTCGAGGAGTGACCTCCCCGCCTCAAGAGTTTTTCTTGAACGTTGCCTAGGGTGATTCCTGGCAGCGGAATGTGGAATGGGTGTGTACTGGTTTGATGTGTTTTCTTCTAAAATACCGTGAACGGAACTAGTCCTTGGTGACTACCGAAATCCGTTGACTGTGGTAAAGTACAAACTCTGCAGAGTCAAAACCATTCGCATAACCAAGTCCTTGGTCAAGGATGTTGGTTAGTAGATCAGTGTCAGTCTCAGCGTCAGTCTCTGTAGAACTAATACGTCTGACAGAGGTAAACCCGGTTGAATGTTACTTCTGTGAATGGACTAACCTGTTTACTTTTATGTGCCGAGTATTCCTTAGGATGGTGCTTCCTCCAGGAACTACTCAATTTTTTTTTCTTTGCATGATATAAGCCCTTTATGTGATGTCGCTCAGACGTCCGACTGTGGCATTCTTGTTATTTACTTTTGATATAAGCCCTTTATGTGATGTCGCTCAGACGTCCGACTGTGGCATTCTTGTTATTTACTTTTGATATAAGCCCTTTATGTGATGTCGCTCAGACGTCCGACTGTGGCATTCTTGTTATTTACCTTTGATATAAGCCCTTTCTGCGGTGTCGCCCTGACGCCCGACTGCGGCATGTTTATTCTACTTTACCTTTCGAGGCGTCGCTTCAGACACCCGATCGGTCTTCAACTATTTTATTCATGTTGCAGTACCAATTGAACTACTCATGTGTGTATTACTAATCTGCTCGTATGCATCATGTTTGCATTTGTTATATCTTATGTCCAAACTGTCTTGCGAGTACATTCAAAGTACTCACCTGGCTTGTTGATTTGGCCAGATGTTGACGAAGGCGATCTTATGGATGAAGAGTACGATAGCGAGTCCGACGCCTAGAGGAGTCCCAGTCAGTCCCTTGTGATCCTGGAGTTGGTCACTTGTATTATATACGCTTCCGCCACCATAAATAAATCATCGAGCCTCACTCCGGCGCTTGATGAGTGTAAGATATTGGAGTCACGCCACCCACATCACTGTGACATATCCACTACCACTGTATCTACGAGTTAGTAGTTATGCCACCATATCCCATTCTGTCATACCCGCCTTTATGTATAATATTGGCGTACTTGTAATAAATTGTTGAGCAGCCTCAGCTCAACCCTGTATAATATTTAGTACTTCTGGATTTTCTGTATCAAGGATTTGTCTGCCAGTATGGAGGATTTCTCTATACTAGCTTGACGAAAGGGGCGATTTTTCAATAAGTGTTTTATTGGAAAACCGGTCCTGACAACTCTGTCCAGGTAGAAGAGTTATGCAGGCTCGAAGCGCAAGGAAATAGCCTATGAGATCGGAGACAGAGCGTACTTGAGAGTATCACCTCTGCGAGGAGTTAAACGTTTCGGAGTTAAAGGGAAGTTAGCCCCGAGATTTGTGGGACCCTACCGTGTTTTGGAACGCATGGGAGAGGTTGCCTACAAGTTGGAATTGCCCGAAGGATTGTCAGGAGTGCACGACGTGTTTCACGTTTCTCAGCTTAAGAAGTGCCACGCGGAGATGGCCGATATACCGCTTAGAGACACAGTACCCCTGGAAGCAATTCAGTTGGACAGTGATCTGACCTATGAGGAGAAACCCGTTAAGATTCTCGAATTTTTGAGCAGAGTTACACGCAGTAAGGTTATCAAGTTTTGCAAAGTTCAGTGGAGTCACCACACCGAGGAAGAAGCCAGCTGGGAACAAGAAGATGATCTACGCAAGGACCACCCACACCTGTTCTCTAGCCAACTCGAATCTCGAGGGCGAGATTCATTCTAAGGGGGGTAGGTTTGTAACATCCCAAATTTTCAATTTGGAATGTTATACATAGATCATAATTGCATTTCATGTTTTGCATTTTGTTCGTCGAGTTCCTTGAAATTCTAAGCAACTCAAGGACCTACGGAGAGAGTTGGTAATTTTACCGTTTTCGTATTTGAGTTTGCTCGAATACCGATACGGGGACAGTGTGATTCTAATTATTTTTCCCTCCTAAAAACATTTCTAATTACCAAATATGAGCGGAGATAATATGACTTCTCCAAAATAACAGAAATATTGGAGGAAAAATATTAAAATCACTTTTGGTATTTTTTCTGGATTTATTCGCGGATTTATTTGCATAGGAAAAATACGCGTTTTTTAAAATTGCATTTAGGTCCGGGGAAAATGTTCACTTTGTCCTAAATATTATTAGAGGACGGTGAAAATTTATTTCGGGAATTTTGAGTCCTTTTGGTATTTCTTTCGTTAGTTTTTTCTGCGCCGGGACTCTTTTAGAAAAAAAAGGAACCGACTTAGACTAGTGAAGGACGAGGAGACTGGGCTTTATAAGCCAGCCCCGCCGGCCCGTTTCGCCCAAGCCGCCAGCCCGACCCAGCGGCCTCGCCCCGCCGCCCTGCAACCCTAGCGCCGCCCTGCCGCCGCCGCCTGACGCCGTCGCCGCCGTCGCCGCTGCTGCTGCCGCCGCCCGCCGCCGCACCCCGCCGCCGCCCCGCCGGAGCCCCGCCGCCTCACCGCCGGATCGCCGGAGTTTCGCCGGAGTTCTTGCCCGAGGTAGTTTCCAGTTTTTCTCGTTTAACCGATCGGTTTTGTTTTAGGAAAACCTAGATCTGTTTTTAGTTAGAACAGATCGGTTCGGTTTTTTTCGCCGGTTTAGTTAATTAGCGGACGTTCGTCCGTACGTTCATTTTAACGAACGGTTTTCGTTAGTGAACCGTAGACAGCGAACGTTCGTTCGTTAGCCTGTTCGTCGTTTTTCTTTTTGGGGTATTTATCCGCGGTTATTCCGATCACGATTTCTTCCCTGATCTTATTTTTCGTTTTTCTTTTCGCTCGATAGTCAGATTCAGGTGATTCAAAATCCCTGATCTTCGTCTCGAAGCCCTCTTTATGTTAGATCAACTGGAAAAAAGTTTTGGCTACTCTAAAAATTTTACTATAGGCCAATTAGTAAACCGAAGCTCGTTTCTTTTGCAGTTTGAGTTTCGTTGCTTCTTTCGAGTTGATTCTTTTTGCAAACCGGAGTTCTTAAGTTCAACTTTCTGGTTAGATCTCTTATTTGAGTTTTACCCGTGCATTAGTTAAGTACTTATTGTGTGCTTGTTTGATTGCGATAGAGTATCCGGAGTGCGCCGCTTGCTACTTTGAGTCTCTAGGTTTTGCGGATCATCAGCAAGGCAAGTAACACGTTGATCATGCTTTCCAATTACCCAGTTTTCATTGCATTAGTCAAACCCTCACACATTGCATGAGTAGGATCAATTAACTTGTGGGATTGGGAAGTAGTTTGAGGTAGTACCTATTACCTGCATTACATTTAAACCTTTGGGAGTTACTTCTACGTTGCTGTTAGGACAGGTTATGCTCGTAGACGTGGATTGGGTGAGTGAAATCCATGACAGATGTGAGATTGCTTAATTAATGGTTCAACTTAAGGTGGCAACATTAATACACATCTGGGTGGATTGAGGCACCTAGGTATTCTAGTGATTGCCTGTTTTTTTATGGACCGCCACCCAGGCTCAAAGGGATCATGAGATTATTCATACTAGAAACTTCCGTGTGCAGCCACAATGCTATTATGGGCTCTAGCATAGTATGAGTAAGTTGTGTGAACTCCTACAGTGGTGGACTAGCAGATGTAGGGGATGTAGGTTGGTACGGTCCGCCCGATCGTAAGGTGCTAGCGCTTCTGAAAGACTATGTCTCGGTAATCCGTTTCTCAAACACCATGCAGTGCGAGAAACCAAACGGAGGCGATCGAGTCTTGTGGGAAAAGTGCACAAACCTCTGCAGAGTGTACACACTGATCATGATTAGCCGTGTCCCCGGTTATGGACGTCTTGAGTATCTAGTACTTGGATTTTCATGTGCATCTCATCATGTTACTTTAATTAATTTTGTTGGGTTTAATGATGAACTTTAATTGGGGTTGAGAGGATGTCTATCTTCTCAACGATGTTTCAACTACCATGATAGTTAATTAAAATGCATTCATTTGAAGTAGGGAAAAATTGGCTTTATGCAAAAACTTAACCATAGAGCTTTCCACCAGCCAAATATGCATATAGTATAGCTTTACTTTCATTGCATTCTCTTGTGTTACCTTGCCAGCATATTCCATGTGCAGACCCGTTTTCGGGCTGCAACGTTTCATGTTGCAGACTTTTCAGATGACGAGTAAGATGCCTTTTAGGTCATGGTTCTATACTCAGTGATGCCGCTGGAGTTGATGGACTCACTTATCTTCCAAGCCTTCCGCTTTTATCATATTAGATGGCCTTCAGCCATATTATTTGTAATAAATTCATCGTTGGACTATCAATGTAATAAGTGTGTGATTGCTACTCTGTTATAAATCCTTCAAGTACTGTGCGTGTCAGCATTACTGATCCAGGGATGACACTGATGCACAGAGATCAGACTGTTTGATGTCGGGTCGCTACAATCTCAATCCCAAAACCAAAGTCATTATTAACCCAACAAGTTAGATAAAGTGATGAGATCAGTCCATAATACAAATACCAGGATACTGAGGAAGTCCTTAACCGGGGACACGGTTACTCATCAACAGTTGGTACACTCTGCAGAGGTTTTTGCACTTGTCCCCAGAAGACTCGATCGCTTCCGTTTGATTTCTCGCACTGCATGGTGTTTGAGAAACGAATGACCAAGACACAGTCTTTCAGAAGCATTAACTCTTTACACTGGGTAGACCGTATCACCTACATCTGCTACATCTGCTTGTCTACTACTGAAAGAGGTCACACAACATACTCAACTATGCGAGAGCCCATAATGGCTTGTGGCTGCACACAGAAGTTTCAAGGCATGAATGATATATGATCCCTTTGATCCTGGTGGCATTGCATGGGCAGCACTAGTATATCCCCAGGTGCCCTGACAACCACTGGTCCATCCGCAGGGTGCCACCACCAATCCATCCAGACGTGTATTAAATTTGAACCTTAAAGAAACCCTTAGTTGTTATTACACTCACAACTTTCATGAAATCACTTATACCAATCTACATCTACAAGCATGGCTAAGCAATAAGTAACAAAGCGTATATTCCCATGGGTTGATCTCATGTCATTGAGTTCCTACCTCATGAACTACGAAGCAATACCACATGTAACCAGTCCTACTCTTGCAAGTGTTTGAGGATACAACTAATGCAAGAAAAACTGGGTATTGGAAAGTATGATCAAAGTATGAACTTGCATTATACTATTGATATAGATTCATAGCACTCAAAACTCATGATATATCTACTCGTCACACTCTGTTCAATCTACCGTAAGCAAACAATAGTAACCACACATAAGCAATCACTCAGAAAATCGGAAAGAACGAAGAAACACTTCGGAAACTTCAGAACCAAACAAATATCTCTTTGAAGAGAAAACTATTTCTAATTGTACCAAAATTAAGTGAATTTGTCCTTATCAGAAACTTTAGTTCAAGAGCTTCGATTTGCAAAAAGAATCAACACAAACGAAGTTATAAAACTCAAGTTATGACAAAAAGAAGTTAGAATCAAAATCTTGTTGAATTCAAATTTTAAAACTTTCAAAAATATGTTCAAGTTGTTTCACTGGATAGAGGGGATCATAACGAATAAGTGGGCTTTGGTTTCATTGGATTTGGATAAGCGAGTAAAAAGTTGTGTTAGATAGAAAACCAGGGGCTAAACTGTAAGAAAAGTATTCACGGATAGGTTCCTATCCAAAAAAACTAAAAATAAAAATATATCGGACAAACGTCCGCTAACAGGAACTAACGAACGACTTCATTCGTTAGCAGATCTAAACGGGTGAATGCTCCCTATTTATCAAAACCTAAAATGTAAAACAAATCTAAAAGAAAACCGAACTATATATATAAAAAAACTGGCGGGTTTTCTCGGTTTATACCGGTTCGGCAGTTCGACGCGGATCGGGTGGACCGGGCGGGTTCGGGCGACGGCGAGAAAAACCAACGGCGGCGTCGTTCTCCGGCGAGCGGGGTGAGGCGGCGAAGGGCGGCGTCTGCGGCGACAGTGCGGCGCGAGGCAGTAGCGCGGGCGGCGGCGGCCGGGCGATGCCAGGGGGAGAGAGAGACGGGGCCCGAGGCGCCGAATTTATAGGAGGGGAGGGGCGAGGTGGCGTGGAGGAGGAGCAATCGAGAGGCGGCGGCGAGTCCGGGTGGATCACGCACGTCGAGGCGACGACGGTGTCCGGTGCGCGCACGCGAGGTAGGCGGCGGTGTCCTAGGTCGGCTGGGCCTTCGGCCCAGTTCGGTGGAAGAGTTTTTTTAAAAAGTTAACGAAAATAAATGAAAAAACAAATAATAAAAATGATATATAACATATTATATATCAAAAATTTCAGAAAAAGATTTCTTACAACATGAACATTTTTCTAGAGTCAAATAAAATCCTCACAAATTTAAATAAATCAAATAGTGCTACTGTTGAAATAAAATCCAATAAAATCCAATAAAATCCAAAAATGCTAAAATGATTTCAAAATTATTTCTCTCCAAATTTCTACTGGAGGGAATCATTTTACCCTATTTTCCATATATTTTAGTTTTGGAGAAAAATAATTTGAATAAAAACCAATAACTCAAATTTTAAAATGAGTTTCAGAATATTTCAAAAGTACTTCCAACTCATATTTCTTATAGTTTGAAGAAGTCATTTTATCTTCTCTCGGGAAAATCTTGAGATGCATAAAGTTTCTGAATTTGAAATATTTTCCAAAATGGAATTCAAATCTTTTCAAAAGCATTTTCATTTATTTAAATGGAAGAAGTCATGTCATCTTCACTCTAGGGTTTTGTGATGAAATGAAATTTGAGTTCATGGAGATCATAAATGCAAGGTGAAAGTTTGGGAAATCATTTCATTCCCTCTCATTCAACTTCCAAAAAGTTTCAAATTTCACTCAATTTCACACAGCACATCACACAAGAAATGAAAACTATCTATGACATTCCAAAATTTAGAATTTGGGGATGTTACAAACCTACCACGCACTTAAAATGGATCTCGCCCTCGAGATTCGAAGAGGCTAGCAAGAAATAGGTTGGGGTTCGGGGTCTCCTAACAAATCCATTGATCGGTATGGTCTAGTGTGCTACCACACATAAAAGCATGGGTATGGTTCCATCAAAATCCGGTACTCCATTCTTTGGGTTGACAGTGTCGGTATTCTCAGATCTTCAGGGTAATTGCTTCTCTGGGCTCTTTCGGTAGTGGCATAACCTTTGTCCTCAATTCTTGTGTCCTTTCATTCGTGGTAAGGTTCTTCCGATACTGGTTCTTCTTAGCTGACAGGTCTGGTGCCAATACTAAACAAATATCGATACCTCGTTCTGGTCGTCAACCAATTTGACTGGGTCCCTGCAGAAAACGCATCCGGGCTTCATTCTCACCAATGACCTACTGTTGGCAACAACTGCCTTGTACAAGGGAAAATTGTCATACCATTCTAAGGTTTCAACAAGGTTTTGATATCGTCGTCTCTCTACTATGGGTAAGTCACTCAGATTTACCATCCCGTATGACAGAGGCGAATAATAAGAGTAAGTCGGCAGTCTTCAGCTGGGTGACTTTCTTCACAATGTGGGCATTCATCCTTGTGCTCCTCCTATGTGTGTCCTATTTCTCCACAAATCCTGCAGGCACAAGGTTTCTTCTTCGGGTTGTCGCCACGCATTCGGATGAGACGAGATTTTAACAGAGTCTTCTTGAATTCCTCCGAACTTTTTTCTCCATTACATCCTTGTATGGGTTGATACATTTTGCACCATGTTGCAGCACTTTTTGTAAAGTACTGAAGAGGTATTCAATCTCATACTTCCTTGCAATCAATTTTTTTCCAGAATTGATCCTCAATTATTCGTATCCATAGCTCTGCCTCCGGCTGGGTCATCCTGAGAATACCATTCTATATTCATGCATCCTCTGTTGAGCCCAAGGGTTTTGGGATGCGATTCGGGAGATGGAGAGAGATACACTCAATACAAAAAATAGTTTCGAAGAGACGGGTTTTATTTTGTGGCCGTCGGAAAACATCAACAAATGACGGCTCACAATCGTTGCATCTAACGTATGTACATAACAGGGGTTTGGTCTTCTAAAGGTCTACATCTCTTCAAAGTTGCCAACTCTTCAAATCTTTGGAGTATCCGCTATTGTAGCTTCAACACTTCCAATGCATGGTGAAATCCTCTTTACTCCGAAGTGGTCAAAATAGAAAAGGGTATTGTCTAGCTAATTAAGGTAAAAGGTAAGATTTGACAAAGCTCGCTAAAGAAGAGAAGTAAAGAATCCTTTTTGAAAATAAAATTTTAGAGAAATCCTTTCCTATGGGCTTGCCAGTTTCTAGGGTCACGTCCTACAATCAACATGTGCTCTGATACCATCTTTGTAGCGACCCGGCCCGAATGGATCAAGTCTCTGTGCTTAAATGTCATCCCTGGATCGGTATGCTGACACACAGAGTACTCGAGGATTTATAACAGAGGTAAATCACATGTATAAAGTAACGTAAATAATATTACCTCAATCCCAATAGCGGAAGTAACAACAAAGGTGTGGATTCCCATCAACACCAATGGCAAAGTTGAGTGTAGACAGCGCAACCTAACATAACACTTACTCGTCGAATAATTCCTGCAACATGAGACGTTTCATCCATCTAGGTCAGTACATTGAATGTACTGGCAAATTCACACCAAAGAATAATGATGAACAATATCTATCACTACATGCATATTTGGCTGGTGGATGCTGTAAGGTTTATTTTGCATAAAGCTAGTTTTTCCCTACAACAAAGGATTGCATTTTATTAACTACTTAGTTAAATTTAAGCATGAACATTCAGAATGTGTAACATCCCAAATTTTCAATTTGGAATGTTATACATAGATCATATTGCATTGTATATTTCTTTGCATTTTGTGCGTGGCGACTTCGAAAATTCTAAGCAACTCATGGACCAACGAGGAGAGTTGGGAATTCTACTGTTTTCGTATTTGAGTTTTCTCGAATACAGGTACGAGGAATCGCGTTGGTTATAATAATTTTTTCTCCCTAAAAATATTTATTAACAAAATATATGAGAGGAGATAATATGACTTCTCCAAAATAAAAGAAATATTTGAGGAAAAATGTTAAAATCAATTTTGGAATTTTTGTCTGATTTATTTGCGATTTTATTTGCATAGGAAAAATGCGCATTTTCCAAAATTGCATTTAGGTCCGGAAAAATGTTCACTTTGTCCTAAATATTATTAGAGGACGGTGAAAATTTATTTCAGAGTTTATTGGAGTCCGTTTAGTATTTCTTTCGTAAGTTTTCGTGCGTCAGGACTTGTTTTGAAAAAAAGGGGCGAACCGACCTTGGGCCGTAACCGACTAGGACTCTTCCTAGCCGGGCCATTAAAAGTGCAGTCCGGAGCCCTGCCGCCGGCCCAAGTCGACGCCCGCGCCGAAAGCCTAGCCGCCGCGCCGCCGCCGCCGCCTCGCCGCCTTGCGCCGCCGCGCCGCCGCCGCGTCACCGCCGCCCCGCGCCGCCACCCGCCGCCGCCACCGCCGCCGCCGGAGCCGCCGTAGACCGCCGCCGCCGTCTAGTTCAATGAGGTAGCCACCGTCGGTTTTTTTAAAACCGATCGGTTTTTCTTTTAGAAACCCTAGATCTGTTTCTTTTTTCAGATCGGTTCGGTTTTTTTTTCCGGTTTAGTTACTTTGCGGACGTTCGTCCGTACGTTCGTTTTAACGAACGATGTCCACCCGTTTAGCCTATTCATCAGTTTTCTTTTTCGGGGTTTTTATCCGTGATTTCTGCCCTGATCTTGTTTTTCATTTTTTCTTTTCGCTCGAGAGTCGGAATCAGGTGATTCGAAATCCCAGATCTTTGTCTCGACGCACTCTGTCCGTTTAACCAACTTGAACAAGGTTTTTCTACTGTAAATTTTGACCTTAGATCAATCTAGTAAACGGATCTTGTTTCTTTCGCAGTTGGAGTTTCGTTGCTTCGTTCGATTTGTTTCTTTTTGCAAACCGGAGTTCTTAAGTTGAACTTTCTGGTTAGATCTTCTAGTTTGGAGTTTTGTTTGTGCTTCTTTGCTTGATTGCTTATGTATGCTATTGTTTGCTTGCGATAGAATACCCGGACTGCGAAGCGTGCTACTACGAGTCTCTAGGTTTTGCGAATCATCAGCAAGGCAAGTAGCACTTTGATCATACCCCTTTATTACCCAATTTTTATGCATTAGATCAAACCCTCACACATTGCATGAGTAGGATCTTTTAACTTGTGGGTCTGGGAAGTAGATTGAGGTAGAACCTATTACCTGCATTATTTTCAAACCCTTGGGAGTTACTCTATGCTATGCTTAGGTTATCATGCTATGCTCGTAGACGTGGTTTGGGTTTGAGTGAAATCCATGACAGATGTGAGTTGTTAATTAATGGTTCAACTTAAGGTGGCTACTTGAATACACATCTGAGTGGATTGGTTGCAGGGCACCTAGAGAATCCAGTGTTGTCCTAGGAAATCCCGGGGTTCTGTGTGATTATCCTATGGAATGCCACCCAGGCTCAAAGGGATCATAAAACTATTCATGCTAGAAACTTCCGTGTGCAGCCACAATGCCATTATGGGCTCTGGCATAGTATGAGAAAGTTGTGTGAGCTCTTTCAGTGGTGGATTAGAAGATGTAGGGGAAAGTAGGTGTACCGGTCCACCCGAGGTAAAGAGTGAGTGCTTCTGAAAGACTGTGTCTCGGTCATCCGTTTCTCAAACACCATGAAGTGCGAGAAATCCAACGAAGGAGATCGAGTCTTGTGGGAAAAGTGCAAAAACCTCTGCAGAGTGTACAAACTGATCATGATTAGCAGTGTCCCCGGTTATGGACAATCTTGAGTATCTGGTACTTGAATTATTGGTTGATCTCATCACTCTAAAATTAATTTGTTGGGTTAATGATTACTTTATTTGGGATTGAGTTGGAGGTACCTTCTCAATGATGTTTCAACTACCATGATAGTTAAAATAAAATGCATTCCTTTGTTGTAGGGAAAACTTGGCTTTATGCAAAAACTTTAACCTTAGAGCCTCCACCAGCCAAATATGCATATAATGTAGCCCTTATTCTTTTACTTGCATCTAATGTGTTATTTTGCCAGCATATTCCATGTGCTAGCCCGTTTCGGGCTGTAAGATGTTACGTTACAGACTTTTCATACGAGGAGTAAGACGTTCTAGGTCATTTGTCATGCACTCAGCTATGCCGTTGGAGTTGATGGACTCACTTATCTTCCAAGCCTTCCGCTGTTATTTTGTTTGATGGCCTTAAGCCATAGAATTTTGTAATAAGTTCTATTTTGAGACATATGTTGTAATAAGTGTGTGATTGCCACTCTGTTATAAATCCTTCATGTACTGTGTGTGTCAGCATTACCGATCCAGGGATGACACTGAAACATAGAGACTTAGGTCCATTCGTATCGTGGTCGCTACAAGATCGTATCAGAGCACACGCTGAATGTAGGACACGACCACTAAGATAAACCCTAGGTCACTCTTCTCTACTCATTTCTGACTCCTCTCCATTTTCTACTTCTTTAGGATGGTGGACCTAAGGAACAAGTTCACTCAACCAGATGAAGACACACCTTTTGACGACACTTGAAGGAAGTCACTAGGTACCTGAACATAGGAATACCAAGTTTCACCGGGACCTACACAGCCACTCTACCAGAAGGGGAGCGCTGGAGCATTCAAGTTCAAATTCCCGGGAGAACCTTCGCGCCATCCACTGACCCAATAGAGTTTTCTTTTGATGCACCAACCTGGAGCCTAGGCAAGAGTATGGCAGCCCACATCACTATGGGAAGGATCGGAGAAGTCTACAAGCAGGAGCTGAAGGACACTATCTACCAGATTTGTGGACGCCGAGATGAGCGTTGGGACATGATCAGTAGCCGGAAGGACAGGTCAATTGTAGCGTTCATCCAGGAGTTAAACCATCATGTTCGACGACAGGAGCACCAGATGTGCGCAGGGATGATAGATTTGAAGAAGGCACTAACCAAGAACTTGGAGCTAGAAGAGGAACTCAAGTCTACACATGACGGATACGAGGATGAGATGCTGATACTTGTGGAGAAGAATGATGATTTGACGAGGAAGCTAGGAGTATTCATGGGTGATCCAGCACCAGGAGGAGAAGAAGAGGAAGAAGAACCCAAGGAGATTCATTCTGAAGATTACATTATCATCGACGACACGGACTCAGAACCCGATGATAGTGATGACGAAGACTATGAAGATGAAGCTAGAGCAGACATCATGGAATCTTCCGCCGATCAAAATTTCTAGATGACCACCCAATGATTAGTAGTCTTCCGCCCCCCCCCCCACAAAGTAGTATTTAGAGCACTTTTGTAATGTTAGTTAGATCTTTGTAAGCCCTTGTTTGAAATTGATTGGTGTTTTATGATTGTGTTTGTCTCATGTGCATATGGGTAGTGATTTTCCCTTAGTCCTCATTTCTATTCTAATCTCTTCCCTCTACACCCATTAGATGCCTCCGGGACGTGAGCCCGGATTTAAGTTTCCCCCTGAGCTCACTCAGTTGATCCAGCAGCAGAAAACTTTTATGCAACTTCCTGTCTAGAACAATCAGAACAACCAGAACAACAACAACAACCCTCCACCACCACCACCCATGGACAACCTGACGCGTTTCTTAAGGTTGCAACCACCGGTGTTTGCTAGCAGCATTGAACCAATAGTTGTTGAGGACTGGCTGCGCAAGATTGGCAGGGATTTGACCACCACCAATTGAACGGATGCTGAGAAGGTGCGATTTGCCGCACATCAGTTGTCCGGATCAGCAACAGCCTGGTGGGAGAATTACACAACCACTTTCCCTGTAGCCAATGTCACTTGGGATCAATTTCAGCAAGCTTTTCGCACTGCCCATGTCTCAACTGGAGCTATGATCATGAAGAAGCGGGAGTTTCGCAACTTGCGCCAAGGAAATCGTACTGTGACTCAGTACGTAGATGAGTTTAGTACCCTATCTCATTATGCCCCGGATGATGTGGCCACAGATGCCGCTAAGCAGGAGAGGTTTATGGAAGGGCTGAATGATGAGATGAGCGTACAGTTGATGGTGGCAACCTTAAACAACTACCAGGAGTTGGTAGATAAGGCTCTTATGATTGAAGGGAAGCAGCAGCAGATTGAGAGCCGCAAGAGGAAGTATGGACAAGGAAGGAATAATTCTGGAGGCCAGCAAAAGCCCCGATTCACTCCGAATTCGGGAGGATCCATCCATAACCATGGAAGCCACACCCACACTGGAGGAAGTTCTCACAACCACAATGGATCCAAGAATGGGAGTGGTAATGGAGCAAACAATAATCAGAACCGCTCTACTCCATCCACACCCGCCAAGAGGGATTTGAGCCACGTCACCTGTTTCAAGTGCGGGAAGAATGGACACTATGCCACGGAGTGCCCTGAAGCTAAGAATGGGAACGGCAATGGAAGCGCCGGGAAGAAGACCAACCTGTTCAACAAAGGACAAGTGAACCACGTGACCGTGGAGGAGGTTGAAGAGCAACCAGATGTTGTTGTCGGTAAGTTTTTGGTGAGTCATTTACTGCAATAGTTCTTTTTGATACTGGTGCACCGCATTTTTACATCTCAAGGGGATTCATAAATAGACATAAGGTTCCCACCCAAGTTCTTAAGACCCCCATGTTAATAAGTTCTCCAGGAGCGGAGTATATGGCACATAAAGGATGTTTTCAGACGCCATTGGTCATAGGACGCCATGTTTTCCCCTCAGACCTGATAGTTTTGGAGTCACAAGGATTGGATGCGATACTAGGTATGGATTGGCTATCGATGTATGGAGGGAACATCGATTGTGCCATCAAGTCTATTTTGCTTACCACCCCGGAGGGAAAAAGGATCAAGTATGTATCTAGGCATTCGCCAATAAGGGCACAAGTACATTCTTGTAATGCCCAGGATGGAGTTATACCTCCGACGTGTCGAGGCACGACTTAAAGGCATAAGTCCATCCTAGAATGATCTCAAGTTTGGTAATCTTTGCACAACTCATGTAAAAGAGGGGATTGTAAACATAAATAGTTGGCTTACACTCGCCACGTCACACAATTACATAACATGTCTCAAACATCATACATTAAGAATATCACAACCCTCTAAGGGCAAAATCCAAATGTCAAGATACCAAACTTAGATAAATAAACCACAGGCGGGTCGAATCCTAGTAGAAGTCTCCACTACTAATCATCCGGATATCGAACATAGTACCGACTACGCTCCTCGTCGTACTCCCAATCCAGCTCAGTGCCATCACCTAGATAGCTCACAACTGGACTTGCATCTGGTGTGGTGAAGTAAATGTGAGCCACAGAGGACTCAGCAATACTGTTCCCGGGTAACAAGACTATTCAAGCCTTGGGAGAGGAAAGGCTGAAGAAAAGAATAAGTGTCTGCAGCAGCAACTAGCAACTAGCTTACGTGAGTGAGAGCGAGAAGAGAAGCCTCGGTCGAGAAGTGATCACGAAGTGATCCTAGCTACAAGCTCCACAAACATAACCCCTTCGTGTTCAACTCCCGAATCCCTATTCGGAAATTGACAGTCACGGAACACACGCTGGTAGTGTATTAGAAATATTGTGTCACGTTATCTACAACCGGATATTAACAAGCTCCCATCTGCCACATAACCGCGGGCACGGCTTTCGAAAGTTCAAACCTTGCAGGGGTGTTCCAACTTGACCCATTACAAGCCCACGATCCACGGAGTCGCAACTCCAAAGTGGGAAGACCCGAGTATTCTCGGAATCCCGTGCTCAAGATATACCGAACTAAGGTAAGGCTAATCCAGCAAATCCTCCTGGCGTGCCGACACCCTGATAGTAGCTGCGCGTATCTCGTCTCATGCCACGACCGGATGGGCGATCCCACAGGTTTTTACCAGACCTTGAGTTCCCTCGAGGTGGCCCCGCGTAACCCCTAGTTTGGACCAACACTCATGTGGAGCACTGGCCCGGGTTGTTGAATTAAGAAAAAGGGTTTATAACTCTCTATGCAAGTTTAATTAGTTATTAGGCAAATAGTACCAATGTTGGGACTTGCTGGAAAAGACTTAGCACTTAGCGGTTTATCGAGGGGGTCCCATGCACCCCAACCGTGTTAGGAACGCATAATCAAGGAACATAACACCGGTTTATACGGTTCCTAATGGCATGAGTGGAACAAATCACCAAGCAAAAGGCTTAGCCTTCCACCCTTGCCAATATATAGATGATTTCATTTTAAACATTTATATAGTGTGATATAACCCAACCAAACTTCAACATGAAGCAAGCATCTTCGATCTTCACCTGCAACTAGCAATGCTATAAGAAGGGCTGAGCGAAGCGTAGTTAGCCAAGCAACAGTTTGCATATGTAGGTTGGTTAAACATGGCAATGGTTACAGTAGGAGGCTGACAAGAAGATCATGGGCATCGAGGCAAAGCTATAGAGCGGAACTACCAGCAATAGGCAAAGATAGTAATGTTATCGGGGTTCGGTCATCTTGCCTGAAGTGAAGTCGTTCGGATCGTAAGAAGGGTCCTCGTGCTCAACCTCGTTGGAAACCTCGTGATCGTACTCGAACTCGGTCTCGGCTTCCGGCTCTGAACAAAACAATCACACCATGCACAAATCAACAAGATGCAAATGCGCACTCGAAAATGATGGATGCACTAAGGATGCACACGGAGCACGGAAAATATCACTCAAGCAAAACACCTCAAAACATGATAACAATCTGATATTGTGAATCTACACGGAAAATCAATCAAGTTTCATGTAAGATACGCTGAAATCGGAGTTACGGGCTAAAAGTTATGCCCGGAACAAGAAATGAGCGAAAGCTGAAAATTACAGCATCATAGGAACTTCGGAACACAAAATAATTAAACTACAGCACTCAAATATCATGGAAAAGGACATGAACACAAACTAGACATATACTACAGCAACTAAGTCCAAAGGTGCACCCCCAACGGAGCCACGGTTCATTAGCAATGAACTTGGACATATTGAACTTGACAATAAAATTCTGGCAGCAGAATTTTATTGAAACTTTGGAGCAAAAGATAAACATGCTACAGCCACTCAAATAGGCATGTGAGAACATGAATGGAAAGACAACAATATATAATACATGGAACAATCAAGATCCAATCCAAAACTAACATGGTTTGTCCTAGAACATCACACGAACATGGCATCGGAACGTTACAGATTTCAGACTTAGTGAAAATCCACTAAGTCCTAAAACAGCAATTTCATCATGGCATCTAAAAGAGCATGTTTAAGTCACCTCGAAACTAAACATGGCAAGTGGTAAGCACCTCATCAAAGTACACATGATGGTGATTCCGAAACACACAAGCACGCTTCATGGAGATAAACACAACGATAGCAACGAGCTCAACAAGATGGCATTTCATAACAAGTGAAACAACATCACAGCCACATGGCACTTTGCAACGATGATAAACATGGCAAGAATAAATCAAGCATGCAACCTATCACATACAACATGTAGATCATGGCAAGACGAACACGTGGACATGTCATTTGCATCATTCGGACAAACGAGCTAAAAGATATCACATGGCAAAGATGGCATAAAAACATCACATAACAGCAGTTTATATCATGATGCACTCTTGCAACAACAAAACAAACACCTAGATGATCTCTAACATGCATGACACCAAAAGATAAAACGTAGTGCACGATCCCACGAACGTCTGGACATGCTATATGCGCGAATCGGAGCAACACACAAAAAGATAGAGCAGTTAGAAAACAACATCAACACATAACAGATCTGGGACTTAGAATAAAAGATGCAACCTTCTCAGATCTGAAAAAGGTCAACCGGGTCGCTGGCTGGCGGATCAGACCCGGGCAGAGGCGGATCGGGCGCGGCGGCTCGTCGGGCCCAGGAGGCGGCGGGATCCGGCCCGGTCGGCTTGGGCCGTCGGAGGGGCGAAGCGCCTGGGAGGCGGCTGGGCTTCCGGGCCAGGCGGCTGGAAGAGAGCCCGCGGGAGGAGAGGGGCGCACGGCCCAGCTGGCGGCTAGCCTCGCGGGAGGCGATGCGGCCCGCTCGGGTGCGGCCCGACGGGGTGGCGAGGCCGGCCTGCGCGCCGACGGCGCGGAGCGGGGCGGCGGTGCGGTGGCGTGGGCCGGCCCGTGCGGCGATGTGGTCCTGCCATGCGGATGCCCTGGCGGCTGGTGTCGATGGCGCGGGAGCGAACCGGGAGGCGGCGCGGCTGGGCCTTCGGGCCTGGCGACGAGATCGATCGGGGCTGGCTTCGATGAAGTGGTCCACGCGGGAGGACTGGCGATCGAACGAGGGGGTCGTCGAGGCGAGCGTTGACCTGGCCCTCGAGGCCGGCGGCTGCGGTCGGCTGGGTGGCGATCGAGGGAATCGCCTGGATTGGCTGGTTCCCTCGGGATCCGAGGAGGAGTTCCCAAATGGCAGAGAGGGGGGTGGTTGGATCCAAAAATTTAGGGGGAGAGAGGAGGAAGAAGCTAGATGCCCAAAAAAATAGACTAGGGGTCTATATATATAGCAGGTAGCTAGGGTTAGGGAATTTGGGGGTGTTTGGAGCCCTCCGATCACGATCCGACGGATCCGATCGCGGGGGTAGTTTAGAAGGGCCTAGGAGGGAGTAGTAGACTGCAAGTAGGGGTGTTTCTGGGAAACAAAGTGAAGGCACTTTGGACCCACACGAATAACTGATGGGATAGCCAACGGAGTCCAAACGCGACGAGATTTGAGAGGCGGGTTGCACACAACAAAACAACAACACACACAACAACCTCGCGGCACACCGGTAACGTTACACGCCCAAACAACAAAGTAGGCCTACGGGACGTCACGGACACGTGAGGGAGCTCCGGAACGCGAAACGGACAACGGGAAGGAACGCGTGGAACCGGATGCAAGCGACAACACAAAAGCAATGCAATGCACATGTCTACATGATATGAATGAATGCCACACACTCACACAACAAAACGATGAAACCCGAAAGACAAAGAACCCGGAACGGAAATAGATGAAGCCGGAGATATATTATATACCCAAAAGGGAAAGTATTACATCCGGGGCATTACAATTCTGTCACGGGAGTTGTTCAGGAGGAAGTACCCATAGTAAAGGATTACCCGGATGTGTTTCTAGAGGAGCTACCAGGCATGCCGCCGGATAGCGATATTGAGTTTTTGATAGAGTTATTGCCTGGCACCGGACCAATATCAAAGAGACTATATCGGATGCCGGCAAATGATCGGAGGATATCAAGAAGCAGATTAAGGAGTTACTAGAGAAAGATTTATTCGCCGGAATTCATCACCGTGGGGAGCCCCAGTGCTTTTGGTTGAGAAGAAGGATGGATCTTTAAGAATGGTCGTTGATTATCGAGCACTGAATGAAGTGACTATTAAGAATAAGTACCCGCTGCCGATGATCAATGATTTGTTCGACCAACTCCAGGGAGCGAAAGTATTCTCCAAGATCAATCTATGATCTGGATACCACCAGTAGAAGATCCGAGAGAAGGATATACCTAAGACAGCCTTCACCACACGGTATGGACTGTATGAGTATACGGTTATGTCATTTGGATTGACTAACACCCCTGCCTATTTCATGAGTATGATGAATAAGGTGTTCATGGAGTTCTTGGATAAGTTTGTCGTGGTATTCATTGATGATATTTTGGTGTACTCTAAGAACGAAGAGGAACACGCGGCGCATTTGCGTTTGGTACTAAAGAAGCTCAGAGAACATCAGCTATACGCCAAGTTTAGCAAATGAGAGTTTTGGTTGAAGGAAGTTGGATTCCTAGGGCATGTTATATCAGGAGAAGGTATAGCAGTGGACCCCATCAAAGTGCAGGCAGTCACTGAGAGGTTGGCACCCACTTCAGTTGGAGAGATCCGCAGTTTTCTTGGACTCGCGGGATATTACCGGAGATTCATAGAAAATTTCTCCAAGATTGCAAAGCCAATGACGACATTGCTGAAGAAGGAGACAAAATTCCATTGGACTGAAGAGTGCGAAGAAAGTTTCCAGGAGTTGAAGAAATGGTTGACGACAGTCCCAGTGCCGATCTTGCCAGATATACGCAAGGATTTCCAAGTATACTGCGATGCTTCATGCTTTAGATTTGGAGGAGTGCTCATGCTAGATGGAAGGATTGTTTCTTATGCATCTCGTCAACTGCGACCTCGCGGCACACCGGTAACATTACACGCCCAAACAACAAAGTAGGCCTACGGGACGTCACGGACACGTGAGGGAGCTCCGGAACGCGAAACCGACAACGGGAAGGAACGCGTGGAACCGGATGCAACCGACAACACAAAAGCAATGCAATGCACATGTCTACATGATATGAATGAATGCCACACACTCACACAACAAAACGACGAAACCCGAAAGACAAAGAACCCGGAACGGAAATATATGAAGCCGGAGATATATTATATACCCAAAAGGGAAAGTATTACATCCGGGGCATTACAAACTCTCCTCTACTACAAAAAGATCTCGTCCCGAGATCTAGGACTGGAAAAAAGGAAGGGTACTCGGAACGAAGATGATCTTCTCGTTCCCAGGTAGCTTCTCGGTCGGTGTGATGTGACCACTTGACTTTCAAGAATTTTATGGACTTGTTGCGGGTCTTGCGTTCGGTTTCTTCGAGAATTGCAACTGGATGCTCTCGGTAGGACAGGTCTTGTTGAAGATCAATCTCCTCAAACGGAATCATGCACTCAGGTGCCTTGAAGCATTTGCGGAGTTGAGACACATGGAAGACATCATGAACATTTGCGAAGTTGGGAGGGAGCTCAAGTTGATAGGCTAGATCGCCTCTCTTGCCAAGAATCTTGAAAGGCCTGACGTATCTAGGAGCAAGCTTTCCTTTGATACCGAATCTTTGGGTGCCTTTCATCGGAGACACACGGAGATAGACATGATCACCGATGTTGAAAGCCAAATCACGATGCTTGCCGTCATAGTAGCTCTTCTGACACGACTGAGCGGCCTTGAGATTCTCACGTATGACTTTGCACATTTCTTCGGCTTCTGAGATCAAGTCATTGCCAAGAAGTTGACGTTCGCCTGTTTCAGACCAGTTGAGAGGGTACGACACTTGCTGCCATAGACGATTTCAAACGGTGCTTTGCCTGCACTTGCTTGGAAGCTGTTGTTGTAAGAGAACTCGGCAAATGGAAGGCAGTCTTCCCATTTCATGCCAAAGGAGATGACACAGGCTCTGAGCATGTCTTCTAGAATCTGATTCACGCGCTCGACTTGACCACTAGTCTGAGGGTGAAAAGCAGTGCTGAACCTGATCTTAGTGCCCATGGCGGACTGAAAGGAGTCCCAGAACCTTGAAGTGAACAAACTTCCACGGTCTGAGGATATAACTTGAGGAATGCCATGTAGGGACACAATTCTGGAAGTGTACAGCTCTGCCAATTGAGCTGCATTGATTGATTCTTTGACTGGAAGAAAGTGAGCGACTTTGGTAAGCTTGTCAATCACCACAAAGATAGCATCATTTCCTCGCTTGGATTTAGGAAAACCAGTGACGAAGTCCATTTCAATGTGATCGAACATCCACTCGGGAATAGGAAGAGGTTGGAGAAGACCGGCTGGACGTTGATGTTTTGCTTTCACTCTTCTGCACACATCACATTCATTCATGAATTGGGCAATTTCCCTTTTCATGCGTGTCCACCAGTAAGACTGCTTGAGATCTTGGTACATCTTGGAACTGCCAGGATGAATGGAAAGGAGAGAATCATGAGCTTCTTCCATTATGAGCTTCCTGAGATCACCTTTGGAAACAACGAGTCTGTCCTCGAAGAACAAGGTATCTCTCTCATCAACACGGAAGCACTTGTATTTCGGAATGCCCTTAGCAATAGCTTGTTTCACCTTCTTCACCATGGTATCACTGAGCTGGGCCTCACGGACCTGATCTTCCAAGGTAGGAGCAATTTGGAGATTTGCAAGAAAACCCTACGGAACAACTTGGAGGTTGAGCTTCCTGAATGCTTCACAAAGCTCAGGCTGGTACGGCTTGATAAGAAGGCTGTTGCAATATGCCTTTCTGCTCAAAGCATCTGCAATCACATTCGCCTTGCCAGGAGTGTATTCAATGCTGGGATTATACTCTTGGATCATTTCAACCCAACGAGTCTGGCGGAGGTTCAGATGCGGCTGTGTGAAGATGTACTTCAAGCTCTTGTGATCAGTGAAGATGTCGACCTTTCTGCCCAACAACAGATGTCTCCACGTAATCAGAGCATGTACCATAGCTGCTAGCTCGAGATCATGTGTGGGATAGTTCTTCTCACTTGGCTTGAGCTGACGAGAAGTGTATGCCACAATTCTCTTATCTTGCATAAGCACACCACCAAGGCCTTGAAGAGAAGCATCACAGAAAACTTCATAGGGCTTGGTTTCATCTGGAGGAGTCAGAACTGGAGCAGAGACGAGCTTTTCTTTGAGAGTTTTGAATGCCACTTCACACTCTGGAGACCAAAAGTATTTGACATTCTTCTGAAGCAATTTGGAGAGAGGCTTGGCAATCTTGGAGAAGTTCTCAATGAACCTTCTGCAATAGCTGGCAAGACCCAGAAAACTGCGGAGCTGCTTGACGTTCTGAGGTGCTTCCCAGTTGACAATTGCTTCAACTTTCTCGGGATTAACCGCAATACCGTTAGCTGAGATGATGTGGCCCAGGTACAAAACCTTATAGAGCCAAAACTCGCACTTGGAGAACTTGGCATAGAATTTATGCTCTCGGAGTCGATCAAGAACCAGACGTAAGTGCTTTTCGTGATCTTCTTCATTCTTGGAAAACACCAGAATATCATCCAGATACACAAGCACAAACTCGCCAGTATAGGGGTTGAAGATGTAATGCATCATCCTCGAAAAGTTAGGAGGAGCATTGTCGAGACCGAAGGACATGACGGTATACTGTATGAACCGTAGCTCGTTCTGAAGGCCGTCTTGGGAATGTCTTCCTCGCGAATGCGAATTTGATGATAGCCCATTCGGAGGTCAAGCTTAGAGAACACTTTAGCTCCTTTGAGCTGCTCGAAGAGTTCGTTGATGTTGGGGAGCGGATACTTGTTCTTTATTGTCTTCTTGTTCAATGGCCGGTAATCAACACAGAGGCGCTCTGTGCCATCTTTCTTCTTGACAAATAAGACACCACAACCCCACGGAGACGTACTAGGTCTGATGAGACCCATACTCTCCTGCTTATCAAGCTGCTTCTTCAATTCCTTCAATTCATCCGGAGAGAGCTTGTACGGACGCCGACATGCTGGCTCAGTACCCGGCTCGAGTTCAATAACGAATTCCACCTGACGGTGTGGAGGCATGCCTGGAAGTTCTTCAGGAAAGACGTCTTGATATTCGTTCTCCACCGGAATTTGAGATATGGCATTAATTTCGCCCTTATCATTGAGAGAGAAAAGCCTGATAGTGTTATCCCTAGAGGCGAAGATAATCACATCTTCATCAGGATGAGTCATCTTGACTTCCTTTTGAGCACAATCAATGTGAGCATCATGCTGAGAAAGCCAATCCATTCCGAGGATGAGGTCGATGTCGGAATTACCAAGAACCACCGGAGAAGCCAAAAATCGATAATCACCCATGCGAATAGAAACATCCGGAGCAAATATCTTTGAATGCAATAGTTTGCCTGGAGAAACAACTGACAATTCCCTTGGCAAACTTCTGGTGACAATGTTGTGCTTGGATGCAAATGGATATGACATGAAAGAGCATGTAGCACCCGAATCAAATAACACTTTAGCAGGAAAAGAGTTCACTGGAAGGTTAACAAAATGACATCAGAAGAATTCTCCGCTTGTGCTGCATTCATCAGATTGACCCTTGGAGACTTTGGATCATGCCTGACAATAGCTGAACTCACAGGTGGAGGAGGAGGAAGACGCTTCGGGTTCGGACATCTGTTGGCATAGTGACCTTTCTGAGTGCATTTGTTGCAAGTCACTTCTGAGAGAGGACGGAAATGAGAGCCACTTGACTTGGAGCCTTGAGACTGAAACTGCTTCTTCGACTGGTTGCTCGGGTTGGGTGGGTGGGAGAAACCACGTCCACCAGAGTTCTTGTAGTTGGAGTTGTTGGAGTTGTTGTAAGGAGCTCGAATCACTGGAGGAGGAGGAAGCCAGAATTTCTGTTGCTTCGAGACCATCTGAGACGATGAGGAAGAGTGAACGGCATCTCGAATTCTCTTCTTAGAAGCCTCCATCTTGAGCTGAGCTACTTCTTGGTTCAAAGCCATGTTATAGAACTTGTCGAATTCCTCGGGCTCGAACAAGGTGAGAGCAAGCTGAAGTTCATCTTTGAGACCTCCACGGAACTGGTAGATTTTACTCTTGGCATCAGGAATGTCTTGCTTAGCATAGCGAGCGAGGTTTTGGAACTTGACATTATACTGATAGACTATCATGGAGCCCTGCTTCAGGTTGCGGAATTGCTCACGCATACCCTCGATGACACTTGTAGGAATGTGGTGCGAGCGAAAATCCTTGCAGAAATTCTCCCAAGAGATCACTTGACCCGGCCTGGAGTCTTTGTACTGCCGCCACCAATCAGCTGCTTGATCTTTGAGTTGGAAGGCTGCAAACTTCACATAATCATCTTCCTTCACGTTACTGCACTCAAAATGCTTCTTTATGTCGGTTAACCAATCTTCAGCATCAAGAGGGTCGACACAGTAACTGAAAGCTTTAGGATTGTTGGCCAAGAACTGGTTGAGAGTATCATGGTGCTGCTGGTTGAAGAAGTTGCCTTGGTTCCCTGGAACACCCTGATTAGCTTGATTAGCTTGCATCTGCTGCATCATCTGCATCAACAACTGGGTGTTCTGAGCTGTAGTCTGCATAATCGCTCTCCAAGCCTCAGGCGGAGGAGGAGGGGAAGGAGGACGATCTGGGACCTCTTCCGCCTCTGGGTTAGCGTTGGGAACCTTTTTCGGAGCCATCCTGTAAGAGATGACCACGAATCAGCAATTGATTGACAAATGGTATAAGCTGAATCAATGGAATGAATTGCAACAAGTCTTCACAATAATCATTCGAACAATAAGAACGAATGAAATCATTCGAACAAGAGGAACGAATGATATTCTCAGTTAAATGATAACATCAATCTTCACGAGAAGCCACATAGGGGACAAAAGGTAAATAAGAAAAACAACAAGGTACAGACGGGAACAAACACAAGATAGGAGCTTCGTTCTAACATCTTTGTGCTAAAAGCATATGAACGCGTTACGAAAAGGTTTTGCAATCCCCGGATCAGCATAGCCAAGGATCCTTCAAGATGCAACTCCTGATAGTAACATCGGTCATACACCACTTCACTCAATGTAGAACCCCGAACTCACTAACCTGCATTCGTTGGAAGAATGCCTACGATCTATTGGATAAACCCACCTATAGATTTCCGAAAGATTCCAGTTATGCAATCAGGTGTTGGGGATACAAGGGAAGCACCGCGCAATCAACTCTAAACCTACATCCAGGTGTATCCATCCTTCAACACATAACCAGTCTTTCTCGGAAACTGTGTACCTCGGACCTTCGAAAAGCATCCACTATAACAAGCTATGGCAATACTCCCGAACTACCTCCCCAGTACTGGGTGATGTCGGGGTTATCTTGCCACTGGCCGTATAGGAGAGATTTTCGATGTCGGCCGTCTTAAGTATTTAGTACTGCCGCGATATGCTTGTGAGAACAATACCCCGAAGCTCAACTCCCCGGGAATAGGAGGCATCGAGAACAATATCCTTGTCACAAGAACATCGAAACAATCCCAGAATACTCGCGGGATTCCTAAAAAAAAAATTGGTGCAATTTTGAAGATAGGAGAGACAAGAGTAGTCGTCAGGAGTCCTCACCAGAGAGAAAGGGGATGAGAAGCAAATAAATCCTACTCTCCGATATAATATAGGACTCAAAAAGTTTTCAGTGTGTGCCTAGACTCGACCGTCAACGATTCGATCAAACAGTGGGGGCTCCTAGGTCGGAGAAGGCTCTGATACCAACTTGTAATGCCCAGGATGGAGTTATACCTCCTACGTGTCGAGGCACGACTCAAAGGCATAAGTCCATCCTAGAATGATCTCAAGTTTGGTAATCTTTGCACAACTCATGTAAAAGAGGGGATTGTAAACATAAATAGTTGGCTTACACTCGCCACGTCACACAATTACATAACATGTCTCAAACATCATACATTAAGAATATCACAACCCTCTAAGGGCAAAATCCAAATGTCAAGATACCAAACTTAGATAAATAAACCACAGGCGGGTCGAATCCTAGTAGAAGTCTCCACTACTGATCATCCGGATATCGAACATAGTACCGACTACGCTCCTCGTCGTACTCCCAATCCAGCTCGGTGCCATCACCTGGATAGCTCACAACTGGACCTGCATCTGGTGTGGTGAAGTAACTGTGAGCCACAGAGGACTCAGCAATCCCGTTCCCGGGTAACAAGACTATTCAAGCCTTGGGAGAGGAAAGGCTGAAGAAAAGAAAAAGTGTCTGCAGCAGCAACTAGCAACTAGCTTACGTGAGTGAGAGCGAGAAGAGAAGCCTCGGTCGAGAAGTGATCATGAAGTGATCCTAGCTACAAGCTCCACAAACATAACCCCTCCGTGTTCAACTCCCGAATCCCTATTCGGAAATTGACAGTCACGGAACACACGCTGGTAGTGTATTAGAAACATTGTGTCACGTTATCTACAACCGGATATTAACAAGCTCCCATCTGCCACATAACCGCGCGCACGGCTTTCGAAAGTTCAAACCCTGCAGGGGTGTTCCAACTTGACCCATTACAAGCCCACGATCCGCGGAGTCGCAACTCCAAACTGGGAAGACCAGAGTATTCTCGGAATCCCGTGCTCAAGATATACCGAACTAAGGTAAGGCTAATCTAGCAAATCCTCCCGGCGTGCCGACACCCTGATAGTAGCCGCGCGTATCTCGTCTCAGGCCACGACCGGATGGGCGATCCCATAGGTTTTTACCAGACCTTGAGTTCCCTCGAGGTGGCCCCGCGTAACCCCCAGTTTGGACCAACACTCATGTGGAGCACTAGCCTGGGTTGTTGAATTAAGAAAAAGGGTTTATAACTCCCTATGCAAGTTTAATTAGTTATTAGGCAAATAGTACCAATGTTGGGACTTGCTGGAAAAGACTTAGCACTTAGCGGTTTATCGAGGGGGTCCCACACACCCCAACCGTGTTAGGAACGCATAATCAAGGAACATAACACCGGTTTATACGGTTCCTAACGGCAGGAGTGGAACAAATCACCAAGCAAAAGGCTTAGCCTTCCACCCTTGCCAATACATAGATGATTTCATTTTAAACATTTATATAGTGTGATATAACCCAACGAAACTTGAACATGAAGCAAGCATCTTCGATCTTCACCTGCAACTAGCAATGCTATAGGAAGGGCTGAGCAAAGCGTACTTAGCCAAGCAACGGTTTGCATAGGTAGGTTGGTTAAACATGGCAATGGTTACAGTAGGAGGCTGACAAGAAGATCATGGGCATCGAGGCAAAACTATAGAGCGGAACTACCAGCAATAGGCAAAGATAGTAATGTTATCGGGGTTCGGTCATCTTGCCTGAAGTGAAGTCGTTCGGATCGTAAGAAGGGTCCTCGTGCTCAACCTCGTTGGAAACCTCATGCTCGTACTCGAACTCGGTCTCGGCTTCCGGCTCTAAACAAAACAATCACACCAAGCACAAATCAACAAGATGCAAATGCGCACTCGAAAATGATGGATGCGCTAAGGATGCACACGGAGCACGGAAAATATCACTCAAGAAAAACACCTCAAAACATGATAACAATCTGATATTGTAAATCTACACGGAAAATCAATCAAGTTTCATGTAAGATACGCTGAAATCGGAGTTACGGGCTAAAAGTTATGCCCGAAACAAGAAATGAGCGAAAGCTGAAAATTACAGCATCATAGCAACTTCGGAGCACAAAATAATTAAACTACAGCACTCAAATATCATGGCAAAGGACATGAACACAAACTAGACATATACTACAGCAACTAAGTCCAAAGGTGTACCCCAACGGAGCCACGGTTCATTAGCAATGAACTTGGACATATTGAACTTGACAATAAAATTCTGGCAGCAGAATTTTATTGAAACTTTGGAGCAAACGATAAACATGTTACAGCCACTCAAATAGGCATGTGAGAACATGGATGGAAAGACAACAATATATACTACAAGGAAATCAAGATCCACTCCAAAACTAACATGGTTTGTCCTAGAACATCACACGAACATGGCATCGGAACGTTACAGATTTCAGACTTAGTGAAAATCCACTAAGTCCTAAAACAGCAATTTCATCATGGCATCTAAAAGAGCATGTTTAAGTCACCTCGAAACTAAACATGGCAAGTGGTAAGCACCTCATCAAAATACACATGATGGTGATTCCGAAACACACAAGCACGCTTCATGGAGATAAACACAACGATAGCAACGAGCTCAACAAGATGGCATTTCATAACAAGACAAAGAACATCACAGCCACATGGCACTTTGCAACGATGATAAACATGGCAAGAATAAATCTATCATACAACCTATCACATACACCATGTAGATCATGGCAAGAAGAACACGTGGACATGTCATTTGCATCATTCGGACAAACGAGCTAAAAGATATCACATGGCAAAGATGGCATAAAAACATCACATAACAGCAGTTTATATCATGATGCACTCTTGCAACAGCAAAACAAACACCTAGATGATCTCTAACATGCATGGCACCAAAAGATAAAACGTAGTGCACGATCCCACGAACGTCTGGACATGCTATATGCGCGAATCGGAGCAACACACAAAAAGATAGAGCTGTTAGAAAACAGCGTCAGCACATAACAGATCTGGGACTTAGAATAAATGAGGCAACCTTCTCAGATCTGAAAAAGGTCAACCGGGTCGCGGGCTGGCGGATCGGACCCGGGCAGAGGCGGATTGGGTGCGGCGGCTCGTCGGGCTCAGGAGGCGGCGGGATCCGGCCCGGTCGGCTTGGGCCGTCGAAGGGGCGAAGCGCCTGGGAGGCGGCTGGGCTTCCGGGCCAGGCGGCTGGAAGAGAGCCCGCAGGAGGAGAGGGGCGCGCGGCCCAGCTGGCGGCTGGCCTCGCGGGAGGCGATGCGGCCCGCTCGGGTGCGGCCCGACGGGGTGGCGAGGCCGGCCTGCGCGCGGACGGCGGGGAGCGAGGCGGCGGTGCGGTGGCGTGGGCCGGCCCGTGCGGCGATGTGGTCCTGCCGTGCGGATGCCCTGGCGGCTGGCGTCGATGGCGCGGGAGCGAAGCGGGAGGCGGCGCGGCTGGGCCTTCGGGCCTGGCGAAGAGATCGATCGGGGCTGGCTTCGATGAAGTGGTCCACGCGGGAGGACTGGCGATCGAACGAGGGGGTCGTCGAGGCGAGCGTTGACCTGGCCCTCGAGGCCGGCGGCTGCGGTCGGCTGGGTGGCGATCGAGGGAATCGCCTGGATCGGCTGGTTCCCTCGGGATCCGAGGAGGAGTTCCCAAATGGCAGAGAGGGGGGTGGTTGGATCCAAAAATTTAGGGGGAGAGAGGAGGAAGAAGCTAGATGCCCAAAAAAATAGACTAGGGGTCTATATATATAGCAGGTAGCTAGGGTTAGGGAATTTGGGGGTGTTTGGAGCCCTCCGATCGTGATCCGACTGATCCGATCGCGGGGGTAGTTTAGAAGGGCCTAGGAGGGAGTAGTAGACTGCAAGTAGGGGTGTTTCTGGGAAACAAAGTGAAGGCACTTTGGACCCACACGAATAACTGATTGGATAGCCAACGGAGTCCAAACGCGACGAGATTTGAGAGGCGGGTTGCACGCAAGAAAACAACAACACACACAACAACCTCGCGGGACACCGGTAACGTTACACGCCCAAACAACAAAGTAGGCCTACGGGACGTCACGGACACGTGAGGGAGCTCCGGAACGCGAAACGGACAACGGGAAGGAACGCGTGGAACCGGATGCAACCGACAACACAAAAGCAATGCAATGCACATGTCTACATGATATGAATGAATGCCACACACTCACACAACAAAACGACGAAACCCGAAAGACAAAGAACCCGGAACGGAAATAGATGAAGCCGGAGATATATTATATACCCAAAAGGGAAAGTATTACATCCGGGGCATTACAATTCTCTCACGGGAGTTGTTCAGGAGGAAGTACCCATAGTAAAGGATTACCCGGATGTGTTTCTAGAGGAGCTACCAGGCATGCTGCCGGATAGGGATATTGAGTTTTTGATAGAGTTATTGCCTGGCACCGGACCAATATCAAAGAGACCGTATCGGATGCCGGCAAATGATCGGAGGATATCAAGAAGCAGATTAAGGAGTTACTAGAGAAAGATTTATTCGCCGGAGTTCATCACCGTGGGGAGCCCCAGTGCTTTTGGTTGAGAAGAAGGATGGATCTTTAAGAATGGTCGTTGATTATCGAGCACTGAATGAAGTGACTATTAAGAATAAGTACCCGCTGCCGATGATCAATGATTTGTTCGACCAACTCCAGGGAGCGAAAGTATTCTCCAAGATCAATCTATGATCTGGATACCACCAGTAGAAGATCCGAGAGAAGGATATACCTAAGACAGCCTTCACCACACGGTATGGACTGTATGAGTATACGGTTATGTCATTTGGATTGACTAACACCCCTGCCTATTTCATGAGTATGATGAATAAGGTGTTCATGGAGTTCTTGGATAAGTTTGTCGTGGTATTCATTGATGATATTTTGGTGTACTCTAAGAACGAAGAGGAACACGCGGCGCATTTGCGTTTGGTACTAAAGAAGCTCAGAGAACATCAGCTATACGCCAAGTTTAGCAAATGAGAGTTTTGGTTGAAGGAAGTTGGATTCCTAGGGCATGTTATATTAGGAGAAGGTATAGCAGTGGACCCCATCAAAGTGCAGGCAGTCACTGAGAGGTTGGCACCCACTTCAGTTGGAGAGATCCGCAATTTTCTTGGACTCGCGGGATATTACCGGAGATTCATAGAAAATTTCTCCAAGATTGCAAAGCCAATGACGACATTGCTGAAGAAGGAGACAAAATTCCATTGGACTGAAGAGTGCGAAGAAAGTTTCCAGGAGTTGAAGAAATGGTTGACGACAGTCCCAGTGCCGATCTTGCCAGATATACGCAAGGATTTCCAAGTATACTGCGATGCTTCATGCTTTAGATTTTGAGGAGTGCTCATGCTAGATGGAAGGATTGTTTCTTATGCATCTCGTCAACTGCGACCGCACGAGTTGAATCATGCGACACACGATTTGGAGTTAGCAGCTGTGGTGCACGCACTCAAAACCTGGAGATATTTCCTGATTGGAAATCGTTGTGATGTCTACACGGATCACAAGAGTTTGAAGTACATTTTCACTCAGAAGGAGTTGAACCTCAGACAAAGGGGATGGTTGGAGCTTATAAAGGATTACGATATGAAGCTACACTATCACCCAGGAAAGGCCAACGTCGTGGCAGACGCTTTGAGCTGAAAGAGTTATGCAAATACCCTTGTAAAGGTAGAATTGCCACAGAAGTTAGCAGAAGATCTAAGGGAGCTTCGTTCGGAGATAGTCCCTAGAGGTTTCGTTGCAACGTTGGAGGTTCAGTCAATATTGCTGGGAAAGATACACGAAGCCCAGAAGGATGAAAAGGAGATTGCCAAGATAAAGGAGAAGATGAGTGCAGGAAAAGCCAAGGGATTTAGTGAGGAGGAACAAGACACCTTGTGGTTTGATTATCGAATCTATGTGCCCAACCACCCAGAGATTAGGAAGTTGATACTGCAGGAAGCACATGATTCGCCATACTCGATACACCTCGGAAATACTAAGATGTATTTGGATTCGAAGGAACGTATCTGGTGGACGGGAATGAAAAAGGATATTGCTAAGTATGTAGCAGTATGTGATGTATGCTAGAGAGTGAAGGCGGAGCATCAGAAGCTAGTAGGATTGCTAGAGCCTATGCCGATACCCAAATGGAAGTGGGATAAGCTTGGCATGGACTTTATCACCGGATTGCCCAGGACCAAATCGGGATATGACTCAATCTGGGTAGTAGTGGACCGTTTGACCAAGGTAGCCCACTTTATCCCCGTGCAAACCACGTATACGAGTGCGAAGTTGGCCAAGATATACATGACCAGGATCGTATGTCTGCACGGAGTTCCGAGGACCATTATATCAGATAAAGGAACACAGTTCACCTCAAAGTTTTGGCATCAGCTACACCAGACCTTGGGAACGAGGCTATAATTCAGTACAGCTTTTCATCCGCAGACCGATGGACAAATCGAGAGAGTCAATCAGATTCTGGAAGACTTGTTGAGAGCTTGTGCGTTAGACTATGGATCTAGTTGGGATGACAATTTGCCCTACGCGGAATTCTCGTACAACAACAGTTACGAGGCCAGTTTGAAGATGGCACCATTCGAAGCATTGTATGGGAGGAGATGCCGAACGCCGTTGATGTGGGATGAAGTTGGAGACCGTTAGTTGTTTGGACCAGACTTGATCAAAGATTCAGAAGAGAAGGTTAAGCTGATTCGAGATAGACTGAAGGTAGCTAAGTCCACGCAGAAGAGTTATGCAGACTCGGAGCACAAGGAAGTAGCCTATGAAATTGGAGATAGAGCGTACCTGAGAGTGTCGCCTCAGCGAGTAGTAAAACGTTTCGGAGTTAAGGGAAAGTTATCCCCGAGATTTGTGGG
This sequence comes from Secale cereale, assembly GCA_902687465.1. Classification (NCBI taxonomy): domain Eukaryota; kingdom Viridiplantae; phylum Streptophyta; class Magnoliopsida; order Poales; family Poaceae; genus Secale; species Secale cereale. Next base: position 194,268,692 of record LR738709.1, read on the forward strand.
ACCTTACCGTGTTTTGGAACGCAAGGGAGAGGTTGCCTATAAGTTGGAGTTACCCGAAGGATTGTCAGGAGTGCACGATGTGTTTCACGTTTCTCAGCTTAAGAAGTGTCACGCAGAGATGGCCGATTTTCCTTTAAGAGACAGAGTACCCCTGGAAGCAATTCAGTTGGATAGTGATCTGACCTACGAGGAGAAACCCGTCCAGATTCTCGAATTTTCGAGTAGAGTCACCCACAGTAAGGTTATCAAGTTTTGCAAAGTTCAGTGGAGTCACCAAATCGAGGAAGAAGCCAACTGGGAACGAGAAGATGATCTATGCAAGGTCCACCCACACCTGTTCTCTAGCCAAGCCGAATCTCGAGGGCGAGATTCATTCTAAGGGGGGTAGGTTTGTAACATTTCAATTTGGAATGTTATACATAGATCATATTAATTTGCATATTTCTTTGCATTTTGTGCGTGGCGACCCTCGAATATTCTAAGCAACTCACGGACCTACGGAGAGAGTTGGGAATTCTACCGTTTTCGTATTTGAGTTTTCTCGAATACCGGAACGAGGAATCGCGTTGGTTTTAATTATTTTTTCTCCCTAAAAATATTTCTTAACAAAATATATGAGAGGAGATAATATGACTTCTCCAAAATAAAATAAATATTGGAGGAAAAATGTTTAAATCACTTTTGGTATTTTTTCGGATTTATTTGCGATTTTATTTGCATAGGAAAAATGCGTGTTTTTCAAAATTGCATCTTGGTCCGGGAAAATGTTCACTTTGTCCTAAATATTGATAGAGGATGGTGAAAATTTATTTCGGAATCTTTGGAGTCCGTTTAGTATTTCTTTCGTTCGTTTTTGTGCGTCAGGACTCGTTTTGAAAAAAAAGGGGGCGAACCGACCTTGGGCCGTAACCGACTAGGAGTCTTCCTAGCCGGGCCTTTAAAAGCGCAGCCCGGAGCCCCGCCGCCAGCCCAAGTCGCCGCCCACGCCGAAACCCTAGCCGTCGCGCCGCCGCCGCGTCACCGCCGCCCCGCCGCCCCACGCCGGCACCCACCGCCACCGAAGCCGCCGCCGCCGCAGTCGCTGGAGACCACCGCAGCCGTCTAGTTCAACGAGGTAGCCTCTGTCGGTTTTTTTATAACCGATCGGTTTTTGTTTTAGAAACCCTAGATCTGTTTTTTTTTTCAGATCGGTTCGGTTTTTTTGGTTTAGTTACTTTGCGGACGTTCGTCCGTACGTTCATTTTAACGAACGCTGTCTGCTCGTTAGTTACAGACTGCAAACATTCGTTCGTTAGCCTGTTCGTCAGTTTTCTTTTTGGGGTTTTTATTCGCGATTATTTCGATCGTGATTTCTGCCCTGATCTTGTTTTTCGTTTTTCTTTTCGCTCGACAGTCGGAATCAGGTGATTCAAAATCCCAGATCTTCGTCTCGACGCCCTGAGTCCTCTTAACCAACTTGAACAAGGTTTTGCTACTGTAAAATTTGACCATAGATCAATAGTAAACCGATCTTGTTTCTTTCACAGTTGGAGTTTCGTTGCTTCGTTCGATTTGTTTCTTTTTGCAAACCGGAGTTCTTAAGTTGAACTTTCTGGTTAGATCTTCTAGTTTGGAGTTTTGTTTGTGCATCTTTGCTTGATTGCTTATGTATGCTATTGTTTGCTTGCGATAGAATACACGGATTGTGAAGCGTGCTACTACGAGTCTAGCTTTTGCAAATCATCAGCAAGGCAAGTAACACTTTGATCATACCCCTTTATTACCCAGTTTTTATGCATTAGATCAAACCCTCACACATTGCATGAGTAGGATCTTTTAACTTGTGGGGTCTGGGAAGTAGATTGAGGTATATCCTATTACCTGCATTATTTTCAAACCCTTGGGAGTTACTCTACGCTACGCTTAGGTTATCATGCTATGCTTGTTGATGTGGTTTGGGTTTGAGTGAAATCCATGACAGATGTGAGTTGTTAATTAGTGGTTCAACTTATGGTGGCTACTTGAATACACATCTGGGTGGATTGGTTGCAGGGCACTTGGAGAATCCAGTGTTTTCCTAGGAAATCCCGAGGTTCCGTGTGATTGTCATATGGAATGCCACCCAGGCTCAAAGGGATCATAAAACTATTCATGCTAGAAACTTCCGTGTGCAGCCACAATGCCATTATGGGCTCTAGCATAGTATGAGTAAGTTGTGTGAGCTCTTTCGGTGGTGGACAAGAAGATATAGGGGAAAGTAGGTGTACCGGTCCACCCGGGGTAAAGAGTGAATGCTTCTGAAAGGCTGTGTCTCGGTCATCCGTTTCTCAAACACCATGCATTGCGAGAAATCCAACGGAGGAGATCGAGTCTTGTGGGAAAAGTGCATAAACCTCTGCAGAGTGTACAAACTGATCATGATTAGCAGTAATCTTGAGTATCTCGTACTGGAATTATTGGTTGATCTCATCACTTTAAAATTAATTTGTTGGGTTAATGATTACTTTAATTGGGATTGAGTTGGAGGTACCTTCTCAATGATGTTTCGACTACCATGATAGTTAAAATAAAATGCATTCCTTTGTTGTAGGAAAAAAATGGCTTTATGCAAAAACTTTAACCTTAGAGCCTCCACCAGCCAAATATGCATATAGTGTAGCCTTTATTCTGTTACTTGCATCTACTGTGTTATCTTGCCAGCATATTCCATGTGCTGACCCGTTTCGGGCTGCAACATGTTACGTTACAGACTTTTTAGATGAGGAGTAAGACGTTCTAGGTCGTTTGTCATGCACTCAGCTATGCCGCTGGAGTTGATGGACTCACTTATCTTCCAAGCCTTCCGCTGTTATTTTGTTAGATGGCCTTAAGCCATACACTTTTAGAGTGATGAGCGGGGTGACAAAAAGCAACGGCGGCGGCGTTCTCCGGCGAGCGGGGCGAGGAGGCGACGGGCGACGTCAGCGGCAGAGTGGCTCGGCAGCGGCGGCGCGGCGCAAGGCAGTAGCCCGGGCAGTGGCGACCGGGCGATGCGAGGGGGAGCGAGACGGGGCCCGGGGCGCCGAATTCATGGGAGGGGAGGGGAAACGAAGAGGCGGTGGTGAGTCCGGGCGGAGCACGGATGTCGAGGCGGTGGCGGTGTTCGGCGCCCGCACGCGAGGTAGGCGGCGGCGTCCTGGGCCAGCTAGGCCTTCGGCCCAGTTCGGCAGAAGAGTTCTTTGTTTAGACAGATAACAAAAATAAATGAAAACAACAAATAATAAAAATGATATATAACATATTATATACCAAAATTTTCAGAAAAAGATTTCCTACAACATGAACATTTTTCTAGAGTCAAATAAAATCCTCACAAATTTAAATAAATCAAATAGTGCTACTGTTGCAATAAAACCCAATAAAAATCATTTTAAAAATGCCAAAATGATTTCAAATTTATTTCTCTCCAATTTTCTACTGTAGGGAACCAGTTTACCCTATTTTCCATATATTTTATTTTTGGAGAAAAACATTGAATAAAAACCAATAACTCAAATTTGGAAAATGAGTTTCAGAATATTTCGAAAGAACTTCCAACTCATTTTTCTTATAATTTGAAGAAGTCATTTTATCTTCATTGAGTTGCATAAAGTTTCCGAATTTGAAATATTTTCCAAAATGGAATTCAAATCTTTTTTAAACCCTTTTCATTTATTTAAATGGAAGAAGTCATATCATCTTCACTATAGGGTTTTGGGATGAAATAAATTTGAATTCATGGAGATCATAAATGCAAGGTGAAAGTTTGGGAAAGTCATTTCATTCCCTCTCATTCAACTTTCAAAAACTTCCAAATTTCACTCAATTTCACACAGCACATCACACAAGAAATCAAAACTATCTATAACATTCCAAAATTTAGAATTTTAGGATGTTACAGTGTGTATCAATAGCCATGTTAGTTCCCTCAATTTCATGATGTAGAAACATGCATCAAACTGTTGGTTTCATCTAACCATACATTAGGGAAGTAAATGTGCGTATGGAGAACTCTATATTTGGAAGTAGTGAAATCCTGTAATGCTTACCATGTGTACATACCTATATTCGCCCTTCATTAATAAATGGCTAGAATAATATCCTCACAAGAATTTTACCCACAGAACATGAGTATATAACAATGGATGGTCTATTAGTTTCCTTGAAGAATTTTTTTGTGAGGACAAAACATGATTACATAACTTGCATGACATGGTATTTTCCTGTGAAGAGTCGATTGTGAGATAACATGAGTATAACCATGCATGGCACTTCTATATTTTCAAACCCAGTATACATTTCCCTGTATTTTCCTCTCATTTCCAGAAGGGACAGAAGAATGATGTTTCTGGCATTATCCTACTCATACTCTGAAAAATCATGATCTTCCATTAACAATGCCTGTCCTTTTTGATATGATGCAGTGTCCCTACGGTTACTACCCTTTGTAATCACACCACCTTTACCAAAAATAGGGAATCCCACTTAGTTCCTCGCTCGATCAGACGACGACAAAAGATTGATGATCATTCGCACACATGTGCTAGAAGAGTTATATTGCAAAAACCCCACTGTGTACAAGCACCATGAAATACGTGAGTATCCGGACAGTGGCTGTTACCTTTATGAGTAGGATACCAGCTTGTTCTGGCCTTCAGGATTTTTGAGTTGGAGGCGGGTAAACAACCTTGGTTCACACTCTTTGTTTCTCGGACTCAATTATCCGATTAACTAGGAGATCACCGTTGGCAAGGACCTTGATGGCAGAGAGGCTCTGTTTTCTAGGGAAAACTATGTCGACACGGCGAGCCCTAGGACTTTGGTAGCAGACTCCCCTAATTGTCAACGATGCAGTCTGCAGCCAAAAGAAGGTGAGTATGACAAAGGCCTCCGAATTAACTTTGATCCTTGGATGTCACAAGTCTGACAGGCAGTGATGTTGTTCAAGCCTTTAAGTTGTTAGGTAATTGGGCTGATGCATCGAAAGGGTGGAGTTCTGGTGTCTTCGAATAACTGGTGGTTGAAGCGGGGCTACAAATTATGATGGTGTTGGATCATCCCTCTTCGAATGACTTGTTGTGTTTGCTGCTTGTTCTGGATGGGTAGTTCTCTCTTTTGTTATGCATACTCCTTTTGATTTGGTCATCCTCGTCTATGTCACTCTTACTATGTAATAGTCGCCTCTATTTATAATGTCATTCTCGTCTGGATCATGAGAGTCTGAGCACTGCAGATGGGTGCGTTTTGGTGGTGTAGCAAGACTTCTTATGAACTATCATGTCTTGTTGTTTATGTCAGTAGTGGTCACTAGTCAATGATTGAATGTTGTATAGTATATCGTTGTTTCGAACTGGTTATTGTCTTGAACTGCTGGTGGGCTAAATGAGGGCATCACCATTCTATAGAGAGTATATCTCCTTTTTTCAAGTTATATAATTTGAGCTCAGTGTCTTTTTGATAATGTATAATTGTTTGGGCCAGTGAGGTGTCGTTGAATATGGGCCGACTAGTAACGCAATGCCAAATAGGTCAATAATGACTCTTAGGCTGGGCGCTCAAAAAAGAAAGAAAAAGGACTCTTAGGCCGACATGTGGGTGCCACCAGTGATTTCGTGCGCTTGCGCGCCGAGAGCATATTGGCACGTGTTCGAAATTCATGCTACCTTTTCATCCCCGATCTCCCACCCCTCCCCCACCTATAGAATCTTGATTCCTACTCCAGCTCCCCCAAATCCCCCTCATGTACTCCCCATACTCAAGCGCACTATCATGTCGCCGGTCAACACCAATCTCCAAGCCAGAGATCCTGAGGTCCGTCCTGCCTTCGGGTGCTGCGTGTTGTCGCTTGATAACCCACAAGTCAAGGGGATCAATTGTAGCCTCTTTCGATAAGTAGGAGTGTCGAACCCAACGAGGAGCTGAAGGTAGAACAAATATTCCCTCATGTTATATCGGCCACCGATACAACTCTACGCACGCTTGACGTTTACTTTACCTAGAACAAGTATGAAACTAGAAGTATTTTGTGGTGTTTGTGGGATAGGTTTGCAAGAATATAAAGAGCATGTAAATATAATGTAGGGGCTGTTTATATAAATACACAACTAAATTAGTTTTAGTAGAGAGCTTTTTGTCATGAGAAAGTTATTTGTCCCTAGGAAATCGATAACTAGACCGGTAATCACTATTGCAATTTTATTTGAGGGAGAGGCATAAGCTAACATACTTTCCCTTCTTGGATCATATGCACTTATGATTGGAACTCTAGCAAGCATCCGCAACTAAAGATCATTAAGGTAAAACCCAACCATAGCATTAAATTATCAAGACCTCTTTATTCCCATACACAAACAACCTACTTACTCGGGTCTGTCCTTCTGTCACTCACGCCACCCACCATAAGCAAATCATGAACATATTGAAAACCCTACAGCGGGGATCCCTCACGCTTGCGCGACACGGAGAGCACCATAGGACGGCACCAATAATAAAACATGCAACTCAAACCAGTCATGATCATCAATTAACCCATAGGACAAAATGAATCTACTCAAACATCATAGGATAGCCATACATCATTGGGAAATAATATATAGCCTTGATCACCATGTTTAAGTAGAGATTACAGCGGGTAGAAGAGGGGTTACACTGCTGCATAGAGGGGGGAAGAGTTGGCAATGACGGCGGTGAAGTTGTTGGTGTAGATTGCGGTGACGATGATGGCCCCGGCGGCACTTCGGTGCCAGCGGAAGCGAGGGGGAGAGAGCCCCCCCTTCGTCTTCTTCTTCCTTGACCTTCTCCCTAGATGGGAGAAGGGTTTCCCCTCTGGTCCATGGTCTCCATGGTGTGGGAGGGGCGAGAGGCCCTCCGAGATTTGATATATCTCTCTGTCTCTCTCTGTTTCTGCGTTCCCAGATTCTAGCCCTTCACCGTTTCTTAAATTCCCAGACATCCGTAACTCCGATTGGGCTGATTTTTGGACGCGATATTTCTCTGGATATTAGCTTTCTTGCGGCGAACGAAGGGCATCAACCGCCTTGCGGAGTGGCCACGAGGGCCCACGGCGTGCTTGCCCCCTGGGCACGCCTCTCACCCTCACTGGCCACTCAGGCATCATCTCACGTTGGTTCCACTTCCCAAAATTGACATATATTCCAAAAAAATCTGCGTCAGTTTTTATCCCATTTGGACTCCATTTGATATGGATATTCTGCGAAAAAAACATGCAACAAACAGGAACTGGCACTGGGCACTGGATCAATATGTTAGTCCCAAAAATTGTATAAAAAGTTGCCAAAAGTATATGAAAGTTGTATAATATTGGCATGGAACAATCAAAAATTGTAGATACGACGGCGACGTATCAGCATCCCCAAGCTTAATTCCTGCTCGTGCTCGAGTAGGTAAATGATAAAAAAGATAATTTTTGATGTGGAATGCTACCTAGCATAATCTTGAACATGTAATCTAATCATGGCATGAATATTAAGACACGAGTGATTCAAAGCAATAGTCTATCATTTGACATAAAATAATTTAATACTCGGGCATCCCAACAAACAATCAAGTCTTTCAAAATATCAATGCTAAAGAACGTTATCCCTACCAAATCATATAGCCTTGTATGCTCCCTTTTCTTAACACAAGGTACCCCTCATGCCCATCCCGATGTCAGCCAAGCAATTGTTTTCATACTTCACTTTTTCAAACTTTTTCAACTCTTCACGCAATACATGAGTGTGAGCCATGGACATAGCACTATGGGTGGAATAGAAGGTGGTAGTAGACAAAAGTAGGGAGAACGTCTCACATCAACTAGGCAAATTAATGGACTATGGAGATGTCTACCAATCGATATCAATGTGAGTGAGTAGGGATTGCAATGTAACGGATACACTAGAGCTATAAGTGTATGAAATCTCAAAATAAAACTAGTGGGTGTGCATCAACTTGCTTGCTCATGAAGACCTAGGGCATTTGAGGAAGCCCATCGTTGGAATATACAAGCCAAGTTCTATAACGAAAAATTCCCACTAGTATATGAAAGTGACAACATAGGAGACTCTCTATCATGAAGAACATGGTGCTATGATGAAGCACAAGTGTGGAAAAAGGTAGTAGCATTGTCCCCCTTTTTTCTTTTCCTTTCTTTTCCTTTCTTTGCCTTTTTTTGGGCATTCCTTTTTTTATTTGGCCTTTCTCCTTTTTTATCTGACCTTTCCTTTTTTTCCTTTTTCTTTTTTTTCCTTTTTTCAGGACAATGCTCTAATAATGATGATCATCACACTTTTATTTACTTACAACTTGATATTAGAACTCGATGCTAGAACAAAAATATGACTCTATATGAATGCCTCCGGTGGTGTACTGAGATGTGGAATGATCTAGCGTAGCAATGACATAAAAAAACGGACAAGCCATGGAAACATCATGCTAGCTATCTTACGATCATGCAAGGCAATATGACAATGATGGTGCGTGTCATAACAAAAAGAACGGTGGAGTTACATGGCAATATATCTCGGAATGGCTATGGAAATGCCATAATAGGTAGGTATGGTGGCTGTTTTGAGGAAGGATATAAGGTGGTTTGATGCACCTGCGAAAACTGCGCGGTACTAGAGTGGCTAGCAAGGTGGAAGGGTGAGAGTGCGTATAATCCATGGACTCAACAATAGTCATAAAGAACTCACATACTTATTGCGAAAAATCTATTAGCCCTCGAAGCAAAATACTACGACGCATGCTCCTAGGGGGGAGGTTGGTAGGAGTTAACCATCGCGCACCCCCGACCTTCATGCAAAGATAAACAATCAAAATACAATGCACGCCAATTTGGTTACATAGTTAGGAGACCATACGTGCATGCTTCAGGAATCACAAACCTTAACACCAATATTATTACTAAACCACAATCAATTATTAGTACCTCCCACATATTAGCATATCTACAACGCAAAACTATTGCAATGAATCAAACATATCATATTCAGCGATCTAAAAGTTTATGTAGGATTTTATGACTAACCATGTGAATGACCAATTCCTGTCAACTCTCTAAATTGATATAAGTGAAGCAAGAGATTTTAAATTCTTTCTACAAAAGATATGCCCACACTCTAACAAATATAAGTGAAGCAAAAGAGCATTCTACAAATGGCGGTTTTCTATGTGAAGAGAAACAGGCAATCCAAACATCAAATTATATAAGTGAAGCACATGAAGCATTCTATAAAGCCATACTCAAAAGATATAAGTGAAGTGCAAAGAGCATTCGATAAATAAACCAAGGACTATCTCATACCAGCATGGTGCATTTATTAAAAGAAAAAAGAAAAAGCACACGATGCTCCAAGAGTTTATGCATATCATGAGAACGAAACGAATCCGAAAACATACCGATACTTGTTGAAGAAAGATGGGATGCCTTCTGGGGCATCCCCAAGCTTAGACGCTTGAGTCTCCTTGAATATTTACTTGGGGTGCCTTGGGAATCCCCAAGCTTGAGCTCTTGCCTCTCCTCCTTCTTCTCACATCGAGACCTCCTCGATCTTCGAACACTTCATCCACACAAAACATAACCGAACTTTTAGTGGCGGGGTTAGTGCATATAATCAATGAAATCCCATCATGCAAGTCTCTAACATTATTGTATAATTATAAACAAACATTACCTACTGTATGCTATCACAATTCTATGGCCCCAAGTCAAGGAGGCTTCAACAAGAATTCAAACATATGCAAATAATGAAGCTATAACAGCAATGTGTGAAAACAGGACAATCTGTAGTAATCTGAACATTATCCATACTTTTGTAACTCTAACAATTCTTGCAAAATTGGGAAACATCAACAATTTGTATAGCAAGAATTTGCAATAATTTCTAGATCCTTTCGACGTTCCAGTAAAAAATGTAAAATCGCGCACTACAGCTAAAGTTTCTGTTTTTGCACCGCACAAACCACCAAGCAGTTTAATAATCCTAAAAGAAACTCTTGGCACTTTATTTTTATAATACAATGGAATTATACAAGGGGATAATTATTTTTGTTGAAAAGTTTCTGTAATTCAAGATTTTCAAAGTTTCCATGGGCATGAACAAAGTTCAATGAGCTCCCCATTTCAATGGTGCTCGTCCTTCTTACTTTCACTTTTCTTTTTGAAAAAGTTTTAGGTTCCCTCTTTATTTTTTTGTTTTTAAACTTTATAAAAGCACACAACAGAAATAAATGACTCTCTAAAACTTCCGGGTTGTCTCCCTTGCAGCGCTTTCCTTAAAGCCATTAAGCTAGGTATATCAAAGCCAATTTTAATTAGCAATAATTTGGCATTTAGTAGTGAGCACAAAGTGATATGTGTCATGCAAATATGAAGTCTAACTCTCTTCCTATGCATAGGCATGTCATACGAGAACAATTCATGCACATCAAGTAAAGGCCAATGCATAGTATAAGCAGTTTCTTGCAATTCTATCGTGTTGGAAACGTAGACAGGCGGAGATATAGTTCCTCTCTCATAATAATTGCAAGTAGGAGCAGCAAAGCACATGCATATTATACTCATCAAAATCATCATGTGTAGTGGAAAAAGGCAACCCATCAATATAATCCTTAATAAGTGCAAACTTCTCCAATTTAGTGTAGTTTGGAGAATTCAAAAAGATAATAGGACTATCATGTGTGGGTGCAATAGAAACTATCTCATGTTTAACATAAGGAACTATAGCAAGTTCATCTGCATAAGCATAATTCATATTGGCATCTTGGCCACAAGCATAGCAAACATCATCAAAAAGGGATATTTCAAAAGAATCAACGAGATCATAACAATCATCATAGCATTCATCCTTCGGTAAGCACGAAGGGAAATTAAACAATGTATGGGAGAAAGAGTTACTCTCATTAGAAGGTGGGGACGGGTGATCAATCCGCTCTTCCTCCTTTTGTTCTTCGCTCTGCTCGTCACCCTTTTCATCTAATGAGCTCACAGTGTCATCAATTTCCTCTTCCATAGACTCCTGCAAAATATTAGTCTCTTCTTGGACATCGGATGAGTCCTAAATATATGGTTTAACATAGGCATTAGAAGCATAATTATCATAACAATATTTAAATATGGAAAAAATTTCAGATTTGTAAAGAGTAGCATCATACTTTTCAATCAAGGAAGCAATCTCATAAGCACCCTTAAAAGCAACAACTTCTTCAATTTGTTGAAAATCATAGTAATTATAAACACCCTTAGCATACGAAGATACAATTCCATTATCACTAAACTCACATTGGTAGGGAAGGTGTTTCGTGGGGTCTTCAGAACAACAAGTAAAATCATAAATTTCACATAAATTCCAAGCATAACATTGCAAACGATAAATTTGATCCAGTAAAAGTTTCCCTTTTTTAGATATGCGGTGTCGCACATAACAAGCATGCTCATCTGAAGATTTTACCTCAACTAAGCTAGTTCGGGTTTCAGCCCGAGCACATAGGGATCGAAGATGATCCAAGTAATAAGCTTCAGTAGTGTGATATATTTTGAGTGGTTCTTCAACCATTGGTTCAGAAGGTACCACTATTTTTTGGTATTTTGCGTTTCCTACCCATAGCTAAAGATAGAAAACAACTTAGAACAAAAAATAAAATGTACTTAGTGATAAAGCAAATAAGCACACACGAGAATATTCACCCCACACTATTGCTCCCCGGCAATGGCGCCAGAAAAAGGTCTTGATAACCCACAAGTGTAGGGTATCAATTGTAGCCTCTTTCGGTAAGTAAGAGTGTTGAACCCAACGAGGAGCTAAAGGTAGAACAAATATTCCCTCAAGTTATATCGACCACCGATACAACTCTACGCACGCTTGACGTTTACTTTACCTAGAACAAGAATGAAACTAGAAGTATTTTGTGGTTTTTGTGGGATAGGTTTGCAAGAATATAAAGAGCACGTAAATATAAAGTAGGGGCTGTTTAGATAAAGACACAACTAAATTAGTTTTAGTAGAGAGCCTTTTGTCACGAGAAAGTTATTTGTCCCTAGGCAATCGATAACTAGACCAGTAATCACTATTGCAATTTTACTTGAGGGAGAGGCATAAGCTAACATACTTTCTCTTCTTGGATCATATGCACTTATGGTTGGAACTCTAGCAAGCATCCGCAACTACTAAAGATCATTAAGGTAAAACCCAACCATAGCATTAAAGTATCAAGTCCTCTTTATTCCCATACACAAACAACCTAATTACTCAGGTCTGTGCTTCTGTCGCTCACGCCACCCACCATAAGCAAATCATGAACATATTGAAAACCCTACAGTGGGGATCCCTCACGCTTGCGCGACACGGAGAGCACCATTGGACAACACCAATAATAAAACATGCAACTCAAACCAATCACGATCATCAATTAACCCATAGGACAAAACAAATCTACTCAAACATCATAGGATAGCCATACATCATTGGGAAATAATATATAGCGTTGAGCACCATGTTTAAGTAGAGATTACAGCGGGTAGAAGAGGGGTTATACCGCTGCATAGAGGGGGGAAGAGTTGGCGATGACGGCGGTGAAGTTGTTGGTGTAGATTGCGGTGACGATGATAGCCCCGGCGGCACTCCGGTGCCACCGGAAGCGAGGGGGAGAGAGCCCCCCTCCTTCTTATTCTTCCTTGACCTTCTCCCTAGATGGGAGAAGGATTTACCCTATGGTCCATGGTCTCCATGGCGTGGGAGGGGCGAGAGCCCCTTCGAGATTGGGAGGGTCTCCATCGCGCTTGACGACCAGTTTGGCAGAAAAGTGCTTATGGTAACCATCAATGTCGATCGGCCTCCCGTCTCGCCGGACAACCTTGTCAAAGCTCTTGGCATTGTGTACGACATCCAAGTAAGTGACTTGCTCATCGAAGTTTGTCTGCCACCAGTTGATTTCTTCGTTAGGTTCCAGACAACTTTAGAATGCAGTCATGTGTTCGAATCTTCCCGACGTTTGTTCTCCGATGGTGCGCTGGTGAGCTTTGATCGATGGCACCCAATATGGGGCTCGATGTCCTAAAAGCTTGGTTTTTAACACAGCTTACCTTCCACAGCATGCCTCGATGTGCTTACAACAGCGAGTCCATGAATGAGCTTATAAATGATCTTGGAGGTGAGCTCATAAGTATGTTTGTTCCTCTAGACAGCTGGGCTCTGACGGTTATGAAATGTATGAAGATGATGTCCACCATACCGAAGGTGATTGGTGTTTAGATACCGGTGCAGGAACCTGGGTTGTACTATTCATCGCCACCAAGGCCGCTGCAGACCATGTTAGGGATGTGCCTATATCGAGTGTTCATGCATGTCAAAGAAGTGGTCAATCCATCAATCGAAGTCCTGCCGCCGCTGCTGGTGCCAGGGTCCATCGACGATGTCCATTATAGGAGTTAATGTTAGACTTTAGCTGTGACGCCCGGATAATTAAGCTACAGTAAATGTCTGCTGATGACGCCACGTCACCACTGTTACTGTTGATAAACTGACCTTGATTCAAACCCCGTCAAATTCAATTTAAAGTAAAGTCAAACAAATAAAGTTTTCAAATGTCAAAACCTAAAATATCCAAAGTATGAAAAATATTCTATAACTAACTATGGTGGTGGACCCACATTTTTGTAAAGTGTTTAAATGCACTAAAATAAATAAACATGGGCTAAAAGCAATTATGCAATGCTTTTAAAAATAAACAATTATGAACATATTTTTAGTGCCAAATTGTTTGTGACTGTGACCTAATTGCTAATATGAATTTAGGTGTCGAAACTATATTTTATATAACTAAAAGAAAAGAAAAGCTAAAAGAGAAAACTGAAAATATAAAACAATAAAAGAAAATATATAAAAAGGAAGACAACCCCCTCTCCGGCCCAGCCCCCTCCCTCTGGCCCAGCGGCCCCCTTTGCTCGCCTTAACCCCCACCGGCAGAACCCCCCTCCCCCACCGACAGAATCCCCCCCCCCGATTTTTCCTCCTCCCCCCGATCCAAAACTGGATCGGGATCAGAGGCACCCGATGCCCTGGTCGCCGACGCCCCGGCTCGGCCCCGCCATCGCCCAACCCCGACGAGCGTGTCGCCCGCCGCCGTGCTGACCCCGTGCCCTTCTACCTCACCTCACCGACGCCATCGTCGTAAGCCGCCTCCTCACCACGGCCGTCGCCGTCGCGTCCCCGACCTCCTCCTCAACGTCGCCAACGCGCCTCACCGCCCTCTTCTCAGCAAACGCCGGTGAGGACCCGGCCTCCTCTCCCTGTCGCCTCGCTCTCAACACGACCCCGCCGCCACCGCGCCTCTCGCCAGTCCCTGCACGCCCGTGCGAGGCCGCGCCCCCCGGACGGCGCCCACGGCCGCCGCATCCTTCTGCTTCTCTGGCCGCCACGCGCCTCCACTGCCTCCCCGCTGCGTCCACGCAGCCGCACGGCTACCCCGCAACCACTGGCACACTCGCGCGCCCACGCTCAGGCATCGCCGCTCCGGCCAGCGCCCGGGTAGCGCCCCGCCCCGCCGATGCCATCTCCCGGGGTCCGCCCTGCTTCCCCCTCTGCCCGCCTTGCCATGCAGCCGGCTGGCCGCGTGCGCCGCCGATCGGTGCTCACGGCAGCTGCGGCCGGTCCCGGCCTCCGGCCTCGCGCCGCGGCCGCCCACGGGCGCCCCGCCATGCCCTCGGGTGCGGGTGCGCACCCAGCGCCCAACGCCCGCCCCGCTAAGCACACCCGACCCGCACGGCCCCCACGGGCCTATGACAAGGGGCCCCCATGGCCCAGGACTTGAAAAAATGTAATAAAAATAAATAAAAATACTAATTAATTAATTAATTAATTAATTAGTAAATTAATTAGCTTAAATAATTTGATTAATTAAATTTAGTAACCTGAACAACGAGTTAAACTAATTAACTTTCATTAATTAGACTGAGTCTATGACGAAGTGGCCCCACTTGTCAGCTTGTCTGGTCAATGTTCAGAGTTGACCGCTGATGTCATGCTAACGTCATGATGACATCAGCAAACACTATTATGGATAATGTTAGATTTAAATAAATAATTAATTCTAGAAAATGTTATAAACTTTAGAAAATCATATAAAATAATCCGTAACTCGGATGAAAATAATTTATATATGAAAGTTGCTCAGAATTTCGAGATTAACCCGAATACACGGTCCGTTCGTCCGCCACACATCTCTATCATACCGAAGATGCAACTTTCCCCTCCGTTTCATCTGCCCGAAAATGCCTAACACCGAGAATACTTTCCCGGATGTTATTCCTTTTCGCCTGTATCACCGAGCACCGCGTTAGGTCACACGTAGCACCGCCTTTTGCCATGATATGCTTTGTGATGCTATTGTTTGCTCTGTTATTTATTTGTTTCCCCTTCGTTGCTTATTTTCGGTAGACTCCGATACTGTGATAGACCCCGAGACCATTGATGCTTCGGTGTTCGACTACGGCTACGCTTCCGAAGATTCCTTTCGTCTGCAGGGCTTCCAGGCAAGCCCCCCCTTTGATCACCAGATATCGCCTATTCTTCTCTCTACTACTTGCATTAGAGTAGTGTAGCATGTTACTGCTATCGAATAATCCTATTCTGTTGCATAGCCTGTCATTGTTGCTACATTTGTTGATACCCGTACCTGCTATCCTAATGCTTAGTATAGGATGCTAGTATTCCATCAGTTGCCCTTCATTCTTGTCCGTCTGCTATGCTATACCATCGGGCCGTGATCACTCGGGTGGTGATCACGGGTATATACTATTTACATACTTTACATACACATGATGATGATTCGGAGATGGGGGCTGAAGGGGCAGGTGGTTCCACCCAGGTAGTGGTGGGTCTGGGTTCCCGACAGCCCCCTGATGGTTACTTTGTGGCGGAGCGACAGGGCAGGTTGCGACCACCTAGGAGACTGGTGGGCTTGGCCCTGGTCGTTGTCCGTGGTTATTTCATAATAACACGTTTAACGGGATCTTGGTATTTGATCTAAGTCTAGCCATTTGGTCTATACGCACTAACCAGCTACGTGGAAATAGTTATGGGTACTCGACGTCGTGGTATCAGCCGAAGCCATCTTGACGTCAGCGACTTAGCGGCGTGCGCCGGATTGGACCGGAACCCCTACTCTGGTATTAGGAGAGGCTAGGTCTGCTTACCGGCCGCCCTCGCAACGTGCAGGTTTGCATTGGGTGATGGGCCCAGACCCCCGTGCGCTTAGGGTTTAGACCGGCGTGCTGACCTCTCTGTTGTGCTTAGGTAGGGCTGCGACGTGTTGATCTTACGAAGCCGGGCATTACCCTGGAAAGTGTGTCCGGCCAAATGGGATCGAGCGTGCTGGGATATGTGGTGCACCCCTACAGGGAAGTTAATCTATTCGAATAGCCGTGTCCCTCGGTAAAAGGACGACCTGGAGTTGTACTCTGACCTCATGACAACTAGAACCAGATACTTAATAAAACACACCCTTACTAGTGCCAGATATAACTCGGTGGTTGCTCTCTCTCAGGGTGATGTGCGGGAGGATCACCGGGTAGGTTTATGCTATATGATGTTACTTGGTGAACTTACCATCTACTCCCTTCTACTGCTGCAAGACGGAGGCTGCTAGAAGCAAGGATACTTGTTACTTTCCAGCTACCCTCATCTTCTGCTGCAAGATGGAGGTTAATAGAAGCATAGTCTTCGTTTGGATTAGCTATCCCCCTCTTATTCTGGCATTCTGCAGTTCAGTCCACAGATATTACGCCCCTTACAGAGAAATCATTGCATATGTAGTGTAGATCCTTGCTTGCGACTACTTTGGATGAGTACTCACGGTTGCTTTGCTCCCCCTTTTCCCCCTTTTCTCTCTCTCCTTGGATGATACAACCAGATGATGGAGCCGAGGAGCCTGAGGATCCCGTGGATGTTTCTACATGGAGTTCGGCTTCGAGGAGTAGTTAGGAGGTCCCAGGCAGGAGGCCTTGCCTTTTTGATCGTTGCTACTTTTGTGCTAGCCTTCTTAAGGCAAACTTGTTTAACATATGTCTGTACTCAGATATTATTGCTTCCGCTGACTCTTGTGTATTCGAGCTTATGTATTCGAGCCCTCGAGGCCCCTGGCTTGTAATATAAAGCTTGTATTATTTTAATTTGTGTCTAGAGTTGTGTTGTGATATCTTCCAGTGAGTCCCTGATCTTGGTCGTACACATTTGCGTGTATGATTAGTGTACGGTCAAATCGGGGGCGTCACATTAGCCGTGTTGCTCGGAAGGATGGATGGCATATGGCCTACTCCATCACGTGGCGGAGGCAACTGCTTCTTTGGGATAAGAGGCAGGGTTGGCTGCCTTGATGTGCTGTACTTTGAGGTAACAACTAAATGTTCTCTGATACTAGTTAAATCCGAGCTATCGGTGTGAAGCACTGATATGCAAGTACATTTGATTGTGACTTGTTCTATTTTTGTACCTTAACTTTTTTAGAAATGGGTGTATGTCAACTTAATGTGCTAGCAGAACTTATTGTATTGTCTATCTATTTTCTTTGCACATCATTCAAGATATCTCCCCATCAGTGATAAAGACGATGAACCGTTATGTACGAGTTCGTTGGTTTCAACATAGCCCTTCCCGTAGCGATTCACTTCTTCCACCCTAATTGTGCGGCCTGCATGAAATTTTTGTATGCAAGTTCAGTGTGCTATGATGCTGCATATGATTGTGTCAACTATATAAGTTTTTACTGGTCATCGGCAATGCTTATGGTTGAAAGTTGTATTTACGAGCATCGATCGATGAGTCTCTCTCTCTCTCTCTCTCTCACACACACACACATGATATGTCTCCAATGTATCTATATTTTTTGATTGTTCCATGATAGTATATTATATGTTTTGGATGTTTTATATGCCTTAATATGCTATTTTATATTATTTTTGGGACTAACTTATTAACCTAGAGCCCAATGCTAGTTCTAATTTTTTTTCCTTGTTTTGAGTTTCGTAGAGAAGGAATATCAAACGGAGTCCAAACGGCATGAAACCTTTGCGATGATTTTTCTTCGACCGAAGACACCCTAGAGACTTGGAGATCAAGTTGGAGGAGCTGCGAGGCGGTGACAAGGGGGATGGCGAGCCACCACCCTTGTGGGCCCCTTGTAGCTCCCCTGAACGACCTCCTTCACCTATATATTCATGTATATTCCAGAAACCCTAGAGAGGGCATTGAAACCACTTTTCCACCACTGTAACCTTATGTATCCGCGAGATCCCATCTTGAGGCCTTTTCGGTACTTTGCTGGAGGGGGATTCGGGCATGGAGGGCATCTACATCATCACCATTGCCCTTCCGAAGAAGCGTGAGTTGTTTATCACAGACCTACGGGTCCATAGCTAGTAGCTAGATGGCTTATTCTCACCCTTTGATTCTCAATACCATGTTCTCCTTGATGTTCTTGGGGATCTCTCCGATGTAATCTTCTTTTGCGGTGTGTTTGTCGAGATCCAATGAATTGTGGATTTATGATAATCTTTTCTATGAATATTATTGGAATCTTCTCTGAATTCTTATATGCATGATTTGATATCTTAGTAATTCTCTTCGAACTATCGGGTTGGTTTGGCCAACAAGATTGGTTTTTCTTGCAATGGGAGAAGTTCTTTGCTTTGGGATCAATCTCACGATGATCTCACCTAGTGATAGAAGGGGTAGCGAGGCATCTATTGTATTGTTGCCATCGAGGATAAAAATATGGGGATTTCATCATATAGCTTGAGGTAATTTCTCTACATCATGTCATGTTAGTTAAAGCGTTACTCTCTTCTTCATGAACTTAATACTCTAGATGCAGGCAGGAGTCGGTCGATGTGTGGAGTAATAGTAGTAGATGCAGGCAGGAGTCGGTCTACTTGACACGAACATGATGCCTATATTGCATAATTATTGCCTTAGATATCTTCATAACTTGGCGCTTTTCTATCAATTGCCCGATAGTAATTTGTTCACCCACCGTATTATTCGCATTTAAGAGAGAAGCCTCTAGTGAAACCTATGCCCCCCGGGTCTATTTCCCATCATATTAGTTTCCGATCTTATATTTTGCAATCTTTTACTTTCCAATCTATAAACCAAAAACCCAAAAATATTTTACCTTTCATTTATCTATCTCTACCAGATCTCACTTTTGCAAGTAACCGTGAAGGGATTGACAACCCCTTTATCGCGTTGGGTGCAAGTTGTTTGATTGTTTGTGCAAGCATCGGTGATTTGTGCATTGTCTCCTACTGGACTGATACCTTGGTTTTCAAACTGAGGGAAATACTTATCTCTAGTTTGC
Organism: Secale cereale; assembly: GCA_902687465.1. Classification (NCBI taxonomy): domain Eukaryota; kingdom Viridiplantae; phylum Streptophyta; class Magnoliopsida; order Poales; family Poaceae; genus Secale; species Secale cereale. The sequence continues at coordinate 194,288,042 of LR738709.1, forward strand.
CGCATCACCCTTTCCTCTTCAAGGGAAAAACCAACGCAAGCTCAAGAAGTAGGAGCAAGAATCTCTGGCACCGTTGCTGGGGAGATTTATGCCAAGTCAAGAGTCAAGATTTGTCTCCCGTCAACTTGCCAATTTCTGGCGCCGTTGCCGGGAGATCTATGCCAAATCAAGACACACCAAGTACCCATCATAAAACTCTCACCTCTTTCATTTACATTATTTGTCATTCGCCTCTCGTTTTCCTCTCCCCCACTACTAAAACGATTTCAGAAAAACGCAAAAAGATTTGACCTTTTCCTTTCCCCTTCTTTTCGCCCTTCTTCCGTTCATATTTTCGTTTACCCTTATGTCTTACTTCATTTGTTTGCTCGTTTTCTTAGCATAATTGTGTTTATTGGAATTCAGAAGCAAAGAGATCTATGGATCGTCATCAACTTCCAAATCAATTAAGAAGATCCAATTATGTTGAACTAATTGCTAGTGAGTTGAGTGGACTAGATAATCTTTACGAGGTTTTGCTTGAAATTCGTGAATCTGAAATTTGTGATGAAGTGTCGAAAGAGGAAATTTATGGAGTGATTCAGACTAGCTCTTTGAATGAAAAACATGATTGCAATGATGTTATTATAAATTCTATTAATGTCAATTGTGTTAACGATATGTAAAACCCTAAGCTTGGGGGTGCTAATTTTGATATGTCCACTACTTGTTGCAATGAACATGATTGGGGTGATTCTTCTTTTGATCTTGAAATTTATCTATGCCCCATGATGAATATGGGATTGGTAATAATTTTTGCTATAATATTGAAAGTGGGCTTGGAGAAGTAATGACTCAGTTCTTTGTTAATCCCACTATTTTGAAAGAGTGTCAATCTTGCATGCATGTGGATCATGTAGAGAATATTTTATGTGATAGCTATATTGTTGAATTTGAATATGATCCTACATGCAATTATTACGAGAGGTGGAAATATGGTTGTATAAATCTTCATGTTAATAAATTACCTCTCTTCATGTTCAGATTGATCTTCTTTTCTTCTTCTTCCTTGCATATGCTAGATATTGCTTGTCTTGATTTGTTTTACTATAAAATGCCTATGCATAGGAAGCATGCTAGACTTAGATGTGTTTGTCACATGTTCTATGATGCTCTCTTTGTGCTTCAATCCTTGTCTTTCATGTGAGCATCATTAAAATTATCAATGCCTACCAAAAAGGCTTTAAAGAAAAGTGCTTGTTGGGAGACAACCCAATATTTTTACTTCCTGTTTTTCAGTAAATAAACATTATTACTTTTGTAGTGACCGTATTTTGGTGTTTTTATTAGTGTTTGAGCCAAGTAAGACCTTTGGGATGGCTTAAGGTGATTGTTGATTTGATTTTGCTGGAAAACAGAAACTTTTGCGCCAAGTGCAGAAAATTCAATAATTCACTAGAACTTGAAAACCTTCTTAAATGTTTACACAAAATTTATATACAAATTCCCCATGACGTCCTAATTTTTCAAAAAGTTTAGAATTACAGAAGTATGCGAAGTTTTCAGATTGCTAGAGATTGTTCTGTTTTTGACAGATTCTGTTTTCTATGTGTTGCTTGCTTATTTTGATGAATCTATTGCCAGTATTGGGCGGGGGGGGGGGGTTATGAACCAAGGAAAAGTTGGAATACATTAGATAGTAAACCAATATAAAATAAGAATGAGAGCACAACAGTACCTTGGGTGGTTATTTGCTTTTCTTTACTAACAGATCTCACGAGTTTCTGTTGAGTATTGTGTTGTGAAGTTTTCAAGTTTTGGGTAAGGATTTGATGGACTATTGAAAAAGGAGTAGCAACAGCCTAAGCTTGGGTATTCCCAAGGCACCCCCAAGGTAATATTCAAGGAAAACCAAGAGCCTAAGCTTGGGGATGCCCCGGGAAGGCATCCACTCTTTTGTCTTCGTCTATCGGTAAGTTTACTTGAGGCTATATTTTTAATCACCACATGATATTTGTTTTGCTTGGAGCATCTTGTATGATATGAGTCTTTGCTTTTTAGTTTGCAACTATCATCCTTTATGTACACACCTTTTGAGAGGGAAACGCTTTAATCGTGATTTACTAGAATACTCTATGTGCTTCACTTATATTTTTTTAGCTAGGCTATCTAGTGCTTCACTTATATCTTTTTAGAGCACAACGGTTTTTTTATTTTATAGAAATAGTTGAACTCTCTTTCTTCACTTATACTATTTTGAGAGTCTTTAAAATAGCATGGTAATTTGCTTGGGTTATGAATTTATCCCTAATATGATAGGCATCCAAGGGATATATAATAAAAACTTTCATATACAGACCATTGTATACTATGAAAAGTTGGATTCCTTACAGTGTTTTGATATGTTAAGATGGTAATATTAGAGTCATGCTAGTGGTAGTTTATGAGGTTAAAGAAATAATTGTGTTAAGGTTTGTAATTCCCGTAGCATGCACGTTTGGTCTCCTAACTATGTAACCAAATTGAAGCACATTGTATATTGATTGTTTATCTTTGCGTGGATGTCGGGGGCGCGCGATGGTTAACTCCTACCAACCTCCCCCCTAGGAGCACGCGTATTAGTATTTTGCTTCGAGGGCTAAAAGATTCTTGGCAATAAGTATGCGAGTTCTTTATGACTAATGTTGAGTCCATGGATTATACGCACTCTCACCCTTCCACCTTGCTAGACACTCTAGTGCCGCGCAACTTCCACCGGTGCATCAAACCACATTATACCCTTCCTCAAAACAGCCACCATACCTACCTATTATGGCATTTCCATAGCCATTCCTATATATATTGCCATGTAACTCCACTGTTCCCTTTGTTATGACACGCACCATCATTGTCGTATTGCTTTGCATGATCATGTAGTTGGCATAGTATTTGTGGCAAAGCCACTGTTCATATTTTTTATACATGGCACTCTTGATCATTGCACATCCCGATACACTGCCTGAGGCATTCATATAGGCTCATATTTAGTTCTAGTATCGAGTTGTAACATTGAGCTATAAGTAAATAAAAATGCGATGATCATCCTTATTAGAACATTGTCCCATGTGAGATTATAAAAAAAGAGGCCAAAGAAGACCAAATAAAAAAAGAGGCCAAAGAAGCCCACAAAAAAGGCCAAAGAGCCCAAATAAAAAAGGAAAATAAAAAAAATGAGAGAAAAAAAGTGAGAAGGGATAGTGTTACTATCTTCTTCCACACTTGTACTTCATAATAGCACCATCATATTCATGACAGAGAGTCTCCTATGTATCACTTTCATATACTAGTGGGGATTTTTCATTATAGAACTTCGTTTGTATATTCCAACAATGGGCTTCCACAAATTCCCTAGGTCTTCATGAGCAAGAAAGTTGATGCACCCCATTAGTTTTCTTTTGAGCTTTCATACACTTATAGCTCTAGTGCATCCGTTACCTGGCAATCCCTACTCACTCAGATTGATATCTATTGATGGACATCTCCATGGTCCATTAATTTGCCTAGTTTATGTGAGACTTTCTCCCTCCTTTTGTCTACCACCACCTTCTATTCCACCCATAGTGCTATGTCCATGGCTCACGGTCATGTATTGTGTGAAGAGTTGAAAAGGTTTAAGAATGTAAAGTATGAAAACAATTGCTTGGCTGAAACCGGTATGGGCATGATTTATACTTTGTGTGAAGAAGAGGGAGCATAAACTGCTATATGATTTTGTAGGGATAACTTTCTTTAGCCATCTTATTTTTGAAACTTTGTAGATTGCTTTTTAGTATGCTTTATGTATTACTGTTTCGTTATTGATAATTTTTTGTTTTGAGTCTTATGGATCTGAACATTCATGCCATAGTAAAGAAGAATTACATTGATAAATATGTTAGGTAGCATTCCACATCAAAAATTCTGTTTTTATCTTTTACCTACTCGAGGACGAATATGAATTAAGCTTGGGGATGCTTGATACGTCTCCAACGTATCTATAACTTTTGATTGTTCCATGCTATTATATTATCTGTTTTGGATGTTTTATATGCCTTAATATGCTATATTATATTATTTTTTGGACTAACTTATTAACCTAGAGCCCAGTGCCAGTTTCTGTTTTTCCTTGTTTTTAAGTTTCACAAGAAAGGAATATCAAACGGAGTTCAAACGGAATGAAACCTACACGATGATTTTTCTTGGACCCGAAGACCCCCCAGAGACTTGGAGATCAAGTTGGAGGAGCCGCGAGGCGGCGACAAGGGGCAGGGCGCGCCATAGTGGGGTGGGCGCGCCCCCACCCTTGTGGGCCCCTTGCAGCACCCCTGACCGACCTCCTTCGCCTATATATTCACATGTATTGCAGAAACCCTAGATGGGGCCATCGAAACCACTTTTCCACCGCTATAACCTTTTGTATCCGTGAGATCCCATCTGGAGGCCTTTTCTGGTACTCTGTCGGAGGGGCATTCGACCATGGAGGGCATCTACATCATCACCATTGCCCTTCCAATGAAGCGTGAGTAGTTTACCACAGACCAACGGGTCCATAGCTAGTATCTAGATGGCTTCTTCTCTCCCTTTGCTTCTCAATACCATGTTCTCCTCGATTTTCTTGGACATCTATCCGATGTAATCTTGTTTTGCAGTGTGTTTGTCGAGATCCGGTGAATTGTGGATTTATGATCAGCTTATCTATGAATACTATTTGAATCTTCTCTGTATTCTTATATGCATGATTTGATATCTTAGTAATTGTCTTCGAACTATCGCTTTGGTTTGGCCAAATAGATTGGTTTTTCTAGCAATGGGAGTAGGGGTTTGCTTTGGTTTCAATCTTGCGGTGATCTCACCTAGTGACAGAAGGGGTAGCGAGGCATGTATTGTATTGTTGCCATCGAGGATACAAATATGAGGTTTTCATCATATTGCTTGAGTTAATTCCTATACATCATGTCATCTTACTTAAAGCGCTACTCTGTTCTTCGTGAACTTAATACTCTAGATGTAGGTAGGAGTCGGTCGATGTGTGGAGTAATTGTAGTAGATGCAGGTAGGAGTCGGTCTACTTGACACAGACGTGATGCCTATATTGCATAATCATTGCCTTAAATATCTTCATAACTTTCCGCTTTTCAATCAATTGCTCAACAATAATTTGTTCACCCACCGTATTATTCGCCTTCAAGAGAGAAGCCTCTAGTGAAACCTATGGCCCCCGAGTCTATTTTCCATCATATTAGTTTCCAATCTACTATTTTGCAATCTTTTACTTTCCAATCTATAAACAAAAAACCCAAAAATATTTTACCTTTTGTTTCCAATCTCACTTTTGCAAGTAACCGTGAAGGGATTGTCAACCCCTTTATCACGTTGGGTGCAAGTTGTTTGATTGTTTGTGCAGGTATTGGTAATTTGTGCGTTGTCTCCTACTGGATTGATACCTTGGTTCTCAAAATGAGGGAAATACTTATATCTATTTAGCTGCAACACCCTTTCCTCTTTAAGGAAAAAACCAACGCAAGCTCAAGAAGTAGGAGGAAGAATTTCTAGCACCGTTGCCGGGGAGATTTACGCTAAGTCAAGAGTCAAGATTTTTCTCCCATCAACTTGATAATTTCCGGCCTCGTTGTTGGGGAGATCTACGCCAAATCAAGACACACAAAGTACCCATCATAAATATCTCACATGTTGCATTACATTATTTGCCATTCGCCCCTCGTTTTCCTCTCCCCCACTTCTAAAACGCTTTCAGAAAAACACAAAAATATTTTCCTTTTTCCTTTGCCCTTCTTTTCACCCTTCTTCCATTCGTCTTTTCGTTTGCCCTTATGTCTTACTTGGTTTGTTTGCTCATTTTCTTGCAATAATTGTGTTTATTGGAATTCAGGAGCACTGAGATCTATGGATCGTCATCAACTTGCTAATATTTTTAAAAGATCCAATTATGGTTAACCAATTGCTAGTGAGTTGACTGGACTAGATTATCTTTATGAGATTTTGCTTTAAATTCGTGAATATGAAAGTTGTGATGATGTGTTGGAAGAGGAAATTTTTGGAGTGATTCACGATAGCCATGTGAATGAAAAACATGATTGCAATGATGTTATTATAAATTCTATTAATGTCAATTGTGTTAACGATATGCAAAACCCTAAGCTTGGGGATGCTAATTTTGCTATGTCCACTACTTGTTGCAATGATCATGATTGGGGTGATTCTTCTTATGATCTTGAAAATTTATCTATGCCCCATGATGAATATGGGATTGGTAATAATGTTTGCAATAATATTGAAACTGGTCTTGGAGAAGTAATGACTCACTTCTTTGTTAATCCCACTATTTTGAAAGAGTGTCAACCTTGCATGCATGTGGATCATGTAGAGAATATTTTATGTGATAGCTATACTGTTGAATTTGAATATGATCCTACATGCAATTATTACGAGAGGTGGAAATATGGTTGTAGCAATCTTCATGTTAATAAATTACCTCTCTTCATGTTCAGATTGATCTTCTTTTTTTCTTATTCCTTGCATATGCTAGATATTGCTTGTCTAGATTTGTTTTACTATAAAATGCCTATGCATAGGAAGCATGCTAGACTTAGATGTGTTTGTCACATGTTCTATGATGCTCTCTTTGTGCTTCAATCCTTGTCTTTCATGTGAGCATCATTAAAATTATCAATGCCTAGCTAAAAGGCTTAAAAGAAAAGTGCTTGTTGGGAGACAACCCAATATTTTTACTTCATGTTTTTCAATAAATAAACATTATTACTTCTGTAGTGACCGTATTTTGGTGTTTTTATTAGTGTCTGAGCCAAGTAAGACCTTTGGGACGGCTTACGGTGATCGTTGATTTGATTTTGCTGGAAAACAGAATCTTTTGCGCCAAGTACAGAAAATTCAATAATTCACTAGAACATGAAAACCTTCTTAAATGTTTACACAAAATTTATATACAAATTCCCCATGACGTCCTAATTTTTCAGAATTTTTAGAGTTACAGAAGTATGCGAAGTTTTCAGATTTCTACAGATTGTTCTGTTTTTGACATATTCTGTTTTCTATGCGTCGCTTGCTTGTTTTCATGAATCTATGGCTAGTATTGGGGGTGGTATCAGCCATGGAAAAGTTGCAATACATTAGATATTAAACCAATATAAAATAAGAATGAGAGCCCAACTGTACCTTGGGTGGTTATTTGCTGTGCTTTATTAACGGATTTCACGAGTTTTCTGTTGAGTTTTGTGTTGTGTAGTTTTCAAGTTTTGGGTAAGGATTTGATGGACTATGGAATAAGGAACGGCAAGAGCCTAATATTGGGGATTCCCATGGCACCCCAAGGTAATATTCAAGGACAACTAACAGCCTAATCTTGGGGATGCCCCGGGAAGGCATCCCGTCTTTCGTCTTCGTCTATCGGTAACTTTACTTGAGGCTATATTTTTAGTCAGCACATGATATGTGTTTCGATTGGAGCGTCTTGTATAATATGAGTCTTTGCTTTTTAGTTTTCCACTATCATCCCTGATGTACACACCTTTCGAGAGGGACATGCTTGAATCATTATTTATTAGAATACTCTATGTGCTTCACTTATATCTTTTGAGCTAGGCTCTCTACTGCTTCACTTATATCTTTTTAGAGAATGGCGAAGGTTTTATTTTATAGAAATAGTTGAACTCTCTTGCTTCACTTATATTATTTTGGGAGCCTCTAAAATAGCATGGTGATTTTTCTTGGGTTACGAATTTAGTTCTAATATGATAGGCATCCAAGGGAGATATAATAAAACTTTTATATACAGAGCATTGTATACTATGAGAAGTTGGATTCCTTACAATTGTTTTGAGATGTTAAGATTATAATATTAGATTCATGCTAGTGGTAGTTTGTGAGGTTAAATAAATAATTGTGTTAAGGTTTGTGATTCCCGTAGAATGCATGTTTGGTCTCCTAACCATGTAACCAAATTGAAGCGCGTTGTATATTTATTGTTTATCTTTGCATGGAGGTCGGGGGCACGCGATGGTTTACTCCTACCAACCTCCCCCCTAAGAGCATGCGTAGTAGTATTTTTCTTCGAGGGCTAATAGATTTGTCACAATAAGTATGCGAGTTCTTTATGACTAATGTTGAGTCCATGGATTATACGCACTCTCACACTTCCACCTTGCTAGCCACTCTAGTGCCGCGCAACTTTCGCTGGTGCATCAAACCACCTTATACCCTTCCTCAAAACAGCGACCATACCTACCTATTATGGCATTTCCATAGCCATTCCGAGATATATTGCCATGTAACTCCACCGTTCCCTTTGTTTTGACACGGACCATCATTGTCATATTGCTTTGCATGATCATGTAGTTGTCATAGTGTTTGTGGCAAAGCCACCGTTCATATTTTTTATACATGGCACTCTTGATCATTGCACATCCCGATACACCGCCGGAGGCATTCATATAGAGTCATATTTTGTTCTAGTATCGAGTTATAAGTAAATAAAAGTGTGATGATCATCCTTATTAGAACATTGTCCCATGTGAGATTATAAAAAAAAGAGGCCAAAGAAGCCCGAACAACAAAAGGAGGCCAAAGAAGCCCACAAAAAAAATGAGAGAAAACAGAAAGAAGGGACATTGTTACTATCTTTTTCCACACGTGTGCTTCATAATAGCACCATGATCTTCATGATAGAGAGTCTCCTATGTTATCACTTTAATATACTAGTGGGAATTTTTCGTTATAGAATTTGGTTTTTATATTCCAACGATGGGCTTCCTCAAATTCCCTAGGTCTTCATGAGCAAGCAAATAGATGCACCCCACTAGTTTTCCTTTGAGCTTTCATACACATATAGCTCTAGTGCATCCGTTACATGGCAATCCCTACTCACCCACATTGATATATATTGATGGAGATCTCCATAGTCCATTAATTTGCCTCGTTTATGTGAGACTTTCTCCCTCCTTTTGTCTACCACCACCTTCTATTCCACCCACAGTGCTATGTCCATGGCTCACGCTCATGTATTGCGTGAAGAGTTGAAAAGGTTTAAGAATGTAAAGTATGAAAACAATTGCTTGTCCGACACCAGTATGGGCATGATTTATACTTTGTGTTAATAAGAGGGAGCATAAAAGACTATATGATTTTTTAGGCATATCTTTCTTTAGCCATGTTATTTTTGAATCTTCGTAGACTGCTTTCTAGTATGCTTGAAGTATTACTGTTTCAATATTGATAAACTTTTGTTTTGAGTCTTATGGATTTAAACATCATGCCACACTAAAGAAGAATTACATTGATAAATATGTTAGGTAGCATTCCACATCAAAAATTCTATTTTTATCTTTTACCTACTCGAGGACGAATAGGAATTAAGCTTGGGGATGCTTGATACGTCTCCAACGTATCTATAATTTTTGATTGTTCCATGCTATTATATTGTCTGTTTTTTATGTTTTATATGTCTTAATATGCTATTTTATATTATTTTTTGGACTAAGTTATTAACCTAGAGCCCAGTGCGAGTTTCTGTTTTTCCTTGTTTTTAAGTTTCACAAAAAAGGAATATCAAACGGAGTCCAAACAGAATGAAACCTTCACGATGATTTTTCTTGAACCCAAACACACCCCAGAGACTTGGAGATCAAGTTGGTGGGGCCGTGAGGCAGGGACAAGGGGGGAGGGCGCACCCTAAGGGGGTGGGCGCGCCCCAACCCTTGTGGGGCCCTCGCAGCTCCCTTGACCGACCTCCTTCGCCTATATATTCACATATATTCTAGAAACCCTATTCCAGAAACCCTAGAGGGGGCATCGAAACCACTTTTCCACCGCCGTAACCTTCTGTATCCGCGAGATCCGTTCTGGAGGCCTTTTCCGGTACTCTGTCGGAGGGGGATTCGACCACGGAGGGCATCTACATCATCACCATTGCCCTTGTAATGAAGCGTGAGTAGTTTACAATAGACCTACGGGTCCATAGCTAGTAGTTAGATGGCTTCTTCTCACCCTTTGCTTCTGAATACCACGTTCCCCTCAATGTTCTTGGAGATCTATCCGATGTAATCTTCTTTTGTGGTGTGTTTGTATAGATCCGATGAATTGTTGATTTATGATCTGCTTTTCTATGAATATTATTTGAATCTTCTCTGAATTCTTATATGCATGACTTGATATCATAGTAATTCTCTTCGAACTGTCGGTTTGGTTTGGCCAACTAGATTGATTTGTTTGCAATGTGAGAAATGCTTTGCTTTGGGTTTAGTCTTGCGGTGATCCCACCTGGTGACAGAAGGGGTAGCGAGGCACGCATTGTATTGTTGCCATCAAGGATAAAAAGATGGGGTTTTCATCATATTGCTTGAGTTAAGTCATCTACATCATGTCATCTTACTTAAAGCGTTACTCTATTCTTCATGAACTTAATACTCTAGATGCAGGCAGGAGTCGCTCGATGTGTGGAGTAATAGTAGTAGATACAGGCAGGAGTCGGTCTACTTGACACAGACGTGACGCCTATATTGCATAATCATTGCCTTAGATATCTTCATAACTTTGCACTTTTCTATCAATTGCTCGACAGTAATTTGTTCACCCACTGTATTATTCGCCTTCAAAAGAGAAGCCTCTAGTGAAACCTATGGCCCCCGGGTATATTTTCCATCATATTAAATTCCGATTTACTATTTTGCAATCTTTTACTTTCCAATATATAAACAAAAAACCCAAAAATATGTTACTTTTTTATCTATCTCTATCAGATCTCACTTTTGCAAGTAACCGTGAAGGGATTGACAACCCCTCTATCGCGTCGGGTGCAAGTTGTTTGATTGTTTATGCAGGTATTGGTGATTTGTGCGTTGTCATTTCCTGGATTGATACCTTGGTTCTCAAACTGAGGGAAATATGTATCTCTACTTTGCTGCATCACCCTTTCCTCATGAAGGGAAAAACCAACGCAAGCTCAGGAAGTACGAGGAAGAATTTCTGGCATCGTTGCCGAGGAGATTTACGCCAAGTCAAGAGTCAAGATTTGTCTCCCGTCAACATGCCGATTTCTGTCCGTTTTGTTGGGGAGATCTACACCAAATCAAGACACACCAAGTACCCATCATAAAAATCTCGCCTCTTGCATTTACATTATTTACCATTCTCCTCTTGTTTTCCTCTCCCCCACTTCTAAAATGCTTTCAGAAAAACACAAAAAAAATGCCTTTCTCATTTGCCCTTCTTTTCACCCTTCATCCGTTCGTCTTTTCATTTGCACTTATTTCTTACTTGGTTTGTTTGCTCGTTTTCTTGGCATAATTGTGTTTATCGGAATTCAGAAGCAAAGAGTTCTATGGACCATCATCCACCTGCTAATATTTTTAAAAGATCCAATTATGTTGAACCAATTGCTAGTGAGTTGAGTGGACTAGATTATCTTTATGAGGTTTTTCTTGAAATTAGTGAATCTGAAAGTTGTGATGACGTGTTGAAAGAGGAAATTAATGGAGTGATTCACGATAGATCTTTGAATGAAAAAAATGATTGCAATGATGTTATTATAAATTCTATTAATTTCAATTGTGTTAATGATATGCAAAACCATAAGCTTGGGGATGCTATTTTTTCTATGTCCTCTACTTATTGCAATGATCATGATTGGGGTGATTCTCTTATGATCTTGAAAATTTCTCTAAGCCCCATGATGAATATGAGATTGGTAATAATGTTTGCAATAATATTGAAAGTGGGCTTGGTGAAGTAATGACTCAGCTCTATGTTAATCCCACTATTTTGAAAGAGTGTCAACCTTGCATGCATGTGGATCATGTAGAAAATATTTTATGTGATAGCTATATTTCTGAATTTGAATATGATCCTACATGCAATTATTACAAGAGGGGGAAATATGATTGTAGAAATCTTCATGTTACTAAATTACATCTATTCATGTTGAGATTGATCTTGTTTTCTTTTTCTTCCTTGCATATGCTAGATATTTCTTGTCTTGATTTGTTTTACAATAAAATGTGTATGCATAGGAAGCATGTTAGACTTAGATGTGTTTGTCACATGTTCTATGATGCTTTTTGTGTGCTTCAATCCTTGTCTTTCACATGACCATCATTAAAATTATCAATGCCTAGCTAAAAGGCTTTAAAGAAAAGTGTTTGTTGGGAGACAACCAAATATTTTTATTTCCTGTTTTTCAATAAATAAACATTATTACTTCCGTAGTAATTGTGTTTTGGTGTTTTAGTTAGTGTTTGAGCCAAGTAAGACCTTTGGGATGGCTTACCGTGATCGTTGATTTGATTTTTCTGAAAAATCGAAACTTTTACGCACAGTGCAGAAAATTCAATAATTCACTCGAATGTGATAACCTCATGACATCCGATGTAATCTTTTTGTATACAAATTCCTCATGACGTCCGAATTTTTCAGAATTTTTAGAGTTACAAAAGTATGCGAAGTTTTCAGATTGCTAAGATTGTTCTGTTTTTGACATATTATGTTTTCTATGTGTTGTTTGCTTATTTTGATGAATCTATGGCTAGTATCCAGGGGGGGGTGCATGAACCATGGAAAAGTTGGAATACAGTAGATATTACACCAATATAAAATAATAATGAGATCACGATAGTACCTTGGGTGGTTATTTGGTTTATTTTACTAAAGGACCTTATGAGATTTCTCTTGAGTTTTGTGTTGTGAAGTTTTCAAGTTTTGTGTAAGCATTTGATGGAATATGGAATAAAGAGTGGAAAGAGCCTAAGCTTGGGGATTCCCAAGGCACCCCAAGGTAATATTCAAGGACAACCAAGAGCCTAAGCTTTGGATGCCCAGGGAAGGCATCCCATCTTTCATCTTCGTTTATCGGTAACTTTACTTCAGGCTATATTTTTATTCACCACATGTTGTGTGTTTTGCTTGGAGCGTCTTGTATGATACGAGTGTTTGCTTTTTAGTTTGCCACTATCATCCGTGTTGTACACACCTTTAGAGAGGGACACGCTTGAATATTTATTTATTAGAACGAATATTTATCCGTGTTGCACGACGGTGGTTTTCTTTTATAGAAATAGTTGAACTCTCTTGCTGTAATGCCCAGTATGAAACTATACCTCCTACGTGCCGAGGCACGACTTAAAGGCATAATATCATACTAGAATGATCTCAAGTATGGTATCTTTGCACAACTCATGTAAAAGAGGGATGAAATTGAAAAAAATAGTAGTTGGCTTACACTCGCCACGTCACACAATGCATTCCATAACATTTATCATCCAAATAACATCAAAGTCCGACTATGGACGAAGATCCAAATGAAAGATACCATAAATAAAGCAACAAAAGGTCCCGATCATCCTACTCAGAGCCCTACTGATCCTCTGGGTAAGACACGTAGTATTGCCCACGTTCTTCGTCGAACTCCCAATACAACTCTGAACCACCAGCTATGTAGTTCTCAACAGTACCTGCATCTGGTGTTGTGTAGAAACTGTGAGGCACGGAGGACTCAGAAATCCCGTTCCTGGGTAGCAATACTATCAACGCCTTGGGTTGTGGAACAAGGCTGAAAACAAGGTTGCAGCAGCACTAGCACTAGCTTACGTGTTTAGAACGAGAAGAGGAAGTGCCAACAATCGACAAAGTGATCATGAAGTGATCCTATCTAAGCACGTCAAACATAACCCCACCGTGTTCACTTCCCGAACCCCTTTCGGAAAGCGACCGTCACGGTTATTCACACTGGTAGTGTATTATGAACATAGTGTCAAGTTTTCTACAACCGGATATTAACAAATTCCCATCTGCCACATAACCGCGGGCATGGCTTTCGAAAGATCAAACCCTGCATGGGTATCCCAACTTAGCCCATCACAAGCTCATGATTTGCGGAGTCGCAACTCCAAGGTGGGAAGACCCGAGTATTCTCGGAATCTCGTGCTCAAGATATTCCGACTAAGGTAAAACTAATCCAGCAAGACCTCCCAGCGTGCCGACACCCTGATAGTAGGCGCGCGTATCTCGTCTCAGGCCATGACCGGATGGGCCATGCTATAGGTTTTTACCAGCCCTCGGGTATCCCCAAGTGGCCCCGCGGGCTCCCTAGTTTGGACCAACACTCATGTGGAGCACTGGCCCGGGTTGTTAATTAAGAAAAGGATTTATAACTCCCTATGCAAGTTTTAGTTATTAGGCAAATGTAAAACCAAAGTTGGGCTGGAAAAGCTTTAGCTCTAAGCGGGTTATCAAGGGGGCCCATAAACCCCAACCGTGTTAGGGACGCAAAACTCAAGGAACATAACACTGGTTTACACGGTTCCTAGGATGGCATGAGTGGAACAAAACACCAAGCAAATGCTTAGCCTTCGACCCATTGCCAAGTATATATATGATTTAGTTTAACAGATTATATATTGTGATATCCCAACAATAACTTCATCATGAAGCAAGAATCTTCAAATCTTCTCCTGCCACTAACAATGCTATAAGAGGGGCTGAGCGAAGCTTTCGTAGCGAATCAAAGGATTGCTGGGTTGGGTGGTTAGAGAGTTTCATGGCAACCATAGGAGGCCGACAAACAGACATAGGCATCGAGGCAATAAGCTAAAGAGCGAGACATCTAGTATAGGCAAATATAGTAGTGATATCTGGGTAAGGTCATCTTGCCTGTTGAATCCTCGGATGGAACGTAACCTTCCTCCTCACACTCAACCTCGGTAGAAACCTCATACTCCGTAGCGTCATTGGGCTCTAACCAAACACAACAATGCAACAACGGAAGAAAAATCAATCAACATGCAGTGCTCAACCACATGATGCATGAACATGAAGCATGTGAGCATGGGAAGAAATGATACATGGCCTAGGGGTCACAAGAGTGCATCGACATCATAACCAAAAAAGAACATACACAAGCATGAAACAAGCAAAGGAACAACTTATCAAGTTTATGTAGTTGTCCAAACAAGCATGCAACATGTTTTAAAGAAGTTGGTTAACATGTCAAGGGTGCAACTAACATAACAGCAACATGCTAGCACATTTAAATGGGCTTGAATTAAATAACAACAATATCCAGAAACTCCCATATTAATTTATTTGCATTTGGGACAGATTTGAAAACTTCTGTGATAGAGTTGTCAAACATGCTAAACAACGGCACCAAAATATTCTACACATTGTTTACCACAAATGCATATAAAGTTTGTTAAATTTGGAGTTGTAGATGTTTAGTTATGATTTTTACAAGTTTAAGCATTTTTTAAAACAAGAATAAATTCAAACAGCATTTTAAATGTTTTTTTATCATGGCAGCAAGTAGCATATTCATAATCTACACAAAATTCTAAGCACTTTTCATATAGGACTCATATTCATCAGAAACATATGTATGCAGATATTAAATAAACAAGAAAAACAGAAAAGAAAAAGAAAACCAGAAAAATAAAATAAAACAAAACAGACGCCAGGGTCCAGATCGACCCAGGGCTTGCTAGCCCAAGTCACTGACAGAGGGGCCCGGCGGGGCTGAGCTGGCAACGTGGGTGCGCGCGGGGGCTGGAAATGGCGCTGAGTGGCTGGCAGGTGGGACCCTGCTGTCACCCTCAGGCGAAAATGCAAAAAGGGGCGAAATCCACTTCACCCGCGAGGAATCGAACCCACGACCACTCGCTTACTGACGAAGAGACAAACCACTGCGCTACTGAACAGAACTCGACAAAGAACAGGTAGCATATCTGAAGAACAGACAGAAGGAAGTAGAAGCAGGGGAAGCGCTGGCCTAGTCGGAGCTGCTCCGGCGACCAAACAGCACGGCAGAGTGGTGCGAGATGCTCCTTGAGGAGTTCCGTATCCATCCAGCACGCTAGCAACACCTAACATCTACTGCAGCACCGGCGACGAGCAACGATAGCACATCGCTGACGGAGCAACGGTGAGGCAATGCAAAGCCCTAGGCGGCACGGCATCTGCACCGGAAGCTTCTACACGGCTCACTGGAGCGAACGGGCAGCACAGCACAACCTAGAGCGGTCGGAACATTCGCCGGCGACGAGGTCCGACGGCAATGCGCTCGGGCGCTCGGCGAAATAGGGGCTAGAGGGCACGCAGAAAGGGGAAAAGGGCACAGGGAGAGAGTGGAGCTCACCACTAGCACAGTGGTGTGCTCGGCTGGCCCAGTCGAGGACGGAGTCGACGACGGCGGCTCTCGAGCACCTAGGGCTGCCAGAGAGGAAGAAGAAGAAGAAGAGCTCGTCGTGGAGGCGATCGTGTCCGCATAGTCGACGTAGACGAAGGAGTCGACGTCGTGGAAGCAGATAGACAGCGTTGGCGAGGCTGCGGTCGACACGGGGCTCGCCGGCGACGTGGTCGCGCTCTCAGATGCGCTTGGGCATCAACTGGATCGATGGATCTGGGGGTGCTCGGCTCTCTAGGCGGCAACGAGGGAAACCCTAGGAGAAGGGAGAGGACGAGCTGCGGGTTTGAAAAGGGGGCGGAGACGGCTTCGACGTCTGTGAACTCACGGCGCGACGGTGAGCGCGGGCGTGCTCTGTTTTGGCTGACGGAAGAAGACGACGAAGCGCTCTGTGCCACCGACAGGTGGGACCAAGGGGGAAAAAGGCCACGGCGCGACGGTGCGGCTGTTGGCTGGGCCTGCGGGTGGAGTTGGGCTGCGTTGCGGAGAGAAAGGAGAGATGGGCCTGGGGGAATCGAGGGAAGGAGGGGAAGCCCAGGTGCACTGCTGGAGCTGCTTCTTTTCTTTTTCTCTTTATTTCTTCAGGCAGAACAGAAAAAGAAAAGCACAGAAATAAATAACAAGAGTTAGGGGAAAAGAACAATATCCCCAAGCTCAGTGATTTATGCCCTATTTAAATAAATTGACTTGGACATTTTTAGAGGAAGAAAAATAAAAGGAGTTTGAATATGGCTCAAACTCTTGATATTTTAATACCCAACCAAATCATTTTCAAAAGGTCTGGTATTTGGTGGAGAGATTGTTCACATGGTGCAAGAATCAAAGGAGAATAAAGAGCAAAAGTGGGCTTGGTTATGAGGCTTGCACAAAAGAGCAAGGATAGGGCAGAAGAAAAGAAAGAAGAAGAAGAAGAAGAAGAAGAAGAAGGGAGAAAGGGTAGGTTAGCTAGGCATAGCTATACCACACACACAACAACATCACAAGACCTCACTCTCACTCAACAACAAAGTAAACTAGTATGCCATGATGATATCATGATGAAACAATGCAAGGATGCAAAAATAATAAATGATATGGCAATGCAAATAAAATAGAAGACAAGAACCCCCAAGGATAATGACAAGGATCAAAAGAGAAGCTTTATTGCCATTATTGGAAAGTGTTACATATGGGGCATTACAAACTCTCCTACACTACAAAAAGATCTCGTCCCGAGATCTAGGACTGGAAGAAGGAAGGATACTCGGAACGAAGGTGATCTTCTCGTTCCCACATAGCTTCTCGGTCGGTATGGTGTGACGACTTAACTTTCAAGAACTTGATTGACTTGTTGCAGGTTTTGCGCTCAGTTTCCTCAAGAATAGCAACAGGGTGCTCACGGTAAGACAAGTCTTGTTGAAGATCAATCTCCTCGAACGGAATGGTGCGTTCATGTGTCTTGAAGCACTTACGGAGTTGAGACACGTGAAACACATCATGAACATTTGCAAAGTTGGAGGGGAGCTCAAGTTGATAGGCTAGATCGCCTCTTTTGCCAAGAATCTTCAAAGGGCCCACGTATCTTGGAGCAAGCTTTCCTTTGATACCGAATCTTTGGGTTCCTTTCATAGGATAAACATGGAGATAGACATGATCCCCAATGTTGAAAGCCAAATCACGATGCTTGCCGTCATAGTAACTCTTTTGACGCGATTGAGCGGCTTTGAGATTCTCACGTATGACTTTGCACATTTCTTCGGCTTCTGAGATCAAATCATTGCCAAGAAGTTGACGTTCACCAGTCTCGGACCAGCTGAGCGGGGTACGGCACTTTCTACCATAGAGGATTTCAAAAGGAGCTTTGCCGGCACTTGCTTGGAAACTGTTGTTGTAAGAGAACTCGGCAAACGGGAGACAATCTTCCCACTTCATGCCAAAAGAGGGGACACAAGCTCTCAGCATGTCTTCGAGGATCTGGTTCACTCTTTCGACTTGACCGCTAGTCTGAGGGTGAAACGTAGTGCTGAAGCGAATCTTAGTACCCATGGCTGACTGAAAGGAGTCCCAGAACTTGGATGTGAACAAACTTCCACGGTCAGAGGAGATGACTTGAGGAATACCATGCAACGAAAAAAATTCTGGAAGTGTACAACTCTGCCAGTTGAGCTGCGTTGATGGATTCTTTGACGGGAAGGAAGTGAGCTACTTTAGTTAGCTTGTCAATCACTACAAAGATATCATCATTCCCCTTCTTGTACTTAGGAAACCCAGTGACGAAATCCATTTCAATGTGGTCGAATTTCCACTCGGGGATAGGTAGAGGTTGGAGGAGACCGGCTGGACGTTGATGCTCTGCCTTCACTCTTCTGCAGACATCACATTCATCCACGAATTGGGCAATCTCCCTTTTAATGCGAGTCCACCAGTACGATTGCTTGAGGTCTTGGTACATCTTGGAACTTCCGGGATGAATCGAGAGGAGGGAGTCATGTGCTTCGTTCATTATGAGCTTCCTCAGATCACCCTTGGGAACCACAATTATGTCCTCAAAGAACAAGGTGTCTTTCTCATCAACACGATAGCACTTATATTTGGGAGTACCCTTAGCAATACCATGTTTCACTTTCTGCACCATAGCATCACTTAGTTGGGCTTCACGGATCTGATCTTCCAAGGTAGGAGCAACTTGAAGGTTTGCAAGAAAGCCTTGAGGAACAACTTGGAGGTTGAGCTTCTTGTATGATTCACAAAGCTCAGGCTTGAACGGCTTGAGAAGGAGACTGTTGCAATATGCCTTTCTGCTCAAGGCATCTGCAATAACATTGGCCTTGCCAGGTGTGTATTCAATGCTTGGATCATACTCTTGGATCATCTCAACCCAACGAGTCTGGCGAAGGTTCAGGTTTGGCTGTGCGAAGATGTACTTCAAGCTCTTGTGATCGGTGAAGATGTCCACTTTTCTGCCCAACAGAAGGTGTCTCAATGTGATCAAGGCATGTACAACTGCTGCTAGCTCGAGATCATGTGTGGGGTAATTCTTCTCATTTGGTTTCAAGTGACGAGAAGTGTATGCCACAATCTTCTTGTCTTGCATGACAACACCACCAAGTCCTTGTAAAGAAGCATCACAAAAGACTTCATAGGGCTTGGACTCATCCGGAGGAGTAAGAACCGGAGCAGAAATGAGCTTCTCTTTGAGTGTTTTGAATGCCATATCACAATCAGGAGTCCAGGAGTACTTGACATTCTTCTGCAACAGGTTGGAAAGAGGCTTGGCAATCTTGGAGAAGTTCTCAACAAACCTTCTGCAGTAGCTAGCGAGACCAAGGAAGCTTCGGAGTCGCTTGACATTCCGCGGGGGTTCCCAGTTGACAATAGTTTCAACTTTCTCGGGGTTCACAGAGATACCCTCAGCAGAGATGATATGGCCAAGATATAAGAATTTATCCAGCCAGAATTCACATTTGAAGAACTTTGCATAGAACTTGTGTTCACGGACCCTGTCCAGGACCAAACGAAGGTGCTTGGCATGGTCTTCTTCATTCTTGGAGAATACCAAGATGTCATCCAGATAGACGAGAACAAATTCATTGGTGTAGGGGTTGAATATGAAGTGCATTATCCTCGAGAAAGTGGGTGGAGGATTTGCGAGGCCAAAAGACATGACCGTTTATTCATAAGAGACAAAACTCGTTTTGAATGCGGTCTTGGAAATATCTTCTTCATGGATACGGATCTGGTGATAACCCATCTGGAGATCGAGCTTTGAGATCACCTTTTCTCCCTTAAGCTGCTCGAACAATTAATTGGTATTGGGGAGCGGATACTTGTTCTTTATTGTCTTCTTGTTCAATGGCCGGTAATCAACGCAAAGGCACTCCGTGCCATCCTTATTCTTGACAAATAGAACACCACAGCCCCAAGGACAAGTGCTAGGCCTGATTAGACCCATACACTCTTGCTCATCGAGTTGTTTCTTCAGCTCCTTCAACTCATCAGGGGAGAGCTTGTACGGACGCCGGCATGCTGGCTCGGTACCGGGCTCGAGTTCAATGACGAATTCAACTTGACGATGGGAGGCATGCCTGGAAGCTCTTCAGGGAAAACATCTTCATACTCATTGACCACCGGAATCTGAGAGATGGCATTAATCTCGCCCTTGTCATTGAGAGAGAATAGCCTGATTGTGTTATCTCGAGAGGTGAAATTAATCACGTCTTCGTCAGGATGAGTAAGCTTGACTTCCTTATTTGCACAATCAATGTTTGCATCATGCTTGGAAAGCCAATCCATCCCAAGAATAAGATCAATGTCGGAGTTGCCAAGAATAACCGGAGAAACCAGAAAACAGTAATCACCCATATGAATAGATATATCCAGAGCAAATACACTAGAAGTCATTCGTTTCCCCGGAGAAGTAACTTGCAACTTTTGAGGTAAATTTTTGGTGGCAAAATTGTGGTTCGTTGCAAATGGGTGAGACATGAAAGAGCATGATGCACCTGAATCAAACAACACTTTTGCAGGAATAGAGTTAACTGGAAGATTACCAGGTATCACATCTGAAGAATTCTCTGCTTGAGCTGCATTCATCAGATTCACTCTTGCTTGCTTGGGATTGTGCTTGACAATAGCAGTGCTGACAGGTGGAGGAAGCGGATGGCGCCTTGGGTTGGGACACTTGTTAGCATAGTGACCCTTCTAAGTCCACTTGTTGCAAACCACTTCTAAGAGAGGACGGTGATAAGGACCACTTGACTTCGAAGCTTCAAAGTGAGCCTTGGACTGATTGCTTGGGTTGGGGGGGTGTGAGGACCCCAACTCATAAGTCGTGATCACCGAATGCACGTGTAAAGTGATCCCAGAGATCAATGCTCACTGAACACACAGAAGCTGAATAACAAGAGTCTAACATCCAAACATACCGTGTTACACAAATAGGACCATTATGGTCAAGTCTTGAGTATATCATTGCAGCGGAAATCTTCAATAATAAGTTGGACCCATGCCATCTGCCTTAACCCTATAGGCATTCTGACTAGGAAGCGTCCAAGCTCGCATGTTTGTCACCAAGAGTTCTTCAACATATCCTGTTCTTTCATGCCTGGCCAATAAAATAACCAGTGGCAAGCCAATGAGTACTTTGAATGTACTCGCAAGCAACCCAAGTGTGATGACAGAATAATTAAGCATGGTTGTACTGCTAAATTGGCAGTTTTGCGGAAAGCTAGTTTTTCATATGCAAGTATGATCAACATATAGCAAGGGCATGCATGCGTCTGCAACAAGTATCAGGAGGTTATAGACATCAACATCGTGAAAGAGTCATGAACAACTCTTGCTCATGCTCATCGTGACTTCCTCACAATGACATCAACAGATTTACCAAACGGTGTTGTTTTCCAGAAACTTATGGACATAGTCTAAGAAGCACCACCCAACTGTCCTTGACCGTGGACAGGGCTATTCGAATAGTTTGACACTCTGCAGAGGTTGCACACTTTACCCACAAGATTCGGGGAACTTCCGTGTCATTCACGACCCGCGGTACCTCAAGTACCCGGGGTAAGCACCCGATCACTATCTTTCCGTAGACGACACTAACATAGAGTCCACTCGATTGGTAGTAACCCACGTGCCCAACATTTCACATCTTAAAAATTGTGGAGACGCGCTCCCATATTCATCACATACCACTGACACGGGGTACCAACGGTGTGTTCGGTGCCATGTAAAAACAGCCATGGCCTCCTATCCAAGCACGAACCCGTCCCGAGAGTGACCTCATGTCACCCCCGTCACTAGTAATGCGGGCACCATGCTAGTATCGACCTAGGTAATCAATAATGCCCTTTCCCATATAAGGGTAGAGTGGTTGCGCATGTTTGGTTGGGACGGTAATCACACATAAATCTAATCCATCTATGTGAACAACACTTTCATCAAGCCTCGGTACACTACTCCTCGACAAAGTAGTGCCCTAGTTCCTCATCATCTCCCAGGGGCATTAGTGGCACCCACTAGGTTATTTGCAAGTATGTCAAACCACACTTGTTTCTTTCCATGCATAACTCTGACCCATTTTGCGTAGCCAACTACTGTAGCATATATCTATCTACTCCCACCCACATAACCCTCATAAGAAGGTAGGGTCATGCACAATGCAAGTATCAACGAGGAAGTACAGTGGCAAACCCTCAAAGTGGTTACCACCTCATCATGATTCCGTTGCAACAACAATATGGTGCTATATGACATGCATAAAAAGGGTTCCATAGACATGGTCAAAGGGCTGCTTGCCTTGTCCTTCCGAGTCTTCAAACCTTCTGGTCCATCTCCAGGTACTCCGTTTATTTCGTCAACTAACGACGAAAACAATCACAATAAGCAACACAACAAGGCAAAAATAAAAGTGCTCTAAAAATAGGAGTTGGACTTTTCTATGATACCTCTGGTCATATGAAAAATGACCAAGGTTGTTTCACTGGAGTATGATCAATGGATGGTTTGGAACATATCATTATGATGTAATCAAGGGATTTGTGGATTTGCAAGAAGTGTACAGAAGAATTATTTTAAAAAATGATCAGAGGCACCTATCTAACAAGGAATGATTTTAGAAGCAGCTAGGAGTTGGTTTCACTAGATTTGGAGTTCAAATGAATTTCCTAGGATTTTGCAAAGTTGACAAATATGAAGAAATGGCTCCTTATTTTGTGGGGTACAGATAGTATTAGGAAAAATGTTCCAAAACTAAGTCTTGATATAACAAGTATCTAGGAATTTGAACCATTGCATTTGGATCAAATTTGAGCTTTCTATGATTTTCCAAAGTTTATCACAGAAATAGAAAAATAGGATTTGATAAATATTTGTGAATAGAATGTTTTCTGCAAAAATGTGCAAATGGCACCATGTGATAAAGCATGATTTATGGAGCCAGAAGAAATTTGAATCATCAAGTTTGGACACTATTTGAATATTTGGGGGATTTTTGAAGTTGTCTGGTAAAAGAAAAAGGAAAAAGGCTTAGGGTTTACCTAAAGCATGCACAGTGCGCAGGATAGCCACTGGGCCGGCCCAGAGGCTCAGCCTCCCAGTGCTCGGGCGACGTCGAAAGAGGCTTCCTGCTAGTATGCCTTCGTGCGGGAGAAACGGGCTCGCCTGACGCCATTTCTACTTAAACGGGCGGGGCCCTCCCACTGGTTCACTGACGCGCTAGGCCCAGCACTCAGGCCGTTGCCTACCTCCCGCTCCAATAGAGCAGAGGCAGGGGAGGCGAGGCCGAGCGGCGCCGGCGTTTCCCCCCGACAGTCCCGGCTACCTCCGGCAACGCCCAGCACACCGGCGGGTTCAGGGGGGTCATGCCGCATCTAGAGAGGTGTGCCACGACCTCGAGGGCGGTCGGCTGCGAGCGCAACGTTGGCCGTGGCGGAGGCCGTCGACGACGAGGATGGGCACGGGAGGAGGAAATGGAGTGTGAGGCGAGTCAGCGAAGGTGGTGAGGGGGCTCTGGAGTTGTTAGGGGCAAAAGAGAGGCTAGGGAGAGCTCGAATTTGAGCGCTGGCCAGCGGCAAGGTTCCCGGCCGTGGAGTTTAATGGGGGCACGAGAGGAGTACAGGGTTGGCCTGGGGGCGTACGGGAGAGAGAGAGCCAAAGGAGCAGCGAGAGGCTCGGGGGTGGCCTTTAAATAGGTGGGCGACGGTCCACTGAGGACTCATGCGCCAGCGAGCTAGTTGCCGTCGCTGCAAGCCACGGGGGCGCGCGTGGGCGTGTCCAGGGTGTTTGTAGGGGTGTTCTACGCCCATAGGGAGGGAGAGAAGGAGCGGGGATGCGCCAGGGCAGCACACGTGTGAGCGTGCTCATTGGAGCTCTCACTGACCACAGTGCGCGTGCAGGCAGGGGCCCGAGAGAGAGAGGAAGAAGGGGGCCGACCAGCTGCCGTGTCCCGGATGTCGAGGTGGCCTCCGGGGACACGATCCCAATGCCCTAGGCTGTCGGGTGCCTCGGGCAGAACGCAACTACAGTGAGGGAGCAAACTGTAACGCGCTCCAGAGCCCCCGTATGGCCGGCATGGCCGTGTCCTCACCGCTCTGGACGCGTCTAGGCGGTCAGGGGAGGAGTAAAGAAGTGGGCTGTGGCCTTGGATGCCATGGAGGTCCACTGGAGTGAGGAGGGAGGTGAGAAAAGAGGAGAATGCGGCTGTCCAGAAGGGTAAATGGGGTTTTACCCCCCCCCCCCCTCAATCATTGATCTGAGGAGGGGAACGAGTTCCTGGAGGTAGAGGGTGACTAGGAGCAGTTGTGGTAAAAACTTGAGGCAAGGGGGAGAGGTGGAAGTGGATCAAAAGGTGATTTTGGCAAAGTGCCAGAAGGTGTTTGATGATGTTTTGGGCAAGCAAATGGAGTCCAAATAACATGAGACTTAACAGGATGAAATGGCACATACATTTAGGCCCTTCCACCAAATTTGAGCTCATTTGGGCAAAGTTGCCAATGCAACTTTTGTAAACCCTAGAAATAAAAAAAATGGATTTTCCAAGATTAGCTTAAGCAAATCATCTCTCCTTGATGCAGCACTTGGTGTAGTGTCATCATTTGGGTTTGTGAGCATGACCACAAAATTTGAGGCCCCAAGTAAAAAGTTGGCAATGTAGAGTTGTTCAAATTTGGATCTGGTCAGAAAGGGTTTTGTGGCACTTAGATCAAGTTATCCTTCTCCAAAACTTGTGCCATTTGGCATAGATGCATATTTCCATCATTTGAGCATGTGCACCAAGTTTGAGAGAATTTGGACAAGTTTGACAATGTAAAGTTGCTCAAACATCAAAATGGATAGAAATGGTTTTGAGGGGATTAGATGATGTTTTCTTGATCTTCAAGGCATGAGGCTTTGTAAGATCATCTAGTATGTCATATCTGACATGATAGAATTTACCTGGAATTTTTAGAGAATATTTCCTTTGTAAATATTTCAAAAGCTTGAAATATGGAGAAAGGGTTTTGGAAGGATTTGCCCAATATTTTGAACATGACCATGTGTTGAAACTCTTATATATGGACAACATATGTCCTATGAGTTTCCCTGAATTTTGGCAAGTATTTTTGAAATAGTTAAATAATTTTTACCTATTAAAGACCATTTCTGGCCTAAAGAAAAAGCCTTTAAATAAAATAGGAAAATAACTTTTAAAATTATAATTTTGTGGTTTATGGGAGTCCTATACCTAATAGGATTCAAATATACTTTTTGAAAGATTTTTCAGACCCCAAATAAGATACTTGCAGTGCAAACCTCAATTCAGGGGTTTTTGGAAAACTAATTTTAGAAAATACTTTTTGGCCAAAATATTTTTATAAGAAAATACTATATTGTTCTATACACATGGCATGATCATTGGGAAAAGGTTTGGAGCAAGGGGATGAAGTATAAGAGTTGGATGATTTATTTGGTTTTTAGAGCACTTGCAAACAGCAGATAGAAAATCAATCAAGCAAAGTCAAAAACACACAAAAGTTTTTGCCAAACCACATTTTAGCATGACTATAAGCTTAAGTGATGTGGCATGAAAATCAGGGTGTGACAGACCTACCCCCCTTACAAGAATCTCATCCCCGAGATTCCCAGACTAGGCGTGGAAAGGTATACGAAGACTTGGATATGCGGTAGTCTTCACTTCTCTTGCTGGTTCTGCTTCCGAGTGGTGCTGCATGGAATCTTGAAGTACCTGGTGGTGTGGCTTCTCGCTTGTTGCCCTTTTTGATGCAGGTTGCTGAGGGTCTCTTGCATAGGTTAGGTTGGGTTAGTCATCAAAGGCTCGGTGATCGATGTCCTTGCGGGGACCGGGCTAGTTAGGAAGTAAGAAGTACTTCCAGAGTGGTTACTCGTGGAAAATATGGTGTACGGTGGGTAACTCAGGTAGTAAATCTAGCTGGTAGCCGTCTACTACTTGTCTTGCAGTGAACTTGAAGAAGGTTGATAAATCCTGGTGTGAGCTTCTCTTGACATGGGAATGCTTGGTTCCTTCAAGAGGAGTGGTTTGCAGATACGCCCGGTCATCGACGCGGAAGTTTATTTCTTGATGATGGTGGTCGGTGTAGTTCTTCCTTCTTGACATGTCAGTTTTCAAACGTCTTCTAACCAGCTGCACAACTCTTTTCCCATCTTCGGGTAGTAAGGTAGGTTGCCAAATAAAGATGACAACTAACTTGTCCAAGTACTCCATGAAGTCTATGGGGTAGCAAGGTAGGCTAGGGTATTGGTGGTGGTCTCCGTTGAGTACTGGCAAAGGTCTTCTTAACTTGGAGCCAAGGCCCGTGGTCAGGGTGTGACCAAGTTGTGGCTTGGTGGGGCTTAAGGGCTTCAAGGATTCTAGTGTGTGAGTGAACGTTTATCATCTTGTCCTTAATCACGGTTTCTGAGATGCCAATAGCTCTATCTAGTACTCCAAACGAGTAACCTTATACCACAAGCATCCTCTTGTATAGACCAACTTCAAATACCACTCATGCCATACATATCCTCATGCCTCCCAAAAGGAGATCTAACAAAATTGTAGTTGTCTACGATCCCCAAATCCATATGTATGTCTACCCCTAAAATCCATGGGTAGATCATACATGCTGCTAAGCTTGAATTAAACACGACAATCCAAGTGCTCATTCCATTCTTGCAAGGTTTAAGATAATGCATCTCTATTCTAAGGAAACACGTCATATGCCACTCCAAGATCTTGTTTCCTTCCTATAGATCAACTCCAATAGCTCGGTAACTTCCATCAATCTCCACATAATCCAACAATTCTACAAATCCGATATCTACGGTGTTCCACAAGATCTCAAGTCCCTATAATACCCAAATACTTGGAAGGGCTATGCATCACTATAGTAAGTTTACCAAATTCCCACCATCATGGTCAAGTGAACTCCAAGGTCATGATTACGTACATCCCTAAATCAACTCCGACAAATAATCCAATCTCCTAGTTTATTGTCCACCGAGAAACATGGAATCACGATCAGGATCATCAGTCTAAATCCAGTTTACTCCGAACCATGTAGACATATTCAACATTTATACTCGACTAGAATCACCTACTCAAATCCAAATCCCATGTCCAACGAGAATTCCTACAAATCCCCCAAGTCATTCTCATAATGTCAACTATCTTCTATCAATATCCCCTAGCTAGGTCAAATCCTTATACTTCCAAGAATTTCATCTTGCAATCACAATTTCCCTACAAATCCAAGTTACTCCAGGGTGGTGATAGTTACGCTACTCTAGTAATCATGATCCCACCAACATGAAAACCTCACAATCCATCAAGGCCTCAGATAATTCCTCGAAGTCACTGATATAATGTCACCATATCATCTATCCTATATCCTCAAATTGTTCTATCTATGGCATCGTTAGTTCTTGTGCTATATTAGGACAAAAATGTGCTTACTCACTGTGTCCACTAGTTCCATTACGAACCCAGTGTTGTGCAAGGTTGTAGAGGCTTAACTGGTTCTCTTGTAATACTATGGGTTAAGCACATGGTTAAGGATTCGAGCTGGGGTATCTCGTGAAGTCTCAAAGGGTCTAGGAATGGTTTTCTAATCTTGAGGGGTAAACATAACTTCACGGGGTTGCACTTGGTCGAGGAGGTTGTAGCAGAAGTCTTCATTGTTAGTTTGTTGCCGAGTTGGAATCCTTGGTATTTCTTTGTCTTGCTGGTCTTCAGTTGAGGAGAGAGAAGAGAGGGAAAAAGTATCATAGAGGAGGGGAATGCCTAAAAGGGGGTTCTATAGTGCGAGTGCGAACAAACAGGTGCAAAAAGAGCGAAACAAAAGAAACAAGATAAGAAAGATGATATAGTCGTGTACTTGTTGCCTAGGGCAACCGTGCGACTTATATCAAAACAAAAACAATAAAAACAAGAAACACACAATCATGGTTCTATTCGAACCATCACACGGACTCGACTGCGCATAGGGGGTACACGACTCATCCTACCCTAGGGGTTCTCGGACTAGTAGTCGTGCCTTGTGCCTCGTGCAGTCTTCTGACTTTTCCTCAAGTGTTGCTATGTCCCTTGTAGTTGTTTGAACGACCCGGGTTGAGCTTGAATAATCTTCAACAACTTCTCGCCTCATGAGGTGATGTGGTGAAGGTGTCTCCTCGTAGCTGGCGTTGACTTGGTCCCTTCTTGTCCTCTTATTCATAACGATCCCTTGTGCCTTCTTGGGTGTCGAGGGTACCAGGTAGGCAATCCTTTATGCAATGATATTAACAAGGCATAGTAGAGGTTCAACATGTCGGTTACGTTGATGATAACATCGACACCAAGAGCAGGGGACGAAGAGAACCGTTTTCCTGCTCACTATAGTGAGGCGGACCAAATGGCGAGGTTCTCATCCACCGGTGGTTGCCGATACAACAACGGGAGTAACAAGGTTACTCTGTTAGCGATGTATATCATGATCTTGCATAACTCATGCCATGTTCATCGTATGCCAAGGTCGCACCATATTCTCGGTCTTCATGTCCTCATTCCTCGAGGATGTATCTTCTGTTGGCATCATCCTGTTGCGGTGTTGCCAATCTTGTGTTCAGAAGAGGTGGGTGAGTGTTTGGCAAGGTGTACTCCTTCTAGACTATCCACGAAGATTTCAGGAAATCCAGAGGTCACGGGCATAAGGGTTCTAGCGACCAACAATTTTGAAGGGGGAAGAGATTAATAAGGAAAGTATACCTAGTTTTCGAAAAACTGAGAAGGGAAGAGAAGTATAGATAGTTTTGAAAACTAGTAATAGTTCTTGAAATAGTTTTACCCTAACTAACGACCATGCTAACTAAGGCTTCCTACAGTCAGGATGGCTCTGATACCAGCTCTGTGGGGACCCCGACTCATAAGTCGTGATCACCGAATGCACGTGTACAGTGATCCCAGAGATCAATGCTCACTGAACACACAGAAGCTGAATAACAAGAGTCTTACATCCATACATACCATGTTACACAAATAGGAATATTATGGTCAAGTCTTGAGTATATCATTGCAGCGAAAATCTTCAATAATAACTTGGACCCATGCCATCTGCCTTAACCCTACAGCCATTCTGATTGGGAAGCGTCCTAGCTCGCATGTTCGTCACCAAGAGTTCTTCAACATATCCTGTTCTTTCATGCCTGGCCAATAAAATAACCAGTGGCAAGCCAATGAGTACTTTGAATGTACTCGCAAGAAACCCAAGTGTGATGACAGAATAATTTAGCATGGCTCTACTGCTAAATTGGCAGTTTTGCGGAAAGCTAGTTTTTCATATGCAAGTATGATCAACATATAACAAGGGCATGCATGCGTCTGCAACAAGTATCAGGAGGTTACGGACATCAACATCGTGAAAGAGTCATGAACACCTCTTTCTCACGATCATCGTGACTTCCTCACAATCACATCAACAGATTTACCAAACCATGTTGTTTTCTAGAAACTTATGGACATAGTCTAAGCAGCACCACCAAATTGTCCTTGACCGTGGACGCGACTATTCGAATAGTTTGACACTCTGCAGAGGTTGCACACTTTACCCATAAGATCCGGGGAACTTCCGTGTCATTCACGACCCGCGGTACCTCAAGTACCCGGGGTAAGCACCCGATCACTATCTTTCCCAAGACGACACTAACATAGAGTCCACTCATTTGGTAGTAACTCACGTGCCCAACATTTCACATCTTAAAAGTTGTGGAGACTCGCTCCCATATTCATCACATACCACTGACACGGGGTACCAACGGTGTGTTCGGTGCCCTTTAAAAATAGTCATGGCCGCCTATCCAAGCACGACCCCATCCCGAGAGTGACCTCGTGTCACCCCCGTCACTAGTAATGCGGGCGCCATGCTAGTATCGACCTAGGTAATCAATAATTCCCATTCCCATATAAGGGTAGAGTGGTTGCGCATGTTTGGTTGGGACGGTAATCACACATAAATCTAATCCATCTCTGTAAACAACACTTTCATCAAGCCTCGATACACTACTCCTCCACCAAGTAGTGCCCTAGTTCCTCATCATCTCCCAGGGGCATTAGTGGCACCCACTGGGTTATTTTCAAGTATGTCAAACCACACTTGTTTCTTTCCATGCATAACTCTGACCCATTTTGCGTAGCCAACTACTATAGGATATATCTATCTACTCCCACCCACATAACCCTCATAAGAAGGTAGGGTCATGCACAATGCAAGTATCAACGAGGAAGTACAGTGGCAAACCCTCAAAGTGGTTACCACCTCATCATGATTCCGTTGCAAAAACAATATGGTGCTATATGACATGCATAAAAAGGGTTCCATAGACATGGTCAAAGGGCTGCTTGCCTTGTCCTTCTGAGTCTTCAAACCTTCTGGTCCATCTCCAAGTACTCTGTTTATTTGGTCAACTAACAATGGAAACAATCACAATAAGCAACACAACAAGGGAAAAATAAAAGAGCTCTAAAAATAGTTGTTGGACTTTTCTAGGATACCTCTAGTCATATGAAAAATGACCAAGGTGGTTTCATTGGAGTATGATCAATGGATGGTTTGGAACATATCATTATGAGGTAATCAGGGGATTTTTGGATTTGCAAGAAGTGTACAGAAGAATTATTTTGAAAAATGGTAAGAGGCACCTATCTAACAAGGAATGATTTTAGAAGCACCTAGGAGTTGGTTTCACTTGATTTGGAGTTCAAATGAATTTCCTAGGATTTTGCAAAATTGAAAAATATGAAGAAATGGCTCCTTATTTTGTGGGGTACAGAAAGTATTAGGAAAAATGTTCCAAAACTAAGTCTTGATATAACAAGTGTCTAGGAATTTGAACCATTGCATTTGGATCAAATTTGAGCTTTCTGTGATTTTCTAAAGTTTATCACAGAAATAGAAAATAGGATTTGATAAATATTTGTGAATAGAATGTTTCTGCAAAAATGTGCAAATGGCACCATGTGATAGAGCATGATTTATGGAGCCAGAAGAAATTTGAATCATCAAGTTTGGACACTATTTGAATATTTGGGAGATTTTTGAAGTTGTCTGGTAAAAGAAAAAGGAAAAAGGTTTAGGGTTTACCTAAAGCATGCACAGGGCGCAGGATAGCCACTGGGCCAACCCAGAGGCTCAGCCTCGCGGCGCTCGGGCGACGTGGAAAGCGGCTTCCCGCTAGTACGCCTTCGTGCGGGAGAAACGGGCCCGCCTGACGCCGTTTCCACTTAAACGGGCGGGGCCCTCCCGCTGGTTCACTGTCGTGCGGGGCCCAGCACTCTGGCCGTCGCCTACCTCCCGCTCGAACAGAGAAGAGGCAGGGGAGGCGAGGCCGAGCGGCGCCGGCGTTTCCCCCCGGCGGTCCCGGCTACCTTCGGCTATGCCCAACACACCGGCGGGTTCAGGGGGTCGTGTCGCATCCAGAGAGGTGCGCCACGACCTCGAGGGCGGTCGGCTGCGAGCGCAACGTTGGCCGTGGTGGAGGCCGGCGACGGCGAGGATGGACACGGCGAGGCAGACACAGGGAGGAGGAAATGGAGTGAGAGGCAAGTCGGTAGTGGTGGTGAGGGGGCTCTGGAGTAGGTAGGGACAAAAGAGAGGCTAGGGAGAGCTCGAATTTGAGCGGTGGCCGGCGGCAAGGTTCCCGGCCGTGGAGTTGAATGGGGGCACGGGAGGAGTACTGGGTTGGCCTGGGGGCCGTACGAGAGAGAGAGAGAGCCAAAGGAGCAGCGAGAGGCTCGGGGGTGGCCTTTAAGTAGGTGGGCGATGGTCCACTGAGGACTCGTGTGCCGGCGAGCTAGTTGCCGTCGCTGCAAGCCACAGGGGCGCGCGTGGGCGTGTTCGGGGTGTTTGTAGGGGTGATCTACGCCCATAGGAAGGGAGATAAGGAGCGGGGATGCGCCAGGGCAGCGGGCGTGTGAGCGTGCTCATTGGAGCTCTAGGTGACCACGGTGCGCATGCGGGCAGGGGCCGGAGAGAGAGAGGAAGAATGGGGCCGACCAACTGCCGTGTCCCGGACATCGAGGTGGCCTCGGGGGACACGATCCCAACGCCCTAGGCTGTCGGGTGCCTCAGGCAGGACGCAGCTACAGTGCGGGAGCACACTCTAGCGCAATCCAGAGCGCATGTATGGCCGGCATGGCCATGTCCTCATAGCTCTGGATGCATCCACTTTGTCCAATGGTGTCTAGGGGGTCAGTGGAGGAGCAAAGAAGTGGGTTGTGGCCTTGGATGCCGTGGAGGGCCACTAGAGTGAGGAGGGAGGTGAGAAAAGAGGAGAATGCTGCTGTCCAGAAGGGTAAATGGGGTTTTACCCCCCTCAATCATTGATCTGAGGAGGGGAAGGAGTTCCTGGAGGTAGAGGGTGACTAGGAGCAGTTGTGGTAAAAACTTGAGGCAAGGGGAGTGGTGGAAGTGGATCAAAAGGTGATTTTGGCAAAGTGCCAGAAGGTGTTTGATGATGTTTAGGGCAAGTAAATGGAGTCCAAATGACATGAGACTTAACAGGATGAAATGGCACATACATTTAGGCCCTTCCACCAAATTTGAGCTCATTTGGGCAAAGTTGCCAATGCAACTTTTGTAAACCCTAGAAATCAACAGAAATGGATTTTCCAAGATTAGGTTAAGCAAATCATCTCTCCTTGAAGGACCACTTGGTGTAGTGTCATCATTTGGGTTTGTGAGCATGACCACAAAATTTGAGGCCCCAAGTAAAAAGTTGGCAATGTAGAGTTGTTCAAATTTGGATCTGGTCAGAACGGGTTTTGGGGCACTTAGATCAAGTTATCCTTCTCCAAAACTTGTGCCATTTGGCATAGATGCATATTTACATGATTTGAGCATGTGCACCAAGTTTGAGAGCATTTGGAAAAGTTTGACAATGTAAAGTTGCTCAAACTTCAAAATGGACAGAAACGGTTTTGAGGGGATTAGATGATGTTTTCTTGATCTTCAAGGCATGAGGCTTTGTAAGATCATCTAGTATGTCATATCTGACATGATAGAATTTCCTTGGAATTTTTAGACAATATTTCCTTTGTAAATATTTCAAAAGCTTGAAATATGGAGAAAGGGTTTTGGAAGGATTTGCCCAATATTTTGAACATGACCATGTGTTGAAACTCTTATATATGGACAACATATGTCCTATGAGTTTCCCTGAATTTTGGCAAATATTTTTGAAATAGTTAAATAATTTTTACCTATTAAAGACCATTTCTGCCCTAAAGAAAAAGCCTTTAAATAAAATAGGAAAATAACTTTTAAAATTATAATTTTGTGGTTTATGGGATTCCTATACCTAATAGGATTCAAATATACTTTTTGAAAGATTTTTCACATCACAAATAAGATACTTGCAGTGCAAACCTCAATTCAGGGGTTTTTGGAAAACTAATTTTAGTAAATACTTTTTGGCCAAAATATTTTTATAAGAAAATACTATACTGTTCTATACACATGGCATGATCATTGGGAAAAGGTTTGGAGCAAGGGGGTGAAGTATAAGAGTTGGATGATTTGTTTATTTTTTAGAGCACTTGCAAACAGTAGACAAAAAATCAATCAAGCAAAGTCAAAAACACAGAAAAGTTTTTGCCAAACCACATTTTAGCATGACTATAAGCTTAAGTGATGTGGCATGAAAATCAGGGTGTGACAGTGGGTGGGAGAAACCACGGCCACCAGAGTGCTTGTTGTTGTTGTTTTTTGGAGGGCGGAGCACTGGAGGAGGTGGAAGCCAAAACTTCTGCTGCTTTGCAACCACTTGGGAAGAAGAGGAGGAGTTAACAACATCTCTGATCCTATTTTTGGAAGCTTCAACCTTGAGATGGGCTGCCTCTTGCTTAAGAGCCATGTTATTGAATTGATCAAATTCATCCGGCTCGAACAAAGTGAGAGCTAGTTGGAGTTCATCCTTCAGACCACCACGGAACTGATAAATCTTGCTCTTGGCATCTGGGATGTCTTGCTTGGCATAGCGAGCGAGATTCTGGAACTTGACATTGTATTGATAGACGGACATGGTGCCTTGCTTCAGGTTGCGGAATTGCTCACACATACCTTCAATGACACTTGTTGGAATGTGCTGAGAGCGGAAATCCTTGCAGAAGTGAGTCCACGAGATTTCACGTCCACCTCTGGAATCTTTGTACTGTTGCTACCAATCAGCGGCTTGATCTTTGAGTTGGAAGGCGGCAAACTTGACATAATCCTCAGGTATCACGTTACTCAATTCAAAGTGCTTCTTGATGTCTGTTATCTAGTCTTCAGCATCTAGCGGATCCACACAGTAAATGAAAGACTTCAGTTGGTTTGCCAAGAACTGGTTGAGAGTTGCAAAGTGAGGTTGATTGAAGAGATTGCCTTGGCCTTGGTTCCCATGACCACCTTGATTTGCTTGGTTGGCTTGAATGTTCTGCATTATTTGCATAAGCATCTGGGTGTTTTGGTTGGTCGCTTGCATAATTGCTCTCCAGGCCTCAAACGGAGGAGGAGGGGAAGGAGGACGATCAGGAACTTCTTCACCCTCTGGGTTAGCATTGGGAACCTTCTTAGGAGCCATCCTGAATGAGATGACAACTATTAGCCATTTATTGAAATATATAAGCTGAATCAACGGCTAGAACTTGCAACATAAGTCTTCACAAGAACATTCGAAAAAAATGAACGAATGTAATCCACAGTTCAATGGTACAACAATCTTCACGAGAAGCCACTTGGGAGAGCAAAGGTAAATAAAACAACAAGGAGCAGATAGAACAAATACAAGATAGAAGCTTCGTTCCACATGTTCATGTTGAAAGCTCATGGAACGTGTTACAAAAGGGTTTTGCAATCCCCGGATCAGCATAGCCAAGGACCCTTTAAGATGCAACTCCCGATCTGAACAACGCCCATAAAACCACTTCAATCAATGTAGAAACCCGAACTCCATATCATGCATTCGTTGGAAGAATGCCTATTAGCTACTAGATGAACCCACCTATTAATTTACGAAAGTTTCCGGTTATGCAATCGGGTGTTGGGGATACAGGGGAAGCACCGCGCACTCATCTCTAATCCTACATCCAGCTGTATCCATCCTTCAACACATCACCAGTTATTTTCGGAAATCGTTTACCTTGGACCTTCGAAACGCATCTGCTATACAAGCTATGGCAATACTCCCGAACTACCTCCCCAGTACTGGGTGATGTGGGGGTTATCCTACCACTAACCGCATAGAAGAGTTTTCCATGTCGGCCGTCTTAAGTATTCCAGAATTGCTGCGACAGATTTGTGATGACAACACCTCGGAGCTCAACTCCCCGGGACACTACCACAACCCCTAAATGACAGGAGGCATCGAGAACAATGTTCTCGTCACAAAGACATCGGAACAATCCAAACAATACTCGCGTGATCCTAAAAAAAAATTTAGTGAATTTTTGAGAGTAGAAGAGATAGAACATCGTCAGGAGTCCTCACCAGAGTGATAAAGGGACGAAGGAGTAAAAAGAAATCCTACTCTCCGATATATATAGGACTCAAAACATTTTTCATGTGTGTGCCTAGACTCAACCGTGAACGATTCGATCAATCAGTGGGGGCTCCTAGGTCGGAGAAGGCTCTGATACTAACTTGCAATGCCCAGTATGAGACTATATGTCGGGGGAAACTGTCCGCCACGAACACCTATGGGACCGGAGCCCCTTGTCTATGCGGTACGAGGGCGGAGGGAGCACGAAGAGCAGATCCTGGCGAGCACGCGGGCAGTTTTACCCAGGTTCGGGCCGCGGTAGACGCGTAAAACCCTACTCCTGCTTGGTTGTGTATTAAGTTGGAGAGCTCGGGAGCTTGAAGAAGCAGCTACACCGAGCGTGTGAGTGATCTAGGTTCCGAACCCCCTCCACGTTGTGCATGGGCCTCCTTTTATAGTGCAAGGGGTCACCGACAGGTGTCAACGTAGGAGAAAGGGGTAAAAACGTAAAAGAGGTGGTAGTTGTAACAGTGCGGGAACAGTGGAGCTACAGTGCAGAACAGTGGTCGCTACCTACTTTGACAGTGGGGGACAAGGGCATTTAATACCCGTCGCCGTCGACCCCAAAAGCTCCCGCCCTTGCGTCTCCGTCCGCCACGGCGATGGATCCACCACCATGGAGTGCCACCGTGTCCCCCAGGCTGCACAGCCATCCGCCACGCGTCCCTGGATAGGCCCCAGGGCGACGCGTGGGCCGATGAGCTGGAGCGCGGGCACACAGCGCAACCTTCCCGGCAAGCAGCTTGCCGGGGTCTTGATCTTGCCGGGCCCGGGAGCTTGCCGGGCTCTGAAGCTTGTCGCTCCCCGGGCCCCCGTCGGGTCTTCTACGATGGAATCTTCTATTCTTCCTGGCAAGCTCCTCTTGCCAGGGCCTTGTGCTAATGAGGTAATCTTGAGCCTGGTACGGCCTTCCCAGCAAGCTCCACTTGCCGGGGTCTCGATCTTCTGTCTTGCATACTTTGTTTTTGAATGGCCTGATATGGAGCAGGAAGGTCTCCGGCGAGCGTGTGGTAAACCCTGCCGCGGGAAGCTGCAACTGCCCGTGCGCAAGTTGGGGTACTGAGGCACCCCTACCTTAGTACACCGACAGGAGCCCCCGGGCCTGGGCCACACACTGTGCCGAGCGCTGTTGGGCCAGGCCCAAAACAGTGCACGGGCACACGCGGCCCACGGCGTGCCGAATCCACTTCCGTATCCGCCGTATCCCCCCGCAACGGCACGCGTCGATTGCGGCGTCGTGGGATGGGACGTGCCCACGTTCCATCAATGAAAAGGGCGAAACGCCCCCCACTCCCCCATAAAAGCAGAGGAAGTAGGAGCGGTTCCCCTCCTTGCGCTTTCATTGCATCTTCTTCTTCCTCCAGAAACCCTCTGCGCTCCGCCTCCACACCTCCGCAGCAGTCGTCTGCATCTCCGGCGTCGCCGGGCTCTTCGTCCCCCTCCTTCCGCCGCGTCCGCCATGGCCCCGAAGACCGACAAGGCAAAGGCGGAGAAGGCCAAGAGGGAGAAGTCGGAGCAAGCGGCGAAGCTCGCCGCGTATCGGAAGCAGCATCTCGTCTTCCCGCCGAGGCTCGGTGCGCGGGAGCTCTGGAACAAGTACTACTTGTTCTGGGCCAAGGAAACCAAGGCGCACCCCCGCACGCGAGCATATCCGGCCGCTGCCAAGGACAACTACCCCGGCGGGTACTACTTCTTCGCAGCTTTCTTTCACTGCGGTCTTTGTCCTCCTTTCTCTGATTTCTTCTGCGACATCATGCACACCTATGGCCTCCATCTTCTTGACTTCACCCCCAACGCCATCCTCACAATGGCGGTTTTCGCACACATGTGCGAAAACTTCATAGGAATACACCCAAATGTAGCGCTTTTTAGGCACTTCTTCACCCCTAGAGCAGAGGCCGACGCCCCCCTCTCCGGAGGAATTTCTTGGGTTTTCCGTCTGAACAAGAAGGGGTCCTACTTGCCGGGGGAGCTCCGCGGCAAGTGGGAGGAATGGCGCGCGGAGTGGTGCTGGGTTGTTGAGGACGAGCCGCAGGCCTTCACCGCGCCGCGCACAACCCCCATCGTGCGCGGCAGGGACTGGAGCGAGCTAGACTCGGACGACGTCAAGCTCGACATCGCGCTCATCCGGATTCTTCGTCTTCGGGTGGCAAAACTGTCCGTTGCAGAGGTAGGCGCAGACTTCCTCCGCCGCCGCATCGCCCCTCTCCAAGATAGGAAAAGGCCGGCCTGGGAGTACGGCGGCCCGGCGGATATAATGAGGCTGCGCCCCGGGCTAAACTTCAACTTCACGACGCTGGAGCTGAAGGGGATGGTCCGGGAACTCTTCAAATATGACCCGGCACACCCTGAGTGGTTCAGACCTCCCCGGGAAGTGGTGCCCCTCTGCAACAGCACAGCTTGCGATCCTCTCCGGGCCATGATGCCCGCTTGCGATTCGCACGGCGTGGACCGCACGTGGATTCCGCCCAAGCCCATCGACGTCCTCAACTTCTACGACAACCTCGTGGAGGTGGCGAAGAACAAGAATGACATCAAGGAGCACACGCGGGACACCACCGACCAGGAGATTGCCTACATGGCTTCTCGGGCTGAAGAGGCCGCTGCAGCCGCAACGGCAGGAGATTTTGGATATACGCCTGAAGAGGCGGAGGTAGCGGATGCGTCCAGCCAGGCGGAGGAGGCGGAGATCCGCAGATTGCTGCAACTCCCTCCCGACGCACTTGCCGGGGTCCCCTCTCTGAGGCACTCCGGGATCCACGGGATCGCGGCTGAGGCCGCGGCAAGGGATGGCGCTGCCGGAGGGAACAGAGGCGCCGCGGGGAGCGGAGGCGCCAAGGGAAAGGAGGCCGCAGCACAGGGCGCTGGGCCCAGCGGGCCAGCCGGGGAGGAGGAGGAGGAGGAGGCCGAGGACTCCGACGGATCTACGGAGCTCTACGCCGACGACCTCTCCTCGTCGGAGAGCTCCCCGCCCCCGGCAAGCCCAAGGCAGTCCCCACCGAAGCGTCTCCGCAAGGCGGCGACGGGGGAGAGGGCGCAGGCGCCCCGGCAACAACCAGCTCGCCGGGCAGCTCCCCGGGGGAGCCAAGCCGCGCCAAGGGCGACCGGCGCACCAGCCACAGCAGAGGCGGCCCGCGCGCGGGCCACGACGGTGGCGCCTCGCAGGCCGGCGTCGAGCCGACAGGGGTCTTCTCGGAGCGGAGCAACGGCTCCGCCCGCTCCTCGGGCGCCGGCTACCACAGGGGCTGGGTCTTCGCAGCCCCCAGCCCCAGGGACCACGAAGCGCGCGAGGGAATCTTCGTCTTCCGCTCCTCGTGCAGACGCGCCCCAGGTGGAGTACGACTTCTCCGCCTTGAGCGAGGACGACGAGGAGGATCAGGAGTAAGAATCCAAGATCTTACACCTTCTCGAGTTTTGTCTTGATTTTTGTTGATGCTGATTGTGTTTGTTGCTTTGATTTCAGGACCTTGGTTCAGCGCGTGGCGAAGAAAGCCAAGGCGCCTGTGGTCGAGGTCGCGGAAGACCCGGCCACCGCGGCAACTGAGGACGTGCCGGAGCCAAGCCTGCCGGACTCGAGCGCTGCTCCGAGGAGCAGCCCCCAGCGCAGCCCCCAGCGTAAGTCTGGGGTCTATCCTTCCGCTCGTCGGGGTGCGCTTGAGGATTTTGTATTGTTCCAATATCTTGATGCTTTTGTCTGGACTCGTGCAGAGGTGGAGCCGCAGCGGCAGGAGCGCCCGGAGACCGTCCTCGAGGAGCCGCAGGCCCCGCCGTCCCCGCCAAGGCCAAACTCTCCGGCAAGGGAGAGCGCTCCGCCGAGGGCGGGTACTCCGCCAAGGCAGAGTACCCCGCCAAGGGCGAGCAGCCCGGCGAGGGCGGCCACTCCGCCAAGGCAGAGCTCCCCGGTAAGGGAGCCCGCCGCTGATGACGTCCGCCAAGGTAAGTCTTGTACTTTGTCTTCTTGACGTTGTTTCTTTTTGGATTTTTGCTTGAACTTCTTTTTCTTCTTCTTCTTCTTGTAGATCCTCCTCCTCCCGAGCCGATGGAGACGGAAGTCATCAACATCGAGGACGAGGAGGGCGCGCAGGGCGGCGGTGGCGGCGTCCCTGCTGCCGAGGATACGGCGAGAGCCGCCGAGCCGGCCGCGCAGGAGACCGCTCCGGCTACGGACGCAGCGGCCGGGGAGGGGGACGGCGACCGCACCGCCGACCCGGAGGCGGCGGGAGCATCGAGTGCTGCGCCGGCCACCGACCCCTCCGCCGGCAAGGAGCAGGGTTACTACCTTGAGGCCCCCAACGGCGTCTTCATCCAGATGCCTTGGGGGTCTTCGTCGCGAGCTCCCGCGGAGGGCGAGACATTTGACGGGGAGGTCCTCGCCTCCGCGGGCCTGAAGATCGTCGAGGCGCCCGGCGGGAGCGAAGGGCCCGAGGAGGAAAAGCTGCTCCACCAGCTCCTGGCCCTTTACCGGGCCAGGCAGGCGAAGCTCGCTTCCCGGGAAGCCCTTGCCGCCAAGGCCGCCGCGGAGATGGAGAAGCGCGCGGCGGAGCTCAGCGCCGCCAACCAGGCGGCCCTCCGCGAGGTGGCGGAGGAGCGCGAGCGGCTCGCCGGCGAATACCAGGAGTGGGTGCTGGAGAAGGCTGAGGCTGAAGAGCAGCAGCGGCTCGCCGGGGTGGAGCTATCCCGGCGAGAAGGAGAACTCGCCCAGCGGAAGGTCCAACTCGACTCCCATGAGGAGGACCTTGCCGCTCGCGAGGAGGCCCTTGGCGGGGAACTAAAGAAGGCGAAAGCCGCCGCGGTTGCCGCGGAGACCGCCAAGAAGGAGCTCGCCGCCAAGATCGTGCAGCTGGAGAAGGCGCTGAAGGTGAGCGCGGAGAAGGTTGCCGCGCTCATCACGGAGCGCGAGAAGGACGCCCATACCAATTCAGAACTCCAGGTGCGTCTTTCCAAGAGGGGCGACGAGTTGAAGGCCGCCAAGGACTCCATCGAGGACTTGGAGTTGAAGGTCTCTACACTGAAGGATTCACTTGACGCTGCCCGGGCTCGGGAGACCAAGCTGAAGGAGGAGCTCCGGAAGGAGCGGACCTTGGTGGACAGCGCCAACCAAGCGGCTGAGCTCTTCCGCAA
The DNA here is from genome assembly GCA_902687465.1 of Secale cereale. Lineage (NCBI taxonomy): Eukaryota > Viridiplantae > Streptophyta > Magnoliopsida > Poales > Poaceae > Secale > Secale cereale. The sequence goes on from LR738709.1 coordinate 194,328,891, forward strand.
GACCGTCGAGGTATGGACCGAGGACTTAGTGTCGTGCGCATCCAACATCGACCAGGAGTTGCTGGCGTTGAAGCTGGAGCACCTCATCTACTCCCCGGATCCAAACCTCCCTCACAGCGCCAAGCTCAGCCTCTTCTTCAGGGGAATCGCGCCGGCCCTTGCAGATCTGCGGAAGAAGATCCCCGCGCAACTGGCCGAGGAGACGCGCCTGCTCTGCACGGGAACTCTGGAGCGTGTGCTGACGAAGATCGTGTACCGCAATCCGGGAATCAACCTCACCAACGTTCTTCGTAGCTTGCCAGCCGACGCGAACATGGAGGCTCTGAAGGAGCAGGTCGCCCACATCATTGCCAAGGTGGCCAAGATCTCCAGGAAGGAGGGCGACCGCGTAGATTAGGCCTCCATTATCTTTATCTCTTTTTGTTGCTGCACTGAGTTGTTATGAACCCATTAGTCTATTGCGACAAGTTATCTTTTGTAAGATATTTATTTCATTTTGGTCAATCAGTGCAATGTTATCTTCCTTGTCTTAATCCTTGACTTTGTATGTTTTTCACCCTACGCTCCCGGGGAGCTCGCCGGCAAGGGGCCCTTGCCGCGAGCGCTGAGTGCTGGACTCTGAGCAGCTTGCTGGCCAAGGTCTCACCGGCAAGCAACCTTGCCGCGGCTAGCCGCGACGCACTTAGCTTGTTGAGCGTACTCGGAAACGAAGCAAGGGCGCGACACTTGTCGCAGCTCACTTAAATCGTTGAGCGAACTCGGAAACAAGATAAGGGTGCGGCAAGCTACGGGTAGGTTCCTCCGCGCACAGGTTTCCCATACAAAGTGTGAATGTTCAAGGAAGACAACTAAAATTTTAAAATTCGGACTGTTCAAATCCTAATAACTTAGCTTTCATATATTGCTTGCTTCCCGGTAAGGCTCCTCTTTCTTGAACAGCACTTGGTTCCTCCTCCACTTCCTTCCCCCCCCCCCCGGCAAACTT